>CM061531.1:245528648-246009450 GCA_030545055.2 Neoaliturus tenellus | reverse complement strand
GTTTGATTTATTAGTATCGTGCATTCAGAACCGATAATACCCCTTCCACGTATAAAGGAGAGGGGGGGAAAATAGTGGGGGTGGTTATAGCTAGGTGGGGGGAAACGTGTATAAATACAGGTTGTCTGAAGAGAGTTGTTATTATTGTTTCGGAATTAGAAGAAACATAATGGAATTTGAAGGTGCGTCATTACAAGATCAAATATGAAAGAGTGGACTTCAGTTGCGAATTTCGTATCGTCAAAAGAACAAGAACATAAGTTGATGCAAGTATATTGTTATATACATAATGAAGAAAGCCATCACAAAGTGATGAGCTATCTAAATATGCCTGGCGTGTCATCAAGAAGCCCGGAATTATAAAATACTTAAAAGAGGAAGATGTGGACGTCACATTAGAAGTATGGTACAAAGTTTGAGAAACAAGTATGTATTATTATGGTGGGGGGTAGAACATATAAGTCGGTGGTGGGGGGAAGTGTGATTAAAGAAGCAGAAGTTTAGAGAAGAATTCACTTTGTACGGCAACAGTGAAAGATGGCTGATCCTTCTGCAACACCTGTATTTTCAACTTCAGATTGCCAGACAAAACTCAGAATCAAAAATGTTTTGCACTACTCCAACACCAAACTACTATGAAGATCAACAGCTGCAAGTGTCTTCTACATCAGTGTTGAAAATGTCAAAGGCCATATCCAAGTTGTATGTATGAACCAATAACACCATCTTCAGCAAGACTAAGAAAAAACCTAAGAATGAAAGAAAGATATAAGAGAGAAAAGATAGAATTGACAAAATTACAATTAATGGTGCCTACCATTGAAATTGGATGTAGCAGAATACAGACTTTACAGAAAACCAACGCATATTTGATAAAATTATTGGACACTATCGAAGAGTTGAAGAAGAATGGACATTCTCATAAGTAACATCTGCACACACGTTTCCTCCCAAAGAAAAACAACAAAAAAAGTATAAAAAATTAGCAAACCCAAAAAAATTAGATGTAGAATAGAGAGCGAGGAATAGATCACTTTGTGGTAATGGACTAACATGCCACTTAGTGCTCTATTCCTCGTTCTCGCGTTATATCGGATGACCTTGACCTATATTAGTAGGGTGGGGGGAAATTGAAAGTGGTGGGGGAAATGTATAAAGGACGAGCCTACTATAGTCGAATTATTCCGAAAGCGAACTTGTAACGAGTATGGACTTGACTACAAGTAAAGACAATAAGAAACAAAGGCTTCGGGAAATGGCTAAAGCAAGAGAGTCTAGAATAAAGTTTAAGTTTACAGACTACAGAGATTGATTCCTGGTGTTATGTTAGGTGAAATACGAACAAGAACGGTGGACAAAGCGGCTGATTACATTAATGAATTACGTACAGAACTAATGATAAAACAGGCAAAAAATAGAAGAATTGGAACAAATAATAAGACAACACATTGAAAATTCAAACAGTCAACAATAAACTATTAACAAAAGATTAAAATAAAAAAGGAAATGGATTTGGACTTTGGCTATTGATTGAACACTTCTTAGAGAATGGGGAATAGATCACTTTGTGGTAATGAAATAACATGCCGCTTAGTGATCTATTCCCAGTTCTCGCTTAATCTAAAATGACCTTGACATACTTATCAAAATATCATATAAGCCGAATCGCAAAGAGTTATGCCTCATTTACTTGAAATGGCTCCTGTGGACAACACTGATTATCCAAGGAAACCTCTTGTTGAAATATTGTATAAAATTCAACTAGAAGATTTAAATATGGAAGAAGAGGATAACATCAGTGAAACATCACAAGTAGAAAGCGTAGATGATATGGATATAGATCTAATAACATCAGAAGTTGAAAGCATCAATGATGTGGAGAATGAAGATTTAAGTGTAGTAATATCAGAATCTTCGTCATCGTTTGAATATGAAGAAGTACAAACTGAAACTCCAACTGGAATAGAAAATACGAATGAACAATCGGTTTGTAGAAGACTATTTTCCTCGGATAGTGAAGAAGATGAAGATGAAGATGAAACAGTGGTGGGGGAACCTTTATAAAAGGAGGAACAAAAGAGCCCATTTCATTTCTCGGCGAAATTTGGAAGAGTAAACATGTATCGTTGCGATAAATGTTCGGAATCGTTCAACGATAATATTCTATTAGAAATACATAAAGAACTATTTCACAACAACGCAGAAGAACAAGAAGAACAAGATGAAATTTTAGCAGGACCTTCAACTACTTTACCAAATCTACAAGTATTTGCATTACCTGGTAAAGTCATAATGCATCATAAAATTCAAAATGAAGACTTAAATCTAGAAGAATTATTGAAGAAGCAAAACCAATTATAAGTAAAACTTTAAAAGATGAATTGAAAAGATTGAACTTTCTTAAATTTGGTTTATTACTAGAAGCTATGTTTATAAATGTACAAGAAGAATTATCACCAAGAGGATTCATAACAAAACCGAACCATCATAGGAAGTTCAGACATTGATTCATAGTAGAAAATTGTATAGAAGAAATATTAACCAAACTTCAGGAACACGAAGGAAGAGGATCCGGATGGAGTCTTACAAGCATTGAAGGATTAGATATAAGAGTTCACAACATGGATACGGACTAATGGGATCTAGTTATATTCCTTTGCCAAAAAGAATTGAAAATTCTAAGTCTTGTATTAATGTTCAAAATGAAAATAATGAATGTTTTCGCTATGCTATGACGTCAAAGTTTGTATTACGAAATCCATGTAGACCCAAACAAGAATATGAAGATGCAAGACACAGGTATAACTTTCAAGGAATAACGTATCCCGTTTCTACAAAGATATATCAAAGTTTGAAAAGAAAAATCCGGCACGTCTATTAATGTTTTTGCATTAGATAGTTCAAACAAAGTGTATCCTTTGACGTATTGCAAAAGAAGAGCTACCAGATCATACGGATTTACTACTACTAACGCGAGGAGATGTGTCTCACTATGTGTACATAAAGAAATTTGACTCTCTTGTTAATAAGCAACTTTCAAAAAATAGAAATAAAAAGTTGATTTGCAAGAGATGTTTTAATTTTTCAACGAGAAGGAAGACAAAGGAAGAGAATGGTTACAAGAGCACAAAAGATTATGTAACAATAATTATGAAGCAAAGATTATTTTACCTCCGCAAAGCATAGCATTCGTTTCATTTGAAAAAAGTTCACCATCAATACCGTATCCCTTTAGTTGTGTATGCAGATTTTGAATCAACACTTGTTCCAGTTGAAGATGAAAATTGTGAAGCAAGAAAAAGTGTAAAGTATCAAATGCACAAACCAAACAGTTTTTGTTTAATGGTCAAATCAACATTATCAGAAGAACATTTAAACAGATATGGATTAACTTCAGAACCTCTAGTATATCGTGGTGAAAATGCGGAAAAAATATTTCTTGATCACCTATATTCAATAGCTAGAAATACACAAAGCTTATATACAGATATTGTACCAATGAAACCGATGGACGAAGAAGAAGAAATTCAACATGAAAAATGCGACTCACTGTTTCTTGTGCAAAAATGATTTTACTATTGAAAATTATAAAGTTAAAGATCACGACCACCTCACAGGTTATTACAGAGGTGCTGCTTGTAATAAATGCAACTTGAGCTATCGTTTACCACTATTTATTCCTGTGGTTCTGCATAATCTCAGTGGGTACGACGCTCATTTTATAATACCTGAATTAGGAAGAGACGACGGTAAAATCGATGTGTTAGCTGAAACTTCAGAGAAGTTTATAAGTTTTTCCAAAGAAGTTGGAAACGTCAAATTAAGATTCTTGGACTCCTACCGATTTTTGCCGTCGAGTTTGTCCAAACTTTCTGAAAACCTAAGGAAACAAGATTTAATCGAAACGAAGAAGATTGTAAACAGCGATAAACTGGATCTGGTACTTCGAAAAGGAGTTTTCCATATGATTACATAGACAGTTTAGAAAGATTTAATGAAACATCACTACCTCCAAAGAAGAATTTAAAAGTAAACTGTACGACATGGATATATCTCAAGATGATTATGATCATGCATGCAAAGTATGGAACGAATTAGGATTTAGAACATTGGGGGAATATTCAGACTTCTATGTTAAATTAGATGTGACTTTATTATGTGATGTGATGGAAGAATTTAGAAATACGTGTTTTGCGTCATATGGATTAGACCCTCTACATTCGTACACTTCGCCTGGACTAGCGTGGCAAGCCATGTTAAAAGAAACAAATTGTAAAATACAACTTCTTACAGATATAGATATGGTGTTGATGTTAGAATCAGGAGTTCGAGGAGGATTGACGCAAAGTGTAACACGTTATGTTAAGGCGAACAACAAATATTTGCCCGATTATGATGCATCAAAACCAACAACATTCCTGGGTTATTTTGATGCAAATAACTTATACGGATGGGCAATGTCGAATCCCCTTCCATATGATAATTTCAAATGGATAGACCCAGAATCAATTGGAAACATAATGGATATACCGAAATATGGAGAAACTGGTTACATATTTGAAGTCGATTTTGAATATCCCGAACATCTTCACGACGAACATTACGATTTACCACTTCTTCCGAAGACTGAAGTTTCTCCAACTGGAAGATGGCCGAAATTATTGATGACTTTAACCAACAAGTCTAGGTATGTTGGACACTACTGGATGATACAACAGGCCTTAGACTTGGGATTGAAAATTACAAAAATTAATCGAGTACTACAATTTTCTCAATCTTGTGGTTTAAAACCGTACATTGACAATAACACAAGAAGAAGAGCTGCCGCTACATCAAGTTTTCAAAAGATTTCTTCAAACTAATGAACAACGCAATATTTGGCAAGACTTTGGAAAACAAAAGGAAACATAAGGATATCAAATTGGTAACTGATCCAGTAAAATTACAGAAATTAGTGCAACAACCAAACTTTGGTTCATCTGTAATTATTAATGAAAATCTAGTTGTTATTTCCATGAACAAGAAGTCAGTTGTAATGGATCGTCCTTTGTATCTTGGAATGTCAATCTTGGATATTTCCAAAACACACATGTACGAGTTTCATTATAAGAAGATGGTTAATTATTATGGAAGAGAGAACATTGGTATTGCATATATGGATACGGATGCACTAATTTACTGGATTAAAACAAATGACATGTACGAAGATTTACGCACCTTTATATATAAAGATGATTTCGACTTTTCAGATTATCCCAAGGACCATCCAAATTACGACAACGACAGAAACAAGAAAGTATTGGGAAATTTAAGGATGAACAAATGGTGTACCGATGATGGAAATGGTAGCATTAATGTCCAAACTATATTCATTTCAACTGTACATAAGCGAAAGGAATCAACATCAAGTCACAAAGAAGCCAAAGGAATAAAAACCTCTTTCCTGAAGAAGAACGTACAGTTTGAACATTATAAAAGATGTTTGTTTGAAGATGTCGAAACAACTGCAACGTTCAACACTATTAGAAGTTATAATCATCAACTTTTAGTGTCAAACAAACAAAGTGGGCATTAAGCTACAAAGATGACAAGCGCCATATTTTAGAAGATAAAATTAATACTTTACCGTTCGGCCACTACTCCCTGAACCCTATCGACCAGTAAACCTGTTCTTCGTCCTCTACCTTCTTCCTTTTTCCTTTCCGTAAAGAAGAGGGGACATGGCAAGCTCAATGCCATGTTTCCTCTTTTTTACACTAATATGAAAATGGCCTTGACCTATATTCAAACTATATAAAAGAGAATGAACTATTGTACGATCAGTATTTTTACAAGCGGTGTAAAAGCAACACCTAAAGATGGAAAGTGTGAAGGACAAGATTGTAAATGAACTACATAAACCAGCAAGAAGAAGATTTCCCGATAGAAGTACAATTATTAAGGGAATGAATGATCTTTTCAAGCTGATCTAATTGAAATGATACCGCACAGTAAATTAAACAAAGGTTATTTACAATATACTTTTAACAATTATAGAATCGCCTTTACAATGAAGGATGAGCCTACCTGGTAAGAAGTGTTACTAAAGCTATGGAAACAACGATACAAAGAAATAAATTCAAAATCAAACATCTACAGACCGATGATGGAAAGAATATTTTAATAAAGACTTTGGAGCTTTGATGAAATATCAAATAAATCATTAATCTACAAATTCTGAAGTTAAAGCTTCAATAATTGAAAGATTCAATAGAACATTGAAAGGAGCGATGTACAAACAATTTTCAAAACGAGGATCATACGTGTGGTATGACATATTACCACAACTTATAAAAGATATAACAACAAATATCATCGTACCATCGGAATGAAACCTATCCAAGTAAACAGTGCTAATGCTAAAGTTGTATTACAACGCATCAGAAATAATACAACACCTAAATTGGAAATGGTTGCAACCAAAAAAGTTTAAGGTCAACGATAAAGTTCGTATAAGCAAATACAAAGGTGTATTTAGTAAAAGATATCTACCAAATTGGACTAATGAAGTATTTACAGTTTATAAAGTGCAACCAACTATACCTGAAACTTACTTATTGAAGGATAACAAGGGTGAATTACTTCAAGGTGGATTCTACGGACATGAATTGTTGAAATCATGTATATCTGTGATGTATATCTTGTTGAGAAGGTTTTACAAAGGAAAAAGGATATGGTTAAAGTCCGGTGGTTAGGATTCGATAAAAGTGAAGACTCATGGATTCCTTCAAACGACTTGGTATAGTAATTTAATAGCTCATTGTGTGTTTAACCTTGACACAAGATGGAGATTGTACAACAAAAAGATCGATTTAATATCAATAATATTGATGAATTGACAGTTGACAATGATAAGTTAAATCATGGTAAACATGGTGATTACTACCAAATACGATAAGATGTCTAATAACTGGTCCTTCAAATTGTGGAAAGAACTATGTTGTTTTTAACCTTATGAACAAATCCTAAAGGATTGCGTTTTAACAATATATACATTTTTCAAATCATTGCCAACAACCAAAATATCAATTATTGGATAAAGTACTTGCAAGTGTACCTGAAGTGAATTTCTACAAGTTTAATGCCAGCGAAACAAATTATGCAACCAAATGAAGCAAAACCATTTTCTATTTTTATTTTTGATGATGTGTCTTGTGAAAATCACGACACTATAAGGAATTACTTCGCTATGGGAAGACATCATAATATCGATAGCATTTATATTGGTCAAACATACAGTAAGATTCCAAAACAACTCATAAGAGACAATGCAAATATGTTGATCATCTTCAAGCAAGATGAAACAAATTTAAAACATATATATAATGATCATGTAAATGCGGATATGACATTGAGAAATTTAAAGAGATGTGCGGCAAAGCATGGAATGAGAAATATGGGTTTCTCGTTATTATGAAGGAAGAAGATATTAAAAATGGTAGATATCGTATAGGGTTGGATAAATTTGTATTTATGCGTTGAACTACCGGTGCTACATCTAGTTACACGTTGAACTTCACAGTGTAAACATGGCGAATCAAGAAAAACTATTGAAAGAAATAAAATCACTCAGTGATTCTATTAGGATGAAAAATCGTGCATTGAGGATGGGTTTAAGTGAAAGAGAAGAATTTCTAGAGACTACATTTAAACCTATTACGGAACCTTTAAAACAAATATCAGAAACTATTGGTAAACCTCGTTATGAAGGAGATGTTTTACTACCAGTTTCTAAACAAGAAGTACAAGCAATAAAAAAAGAGAAGATGATGATTCATATACAAGTGCTAGTGAACAAGAAGAAACAAAGAAGAAGAACCAATTGTTGAAAAGGAAGAAGAACAGCCAATACCTGAAGCTGAACAATCTATTCCAAATTTAACTCAATTGAGTAGCGATATATTACAACATGGACCTCTTGGAAGAAAATATATAATGAAAATGCTACATGACATGAAATCAAACCCGAATTTGAGTAGATCACATGTATACGGAGCAAGAATTGATGGGAATGAATTAAAGATCGGCGATTCAAAGCTTGAAATAACACAAGACGATTACATCATTATTGGTGAGCATAAATATAAAGGAACAAAAGGACTATATGAATTAATTTTTAAAAACATACCACTAAGATATTCATCCAAAGATTTAAGTGTTTTTAAGGAGATTCTACAAAATACTAACGCTCATAAAAGAAACTACTTAAAGGATGCAATGATTAATCGTTCACGTGCAACAAAATATAACATTGTTATAAAAAAGTTGTTTCCTCCACGAAAATTGCCAACATTACGTACTGCACCAGTGGTGAGACAACCACTGAAAAGAAAATCTTTATCACTTATGGATTTATCACTTCTTGAACAACATGGTAAAAAGAGTAAAGGAGATACTTCAACATCTGGCAAAGGATTGATGAAAAATCTATACAATACGAATGTGATTTACTACAACGACATCAATAAATTGGTTGATAGAATGAGACTATTGCATGAAGCCATTTAAGCCGGTCATACAGGTTTAAATAATGAATGGGTAGCTCTGATTGACGAACTCAGGAATCGCGGCATAATCGTATAATTATCCGCGGATATATAAGAGTTACAGGAGTATAATGTGTCAGTTCTAACATGAGCGTCGACAAGTTCGGACGATACTCCGCGTTAGGAGTTCAAGTTGGAGAAAACAGAAAAAGAAGTGGATTACCGCAAACACCCGAAGGTGACTATAACATAAATAATAAACGTTTAAAGTTTGTTAAAGATCCAGAAGAAGATGGAGATGCAACAAATTTAAAAACAGTAAAGGAGGAAACATCTACAAGTTTAAAACTTGACAATAACCAACTGTATGATGCAAAATCTCACAGGGTTATTAACGTTGCAAAACCAGTCAACAATGGAGATGTTGTTAATAAAGGCTATTTTCTATCTGCGATGGAATACGCTTTACTGTTGGAAAAGACTAAAAGTGGAAAAAGGTACAATGCTTTAAATTATAAAATAACTAATGTGGCAGATCCAACCGAGGATACAGATACAATTAATAAGCGTTATTTGCACTCTGTAATACCAGAAAAGAAAAAATATGGATTTTCCTTCTATAAATATACTATAAACGATATTGGATATCCTAAAGAAGAAAGTGATGGTGTTAATATAAAATACATTAAAGATAATTGTATTTTATATAATAGTGCTGTTATTAATTGTCATGGAAAAGTGTTGTCCAATCTGGAAGATGGTTCAACTCCATCGGATGCTGCTACCGTGAGACAAATGAATGAAAGCTTGAAAAAAGGAACATCCGCTTTTGTTAAACAAAATCAGGTGGTGTCAAAGAAAGGTGATGAGTTTATGCAAGGAAGTGAAAAGTTTACCTTACTACAACTAAAAAATGACAAGTGGGATGGAAAAAATAAAAGATTGTCAAATATAAGTTTAGGCACGGAAGAACATGATGCTGTTATTTTAACACAAGTACCACAACTATCAGCTACTGGTGTTAATTTTATATGTAAAGGTAGACGATTAACCCAAGTTAAATCTGGTAAAGATGATCAGGATTGTGTTGTTGTAAAACAAACTATAGTTTTAGATAAAATAAATAACGTATATGATGGAAAAAATAGAAGAATATCTAACATATCAGCAGGAATAGCTCCGAATGATGTTGCTACTATTAATCAAGTTATAGCAACCTCTACAAACGATCCATCTGCGTATACATGTAATGGTAAACGTATCACATATCTTGATAATCCTACACGTAACAAAGATGCTACTAATGTAGAGTATGTAATGAATCTTGTAGGTAATGTAGTTATTGATATGCATAATCATTTGATTAATGCATCGATGAAACACAATAAAATCGAAGATTCTCAGAGAAACCAATGGATTAAAGATGAAATCATTGATAGATACCAGTAAAACTTATGAATATTTAAGTATAGAATACACAAAAAAAGGATTCATTATCATAAAGTATTTCATAGAGTGAAGACGTTGGTTACATAAAACAGCATAATGAAGACCGTATCGCTCAGTCGTCGTCAAGACATTGGCAAGAGAGGACGTGGTATAACATCAGCTGAATTATCCCTGCTCAAACGGATTCCTGTTGGTGCTGTTGTAAATCGAGCGATAGACGCTTTACCATACGAATTACATCTGCCCGGAGGTTATCAATATTGTGGACCTGGAACTAAGTTGGCAAAACGTTTAGCAAGAGGAGATCCTGGAATTAATAAATTAGATCAAGCTTGCAAAGAACACGACATAGCATATTCAAAGTATAAAGATTCAACGAATAGATCAATAGCGGATAAAATTCTAGCGGAAAAGGCTTGGCAAAGAGTAAAGTCAAGTGACGCAAGTATTGCAGAAAAAGCATCGGCTTGGGCAGTAACTACAGCCATGAAGACGAAAGCTAAATTTGGTGCTGGAAGACGACGACGTCGCAGAGGAAGACCTGCAAAGAGAAGAGCTCCCAAAAGAGGAGGAAACATTAGGAAGAGACGTCGTAGAACTCGTAAAGCAAAAGTAAAGAAAGCTTCTATTTGGTCAATGGTAAAAAACGGAGCAGGTTTATACCTAAGACCGTACCGTGTGTACTAAATAAGAAAAATCAATTGATAATTCCAAATAAAGCTTTAACAAATCATCAATTAAATGATTATGTAAAATGTTTAAAAATACCATTCTTTCGAGGAGTTTTTATGAAAGATGAATTACCAATTACAATATGGAAAAATGAAACTGGAATAGTAAATTTGGATTCCACCTATGGTCCAGGTACTCATTGGGTATGCTATAAAAAACTCGGACAAACCGTTTATTACTTTGACAGTTTTGGCAATCTACCACCGCCAAAAGAACTTCAACATTATTTTCGAAACTCCAAAAATATTTTTTACAACTATAAAAGAGAACAACCTGACAATACTGAAATATGTGGACATTTATGTTTGGAGTTTCTAGCGAAGAGTGTCAGTCAGCTTTGAGATGTCATCGTATACAGTGTCCCTGAGTGGAAATTCATCCACATTGAAAAGTACGCTGTTCCCAGCATTGCGTCTATCCAAAGAAAGATTATGGGAAGCGGCATTACTTGATTTGACTACCTACAACTCAATTCCTAATGTTACGGAAGGAAAGAACAATTTACTACATTATTATGAAACTAAGGATGCTTCAGGAAAATATTCAGAATTGAAAATAATTACATTTCCAACTGGAGCTTATGAAATTGATGATATAAACCAATTACTACAGAAAACACTCGGAGAAGAAAATATCACCGTTAAAGGAAACAATAATACTTTAAAAGCAGAAATAACTTCGAAATACTATATTGATGTCAGCTTGAAACATTCGATTGGCAGTTTACTTGGATTTACAGATACAACAAAAAAAATCTTAACTCCTGGAACAACTCATTCAGGTAATACAACTGTAACAATATTAAAAGTAAATAGTATCAATGTAACGTGTAATATTATACACGGATCGTATAGAGAGGGAGTGAATCAGCATATTTTACATACATTTTATCCAACAGTAGCTCCCGGTTTTAAAATTGTTGAAAAGCCACAAAACTTAATATACCTACCGTTAAACACCAGTTTCATTTCAGACATCGTACTGAACATATTGGATCAAGACGGTGTTAGTGTTGACTTTAGAGGAGAAACAATTACTATACGGTTACACATCAGAGCGGCAACATAAAAGTCGACATGGGATTAACATTTAAACCGCAACGGAAGGGTCGGGAGCTCAGTAGCTCCTCGACATTGGAAGAGTTAACATCGGACAACATTCGTTTTCTACAGAAGATTGGATTGAAACTTAACAACGATGGATATCCTGGATATATCTCAAGGACCGACATTCGACGAAACACTATGGGAGAAGGAATATCACACGCACAACCCTTACACTTCATCAAAATTAAACAATAACGATGAAATAAGGATTCCCATTCAACAACAAGATATTTACACGTTACCGTGCGAAAGTTATTTGTACATTGAAGGACGGGTACTTAAATTGGATGGAAAAACTGCTTCAACGGTTCCTTTTATAAATAACCCGATGGCATACCTTTTTGATGAAATAAGATATGATATATCAGGGGTTACGGTTGATTCAACAAAAAAGGTTGGTATAACAACGACATTGAAAGGATTAACATCATTAACACCGCATGAGAAGAATTCAATAGTCACCGCCGGATGGGTTGCCCCTGATAAAGACACTATAACACCAGCTTCCAACGGTCACTTTGATTTTCATGTACCTTTACGATTGCTTTTGGGATTTGCTGAAGATTACAAACGAGTAATAATAAATGTCAAACAAGAGTTGGTATTACTCAGATCTTCAACTAACAAGGACTTGATACTTGCAGAACCTGCAACTACAGAAGATAAACTAGAATGGCAACTACAGTTGGATAAAGTTGTGTGGAGAGTACCTCATGTAAGATTGGCCGATGAACATAGAATCTTATTATTGAGGAAGTTAAAATCTGACCGTGATATTGTAATGCCATTCCGAAGTTGGGAATTCCATGAATATCCTACACTACCTCAGACAGAACGACAAACATGGACCGTCAAGACATCAACTTACTTGGAACGAGCAAGGTATATAATACTTGGTTTTCAAACTAAGCGAAAAGATGTTATAACTGCAAATGCTGGTCAATTTGATCACTGTAAAATAAAGAATTGTAAGGTTTTCCTAAATTCTCAATTCTTTCCATATGACAATTTGAATGTCATGTTCAGCAAAAAACGTTTTTCCATTTTATACGATATGTATGCAAGATTTCAATCGTCATATTATGGAAAAACTAATACACCGCTATTATCACCTGACCAGTATTATTCCAAGGCTCCGATAATTGTAATCGATTGTTCGAAACAGAATGAATCGGTAAAATCATCAAGTGTGGATATAAAAATTGAAATGGAATTTGAAGAACCAGTAGCGGATGGAACTTCGGCATACTGCTTAATTTTACACGATAAAATAGTTACTTACACACCGCTAACCGGAATTGTGAAGAATGTACTTTAAGAAGAATTAGTACAACGTAATTGTATAAATTTTAAGATTTAACAAAAAACATAAAAGAGAGAAAATAATGAGTAGAAATTTCATTATATCTTCGACCGTCGTATGGGAAGCATCGTTCGCAAGATGAGTTCTACTAACGGAGAAGAAAATATACCTCTGGTTGATGATGATAATAGTTCTGATATAGAAAAACAAGTTGAACGAGAAATGGATGAATTCCTCAAGTTTAACAAACATAAGAAGAAAGAAGAAGAAGAAAAAGAAGAGGTTGAAAAAGAAGTAAAAAGAAAGAAGATTGAAGTTAACATTACAACAAATATTTTAACAGAAGTATTTCTTCGAATTTTCTACCCCATTTCTGCATGCATGACGAAAAATATATCAGTTGGAATTTTAAAAACATTGGATTACTCACCGATTGTTATTTTAAATCATGGAAATAAAATGGTTTCATTTACTGAAACTTCTTGGGAATCATTTATGAAACATCTACATCTTTTGGAATGTTATTTAAGTAACAACACATTTGGAAGAAGAACAAGATTAAGTTTATTAGAATCAAATATTGAAGTTGATATAGTCAAACATCGTGGAGGACATATCGTTCGCTTCAGAGATTTAACTAGACATGATGTAAAATTACATTTGACAAAAGAAGAATTTTACACTTTAAGTTGTACTTCCGGTCCCGTCACCAGATATTTAAAACAACTAATATTTTCAAGTGCAATAATCAAAGACTATCTAATCGATACATTGGACAGACAACCTTTCGTTCCACTTTTATACGGTCCTGTGGATACTTCTATTTTTAATCGAATACCTCAAGAAGTGGATATGTGGAGACAATTGAACAACTATCACACCAACTTTAATATCGACGAAGAAGCGCAAGAAGTTAAAGAAGAACAATCGTGTATGTAGTCAGTTGCTGATGAGACTTCATCATGAACAAACGGGTTTCGTTTTCTAATACGCCACATTTAATGGATGTTAAAAGAGGTATAATTGAATTTCAAGCTTTTCGAGGTAATGATGGAAACTTTATTATCAAAGAATTAGTAATTTTGGATATGAACACATCTGTAGTTTATCATTACTTATTTAAACCTCCATTACCATTCAGTAGACTAACAACTAAAGCGAAAGTTACAAACAAATGGTTGAACAAACATTTTCACAACTTAAGATGGGATGAAGGTTTTATTAATTATAACATGATGCCGCACATTATGAATCATTACTGCAAAGAATTCAAAACTATCTACACAAGGGGATTGGAAAAAGCTAATTGGATACAATCATTTACAACTAACGAAGTGATTAATGCAAAGATGGATAGAGATTTCCAATGCTACTTTAATGAACTTTGTATTTCATCAAAGAGTTTTAAACATCGAAGGTCACAGTGCGCTTTGAAGAATGCTTACCGCTTGAATAATTTCCTTCAACAGAATGGTGGGGGTAACATCGATAATAAAAGCGAGAGCGCTACCATGACGCAGCATGAGTATTACTCGAACCTCCGAAGAGACAACATCTCCGACGGACATTATTATTAACAACAAGATTAACAATAACATTAAGATGGCATCGCAGAACTTCCTTCAGAATTTGGTTGATCAATTCAACGCTCATTCGAAGTCAACAATCTTACCAACGAAGAGATGTTCTGAACTAAAAGAAGAAAAACATTATATCATACATACAATCAAGAAGATGGACACTTCAGTGGGCGATGCTATTAATTGCACATTGAGCGAGGCGCCGTATACAGTTGGTGACGAACCGAAGTTTCAGATATTCCTACCGAAACGATTCGTACAACTTCTACAGAATGAAGATCTTCGTGTTATTCAACCCGGCGCACTCTATTTGGTTTCACACGGACCGAGTGGAAACAACTCAACTGAACTAACTATTCATGTAACACCTTCTACTAATTAGTTTGTACATAGTATTGTAAATATATGTGTTTGTAATGGTTTCTCAATAAAAATAATATAAAACAGAAAAGAAAAAATAAAAGAAGCAACATATTGTTATGTCTTTATACATAGCAATATGTTGCTTTTTTAAAAATTCCACGGGATGACCTTGACCCAATTTTGTGTGATAATAAAAGTGAAAATTAACTTGTGAAATTCATCAGTCTACGACTACCTTTCGTACCGTACACATCTCGCTCTCTATCACTAAATACAAAACTTCAACATGTCCCTAAAGGTTAAGTGTGCATCTTACGATACCAACACCATTACAAGTTTTGAACAACTTGAAGATTTAACAAACGAAATGCGAGTTTTACTTACCGGTGGTTATCATTTAACTGTTGATGTTAGTGCTACTAATGTAAGGATGTTTACTAAAACAAAATATTGCGATGATGAAGTATTTCTTTCTACACAACCTACAACATCTTCATCGCCGACTGGTTAACATAACATCAAGTTCCACAAGTATTACCAATGTTAAATAACTTTTAACAAATAGAACTAAGGAATCACGTGATCAACGTCAAGTGGGGTGATATTTTGTAAAAACTAATCATTCGCTTCCCGACTGTCGCTGCGTCAACACCTAATTTTTAAAGATGTTATACAGAATGATGATTGAACTTGATGGAAAAATCTATGGAAAAGATTACAATACAGTTGAACAAATGACTGAAGATTTAGAAATATTAACTAAAGAAGGATATCAAGCTAAGTTAATTTTGAAATTTCCTGAAGTACATCCACTATCAACTGAAGAACTTATCGCTATGGCTAAAGCGGAGAAAGAGAAAAGGTCTGAAGAAAACAAACAGACAAAGTCTGAAGAAGATAAAAAGAAATAAACTTCTTAAGTATCAACATTCCTTACATTAGTAAGGTATAATTTTTTAAAACTTCGTTTGGATGACCTTGAAATTACCCCCCACCACTTTTTGTAGTACATAAAACTCGCTATTCAACACTATAAGCTCTTATTCTTTCACTGGACACAGCAGCGTCAACATGGAAGAACAAAAATACAAATACGAACCCCGTTACTGTTGTGAACAACAATGTACAGATTTAGGACCAATGATGGTGGACGGGTTAGCTTGCACTAAATGTGAATTTTTTGGATCTTGTTACTGCAAGTGCAAAACAAAACAACTACCGCCACCAGAATTGCGAACCTTCAAATTTTACAAATCAAGATATTTTCATACATGCTGTCCTCAAAGATGTTTCAAATTTCATCCTCTCGATCTAGCTCATTGTCAACGCACCAAGTCTCATCAAAATGATTTTTGTACACATATGATAATGGGATGTAAATACAGATCAGATTGGTATTCCGATCCTGTAGAACCATCAAATGTGTAAGTTCGGTTTTACACTATTTTATAAAACTTCAATTGGATGACCTTGAGCTTTCCCCCACCATTGGTTTTTTAGATTTCCCCCTACCATAAGTCTTTTAGATTTCCCCCCACCATTTGTTTAAATTTTGTATCTTATTGAATCCACCTTTGAAATTATTTCACTTCCAACACTCCGACTAACAACATGGGATCGCCTTTCGTCAAGTTTCAACATATAATAACTGACAGGGAAGAGTTGGAGGAAATATTTCAAAATTTGCTCTCTGTCATGGATAGATATCCTATGAGATGGATCAGACTTGATGTTCACTATTTACGTCCTCGTGAATATTCTTCATCATCGAGTGAGGACGAAACAACGACTACTTCAGCTAGGATGTTTCGATTTTCTTCATCATCGAGTGAAGACGAAACAAGGGCTACTACTTCAGCTAAGATATTTGAATTGAAAGACGAATAAGAGGAACTTAGCTATTTACTTAATAACAAGCTCATGCTCACCGAAAAATAGGCCTCCTTCCTAAGCACCGATCTTCATTCACTCACCGACTCTCGCACGATGAACAACTCTCCGTTGGCACGAATGAATTCTAGTTTCGAAGTAAATTCTAAAGAAGATTTGCAAGAGATATTTAATACTTTACACGAAATTGTTAGTAAATTCAACACTGTTAAAATGAGTCTGGAAATAACTTACGCCTGTCCTATTTGTGATAAGGTTGACAGTTCTGATGAAGATAGTTTGCTAAATCTTACTCCGCTAACACCTCCACAATCAGACACGACGACAGCAAGTACGGAAACAAATGGTGAGCAACCTCCTTCCCCCACCACTTCGTTGTGATTCAACTCCCCCCACCGCTTCGGTGTAATTAAATTCCCCCCACCGCTTCTTCGTTTAACTAACGTTCCTCGCTTTAACTTCTCATTCCGTCTCCAACATTTGAACTATCAACATAACTTGTTTCAAAATTTCAAACACCAAATAACAACACTAATGATGGATATGATGGATGAAGTTTCCTTCGTCACAAGGATGGAAGAGGAAAAGATGAAAGAAGAAAAATTGAAATTGGAAATTAAACGATTGGAATTGGAACGGCAAAACCAACTCGAGATATTCCGTTTCTTCAAACTCGTCAAGAAACGGGGACTCTGCCTCTACCTCATCCTCGTCGTCGGCGTTTGCTTTTACAACTCCGTGTTTCATCACAAGAATTCAACCTGTATTGCACATTGATTGTATTTGTTTTTTGCACATTGATTGTATCTGTTCTTTTTTTACGAATAAAGTTCAAAGAAAATTAAATCCGCCTATCCCGCTATCACCGGGTAGTTCGACTCTCAGAACTATTTCCTGTGGTAGCGGGATAGGCTTTTTTAAAACTTACTCGGGATGACCTTGACATACCTTCCGTAACCCAC
Organism: Neoaliturus tenellus; assembly: GCA_030545055.2. Lineage (NCBI taxonomy): Eukaryota > Metazoa > Arthropoda > Insecta > Hemiptera > Cicadellidae > Neoaliturus > Neoaliturus tenellus. Next base: position 245,991,540 of record CM061531.1, on the reverse strand, counting down.
TTATCAAGTTGAATTTCAATTTTGAACTAACTTTTAATTTATGCGTACCTCCCCCTCCCCTGATACCTTCTCTAACCGACCGGAAGATGTATGCCCCGGCGCATGGCTTCCGGGGTAGCTGACCTGAGCCAGCGGTAACCAAAACACACTACTAATGTGATAGATACTTTCTCAAAATATGTTTGGTCAAAACCATTAAAGAAAAAAGATGGAAAAACAGTTTCTAAAGCATTTGAAGAAATAATTAATGATGCAATTAAAATTAATCATAAATCACCTAATCTTTTACATACAGATAAAGGATTAGAATTTATCAATAAAGAATTCAAAGAAATATTAAATAAATATGATATTAAATTGTATCATACAGAAAATGAAGAAAAATCAAGTATAATAGAAAGGTATAATAGAACACAAAATGAAAAAATGAAAATACAATTTGAAATTAATAAAAATTATAGATGGATAAATATTTTACCAAAAATTGTTAAAGAATATAATAACTCATATCATTCAACAATTAAAATGAAACCAATTGAAGTAAATAAAAATAATGAAAAGGATTTATTAGATACTGTTTTTAAATATAAACCACCAAAAATAATAACCAAATCAAAATTTAAAATAAAAGATAGAGTTAGAATTGGAAATAAAAAATCAACATTTTCTAATAAATATAAAAATAATTGGTCTAGAGAAATATTTATAATTTCTAAAATTAATAATACAAATCCAGTTACATATAGTATAAAAGATCAAAATAATGAAGATATTATTGGAAATTTTTATGAATATGAATTGAAAAAAACCAATTTGTAAATTTTATTTTATATAAATGGAAAAGAAATGTTTAAGGTGTAAATTATATAAAGATATATCTAAATTTTATAAAGATAAAAATACTAAAGATGGGTTATATCATTATTGTAAAGAATGTAAGGATTTGTATTATAAAAAATTATATGATAATATTAAAGTTATTGAATTAAATGAAAAACAATGTCATAAATGTAAAGAAATTAAAGATATTTCAAATTTTAATAAGTATCATTATAGTAAAGATAGAAAAAATGCAATTTGTATACAATGTATTAGAGAAATGTTTTTAAAACCACAATTTTGTGAATGTGGAAGAAATATTAAATGGACTAATAATTATTTAAGACATTTAGAAACTAAAATTCATGACAAAAATATAACAAAACTAGAATATTTAATATTTAAAAATATGATAAAAATAATAATTTTACTTCTTTTAAAAAAGTTTAAATTTTATTGAAAAAATACTATAGAAAACTTAAATTGACTTATGAAAATACAACTATTGATTTTATTGAAAAAATACTCTAAAAAATTTAAATTAACTTGTGAAAAGTTGACTATTGATTTTATTGAAAAAATACTCTAGAAAATTTAAATTAACTTGTGAAAAGTTGACTATTGATTGAAAAAATACAATTTAAACTATAAATTACCTAGAAAAAAGTGGAAAAACTTCTCATATTTTTAAGAGTTTTATTTCTAAGTAAAAATTATTTATAATAAATGGAACGAACAAATAAAAATATTAATTGACCTTACTGTAATAAAAATATATTATATAAAAATTATGATAGACATTATAACTCAACTAAACATTTATTAAATAAACAAAAATATGATAATAAAATATTTGAATTAAAACATTGGTGTAAAAATAATAATATATATAATTATAAAAATAAAACTTTAGATGAATTAACAAATATTAAAGAAACATTTGATCTTACAAATTATTCATTATTTAATATAGAAAAATTAAATGAAATTGCAAAAAAATTATCTGTCAGAAATTATGAAAATTTATCTAGAGATGAACTAATTAAAAGATTAAACAAAAATTAAAGAAAATCCAAATAATTTAGAATATAGATCATTAAAATATATTCAAAATTTAGCAATTAAAAATAGTATTAAAATTGTTAATAAAACTAGAAGAGAATTAATTGGATTATTAAATGATTATTTTAAAAATAGACCAATTCCAAAAGAAAATATAATAAATATTCAAGAAGCTTCGTCATTAAAAGGATATTTTCAAGATTATATTTTAACAAATTCAAATGATGATTTAGATATTAATGATTATTTAGAAACTCAAAGAAATGACATAAAAAAATTGATAGAAAAACAAAAATTTAAAAATATTAAAGGACAGATGGCTTTAGAATGTGAATATGAAAGAAAATTAATAAATGGTGAAATTCAAAATAGTAATATGTATTTTTGCATAAAAAGTTCAGATACTTTAAATATAGATGATTTTATTGATGATCAATTTAAGAAATTAATAGTTAGAGAACAACTAAATCAACCATCAAAAGGCTCTGGTTGGTCATTAAAAAGATGTGTTGAATTAAATCTAAAATTATCTAAAAATAATTCATTAAATGCTGGATCATATATAGAATTACCAAATTAAATTAAGAATAAAAAATGTTGTGTAAATTTTAAAAATAAAGATGAATATTGTTTTATTTATGCAATTAGATGTGCTATTGATAAACCAAATGAACATGCTGAAAGAGTTAAACAATATCAAAAATATATAAATGATGATATTTTTAAAGGTTTTGATTATCCAATAACATTAAAAGATATTAAATTATTTGAAAAAAAGATCGTTTGACTCTAAATATAACTATCCATCAATGTCAATAAATATTTATAGAATTGATGAAGATGAAAAAATAGTGCCATTACAAATATCTGAATATTATAATGTAAAATTAGAAATTGATTTATTATATTATAAAATTGGTAATAATTGTCATTATATATTAATAACAGATTTAAATAAATTGGTATATTCTCAATTATCAAAACATAAAACAAAAAAATATATTTGTAGAAGATGTTTGACTCATTTCTACAAAAATAAAGACTTGAATAATCATTTAGAAATATGTAAATCATTAGAACCTTGTAGACCTATAATGCCATTTCCTGGTCAAAAAGTAAGTTTTAAAACTATTACAAAAAGTTTGAACATCCATATGTAATTTATATGGATTTTGAAAGTATATTAGAAAAGATTGATAATTGTAAAAATAATCCAAATTGCTCATATACAAATAAAATTCAAAAACATATACCATATGGATTTACAATCTATTTAGTATCTAGAGTAACTAATAAAATGTATAAACCTATTTGTTATAGAGCAAAAAATGAAGAAGAATTAATAAATGTACCAAATAAATTATTTGAATATTAAGATGAAATTTTAAAATATATAGCTAAAAAATATAATTCAAAAAATAAAAAGCCTATGAATTTAACTAATGAAAAAGAAATTAATTATCAAAAAACTAATATTTGTCATATTTGTGAAAATAGTGGTTTTGATGATGATAAAAGAATAAAAGTAAGAGATCATTGCCATTTAACAGGAAAGTTTATAGGGGTGCTGCACATTTAAATTGTAATTTAAATCTAAAATTCCCTCAAAGTATTCCTATATTCTTTCATAATAGTTCAAATTATGATACACATTTGTTTATAAAAGAATTAGCTAAAAAATATGGTAAAATTGATTTGTTAGCTAATACAGATGAAAAATATATAAACTATTCAGTAAATTCTGGTTATGGTTATGAATTTGAAGGTGATAAACCTAGAAAATTTATAAAATTCTCATTTGTAGATACATTTAAATTTATGGCTACATCAATTGAAAAATTAGCTAAAAATCTTAAAGAATTTAAGCATATAAATAAATTTATAAAAGAAAATGATATAATTGAATATGATAATGAAAATTTAAAAATATTAACTTCTAAAGGTGTATTTCCATATGAATTTATTGATAATGTCGAAAAATTAAACTATGATAAAATATTAGAAATAGATCAATTTTATAGTTGTTTAACTAATGAAAATATAAGTGATGATGATTATAAACATTATATAAAAGTTTGGAATAAATTAAAAATAAAAACATTAGGTAATTATTCAGATTTGTACAATATTCATTATGTATTATTATTAGCTGATATATTTGAAAATTTTAGATCTGTTTGTTTGAAAAATTATCAATTAGATCCAGCACATTATCTAACATCACCATCATTAGCTTGGGATTCTATGTTAAAATTAACAAAAATTAAACTAGAATTAATAAGTGATTATAATATGTATTTAATGATTGAAAAAGGTATTAGAGGTGGTATTTCACAATGTATAACTAGATATTGTAAAGCAAACAATAAATATACAAAAAATTATGATAAAACAAAACCTGAAAATTATATGTTATATATAGATGCAAATAATCTATATGGATGGGCTTTAAGTCAAAAATTACCTTATAAAGATATAACATGGATGAATCCTAATACATATACATTAAATGAATGGGAAGAAACAATATTAGAATTAGATGAAAATGCTGAATATGGATACATATTAGATGTTGATTTAGAATATCCTATTGAATTACATGATGATCATGAAGATTTACCATTAGCACCTTAACATTATAATAATAAACTTTGCACAACATTATTTGATAAAAAAGATTATGTTATTCATTCAAGAAACTTAAAATATTATCTACAAAAAGGATTAAAATTAAAGAAAGTTAATAGAGTTATAGCATTTGATCAAGATGGTTATATGAAAAAATATATTGAATTAAATACCAAATTAAGATCCAAATCAACATCAGATTTTGAAAAAGACTTTTTTAAATTGATGAATAATAGTGTTTTTGGAAAAACTATGGAAAATGTTAGAAATAGATGTGATATTAAATTAGGTGACGAAAAGTTTTCATTAAAAAAAGCAAAAAAACCTAATTTTAAAACATTTAGTATATTTGATAAAGACTGTATTGCTTCACATATGATAAAAGAAAAGGTTAAGTTTGATAAACCAATCTATATAGGATTTTCAGTACTTGATTTATCAAAATTACATATGTATCAATTTTATTATGAAAAATTAAAGAAGTTTGATCCAAATATAAGGTTATTATATAATATGGATACAGACAGTTATTTTATAGAATTTAAAAAGGATCCATATAAAATTATTAAAGAAAATATTAATGAATTTGATACAAGTGATTATAAGAAAGAACATGAATGCTATAGGGAAAAGAATAAAAAAATAATTGGTAAATTTAAAGATGAGTTGAATGGTGAAATATTAGAAGAATATTGTGGTTTAAGATCAAAATTATATAGTTATGAATTTAATAATAAAAATCCTGTAAAATGTAAAGGAATCAAGAAAAGTGTTGTTGATAAAACATTACATATGGATGATTTTAAAAAATGTTTATTTGATGATCAAGAACAATATAGGGAAATGACTTGTATTAGAAGTTTTAAACATGAACTATATACAATTACAATAAATAAATTAGCTTTAAGTAATAGAGATGATAAAAGATTTATTTGTGATAATAAAATTGATACATTACCTTGGGGATATAAAAATAATTATTAATAAATGGAAATTTTAATTATTCCAAAAGAATTAATAAATAATGATTTTGATATAAAATTATATTTATTTAAAACTAAAATATCAAATAAAATTTTAATATATCTTTTTAAATATAAAAATTATTTTGTATATCATTATAAGTTTAATTTTATAATAGAACCATTTATAAATATAATAAAAAATTATGTTAAAGAAAGTTTTAAAGAAAATGATCAAAATTATATTAATAATTTATAACCATATGATATTGAATTTATACTATAATTTTATGTATATTTTTAAATATTTTCTTTAATAAATTTAAATATATTCAATAATTTATTGAATATCTAACCTAAAAATATCTATAAATTTTACTTTATTATCATTATAAGTAAGACCCGTCTTTAAGACGGGTCTCAAATTTGTATATAATTTATTACCTTTATAAATATTTTTTGAATGTTTAAGGAGGGTAACATTTTGTTACCCTTAAGTTTTTATTGTATAATAAGGTTACCTCCTTTTAAATTTTTTAAAATAAATATTATTATTTATATGGGACCCATTTTGGGTCCTACCTAATTTTAATAAGTTTTGTATGTTTTTCATTAGATGATAGGGGGGACAAATTGTCCCCTCTAAAAATGTCTATAAATTTTAATTTATCATCATCATCATCATCTATCCTTATTGTTTATCTACCTTTTTTGATTTTAAAATTAATGAATATAAACCAGATTCATTAATAAATATTGTTTTAATATCTATTTTATTGACGCCCTGTTTTAGGGCATCTGAAAACATGTTTGTACATCAATTTTTAGGGTGTCATAATTTGTGACATCTACAATTTTTATGTAAATTAATTTATCATCATTATGTAAGTGTAACTGTTGGTTACACTTGATATTTTTAAAGTTTTATATATTTTTCTTTTACATTATCAAATAAAACTTTTCTAGAATTTTTATATTTTAAAATATTACAAATATCTTTTCCTTTAAACCAAGGATTATTTTGTTTATTAAATACAATTAATTTATTATTAAATATAAAATTATTGTTAATTAAATCAATTATTGTTTTTGTTATTTATGTAGACAAATTTTATATTACAAATTTTGTTTTAATCTTAAATATACAATACTTTTAATATATTCATTATTTATTAGATTTCCATTACTATCTTGAATAGATATTGCAATATTTTGAATTTTATTTATATTTTTTAAAGGAATATAATCAATTTCATTTGGTTCTTCACTAATTTTTGATCCATATTCAACATTTGGATAAAATGAATATAGAATTTCTGATTCTTTATGTAAATGTGAAAGATCTTTATGATTTTCAAAACTAGGATCAACTAAATTACAATGAATTTCAATAACATCAAAAGGTCTAATTTTTGGTAGTTTTATTCCTTTTGTTAATACATTTGGTTCAATCATTTTATCATCTAACCCTAATAAATCAATTATAATTGTTGTTACTATAATTTTAACAGGAGATTTTATTATAATATATGGTCCATCATTTTTCAATATAAAATCATTTTCATCAAATTTATTAATTTTCTTTTTAAATTCTTTTAAACTATTAATAAAAATATTTTTTATTTCTTCAATTGTATAATTTCCTTTATTTATATCAAAATATTGATCTATAATTTTATCATCTTCATCTTTAATAGAATATCCATAACAGTTTTTATAATCATTTGGTATATTTGATATAAAATTATCTGAATAAAATCCACTTAAACCAATACTATATTTTCCATCTAAATGTATTGGATGTTCTAATCTTAATTCTAGTTTGGATGAATGACCAATTATTTGAAAAAATTTCATCTTATTTAAATGGAGAAACTTTTAGAAAAAAAGATAATATAAAATTAGAATCATATGAAAAAAATAATAAAAATGATCAACCTATTAGATTATTAATTATAGGAACAAGTGGATCTGGTAAAACTACATTATTATTAAATTTTATTTATAAAAGATTAATTCCACATTCAAATTTATATATTTTTAGTAAATCATTAGAACAACCATCTTATAAATTATTACAAAAAAGATTTAAAAATATAGAATCAAATATTAATAAACAAATTTCTTATTTTTTATGTAATGATATGATTCCACTAAATAAATGTAAACCAAATTCATTAGTAGTTTTTGATGATTGTATTTTAGAAAAACAAGATAAAATTAAAGAATATTTTATAATGGGTAGACATAAAAATATATCATGTATTCATTTATCACAATGTTATACAAAAGTTGATATGCAATTAATTAGAAATAATTTAAATATGTTATGCATCTTTAAACAAAATGAACATTGTATGAAAAAAATATATAATAATTTTGTTGGATCAGATATGAAATTTGATAAATTTAAAACTATTTATAATGATTGTTGGAAAGAAGACTATGGATTTTTAACTATTAATTTATTGAAAAAAACAAATGATGGAAAATATATGAAAAATTTTTCTGATATTAAATAATTATAATGGCTTGTTGTATGTTTGATTCAATAATTGATAGAATATTTATTTTATTAGTATTATTTATTTCATTAGTATTTATATATTTAATGAAAATTACAGAAATAAAGTAAAATAAATTGTGTTTAACATTATTTATATATGTGTTAATATGATTTATGTTTATGTTTATGTTAATATGATTTGTGTTTGTGTTAACATGATTTGTGTTTTGTGTTAACATGATTTGTGTTTGTGTTAATATGATTTATGTTTGTGTTAACATGATTTGGTTTTGTGTTAACATGATTTATGTTTTGTGTTAATATGATTATGATTATGATTTGTGTTTATGTTAACATCATTTGTGTTGAACATACATTTTTCTTTGTAATAAATGGATAAAATATCTGTTAATGAAGCTAAAAAATTAGATGATATTGAGAAAAAATTAATAAAAGAATTTAAAAATCAAATTAAAATTGAAGATAATTATGAAAAAATTAAACAAAAAGCATATGAACCTATAACATCAGCAATTGGTAAAGTTGAAAATAAAATTGGTGAAGTCTTAAATGAAAATAAAAACCTAATGGAATTGGTACCTGTTGTTAATAATTTTGCTAATATATCAATACCAGAAACTGAAGAATTAAATTTACCTTCAAGTACTCCATTTAGACCAATCAGACAACCAATAATTCAAGAAGAATCGACATTTATTGACCCAAATTTAATTTCACCTCAAACATTAGATAAAATTATTGGTCCATTAGCACAAAAATATTTACCAAGAACAAAAGATGATAAATTTGGTTTATATTGGAATAAACATAAAAAATCATTTATGATTGGTGATAAAATAACTGTAATTGATAATGATGATTTAATAATTGATGATAAAAAATATAATGGAACACATGGATTATGGAGATTGTTAACTTATGAAAAGAAACCAGATAATAATTTATATACACAAGATGATTTAAATAATTATTCAAAGATTTTATGGGAAACTAATTCAATTTATAAAAATAATGATCCAAATAGTAAGAAACCAAAATCTAGTAAAGGTGATAAATATATTAATTTAATTAAACATATTTGGGAATTAAAAGGTGAAATTGAAGGTTCAGGAATCAGAAAATATACAGAAAATCAAATTGAATATAGATTTATAGATGATTTAAATAAATTAGATAATATTATTAATTATATATATGCACAAGAAAAAGCTGGTAATAATAATTTTTTAAATGAAAAGAAAGCAATTAAAGACTTTATATCAAATAAATTAGATGAATTAATTGAAAAACCTGAAGGAATCAAGTATTTAAAAAGAATTTTGGCAAATATTACATCACCATTATTAAAAGATGGATCAGGTATTTTAAATGATGTTATAAATAATTTACCTTTTGAATTACATGTACCTGGTTATCAATATCTAGGGCCTGGAACTAAATTAAATAAAAGAGTAAAAAGAGGTGATCGTGGAATAAATGATTTAGATAAAGCTGCTAAAGAACATGATTTATTTTATAGAGATCATAAAGATACAAAATCTAGAAATGAAATAGCTGATAAAATTTTACAAGATAAAGCATGGGATATAGTAACATCAAATAATCATGGAATTGGTGAAAGATTAATTGCATTACCAACATCAGGTGCTAAGTGGATGAAAAGAAAATTTGGTATGGGTTTAGAAGTAGGATTAAAATTTTAATAAATTTTTTATTAATTATATTAATCCATATTATAAAAACTATAAATTTTTTTCTTAATAAATGGAAAAAACAAATATAAACTTGACAGATAATCAAAAATCAAAAATAAAATTAGCATTTAAAAATAAAAGATCAGTTATAATTCAATTTAATATTGATCAATTTAATGAAAATGGAAAAGATATTATATTATTATCTAAAAGGCAAATTAATAAACTAAATAAACATAAAAAATTAAATAAAGGATTAAGATTTGAATTTTCATATAATCAATTAAAAGAAATAAAAAATGGTGGATTACTAAAAGAAATTTTAGATTTTGCTGATAATATACCTATAGTTAAAAATTATACACCAAATGTTAGAAAAGGAGCAAAAGTAGTAAAAGAATCTATAATTCCTAAATTTAGAAATTTTGTTGATTGGTTAGATCATGAATTAAAAAATGTAGAAGGATCTGGTTTAGATAAAAAAAACATTAAAATATATGAAACAAAATTATAAAAAAATTTTGAACCACTAACATTAGGTGAATTAGAAAAATTGTGTAAAAATATAAAATATATTAGAGGTGTATTTATGAGAGATATATTACCTAATAAAGTTAATAAATTTGAATGTGGAATTATAAATTTCATTTGATGGAAATGGAACTCATTGGGTTTGTTATTATAAAAAAGATAAAATTAAATATTATTTTGATTCATATGGAAATATAGTTAATAAACCACCAATAGAATTAGTTAAATATCTAGGAAAAGATAATATATTTTATAATGATAATCAAATTTAAAATTATAATGATCCACCAATTTGTGGTCATTTATGTATTTTTATATTAAATGAATTAAATAATAATAAAAAATTTGATAATATAATAAATAAATTATTCCATAATAAATATGGATTCACAAAATATATTTGATCTGTTTGGAAGACAGAAAAAACATCCAATTAATATTAAAGAAGATTATATAAATTCTAAATTAAATATATTTTTTTAATAATTTTAGTAAAAGTTTTAAAAGTCATGTAAAAAAGACTGAAAATCTAGTAAATGCTATTGGTTTATCAAAAAATTATATAAGTATTAATGGTAAAAGAATTGTTAATGTTAAACCAAGTATAAATAAATATGATGTTGTAATAAAATCAGAATTAGATGAAGTTTTAGATTCAATTATAAAAATTGGTAATGATCATTCAGAAACTAAAAAGGATTTAAATAAAATTACAGACTTTTTAATTAATATTGGAAAATATGTTGAAAATTTAGAAGAAAAATTAGAAAAAGAACTAAAATTTCTATTTGATGGAGTCAATGAATCCATAAAAGAATTAAATGCTGAAATAATACTAATTAAAGATGATATAGATAAATTACAATAATTATTTTATATAAATGGAGTTGATTTATTGTCTTAAATGTAAACAAAAAACTAATTCTAAAGATATTCAGATAATAAAATTGAAAAATATAAATGTAATTAAATCAAAATGTTGTATTTGTAATTCAAAGAAAAGTTGTTTTACAAAATTTTCTCCCTAATAAATGGCTCTATACAGTTCATTTAATTTATTCATTATCAGAAACCAAAATCAATTAAACAAAGATGATTGGGATGATATTTCTGAAAAATATGAGTTGAGTATTAATATGATGAGATTGTTTCAAAATAAATTAAATTGGCAAAAAATTGCTCAACATCAAAGTTTAACTATAGGTTTTATTACTGAATTCATAAATTATCAATTAAAAGATTATATTGATTTGATTTGTAAATATCAAGATTTAACTGAATATTTCATTCATGATTATGCATTTACATTAAATTGGGAATTAATTTTAGAACATCAAAAAATATCAGCAAAATTTATACTTGATCATGCTACTGAAATTGAATATTTTAAAAGTAAAAATGAAATTGATACATAAAAATTTAACATCATAAAATTATAAAAATTTTACTTGTTTTAAAAAAGCTTTTGATTAAAAAAATTTATCCTTAATAAATGGCTGATTACAAAAAATATATAAATGATATTGAAAGAGCTGAATACAAAAATTTCTATCCATTATCTAAATTACATTGAAATGAACCTAATAAAAAAACTGAATTTAATATAGATTTTGGAGATGGATTTTGTACTTCTAAATTTCAATTTTATATATCTGGTAAATTGACTAAATCTGATGGAAATGCATATGATAATGGTGCTAATATAAAATTAATTGATAATTTTGTTCCATTTTTATTTTCAAAAATTGAAGTTAGAAAACATAATAAATTGATTGATGAAATTGAATATCCTGGACTATTAAGTACAATTAAAGGTACTATAACTTATTCAAAATCAGAAATAAATCAAATAAATAATGGGTTTGAATCAAATTTTAAAAATAAATTTGAAGCAATTGGTAATTTATCTTATTTTGGATTAGGATTTTTTGAAAATGTAAATATTCCAATATACAAAGGAGGTTTTAATATAACATTTATTAGATCAGAAGATAATGATGCAATTTTTAGATGGAAAACTAAAAAAGCTGATGGATCTTATGACAATGCTACATTACCAACTGAAGGTAAAATAACAATTGATGATTTTTTTATTAGAGTTCCTATAATTGAATACAAAACAACAAGTAAAATTCAATTAATTAATGAACTAAGCAAATTTGAAAAAGTAAATTTTCATTTTAATCATTGGCAATGCATTGAACAAAAAAATATTACAGGAAAGAATTTAAGTTTTGATATAACAAATATCTATAGAAATATTTATAATCCAAAATTTATTATAATTGGATTTCAAAAATCAAGAACAAATGATCAGTTATTTGATACTTCTAAATTTGATAGTATGTATGTAAAAAATATAAGAGTAAAACTAAATGGTCATTATTACCCTGATGAATTGGAAAACTTTGATATAAACAATGAAAAATTTAGAATTATGTGTAACCCCGCACGTCTTCTTAGGGAATTAAATAAAAAGAATCATTTAACACACTAACACAATTTATTTGTCAGGTTGGCCTAAAATGTAATATTACAAACTTTACGATTATTAACTGATTAAATACAAATGAAACAACACCGCTCACTACCAGATTATCGATACATACGGGGGACAGAGGACAAACACCCGATAAACCGAAACTCGGGCCACCGCCATTAACGCAGCGGTGGCGCCGCGGCGCGCAACGCCAGACGCAGGCGCTTAACACGACTTCACGGATCCGACTGGGGCGAGGTGACGATCGTTCGTCAGCACGCTGAAGCAGTGTCAACCAATCAGAGCACTGCTGCTTCACGCTGGTGCCTTGATTAGTGGAGCGCTCTTTGGATCACAACGGACATTAATGAAACTAAAACTGAACATTGTCGACAACTCAACGCACAGCTTGGTGATGACAGACACCACGTCAGCACATTCCATAACCCATACGCTGCCTGAGCCGAGGTCTGTGGGATTATCCAAGAGGCTACTGTCATACTGTCTTGCCAAGATGGGCTAGACTACAAATAAAGCACCATGCCCTAAAATATGATACTTAGTGACGGTAAAATTGTTATGATTAGGGTGGTGCAAACTGTATTATTTATGGGTCTAGGGATTTTTGGGCCGTCACATATGTATGAAATGTATCAAGATTACAAAAAAGTTTATTATAATAGTTGTAAAATGTATTATAGTCCAACAGAATTTCTAGAAAATAGACCAATTTATGTAATTGATACTACAAAAAATCCAACAAATTTTTCAAGTTCAAAAAATGATATTATTATTAATGCAGATTTTGATTATGATATAGTAGCTACTAGTAAAACAAATTGTTATATTATTATTGAATCTGAAAAATTACTTGAATATAATATAATCGAAAATGATATTACTGAAATTAATTAGAATATATTATTACTATTTTAGTCAAATTTATTGAAAAAATACTATTAAAATTTTAAATTACCTTATGAAAAGTAAACTATTGATTTTATTGAAAAAAATACTTATAAAATGTGATAATTTTACTTGTTTTAAAAAAAATTTTTATTTTGTAGAAAATTTTAGGCATATTTGTTAAAAATTTCATTAAAATTGCATATTTTTTATGACAATTTGACAAAAGCTGAAAATTGGCCAAAAACTGGTAAAAATATTGCATAATTGTATTAAAAAACTGTGAAATTTGTTTGATTTTTGATTGTCTCCAAAAGTGTCCTAGGAACCCCATAGTACTATCCTCTTATATATATATATATATATATATATATATATATATATATATATATATATATATATATGTGTGTGTGTCCGTGGTACTGATAACTTTTGACAGCGACCTCCGATTTTGATGAAATTTGGTATGAAGGTGTAAGACCAGGTCTATTTTCATGAGTTCGCGAACCAGCGACATCGGGTTATGGGAACGGGGTTTTATGGGGTTTCAAAGGGGTCAAAAATGGGTTTTGGCATTTTTGGACCTCAGTTTTCAAAATTTATTAATTTTAACTAAAACCATTTAAAAGAACTCATAAAAAAACAAACAATTTGGTATTTTGAATTTTTATTTTAGTATAACTGGTTACGGGGAAAATCCAAAAATATGTTTTCCATGTTATTCTTATGGGAAATCAAGAAAACCCTATACCTTGCTTATTTGTTGACATAACTTAATCAAATTTAGTATGTACATTATCTAGATAGGGTTTAACTTATACTCGCTTTCAAAACCCATATGGCGGCAAACCTACATACTCACCCCCATGGGGTTTATGGGGAAAATAAAAAATTGCCATAGCTTGATACAATTTTGTGTTTACTTTCACCAATTATTGATTAACTTAGATTTTCTAACAACACCCCATGGCAGCAAACCTACATACGGTACTCGATCCTATGGTGTTTTTATGGGGAAAGTAAATAATCTGAAATTCCATGGGAAATTCGCTGAGTACGCAGGTCTGCTGCGACGGGGGTATTTGACTATAATATCTCTAGAGTGGTACTTAGGGACACTTTTAATCTCATGTGCCATAAACATCGATGTTTATATAACTGTGCATGTACAAATATTGAAATAGTAGAGAATGTTAAATATCTAGGTATTTTTATAGATGAGCACTTCAAATGGGAACCACAAATAAGTCATTTATCGGGTAAATTAAGGAAAATTAACTATGGATTGTATTTTTTAAGAAATCATGTAAAAAGTGAGTATTTAAAAAAGTTTATATATCCTGGTTTGAAAGTGTATTAAAATATGGTATTATACATTTTGGTGGCACTTACAAAACCCTTTTGAGGCCAGTGATCATGTGTCAGCGGCACGCTCTAAGGACGATATTTAATTTAAAGCGGTCAGATAGTATGTCTCATCTATTTTTGGAAAACAATTTATTGACTTTTGATCAGTTGCATGTATATAGCATTTTAATGTACATAAAAAAATATTTTAATTTGTTTGATGTAAAACCTGTCAGTAGAGTTACACGGTCAGCACAATACACTCTCCTAAAAGAAAACTTTTTTGCCAAAGAAATAAGCTTACATCAATTTTGTGCAATTGGACAAAAGTAGTTAGATTTGGCCACTTCTGGCTCAGGCCAGCTGCCCCGGAAGCCACGTGCCGGGGCACATAGCTTCCGGTCGTATATTAAATGAGGGGTGAGGAGGTGGGGTGAGCGTTTGAAGTAGATTTGCGCATAAATTAAAAGTTAGTTCAAGACTGAAATTCAACAATTTGGGGTTGAACAAAATGTGCGCATAAAATAACCGGGTTCAACTAAAACATCGCATAAATTAAAAGTTGGTTCAAAACTGAAATTCAACTTGATAATTGGGTTACGGAAAGTATGTCAAGGTCATCCCGAGTAAGTTTTAAAAAAGCCTATCCCGCTACCACAGGAAATAGTTCTGAGAGTTGAACTATCCGGTGATAGCGGGATAGGTAGATTTAAGTTTTGAACTTTATTCGTAAAAACAAATACAATCAATGTGCAAAAACAAATACAATCAATGTGCAATACAAGTTGAATTTCTGTGATGAAATACGGAGTTGTAAAAGCAAACGCCGACGACGAGGATAAGGTACAGGCAGAGTCCCCAGATGACATACTTGACAAGTTTGAAGAAACGTAATATTTCGAGTTGGTTTTCCCGTTCCAATTGCAAACGTTTAATTTCCAATTTCAATTTTTCTTCTTTCATCTTTTCCTCTTCCATCCTTGAGTTGAAGGAAACTTCATCCATCATATCCATCATTAGTGTTGTTTTTTGGTGTTTGAAATTTTGAAACAAGTGATGTTGATAGTTCAAATGTTGGAGACGGAATGAGAAGTGAAAGCGAGGAACGTTAGTTAAACGAAGAAGTGGTGGGGGGAAGTTGAATTACAAAGAGGTGGTGGGGGGAAGTTGAATCACAATGAAGTGGTGGGGGAAGGAGGTTGCTCACCATTTGCTTCCGTACTTGTTGTTGTCGTGTCTGATTGTAGAGGTGTAAGTGGAGTAAGATTAAGCAAACTATCTTCATCAGAACTGTCAACCTTATCACAAATAGGACAGGCGTAAGTTATTTCCAGATTCATTTTAACAGTGTTGAATTTACTAACAATTTCGTGTAAAGTATTAAATATTTCTTGCAAATCTTCTTTAGAATTTACTTCGAAACTAGAATTCATTCGTGCCAACGGAGAGTTGTTCATCGTGCGAGAGTCGGTGATTGAATGAAGATCGGTGCATAGGAAGGAGGCTTATTTGTCGGTGAGCATGAGCTTGTTATTAAATAAATAGCCAAGTTCCTCTTCTTCGTCTTTCAATTCAAATATTTTAGCTGAAGTAGTAGGCGTTGTTTCGTCTTCACTCGATGATGAAGAAAATTGAAATATCCTAGCTGAAGTAGTAGTCGTTGTTTCGTCTTCACTAGATGATGAAGAATCACGAGGACGTAAATAGTGAACATCAAGTCTGATCCATCTCATAGGATATCTATCCATGACAGAGAGCAAATTTTGAAATATTTCCTCCAATTCTTCTCTGTCAGTTATTATATGTTGAAACTTGACGAAAGGCGATCCCATGTTGTTAGTTAGAGTGTTGGAAGTGAAATAATACAAAGGCGGATTCAATAAGATACAAAACTTAAATTAATGGTGGGGGGAAGTCTAAAAACCAATGGTGGGGGAAATCTCAAGGTCATCCAATTGAAGTTTTAAAAAAGAGTGTAAAACTAAAATTACACATTCGATTGTTCTACAGGATCGGAATACCAATCTGACCTGTATTTACATCTTTTTATCATATGTGTACAAAAATCATCTTGATGAGACTTGGTGCGTTGACAATGAGCTAAATCGAGAGGATGAAATTTGAAACATCTTTGAGGACAGCATGTATGAAAATATCTTGATTTGTAAAATTTGAAAGTTCGCAATTCCGGCGGCGGTAGTTGTTTTGTTTTGCACTTGCAGTAACAAGATCCAAAAAATTCACATTTAGTGCAAGCTAACCCGTCCACCATCATTGGTCCTAAATCTGTACATTGTTGTTCACAACAGTAACGAGGTTCGTACTTGTACTTTTGTTCTTCCATGTTGACGCTGCTGAGTCCAGTGAAAGAATAAGAGTGTATAGTGTTGAATAGTCAGTTTTATGTATTACAAAAAGTGGTGGGGGTAATTTCAAGGTTATCCAAACGAAGTTTTAAAAAATTATACCTTACTAATGTAAGGAATGTTTATACTTAAGAAGTTCATTTCTGTTTATCTTCTTCAGACTTTGTCTGTTTCTGTTTGTTTTCTTCAGCCTTTTTCTCTCTCTCCGCTTTAGCCATAGCGATAAGTTCTTCAGTCGATAGTGGATGTACTTCAGGAAATTTTAAAATTAATTTAGCTTGATATCCTTCTTTAGTTAATATATTTAAATCTTCGGTCATTTGTTCAACAGTGTTGTAATCTTTTCCATAGATCTTTCCATCAAGTTCAATCATCATTCTGTATAACATCTTTAAAATTAGGTGTTCACGCAGCGAGAGTCGGGAAGCGAATGATTATTTATACAAGTATCATTCCCTTTTTATCAACTTGACATTGATCACGTGATTCTTTAATTTTACTTGTTAAAAGTTATTTAACATTGGTAATACTTGTGAAACTTGATGTTATGTTGACCAGTCGGCGATGAAGATGTTGTAGGTTGTGTAGAAAGAAATACTTCATCATCGCAGTATTTTGTTTTAGTAAACATCCTTATATTAGTAGCACTAACATCAACAGTTAAGTGATAACCACCGGTAAGTAAAACTCGCATTTCGTTGGTTAAATCTTCAAGTTGTTCAAAACTCGTAATGGTGTTGGTATCGTAAGATGCACACTTGACCTTTAGGGACATGTTGAAGTTTTGTATTTAGTTATAGAGAGTGAGATGTGTACGGTACGAAAGCTAGTCGTAGACTGATGAATTTCACAAGTTGATTTTCACTTTTATTATCACACAAAATTGGGTCAAGGTCATCCCGTGGAATTTTTAAAAAAAGCAACATATTGCTATGTACAAAGACATAACAATATGTTGCTTCTTTTATCTTTTTTTTGTTTTATATCATCTTTATTGAGAAACCATTACAAACACATATATTTACAATGCTATGTACAAACTAGTTAGTAGAAGGTGTTACATGAATAGTTAGTTCAGTTGAGTTGTTTCCACTCGGTCCGTGTGAAACCAAATAGAGTGCGCCGGGTTGAATAACACGAAGATCTTCATTCTGTAAAAGTTGTACAAATCGTTTCGGTAGGAATATTTGAAACTTCGGTTCGTCACCAACTGTATACGGCGCCTCGCTCAATGTGCAATTAATAGCATCACCAACTGAAGTGTCCATCTTCTTGATTGTATGTATGATGTAATGTTTTTCTTCTTTTAGTTCAGAACATCTCTTCGTCGGTAAGATTGTTGATTTTGAATGAGCGTTGAATTGATCAACCAAATTTTGAAGAAAGTTCTGCGATGCCATCTTGATGTTATTGTTAATCTTCTTGTTAATCTTCTTGTTAATAATAATGTCCGTCGGAGATGTTGTCTCTTCGGAGGTTCGAGTAATACTCATGCTGCGTCATGGTAGCGCTCTCACTTTTATTACCGACATTACCCCCACCATTCTGTTGAAGGAAATTATTCAAGCGGTAGGCATTCTTCAAAGCGCACTGTGACCTTCGATGTTTAAAACTCTTTGATGAAATACAAAGTTCATTGAAATAGCATTGGAAATCTCTATCTATTATTGCATTTATCACTTCGTTGCTTGTAAATGATTGTATCCAATTAGCTTTTTCCAATCCTCTTGTGTAGATAGTTTTGAACTCTTTGCAGTAATGATTCATAATGTGCGGCATCATGTTATAATTAATAAAACCTTCATCCCATCTTAAGTTGTGAAAATGTTTGTACAACCATTTGTTTGTAACTTTCGCTTTAGTTGTTAGTCTATTGAATGGTAATGGAGGTTTGAATAAGTAATGATAAACTACAGATGTGTTCATATCCAAAATTACTAATTCTTTTATAATAAAATTTCCATCATTTCCTCGAAAAGCTTGAAATTCAATTATACCTTTTTTAACTTCCATTATATGTGGCGCATTAGAAAACGAAACCCGTTTGTTCATGATGAAGTCTCGTCAGCAACTGACTTGTATTACAAACACGATTGTTCTTCTTTAACTTCTTGCGCTTCTTCGTCGATATTAAAGTTGGTGTGATAGTTGTTCAATTGTCTCCACATATCCACTTCTTGAGGTATTCGATTAAAAATTGAAGTATCCACGGGACCGTATAAAATTGGAACGAAAGGTTGTCTGTCCAATGTATCGATTAGATAGTCTTTGATTATTGCACTTGAAAATATTAGTTGTTTCAAATATCTGGTGACGGGACCGGTAGTACAACTTAAAGTGTAAAATTCTTCTTTAGTCAAATGTAATTTTACATCATGTCTAGTTAAATCTCTGAAGCGAACCATTTGTCCCCCACGATGTTTCACTATATCAACTTCAATATTTGATTCCAATAAACTTAATCTTGTTCTTCTTCCAAATGTGTTGTTACTCAAATAACATTCCAAAAGATGTAAATGTTTCATAAATGATTCCCAAGAAGTTTCAGTGAATGTAACCATTTTATTTCCATGATTTAAAATAACAATCGGTGAATAATCCAATGATTTTAAAATTCCAACTGAAATACTTTTCGTCATGCATGATGAAATGGGGTAGAAAATCCGAAGAAATACTTCTGTTAAAATATTAGTTGTAATGTTAACTTCAACCTTTTTTCTTTTTACTTCTTTTTCAGCTTCTCCTTCTTCTTTTTCTTCTTCTCTCTTCTTATGTTTGTTAAACTTGAGGAACTCGTCCATTTCTCGTTCAACTTGTTTTTCTATATCTGAACTATTCTCATCCATTAGAGGTGTATTTTCTTCTCCGTTAGTAGAACTCATCTTGCGAACGATGTTTCCCATACGACGGTCGAATATAAAATGAACTTTCCACTCATGATTTTCTCTCTTTTATGTTTTTCGTGAAATCCTTGAAATTTTTACAATCACATAAATGTTTGTTTTCAACTTGTTTTTCACAAACGAAATTCTAACCTCAAAAATTGAAGCAGATAATTCTAACCTCAAAAATCTGCAGTCGTTGTACTAATTCTTTTTAAAGTACATTCTTCACAATTCCGGTCAGCGGTGTGTAAGTAACTATTTTATCATGTAGAATTAGACAGTATGCTGAAGTTCCATCTGCTACTGGTTCTTCAAATTCCATTTCAATTTTTATATCCACACTTGATGATTTTACCGATTCATTTTGTTTTGAACAATCGATTACAATTATCGGAGCCTTGGAATAATACTGGTCAGGCGATAATAGTGGTGTATTAGTCTTTCCATAATATGACGATTGAAATCTTGCATACATATCGTATAAAATGGAAAAACGTTTTTTGCTGAACATGACATTCAAATTGTCATACGGAAAGAATTGAGAGTTTAAGAAAACTTTACAATTCTTTATTTTACAGTGATCAAATTGACCGGCATTTGCAGTGATAACATCTTTTCGCTTAGTTTGAAAACCGAGTATTATGTACCTTGCCCGTTCCAAATAAGTTGATGTCTTGACGGTCCATGTTTGTCGTTCTGTCTGAGGTAGTGTAGGATATTCATGGAATTCCCAACTTCGGAATGGCATCACAATATCACGGTCAGACTTTAACTTTCTCAATAATACGATTCTATGTTCATCGGCCAATCTTACATGAGGTACTCTCCAAACAACTTTATCCAATTGTAGTTGCCATTCCAGTTTATCTTCCGTAGTTGCAGGGTCTGCAAGTATCAAGTCCTTGTTAGTTGAAGATCTGAGTAATACCAATTCTTGTTTGACATTTATTATTATTCGTTTGTAATCTTCAGCGAATCCCAAAAGCAATCGTAAGGGTACATGAAAATCAAAGTGACCGTTGGAATCCGGTGTTATAGTGTCTTTATCAGGGGCAACCCATCCGGCGGTGACTATTGAATTCTTCTCATGCGGTGTTAATGATGTTAATCCTTTCAATGTCGTTGTTATACCAACCTTTTTTGTCGAATCAACTGTCACCCCTGATATCTCATATCTTATTTCATCAAAAAGATATGCCATCGGGTTATTTATAAAAGGAACTGTTGAAGCAGTTTTTCCATCCAATTTTAATACCCGTCCTTCAATGTACAAATAACTTTCACACGGTAATGTGTAAATATCTTGTTGTTGAATGGGAATCCTTATTTCATCGTTATTGTTTAATTTTGATGAAGTGTAAGGGTTGTGCGTGTGATATTCCTTCTCCCATAGTGTTTCGTCGAATGTCGGTCCTTGAGATATATCCAGGATATCCATCGTTGTTAAGTTTCAATCCAATCTTCTGTAGAAAACGAATGTTGTCCGATGTTAACTCTTCCAATGTCGAGGAGCTACTGAGCTCCCGACTCTTCCGTTGCGGTTTAAATGATAATCCCATGTTGACCTTTATGTTGCCGCTCTGATGTGTATCCGTATAGTTATCGTTTCTCCTCTAAAGTCAACACTAACACCGTCTTGATCCAATATGTTCAGTACGATGTCTGAAATGAAACTGGTGTTTAACGGTAGGTATATCAAGTTTTGTGGCTTCTCAACAATTTTAAAACCAGGAGCCACTGTTGGATAAAATGTATGTAAAATATGCTGATTCACTCCTTCTCTATACGATCCGTGTATAATATTACACGTTACATCGATGCTATTGACTTTCAATATTGTGACAGTTGTATCACCTGAATGAGTAGTTCCAGGAGTTAATATATTCTTTTTTGTATCTGTAAATCCAAGTAAACTGCCAATGGAGTTTTTGAAACTGACATCGATATAATATTTTGAAGTTATTTCTGCTTTTAAAGTATTATTGTTTCCTTTAACGGTGATATTTTCTTCTCCGAGTTGTTTTTGTAGTAATTGGTTTATATCATCGATTTCATAAGCTCCAGTAGGAAATGTAATTATTTTCAATTCTGAGTATTTTCCTGAAGCATCCTTAGTTTCATAATAATGTAGTAAATTGTTCTTTCCTTCCGTAACATTGGGAATTGAGTTGTAGGTAGTTAAATCAAGTAATGCCGCTTCCCATAATCTTTCCTTGGATAGACGCAATGCTGGGAACAGCGTACTTTTCAATGTGGATGAATTTCCACTCAGTGACACTGTATACGATGACATCTTAAAGCTGACTGACACTCTTCGCTAGAAACTCCAAACATAAATGCCCACATATTTCAGTATTGTTAGGTTGTTCTCTTTTGTAATTGTAAAAAATGTTTTTGGAGTTTCGAAAATAATGTTGCAGTTCTTTCGGCGGTGGTAGATTGCCAAAACTGTCAAAGTAGTAAACGTTTGTCCGAGCTTTTTATAGCATACCCAATGAGTGCCTGGACCATAGGTGGAATCCAAATTTACTATTCCAGTTTCATTTTCCCATATTTTAGTTGGTAATGCATCTTTCATAAAAACTCCTCGAAAAAATGGTATTTTCAAACATTTTACATAATCATTTAACTGATGATTTGTTAAGGCTTTATTTGGAATTATCAATTGATTCTTCTTATTTAGTACACACGGTACGGTCTTAGGTATAAACCTGCTCCGTTTTTTACCATTGACCAAATAGAAGCTTTCTTTACTGTTGCTTTACGAGTTCTACGACGTCTCTTCTTAATGTTTCCACCTCTTTTGGGAGCTCTTCTCTTTGCAGGTCTTCCTCTGCGACGTCGTCTTCCAGCACCAAATTTAGCTTTCGTCTTCATGGCTGTAGTTACTGCCCAAGCCGCTGCTTTTTCTGCAATACTTGCGTCACTTGATTTTACTCTTTGCCAAGCTCTTTCCGCTAGAATTTTATCCGCTATTGATCTATTTGTTGAATCTTTATACTTTGAATATGCTATATCGTGTTCTTTGCAAGCTTGATCTAATTTATTAATTCCAGGATCTCCTCTTGCTAAACGTTTTGACAACTTAGTTCCAGGTCCACAATATTGATAACCTCCGGGCAGATGTAATTCGTATGGTAAAGCGTCTATCGCTCGATTCACAACAGCACCAATTGGAATCCGTCTGAGCAGGGATAATGCAGCTGATGTTAAACCACGTCCTCTCTTGCCGCTGTCTTGACGACGACTGAGCGATACGGTCTTCATTATGCTGTTTTATGTAACCAACGTCTTCACTCTATGAAATACTTTATGATAATGAATCCTTTTTTTGTGTATTCCATACTTAAATATTCATAAGTTTTACTAGTATCTATCAATGATTTCATCTTTAATCCATTGGTTTCTCTGAGAATCTTCGATTTTATTGTGTTTCATCGATGCATTAATCAAATGATTATGCATATCAATAACTACATTACCTACAAGATTCATTACATACTCTACATTAGTAGCATCTTTGTTACGTGTAGGATTATCAAGATTTGTGATACGTTTACCATTACATGTATACACAGATGGATCGTTATTAGAGGTTGCTATAACTTGATTAATAGTAGCAACATCATTCGGAGCTATTCCTGCTGATATGTTAGATATTCTTTTATTTTTTCCATCATATACGTTATTTATTTTATCTCTAACTATAGTTTGTTTTACAACAACACAATCCTGATCATCTTTACCAGATTTAACTTCGGTTACTCGTCTGCCTCCACATATAAAGTTAACACCAGTAGCTGATAGTTGTGGCACTTGTGTTAAAATAACAGCATCATGTTCTTCCGTGCCTAAACTTATATTTGACAATCTTTTATTTTTTCCATCCCACTTGTTATTTTGTAGTTGTAGTAAGGTAAACTTTTCACTTCCTTGCACAAACTCATCACCTTTCTTTGACACCACCTGATTTTGTTTAACAAAAGCGGATGTTCCTTTCTTCAAGCTTTCATTCATTTGTCTCACAGTAGCAGCATCCGACGATGGAGTTGAACCATCTTTCAGATTGGACAACACTTTTCCATGACAATCAATAACAGCACCATTATATAAAATACAATTATCTTTAATGTATTTAATATTAACACCATCACTTTCTTCTTTAGGATATCCAATATCGTTTATAGTATATTTATAGAAGGAAAATCCATCTTTTTTCTTTTCTGGTATTACAGAATGCAAATAACGCTTATTGATTGTATCTGTATCCTCGGTTGGATCTGCAACATTAGTTATTTTATAATTTAAAGCATTGTACTTTTTTCCACTTTTAGTCTTTTCCAACAGTAAAGCGTATTCCATCGCAGATAGAAAATAACCTTTATTAACAACATCTCCATTGTTGACTGGTTTTGCAACATTAATAACCCTGTGAGATTTTGCATCATACAGTTGGTTGTTGTCGAGTTTTAAACTTGTAGATGTTTCCTCCTTTACTGTTTTTAAATTTGTTGCATCTCCATCTTCTTCTGGATCCTTAACAAACTTTAAACGTTTATTATTTATGTTATAGTCACCTTCGGGTGTTTGCGGTAATCCACTTCTTTTTCTGTTTTCTCCAACTTGCACTCCTAACGCGGAGTATCGTCCGAACTTGTCGACGCTCATGTTAGAACTGACACATTATACGCCTGCAACTCTTATATATCCGCGGACAATTATACGATTATGCCGCGATTCCTGAGTTCGTCAATCAGAGCTACCCATTCATTATTTAAACCTGTATGACCGGCTTCCATGGCTTCATGCAATAGTCTCATTCTATCAACCAATTTATTGATGTCGTTGTAGTAAATCACATTCGTATTGTATAGATTTTTCATCAATCCTTTGCCAGATGTTGAAGTATCTCCTTTACTCTTTTTACCATGTTGTTCAAGAAGTGATAAATCCATAAGTGATAAAGATTTTCTTTTCAGTGGTTGTCTCACCGCTGGTGCAGTACGTAATGTTGGCAATTTTCGTGGAGGAAACAACTTTTTTATAACAATGTTATATTTTGTTGCACGTGAACGATTAATCATTGCATCCTTTAAGTAGTTTCTTTTATGAGCGTTAGTATTTTGTAGAATTTCCTTAAAAACACTTAAATCTTTGGATGAATATCTTAATGGTATGTTTTTAAAAATTAATTCATAAAGTCCTTTTGTTCCTTTATATTTATGCTCACCAATAATGATGTAATCGTCTTGTGTTATTTCAAGCTTTGAATCGCCGATCTTTAATTCATTCCCATCAATTCTTGCTCCGTATACGTGTGATCTACTCAAATTCGGGTTTGATTTCATGTCATGTAGCATTTTCATTATATATTTTCTTCCAAGAGGTCCATGTTGTAATATATCGCTACTCAATTGAGTTAAATTTGGAATAGATTGTTCAGCTTCAGGTATTGGCTGTTCTTCTTCCTTTTCAACAATTGGTTCTTCTTCTTCTTTTGTTTCTTCTTGCTCACTAGCACTGGTATATGAATCATCATCTTCTTCTTTTTTTAATGCTTGTACTTCTTGTTTAGAAACTGGTAGTAAAACATCTCCTTCATAACGAGGTTTACCAATAGTTTCTGATATCTGTTTTAAAGGTTCCGTAATAGGTTTAAATGTAGTCTCTAGAAATTCTTCTCTTTCACTTAAACCCATCCTCAATGCACGATTCTTCATCCTAATAGAATCACTGAGTGATTTTATTTCTTTTAATAGTTTTTCTTGATTCACCATGTTTACACTGTGAAGTTCAACGTGTAACTAGATGTAGCATCGGTAGTTCAACGCATAAATACAAATTTATCCAACCCTATACGATATCTACCATTTTTAATATCTTCTTCCTTCATAATAACGAGAAAGCCATATTTCTCATTCCATGCTTTGCCACACATTTCTTTAAATTTCTCAAATGGCATATCCGCATTTACATGATCATTGTATATATGCTTTAAATTTGTTTCATCTTGCTTGAAGATGATCAACATATTTGCATTGTCTCTTATGAGTTGTTTTGGAATCTTACTGTATGTTTGACCAATATAAATGCTATCGATATTATGATGTCTTCCCATAGCGAAGTAATTCCTTATAGTGTCGTGATTTTCACAAGAAACATCGTCAAAAATAAAAATAGAAAATGGTTTTGCTTCATTTGGTTGCATAATTGTTTCACTGGCATTAAACTTGTAGAAATGCACTTCAGGTACACTTGCAAGTACTTTATCCAATAATTGATATTTTGGTTGTTGCAATGATTTTGAAAAAATGTATATATTGTTAAAGCGCAATCCTTTAGGATTAGTTATAAGGTTAAAAACAACATTTGTTTTTCCACAATTTGAAGGACCAGTTATTAAACATCTTATTGTATTTGGTAGTAATTCACCATGTTTACCATGATTTAACTTATCATTGTCAACCGTCAATTCATCAATATTATTGATATTAAATCGATCTTTTTGTTGTACAATCTCCATCTTGTGTCAAGGTTAAACACACAATGAGCTATTAAGTTACTATACCAGGTCTTTTGAAGGAATCCAAGAGTCTTCACTTTTATCGAATCCTAACCACCGGACTTTAACCATATCCTTTTTCCTTTGTAAAACCTTCTCAACAAGATATACATCACCGACTGTTGATTTCAACAATTCATGTCCGTAGAATCCACCTTGAAGTAATTCACCCTTGTTATCCTTTAATAAGTAGGTTTCAGGTATAGTTGGTTGCACTTTATAAACTGTAAATACTTCATTAGTCCAATTTGGTAGATATCTTTTACTAAATACACCTTTGTATTTGCTTATACGAACTTTATCGTTGACTTTAAACTTTTTTGGTTGTAACTTTTCCAATTTAGGTGTTGTATTATTTCTGATGCGTTGTAATACAACCTTAGCATTAGCGCTGTTTACCTGGATAGGTTTCATTCCGATGGTACGATGATATTTGTTGTTATACTCTTTTATAAGTTGTGGTAATATGTCATACCACACGTATGATCCTCGTTTTGAAAATTGTTTGTACATCGCTCCTTTTAATGTTCTATTGAATCTTTCAATTATTGAAGCTTTAACTTCAGAATTTGTAGAATAATGATTTATTTGATATTTCTTCATTAAAGCTCCAAAGTCTTTATTAAAATATTCTTTTCCATCATCGGTCTGTAGATGTTTGATTTTGAATTTATTTCTTTGTATCGTTGTTTCCATAGCTTTTGTAACACTTTTACCAGTCTTATCCTTCAATGGTAAAGCGTCAGCTATTTTAGTAAAACAGTCTATAATTGTTAAAATATATTTGAAACCTTTGTTTAATTTACTGTGCGGTATCATTTCAATGAGATCAGCTTGATACAGATCATTCATTCCCTTAATAATTGTACTTCTTCTTGGAAATCTTCTTCTTGCTGGTTTATGTAGTTCATTTACAATCTTGTCCTTCACACTTTCCATCTTCAGGTGTTGCTTGCACATCGCTTGTAAAAATACTGATCCGTACAACAGTTCTTTCTCTTTTATATAGTTTGAATATAGGTCAAGGCCATTTCATATTAGTGTAAAAAAGAGGGAACATGGCATTGGGCTTGCCATGTCCCCTCTTCTTTACGGAAAGGAAAAAAGGAAGAAGGTAGAGGACGAAGAATAGGTTTACTGGTCGATAGGGTTTAGAGAGTAATGTCCAAATGGCAGAGTTCTTATGTTGTCTTCAAGGATGTATCTCTTGTCATCCTTATAGCTCAATGCCGATTTGGTTTGCTTCACACTGAAAAGACGATGGTTGAAGCTTCTTATGGTGTTAAATGTTGCAGTTGTTTCAACATTTTCAAACAAACATCTTTTATAATGTTCAAACTGTACGTTCTTCTTCAGGAAAGAGGTTTTTATTCCTTTGGCTTTCTTCGTGACTTGATATTCGTTCCTTTCGCTTATGTACAGTTGAAATGAATATAGTTTGGACATTAATGCTACAATTTCCATCATCGGCACACCATTTGTTTCATCTTTAAATTTTCCCAATACTTTTTTGTTTCTGTCGTAGTCGTAATTTGGATGGTCCTTGGGATAATCGGAAAAGTCGAAATCATCTTTATACATAAAAGTGCGTAGATCTTCGTACATGTCATTTGTTTTAATCCAGTAAATTAGAGCATCCGTATCCATATATGCAATACCAATGTTCTCTCTTCCATAATAGTTAACCATCTTCTTATAATGAAACTCGTACATGTGTGTTTTGGAAATATCCAAGATTGACATTCCTAGATACAAAGGACGATCCATTAGAACTGACTTCTTGTTCATGGAAATAACAACTAGATTTTCATTAATAATTACAGATGAACCAAAGTTTGGTTGTTGCACTAATTTCTGTAGTTTTACTGGATCAGTTACCAATTTGATGTCCTTATGTTTCCTTTTGTTTTCCAAAGTCTTGCCAAATATTGCGTTGTTCATTAGTTTGAAGAAATCTTTTTGAAAACTTGATGTAGCGGCGGCTCTTCTTCTTGTGTTGTTGTCAATGTACGGTTTTAACCAACAAGATTGAGAGAATTGTAGTACTCGATTAATTTTTGTAATTCTCAATCCCAAGTCTAAGGCCTGTTGTATCATCCAGTAGTGTCCAACATACCGAGACTTGTTAGTTAAAGTCATCAATAATTTTGGCCATCTTCCAGTTGGAGAAATTTCAGTCTTCGGAAGAAGTGGTAAATCATAATGTTCGTCGTGAAGATGTTCGGGATATTCAAAATCGACGTCGAATATGTAACCAGTTTCTCCATATTTCGGTATATCCATTATGTTTCCAATTGATTCTGGGTCTATCCATTTGAAATTATCATATGGAAGGGGATTCGACATTGCCCATCCGTACAAGTTATTTGCATCAAAATAACCCAGGAATGTTGTTGGTTTTGATGCATCATAATCGGGCAAATATTTATTGTTCGCCTTGACATGACGTGTTACACTTTGCGTCAATCCTCCTCGAACTCCTGATTCTAACATCAACACCATATCTATATCTGTAAGAAGTTGTATTTTACAATTTGTTTCTTTTAACATGGCTTGCCACGCTAGTCCAGGCGAAGTGTACGAATGAAGAGGGTCTAATCCATATGACGCAAAACATGTATTTCTAAATTCTTCCATCACATCACATAATAAAGTCACATCTAATTTAACGTAGAAATCTGAATATTCCCCCAATGTTCTAAATCCTAATTCGTTCCATACTTTGCATGCATGATCATAATCCTCTTGAGATATATCCATGTCGTACAGTTTACTTTTAAATTCTTCTTTTGGAGGTAGTGATGTTTCATTAAATCTTTCTAAACTGTCTATGTAATCATATGGGAAAACACCTTTTCGAAGTACCAGATCCAGTTTGTCGCTATTTACAATCTTCTTTGTTTCGATTAAATCTTGTTTCCTTAGGTTTTCAGAAAGTTTAGACAAACTCGACGGCAAAAATCGGTAGGAGTCCAAGAATCTTAGTTTGACATTTCCAACTTCTTTGGAAAAACTTATGAACTTCTCTGAAGTTTCAGCTAACACATCGATTTTACCGTCGTCTCTTCCTAATTCAGGTATTATAAAATGAGCGTCGTACCCACTAAGATTATGCAGAACCACAGGGATAAATAGTGGTAAACGATAGCTCAAGTTGCATTTATTACAAGCAGCACCCCTGTAATATCCTGTGAGGTGGTCGTGATCTTTAACTTTATAATTCTCAATAGTAAAATCATTTTTGCACAAGAAACAGTGAGTCGCATTTTCATGTTGAATTTCTTCTTCTTCGTCCATCGGTTTCATTGGTACAATATTTGTATATAATCTTTGTGTATTTCCAGCTATTGAATATAGGTGATCAAGAAATATTTTTTCCGCATTTTCACCACGATATACTAGAGGTTCTGAAGTTAATCCATATCTGTTTAAATGTTCTTCTGATAATGTTGATTTGACCATTAAACAAAAACTGTTTGGTTTGTGCATTTGATACTTTACACTTTTTCTTGCTTCACAATTTTCATCTTCAACTGGAACAAGTGTTGATTCAAAATCCGCATACACAACTAAAGGGATACGGTATTGATGATGAACCTTTTCAAATGTAACGAATGCTCTGTTTTCCGAAGGTAAATTAATCTTT
Organism: Neoaliturus tenellus; assembly: GCA_030545055.2. Taxonomy (NCBI): domain Eukaryota; kingdom Metazoa; phylum Arthropoda; class Insecta; order Hemiptera; family Cicadellidae; genus Neoaliturus; species Neoaliturus tenellus. The sequence continues at coordinate 245,961,126 of CM061531.1, read as the reverse complement.
GCTTCATAATTATTGTTACATAATCTTTTGTGTTCTTGTAACCATTCTCTTCCTTGTCTTCCTTCTCGTTGAAAATTAAAACATCTCTTGCAAATTATCTTTCTGTGTCGATCTTTAGAAAGTTGCTTGTTAACAAGACGATCGAATTGCTTTATGTACACATAGTGAGACACATCTCCTCGCGTTAGTAGTAGTAAATCCGTATGATCTGGTAGCTCTTCTTTTGCAATACGTAAAGGATACACTTTGTTTGAACTATCTAATGCAAAAACATTAATAGACGTGCCGGGATTTTTCTTTTCAAATCTTGATATATCTTTCGTAGAAACGGGATATGTTATTCCTTGAAAATTGTACCTGTGTCTTGCGTCTTCATATTCTTGGTTGGGTCTACATGGATTTTGTGATACAAACTTTGTCGTCATAGCATAGCGAAAACATTCATTATCTTCATTTTGAACATTAATACAAGATTTTGTATTTTCAATTATTTTTGGCAAAGGAATGTAACTAGATCCCATTAGTCCATATCCGTGTTTGTGAACTCTTATATCTAATACTTCAATACTTGTAAGACTCCATCCGGATCCTCTTCCTTCGTGTTCCTGAAGTTTAGTTAATATTTCTTCTATACAATTCTCGACTATTGAATCAATGTTTGAACTTTCCATGATAGTTCGGTTTTTTGTTATGAATCCTCTTGGTGATAATTCTTCTTGTGCATTTATAAACATAGCTTCTAGTAGTAAACCAAATTTAAGAAAGTTCAATCTTTTCAATTCTTCTTTTAAAGTTTTACTTACGATTGGTTTTGCTTCTCTAATAAATTCTTCTAAGTTCAAGTTTTCATTTTGAATCTTATGATGCATTACTACTTTACCGGGTAAAGCAAATACTTGTAGATTCGGTAAAGTAGTTGAAGATGTTGCTGTTATTTCTTCTTGTTTTTCTTGTTCTTCTTGTTCTTCTTGTTGTTCTTGATCTTCTTCTGTGTTGTTGTGAATTAGTTCTTTATGTATATCTAGTAGAATTTCATCGTGAAACGATTCCGAACATTTATCGCAATGATACATGTTGACGATGTTTACTCTTCGAAATTTCGCCGAGAAATGAAATGGGCTCTGACGGTCCCGCTTTTATAACGGTTCCCCCACCACTATTTCATCATCATCATCCTCTTCTTCTTCTTCACTATCCGAGGAAAACAAACGTCTTGGACGAAACATTAATCTTCTACTAACTGATTGTTCATTTGTGTTCTCTATTCCAGTTGGGGTTTCAGTATGTACTTCTTCATATTCAAACGATGATGAAGATTCTGACATTACTACATCCATATCCAAATTTTCATTCTCCACATCATTTACACTTCCTACTTCTGATGTTGTTAGATCTACATCCATATCATTTACACTTTCTACTTCTGATGTTTCACTGTTATTATCATCTTCTTCCATATTAAAATCGTCTAGTTGAATTTTATACAATATTTCAATAAGAGGTTTCCTTGGATAATCGGTGTTGTCCACAGGAGCCATTTCAAGTAAATGAGGAATAACTCTTTGTGATTCGGCTTATATGATATTTTGATAAGTATGTCAAGGTCATTTTAGATTAAGCGAGAACTGGGAATAGATCACTAAGCGGCATGTTATTTCATTACCACAAAGTGATCTATTCCCCATTCTCTAAGAAGTGTTCAATCAATAACCAAAGTCCAAATCCATTTCCTTTTTTTTTTGTTTAATTTGAATCTTTTGTTACATAGTTTATTGGTTGACTGTTTGAAATTTCAATGTGTCGTCTTATTATTTGTTCCAATTCTTCTATTTTTGCTTGTTTTATCATTAGTTCTGTATGTAACTCATTAATGTAATCAGCTGCTTTATCCACCGTTCTTGTTCGTATTTCACCTAACATAACACCAGGAATCAATCTCTGTAGTCTGTAAAACTTAAACTTTATTCTAGACTCTCTTGCCTTAGCCATTTCCCGAAGCCTTTGTTTCTTATTGTCTTTACTTGTAGTCAAGTCCATACTCGTGACAAGTTCGCTTTCAGAATAATTCGACTATAGTACACTCGTCTTTTATACACTTTCCCCCACCACTTTCAATTTCCCCCACCCTACTAATATAGGTCAAGGTCATATGGTATTAACGCGAGAACGAGGAATAGAGCACTAAGTGGCATGTTAGTCCATTACCACAAAGTGATCTATTCCTCGCTCTCTATTCTACATCTAATTTTTTTGGGTTTTTGTTATTTTTATCTTTTTTTTTTGGTTTTTCTGGGGGAATGAGTGTTTGAATATTACTTGGTAGAATGTCCATTTTTCTTCTTCAAATCTTCAATAGTTTCCAACAATTGTAACAAATATGCGTTAGTTTTTTCTAAAGTTTTCAGTCTGCTACATCCAACTTGAATGGAAGGCACTATTAGTTGCAATTTTGCAAATTCTATCTTTTCTTTCTTGCACCTTTCTCTCATTTTTAGGTTTTTCCTTAGTCTTGCCGAAGATGGTGTTATAGGCTCGTACATACAATCTGGATATGGTTTTGACATTTTTAACACTGATGTTGAAGTACAATGAGATACTTGCGGCCGTTGAGCTTGATAATAATTTGTTGTTGGAGTATTGCAATACATCTTCGGTTCTAAGTTTTGGTGGCAATCTGTAGTTGAAAGTACTGGTGTTGCAGAAGGATCAGTCATCTTTCACTGTTGTCGTACAGAGTGAACTCTTTTTTTAAGTTTTACTTCTTTTATCACATTTCCCCCACCACCGACTTATAAATTCTTCCCCCCACCATAATTATTTATACTTGTTTTTCCACATTTCAAATTTTATACCATACTTCCAATGTGACATCTGCGTCTTCCTCTTTCAAGTATTTGACAAATTCAGGACTCCTCGACGATACATTCGGTCTGTTTAGATAGCTCATCACCTTGTGATGGCTTTCCTCATTTTCTATATAACAATACACTTGCATCAACTTGTTTTCTTCCTCTTTCGATGATATGAAATTTGCAACAGAGGTCCACTCTTCATATTTAATCTTGAAATGACGCACTTCGAATTCCATTATGTTTCTTCTAATGCCGCAACAATAATAAAACTCTCTTCAAACAACCTGCATTTATACACGTTCCCCCACCTAATTATAACCCCCACTCTTTTCCCCCCTCTCCTTTATATGTGGAAGGGGTATTATGGTTTGAATGCACGATACTTAATAAATTCAAACAAACACTGTGCACAAATGTCGCAAGTGTTATTACACGTTTCGAATTTCATTATTTGACCTTTTACAAGATGAACTAACCTACCTCCATCATCTTGGAATTGTTCAAAATCTAAAACAGACGCTTTTCCACAATCATGACACATTTTTGTACCATCTTTAAAAGTATAAGCAAGATAGATAGCAAATCCATAATTGTCTTTCTTAAATTCAATGAGCATTTCACGAATTGCTTTAGGTATTTGACACTCATTTGATCTCATAATGTAATGGTAAAGAAACCCATTATTGATAATTACTTGTAAACACAGAACCAACAACCTATCCATCGTGTTCGACTTATACTGATAGTTACATCTAAAACCTTTTTCTTATATGATTTTCCCCCCACCACTTTTATATAGGTCAAGGTCATTGGATATCAAGCGAGAACTGGGAATAGATCACTAAGTGGCATGTTATTATATTACCACAAAGTGATCTATTCCCCATTCTCTAAGAAGATTGTTGATAATTTAGATTCCTAATATTTCTTTTCCTTCTTCTTCACCTTTTTGATTTGTAGTATTACCAGACATATGTGATATTAGTTTCTTCATTTCTCGATTTTCCATTTCCACTTTCTTCAATTTTAAATCTCTTGCTTCGATTTGTAGTTTTAAATACTTGATGTAACTTCCAGCCCAGTGTAGGGTTTTCAATTTTGGTGCTCCCATTGCAATTCCAGGTATTTGAAATTGTAGTCGATTGAACTCCATGTTCATATCTTGTCGGTCTTGTTTTTCCTTTTCTAGTCTTTTCAATCTTTGATTCTCCCTTAACGAAGAAGTTGGATCACAAGGAATATGACGAAACATTTTGGTCAACGATATCTCGAAGAATAAGCTTCTACGCAGAAAACCAACACATTTATGCACTCCCCCCTCCAACTTTAGGCTAGTGGTGGGGAGAATTACATTAATTTAATACTTATTTCCACCGTTACACTTGCTCCATTTTCAAAAAGGTATCTGTAAAATGGTTCTGGATACTGGTATATTTCACGTCCTATATTTTCCTTAAGAAAGTTGAAAGCTATTCTTTTCGAATAGTCATTATGATATACTTCTCTTAAATTAACAAGAATTCCATCTTCCAGGAATTTCACTTGAATCATTGGTATTTTGCTTACATCATCTTTGTCTATCAGAGGTAGCCTGTAGGTGAACGTATTTGGTGGTAAACGTAAGGTTCTATCAAGTCGAGAACAGAATATTTTGAACAGTTTTTGATCATTGATTGCAATCTCATGAATACCTATCATTTTATAGTACGAAGGTTCAAAAGGTACAGCACGAAACGTTTTTACTAGACAGTTACTCGAAGAAGGTTCTGTAGGTGCGTTAGGATTGAACATTTTTAGTCGACAGTTTCCTGACGAATAAGCTTCTACGCAAATAACCAACACATTTATGAACATTCCCCCACCAACTTTAAGCTAGTGGTGGGGAGAATTTTCCCCCACCACTTCTTCAGAATTAATAGCTTCAATTTGAATTACAACAAATATATTTGACGCAAATTCCCAAAAAACTGAATATGAAACAGTTTCTTCCACATCTTGAGATTCATTTTGTGTTTCAACCATTTCCATCATTGAAGGTTCTTGATCAATTTCTGTTACTTCCATCGCTTCTTCTACAGGATTTTGTATTGTGTCGGTTGTTTCAACTTCATCTTCTTCTTGAACTAACGTAATATTTCGTTGTCTCACAATTTCAATTAATTGTATAAAAGAATTATCTCTAGGAGACATTATTAACCATACATGTAGCTCCAACAAATGCTGACTTACTAATGACAAAACTCTCAATTTATAAGACTTGTTTGAATAATAAAGTGGGGGAACTACCTTAGTCCAATTCGGATTCGGATTCAGAAGACAATAAAGGTGATATGGGTGAATCTAACGATGAATCTAATATAAATGTATCAATAGCTTCCTTAACTATATCTTCGTCACTATCGTTTATCATTTCTTCAAAAAGTTCTTGTTCAAACTGTACCATTTCTTCTTCCATCGTGGAATCATTATCAGTTTCGTTATAATTTTCTTCTATATTGTCTTCTTCCATTTCATTTGTATTAATATAAACATTTTTAACTTCAAAATAATTAACAAATGGAGTATCTTTAGACAACATATTTGTTCACCACTTCTTTTACCTCGAATAACAAACTATGTATCGCTTACTTAGTCTTATATACTTCTACCCCCACTTTTTTTGCACAACGTGAAGGAAGGTGGGGAGAAGATTTTGTAGCTATTCTTCTCTATCTAGGTTATATTTCATTGCTAGCACATCTACTATAATTTTCTGCTTTTCAACTTCATCACGAATAAAGATTGTCCAGGGAAATAGTTCATTAATATTGTTGATTGTTACTTTTATATCATACAAAAAATCAATATGTCTTAGTAATGAAACAATAACAATAACTCCTATCCCATTGTTTGCCATAATTGTTTCTTCAATTTTAATACGCAAGTTTGTTATCAAACTCCATATATTAATATCATTGGCTATAAAACCATCAAGTCTAGTACTCATCTTGACGGTGCAAGTACAGACTAAAAACCTGGAGGTTCATAGTCCGCCTTTTATGAGTTTTAAAAATGGGGAAGGGGAAGGAATAAGGATTGGGAGGGGATAGGGTGGGGGTGAGGGAAGGGTAATGTGGTTATTAGACCACTTGTGCGACAAAGTAGCCACCAATGCTAACTTCGAGCTCATAACACTTCATAACATCATCCTGCCAAGTCAACATACGTTCTCTAGTATTTGGTGTTACACAGAAGAACCTACTGTCATTATACACAATAGCTGAACCAATTATAACATTGAATCCTAAATTTAGCCATTTGTGTGCTTCCGTAATAAATCTTTCTATTGTATCAAAAGGAAATTGTTCATCGATGTAGATTGGTCTCATTTGTTCATCAAGTTCAATTACATCTTCATCTTCACTGTCACTGCTACTATCATTTTCATTGTCACTGCTACTATCATAATAATCTATCACATCTTCTTCAGGCTGTTGGAAAACATCAGCAATTTCGGAAGGATTGAAGTTTTCACTATGGTGAGGAAGCATTTTAAAGCAAATAATAACGGCAGAGACGAAACAACAAGTGTGGCGCGTGAAAGCAGAATGAAGGAGTGAACAATGCTTGCTTCGCTTTTATAACGATATGTTAATGAGAGGGGTAAGAGGTGACCCGGGAGGTGGGGAAAAAGGAAGGAGAGGGGATATTTATTTTAAATAATTTGCATAACTTTTGACTAAAATAAGATAACCAAATTCTTCTTTTACTAAAATGTTCGTCTTACATAGACCTTTTCAATGATGTATCGCTTGTCGTAATCGATCAAACCATTATCGAGTTATAGCCATTTGAATTTTTGGGGGGGGGGGGGGATTTAATCTCCATTTTTTATGGGGGGGGGGGGGTTCCGCTTGAGTGAACACCGGGGGGGGGGGGGGGGTTCCGCTTGGGTGCTCATGCGGAACTGATCTTCTCACGAGATAGTCGTTGTGTGATAATGAAGACAAATGTTCATCACGCCGCGACCACTAATTAACTCGCATTTGCGGTGTTCACATCTTTCCTACTCATTACATATACGTTTCCTACTTCATTATTTCAAGACTAATTAACTTGCAAAACAACAGTCTCTGTCTTTGAATGCTGATGAGATTTCATTAGGAACCATTCTTTGCACGCTATATGAAGCTACACTGGCTATGCAAGTCAGAGCGGTCATATAACTGTACAACAACCACTGAAAAGTAGGTCACGAGACTTAGAGTGTTAAAAAATAATGGGGGAGAAACACAACGCTATAACGCATTGTGTTTCTCCCCCATTATTTTTAGCAAAATTTGGAAAATCTATGTGAATTTACTGTTTACGTCCCCACCTTGTAATACGATCCTTTTTATCCCTGAGGAGAAAGTCTTGAGAACTTAAATTGTTAAGTCTCTTCTCTTTACACAAATTGTCAGGAACTTTAATTTTATATTTGTTGCCGTTACATTTTGCCAATATGTGTTGGTGGTCAACAACACTTAGAAAAAAATATCTCAAACCTTTCTTAAGCCTCTCTCCTCTGACTATTATTTCAGGATCGTCTTCAACAGTGGGGATTTCTGTCAGTTGTGGTTCGGAAAGATGTTTTACGATATGTACACGGCAGAAACGTTCGTTCTTAACACATTTCCTACCACAAGCTGATCCTTTCTTAATTCCCCTAGCGAGCACTTCAGGGCAAGTAGTGGGACGGCTAAATGCCCTACGACGCTCTTCTTTTAATAATTGGAAACGCTCTGAAGGAGCAGACTTAGGAGATTTATTTTTAGGATAGGCGTGATCTTTAGGAATAGTAAGTGGTGGGGTAGGAGGCAATGGTGACAGTGGAATGACAGGTGTACTAAGACAATGAAGCAAGGTTTCAAATGAAGGGGTATTAGGACGAGGAGCTGGCTTCTGCGGTGGTGGCATGTTAGTTGAAGGCGGTGTGGAGTCATTTGAAGACGAAGGCGGTGAAAATATGCTGCGACGTATGGTATTGTTGGCCGGGGGAAGAGGAGCTCCAGAAGTTGAAGGTTTCGAGTCTAGTTGCTTCTTATACCAATCGGGAGCATTTTTCAAGCGAAGAGTTTTCTTGACTGGAGTTGAAGCCGTAGTAAAAGTTGAACTTGTAATAGAAGAGCAGGCTGTAGTGGAAGTTGTAGTCGGCAGGGATGACATCGTGGTAGTTCTGTTCGCAGTTCGCAGCTTAACGTCTGGAATCAGAATGAAACGTTAGCCGTGGTCGATGCGTCTTTTATAACGGTATGCTAATGAGAAGGGTTAACAACCGTTAGGTGGGGGAAGGTGGGAGAGAAGGAAAGAGAGGGGGTATTTATTTCAAATAATTCGCATAACTTTTGACTAAAATAAGATAACTAAATTCTTCTTTGACTAAAATGTTCGTCTTACATAGACCTTTTCAATGATGTATCGCTTGTCCTAATCCGTTAAGCCATTATCGAGTTATAGGCATTTTAATTTTTCCGGGGGGGGGGGTGGTTCCGCTTGAGTGGACACGGGGGGGGGGGGTTCCGCTTGAGTGGACACGGGGGGGGGGGGGTCGGTCATTGACCCTTCCGAAAGTGGGTCAAGGTCATTTAAGACTTATAAAGAACCAAGGTGATGGGAACAGTAGTAACTGTTCCCACCACCCTGTTTGCCTAACGGTTCCCACTCCCAACCCACTAGTTACGTTCTGCAAGGGACATCGACGCAATTTTGTTTGGCCCGTCCGGGTCCATCCGTAACGGGCCGGTCCGGGTCCATCCGTAACCGTGAATTCGAAGGGAAACTGGAACACCTAATGCAGAAACGCAACTCTAACACCCACCCAACTAATCCCACCCATCATATTCCTAAACAAAATGCAAAAACCTAGTCCGCAATTTGCGGATGTCCCACCCCTTCTAAGTGAAGTTCAACGGAACTTCTGAATTTACAGTTAATCTACCCCCTATCATCTAGCTGAAAGGCAAAACAACAACATTAATTATAAATACCAACACTTAAAACTAACAACACATCATTATTAAATATCAAATAATTCAACACAACCAAATACCATCATTATTCTTAAAATTAATACACCTTTAACGCTAAACACAACTTATAACTAACATCGCAATGCGCAAATTAATTCTTAAATTAAGTGCAACTTACAACTAATATTTACACACACACACACACACACATACCACATTGCATTAAAGAACGCAACGTAGTATAAGAAGTTCAAATATATATAGGCCTACTATATATTTGAACCTCTTACCGAGTCGCCAACGACTTTTCGCTATGAAAACTCGTTGACGACTGACGCGAAAATCGGGCTCGTATCGCTCCTCGGGTTTTTGAGTGGTGGGGGTAATTAATGCAGTGGTGGGGAAATTGTTTCACTCCAGTACGGTCTTCAATCCACTCCAGTTCGCAGCAGTGTAAAAATGAAACGAAGGAGTGGGGGTGGCGCATGCGCAGCGACGTAAAATCCAATGTTTGAGGTTAGAACTTTCCGTGCACAGTAGAGCTAAATTGAGTAATACAGGACTCGGCGCATGCGCAATAGCGAGGAGTGATTCCGATCCGGAGAACTCGTTGCATTCGCAGCAGCGCTAAAGTGAGTAATACAGACTAGGCGCATTCGCAGTAGCGCTAAAGTGAGTAATACATGACTAGGCGCCGTAGCGTGAAGTTGGCTCACTCCAGTACAAGTTATAGCAGCATAAAAATGAAACGAAGGAGTGGGAGCGGCGCATGCGCAGTGACGTAAAAAACCAAGGTTTGAGGTTAGAATTTTCCATGGTAGCTGCCATGTTTAATTCTGTTTCATTCAAACAATAGTAGTTCATGGCTGGCATGGGATGTGAAGTGTGGTAATTAGATGGGGTTAGCAACCGGTCGTGACCGGCCATTGACCGGTCATCGACCCGGCGGGGTTCCGCTTGAGTGAACACCGGGGGGGGGGGGGGATTTAATCTCCATTTTTTATGGGGGGGGGGGGTTCCGCTTGATTAGTCACGGGGGGGGGGGTTCCGCTTGATTAGTCACGGGGGGGGGGGGGTTCCGCTTGAGTGAACACGGGAGGTTCCACTTGGACGCTCATGCGGAACTGATCTTCCCACGCGATAGCCGTTATAAAAAGGAGATTGTTCATCGCGCCGCGACCATTAATTAACTCGCATTTGAGTTGTTCACATCCTTCCTACTCATTACATATACGTTTCGCCAACTTCATTATACAAGTCTAATTGCTACTAACCTGGAGTTTCATTTACATTAGCACATGTCGTCCTGTTTGAATCACCTTCGCGTGCTCGACGTTATATCTCATTCATTTGTCTTGTTCTCACTTCTACACGTCTGACATACTTCTTGTGATGGATACGCATTGTTTGAAATTGAAACTTTTGCGGACACAACATATATTACGAAATAATTACAAACCATCGGTTTCAAAGACTAAAACAAATTTAACAAAAGTGAGGAAGAAATTAAGTTTTAACCCGTTATACTCTGTTAGAACTTCGCAGGTTCACGTTGATGATAATGTTATTCACAACATTTTGCGTTCGATGTTACGTTTCCACAACTTCGAACTTGTTACACCTATCGACTGTGTTCAACAGGTTTTTCTATTTCATCCCCACCATTCTTTATATAAGTGCGCTCACGACAATTCCTGTTTCATTCTTCTATACGCTCTTCGACCGACAACTACTCCGCTCTAAATTACACACTACAAGAAGATGGATACAAACCAAGAACAAGTACAAGTTCACGAAATATCGTCTACTACCCACCCGAGGGAGAATCCTCCGAGAACTTCGCCTTCACCGAATCCACAGGACCCTGTCCAAGTTTCGGATGTGTCTTCGACGGCGAGGAATGATCTTGAAGCTATTCTTCGGTCGCTCGTCGGTTTCGACTGACCTGTACGACGATCGCCGTTAAACTGAACTCTTAGAAGTTCAGTCTTTTTTAAAACTTCCTCCGGATGACCTTGAAGCAATTATCCCCTCTCCTTTTCAACTAACTTCTACTTTTGTTCAACTGTTGAATTTCAGTTTTGAACTAACTTTTAATTTATGCGATGTTTTAGTTGAACCCGGTTATTTTATGCGCACATTTTGTTCAACCCCAAATTGTTGAATTTCGGTCTTGAACTAACTTTTAATTTATGCGCATATCTACTTCAAACGCTCACCCCACCTCCTCACCCCTCATTTAATATACGACCGGAAGCTATGTGCCCCGGCACGTGGCTTCCGGGGCAGCTGGCCTGAGCCAGAAGTGGCCAAATCTAACTACTCATATGTGTCAAAACCATTTAACACTCGTAGCTATTGCCCAATAATCCAAAAGCAACAACCGAACGCCCCCGAATCAAAGTCGCCACTCCATATCGGCCATATGCTAACGAACCAACTGTCCCGATCCCTATCTTGTCAGGTCCGGTTGATCCCGCGCTGCCAAATACACTTCGACTCTGATAGGACCTCTTCCTTATCCGGTGGTGGCTTGTCGCTTTCGGCTTTCTACAATCATGAACGATCAGCAAACAAATAATCAATCTGCGATTCAAGAGTTTAGCAGGTCCGATCCAGGCGTGTTCCGAAGCTTACGGTTCCCAGTGGTGGAATGTGTGTTGTGTTTGTGTGTGCGAGTGTATGTGTGAGTAGCAGTATACGGGCACGGTCGCCCACTGCCATACAAGGCATCTGGGACACGGTGGAATCTGCGGCGCACAAGTGGTTGCGTCAGGCCGCACTCACCAAGCTTTAAAGCTCCTCGGTGGCATTCAAAGAATATATTCACTGGTTTTATGTTTGCAGACGTTTTTATTGGTTGTGCCTTTCTAAGATGTTTTAGTGCAGAACATCTGATTGTAATGCCCACTTTAAGTATTGCACCGTCTGGGTGTTTCAAAATCATTCCACAAATCGGTTCAATACACAATAAAACTATTATCCAGTAAAAATTATTTTCTAACAGATCTTTAGTGAAGTTTTAGCGTATTAAATTTTTCTACCACTCTAAAATCTTGGCTCAGTTAAATAGTCCAATTGACTAAACAGATAATATGGTAGGGTAGTATTGCTAATCGAAGGAATTAAAACAAAATTTCAAGTTGACCTGCTGACGATCATGGTTCTTCGTGTGTACCTATCAGTACATAGAACCATGGTTATCAGTTTACATTAGCAAGATATTGTGTTTACACCATCTCGAAAGATCGGGAATGCTGATTAGACCAATGAGATTAGATAGCTGTAATTTTATAATCGTAAATACACTAAATACAGTAATCAATGTAACATCAATAATAACATTTAATTCCTTCTACTTTCATTCACAAATAAATAAATCCAAATCATTTGATATAATATGATTTAGTTTTTATTCTTTCAATCGTATTATTTTTAAATGCGTAAATTTTTAGTTTTTAATTATTTACACAGAAATTACCAAAATGTTTCTTAGACCTACGGCATAAAATTATAGGGCGTTATTATTGGTTTTACGTATGGTTAATGCACTTTTGGGGCCTAAACAAATTACTTTTCGTGTACATCACAAGCCTTTATTTAATTTCATCCTTAAACTTTTAAGTAAAAAATTGCTTTCTTCGAACAGAAGAAATGTCCTTTTTTATGAACACAATACGAGAAAGCTCTTCGCAATTCTCTAGAGTGATTAACCGCTTGACAGCCTTTACAGTAGGCCTACACTTTTTTTTTAAATTCGACAATAATTTAAACAAGCTTGTTGGAACGAGTGAAGTACCTGATACGCTCTACTACACAAGTTATAAAAATGTCCAGTTTGTACTGCGAAATTTACAGTTAAACGTAATATGCTCATCAAATAAGCTCATACAAAACGCAAGACCCTATATTTATGATAGCTGCCTGTCACGGCATTCGGCTTTGCCCGCGATTGAATTTATTTGATAGATAATTAAATCTCATTCTTCCATAAGAATTATATTGAAAATTTGTAGTCCAGTGGGAATGAGCCCTGAAGAAATTTTGCAAAACCTTTTCTTAGTGAGCACCTATGAATAAAGAAGTCCAGTCCAAATGTCAACCCAGCAGCAGGCCCTATAGTTTTTTATTTATTGTTTCCTTAATTCGTATTTAAATTTGGCCTTATGTATATTGAAATTCTGAATTCCTATGAGGCGGAGCCCTATGAAGCAAGACAAAACTGTTTCTACGTTAGCACCTATGAGCAAGGAGAACGTCCCTGTCAAATTTCAACCCCGTAGGCCCTATGGCAATTTGTAAGTCCTGTGGGGCGGAGCCCTGAAGGAGCTTGACAAAACCGCGCCTTACTGAGCACCTATGGTCAAAGAGGATCTTTCTTGCCAAATGTCGACCCCTAATTTCATATCGTTTTAATTGACATAAGAATATCGCTAGATCGAAATTTTGAAGTCCTATGCCGCGAAGCCGGAATTTGGCAACACAGTTTCTTATAGAGTGCACCTCTGGGTAAAGAGGAACGACCAAGCACAATTTCAAACCTGTATACTCTATGGTTATGGAGATTCTGTGATACATGAGTGACTGGTATTCGACAAATATAGTAGATTTCCCTTTGACCCCTCATGTAGCGTATATTACCGCAACCACAACCAGCACGTTCCTCCTAATCTTTGACAGCGCGTTGTTCATCTTACACAACAGCCATGACATAACCAACACATGGCGCCAAACCATACTTATCCTTCAGCAGTCTTACACGAAAAATAAAACAAAGCATGAAACTAAACTTAAAGAAGTGAAAAGTACCGATAAATAATTTTTTTTGAAAGAAAGGTAACAGGTTTTCCTGCAGATACCGTGTGATAGAGAGTCTGTCTGCCCACTCGGAGCGGTAGTGTTGTAGCGGCGGACACGTAGGCCAGACAGGTTGCCTTATAGGGAGCTACGGCAGTGACGTGGCGGAGCCCTGCCTACACGCGGCGACAAGGACACCACGACCGGCGGCGCGGTGGTGAGTCACCCGTGGCCGGGCGGGGGATGGCCCGCGGGTGGCAGGGAGGGCTCCGGAAACTGGCTGGGAGGACGATCTGGAGTGGGTACGTTGCTGGGTGCGGACCATCTGGAGCTTTAAATGATTCTAGCTGATATTCTTTGGGAAGGGAAACAAAATACGTATTTGAAGTCTGAGAAAATAACGTAAAATATCCAGTCGAGTTGTTGACACAGCAAAGGCCGGCTGACCAGGTACACACTAGCGACTTGCAGCTGCGGCATTTAATTCTGCATAGTAATTCACTTGCGGGGTAAGGCAGGGGTGTCGAAGGTTCAAATACCCACACAACCAACAGTCGTTTGTATACCTGTCAAGTCATCTGTAAGGCCTTGTAGTGGGTTGTCCCCCTTTACATACTAGTTCCCGTTTCAATTCGCATGCCTGTTGTGAATGTGAACGAGGAAAATTGGGCAAAAGAGGCATCAGCCAAACTCTTACATAAAGCTAGATTCATATCTTGTTAGCTGCTGGAATGGCGTTGTGAATCGACATCCCTCGAAGGATAAATAACTCAAATATTTTGATTTTCGTGTCACACGTCGATTATTTTTAGCCGGCACTTTCGTGTCGCGCCGCATTGCGTGATGAGGCGACAACTGGCGGGAAGCACGAAGTGATGAAATAGGCCATGGAGTCCACTCTCGTTACCTGGGTAAAAAAAGTATGGAAACATTTTTATATTGAAAACTTATAAAAAAATTATTAACAAAATAATGGATTTTCAAATCTATTGTTGACACTGCTGGCTTTGGAATTGGAGACGTTTCTCTAAGAGGGGTAATAAGTAAAAATGAAGGGGAAAAGGTCGTCTTCAGTAGAGTACAACAACACAAATACTCGACGTAAAATAGATAGCCGGCAATAGCATTTTTCATTTAAATTATACTAAACTTTAAAATTCAATTTTACAAGCCATACACCTTTTGAGTTCGAGGCTGTGGAAAAGATTTCGGAAACCAAAAAATATATCAATTATGCATGTTATGGCATAGAAACATTGAAGTTTATTTTTTAGGACTTCCATGAAAAATACCCTTTCATTTCACTTTTAAAAATTACTTTATAAAATAGCCTTGTCTATAGTTTTGCACAGTTTTATACGTTGGTTTTACGTTTTTGGTTAGTGTACTCAGTTTAAGATAATATTTAAAAGATTTTCAATGCGATCACTAATATCATTCGTTCCATTTAGGTGATAAAATTTAGCACCAGTGAACCGAATCTCCGCTTGGGGATCTCAGTTTGTTGGTTTGAAAGCTCTGAAATATTTTCAGTAAGTTTCCTAAAATCGTAAATTTCATTGTTTTTTGTTTGTCACCCACAGGCACATAAATATAAGTAACAAGACCCATTGTTGGTCAATATTTTCAGAAACTCTACAACATTGTAAGAGAAAGCAAACGAAAATTCTTTTGACGATCCATTTGGCGATTTCGCGGTTAAAGTTAGCCTCTTGTTAGTTAGTACCTCTTGTTGTAAGTGAAGTTTCGGACTCAGCGTTCTGAGGATACCCGTAACCGAAATCAATGACGATGAAAGTTAGTGTTTAAAACTAAGGCAGGTAAAGTTACTGTCTTTAACTTTAATCTAAACTGATTGAATAATGACGTTAATAGGGCAACTTTGAAAAAAGTCCCAAGCATATTCGTGGAGAGAAAAAAATATGAAAATGTGATATACATCGTACGTCAAGTTAACGGTCAAGAAATTATTTGCATTCCCACTCAATAATATATTGTTTACTTCCATCGAAACTAAAACTAAACGTTACAAATTTTACATACGAAAGTAAATAAATACCAGGATATATATTTTAAACTTCAATAAGAACAAGATCCGATCTTTCCAAAAGTACAGCAAAAACTTTAGCTATCGTAATATTTAATTAAAGGGGAGATGAAAATAAGGCAGAAGTCGTTTAGTCTACAGATAATGTTTTGATAAGCGAATGTTTAAAGGCCTCTTTTTTATCGCAATACTGGAGAATTATCAAGAAAAATATCTTTATAAACATGGTTTAACAGATATTGTAGGGTAGAGAAAAACTCAGACGCACACACTAGGGAGTTTCTAGATAAATTCAGGACTAAAGGCGCCTGATGGGGTGGAAGGAGGAGAAGTGTGGGAGGGGGTTAGTACATTGGAGATCTTATTACATCAGAGAGAGAGTGGAAGCAAGTTGGAGAGGGAGAGAGAGAGAGAGAGAGAGAGAGAGAGAGAGAGAGAGAGAGAGAGAGAGAGAGAGAGAGAGAGAGAGAGAGAGAGAGAGAGAGAGAGAGAGAGGAGAGAGAGAGAGAGAGAGAGAGAGAGAGAGAGAGAGAGAGAGAGAGAGAGAGAGAGAGAGAGAGAGAGAGAGAGAGAGAGAGAGAGAGAGAGAGAGAGAGAGAGAGAGAGAGAGAGAGAGAGAGAGAGAGAGAGAGAGAGAGAGAGAGAGAGAGAGAGAGAGAGAGAGAGAGAGAGAGAGAGAGAGAGAGAGAGAGAGAGAGAGAGAGAGAGAGAGTGAACAGTGAATTACAAAGATACCTAGCGCTTTAAGCCATAACTGTTATAAAACAATGACTCTATAGAGTCATGGTACTCTTTAGTGTTCTATTTAATTATTTAGTACCTGGGGGTCGAGCATTTGATCTGTAAACTTAATTTTTTGAAGTCATAGAAATATCATATCAATCCACAGACTGTACTGTATGCTAAAATTCCAAACTCAAATAGCTTTTTTTCTTTCAATACGAGCTCGTTCCTCGCCTCCACGACGAGCTAGTTTGCTTCACTCACCCGCCTTAGAAATTATTTAATGTAGGCCTAAGAGTTTGCTACTCTCTGATATGAGTTTTTTTTAATCTGTGGATTTTGTACCTCTATGGTTAACAGCCGATGATTTCATCATTGTTGTTATTTCTTTCGTTTGATAATTTTATTGCAACTTTACAAAATTGCTTAGGCCTAGTTAGTTGTTTTTATCGTTTTTTGTCTTTTAAACATAAGAGTATAATGACCAGTATAAAATACTATTAAATCTACTCATTATTTATTTTTACTTTAGTATCCCGTGTCATTCAGTAATTCATTTACTGGCTACAATGGAAAAACCAGATCGATGTTTAGTAATGGAGGACGTGGTTCGTGCTTTGGCAGCGGTTTTCAGCAACTCTTTATTTGTTTGTTTTTTTAACCCCATTTAGACCAATTTAAATATTATTAAATTTCAAATCAAGATTGTAACGAAAACAGAATTTTCCTAGCATAGAATCTTATATCAATATTATTTCTATCCCAGAACTAAGTTTTTTGCAACACTTAAAGATATTGGTTCGAGCCATTTTCCAGATCCGTGTGCACACAATAGGCTACACAAACATATAACATACATACCTTACTCTATTACAGAATAGGATAGAGGACCTTTTTGCTAGGATAATGTAAATTACACATTTAAACAACAATTCATTATGAAATAAGTTCGACTCTAATACAAGTAAATAAGTTTTAGGCCTAGTGCTTTGTGTTCACAAATACTTTGAATTGGCATAATTATGTGTAGACATATCAAGTGTAAATAATCAAAATGGAGGTAGGCATCACAAAAGTAGTGGAAGCGCCTACATTTTTATGTTCCCTTCCCAAGTAAAACATTGGCCTACACATCACAGACTGGGGTAGTCGCAAAAGTACACATCGTCATTGTTTTTATAAAAATAAGTTGATTCAGGAGACACATAAGATTCCGGAGTTGTATAATCGCTACAGATTTCTCCAACCGAAACCTCTCTCGGTTCTGCTCTAGGTTTTACGCTTAAATCGCAAATCACTTCTATGTCACTATTATCAAAGTCAACATTGGACGTTGCAATTTCACTGTAATTCATTAGATTTCTTTCTTCTTCTGGTATTTTCTTTATTAGACGGCTCTTCTTAGAGATTTCTTCTACAATACATAAGTTAGATCATTCTCATTATATTCCTGTGGACGCGATACTTTTTTCAACTTCAGTTCTTTGATTTCAGATTCATCAACTACTCTTTTTGCAGGGTCATCAGCGTACACCCTTTCATATGTGACTAGATTTGGGGTTTCGTCGTCGCTGGAAACAGTGATAATTTCATAGATTTTGTTTTTCTTGTCTTCTTGTACATCGTAGACTATTTCCAGTTCGTCACTGCTATTAGGACAGCCTAATTGGTTTATATTATCTTCCGCGTTTTCATGTTCTTTTGCTTCGCCAGAACTCATTTTTCAATTTTTTATTAGATAAAATAAAAAATGTAAAATGGACATTTTCTGTTTTGACATATTTTTTGTAAAAATTACAGCTTTTGTAATGTTTTTCAGGTTTATCAGCTGAGTTGAATAACAGAGTATAACTTATTCCAAGGCTATACGGTCGTGATACATAATTGGCGACATATATTTAAATGATAATGTTGATTATCCAAAACCGTCATCACACCTCAATGTCATGGGCATGCAACAACCCTGGGGGACTTGAGATCTCTCACCATAGCGTATGTTGTGATGTTACAGTCTGTTCTTTTTTTCTGCTACAGTTTACATAGTTAAATTCTTGCTCCGGAAAATAAGTTTTCCCGATTGAAAACGGAGACAAGGATTATAGGTCAGATCAACAATTCCTGAAACAACGTTACCTTGCTGACTAATGCAAGAGTTTAGTTCAAAGTTTGTGTTCTGAAGTTTAAACACTATACTGCGCAAAGTAAATTTAGAGTGCACAAAGTAAAATTAATACTGAAATTAAATGTTTTGCACTACGTATCGAGTGCGAAAACAACTGCTTTCTTGGACAGTCGTAGGACAAACTTATTGTTAAACTTTATAATAACATTTGTACTAGATAGAGAAAATTGCGTATTTGCCTATGACCAATTAAAATGTATTAACCATACTAAATAAGATTTTTCTGATGTTTGTAAGAATTAAATTTTGTTCAAGTTACAATACTTAACTAGAATAAAAATGTAATAATTAGATTCAATCCAAATTAAACGGTTTTAAATAAATTCAATTTTTAAAGTGGTCTCCGTCTCTAATCTTTAATTATTATTTAGTGGATGATTATCCGTACTGCTGGATCGCCGGCGACCTTCAGGCCCTTGCCGATGTGAAGGGTCAACGACGTATACATTATGTAGTGCGGCATTAGGGGAAGTTGCGCATACAGCGGGGCTAGTGGGGGGCCGAAAATCAATATGAGATGTCTGGAGCTAGCCCCTCCCCGCCCCCCTCGACCACACACACTTACACATACACACACAAACGCCCGCTGATAGCCCTGCTGATAGCCTACTTTTATATGGGAATTCGATACCCGCAGTTTTATTTCAGGCACGAGTCGTTCTTGCCGAGTCAGTGGACTTTCGAGAATTTATTTTATTTTCGAGTTGAAAATTATTTATGTTTTTTTCAATAAATTTGTAGATTTCACATCTTTACCAAATTTCAATAAAAACTAATATAATTTGAATTTTTAAAACCACAATGAGGATTAAATTGTATTGCCTCTAAGATGTCCCACAATTACTGTCCATAAATTAAAACATCCCCGCCACATCGACCTCCATCGTTCTGGAATTATGGAAGTCGAATTCCATTAAAAACTCAACGAATATGCAATGGAATAAGACGATTCCCTTTTTCCAAGGGGCTGTTGGGAACAAATGGAATTTCAATATGGGTCAATTCCCATCTAGTAAAATTGCATACGAACTTCTAAAAAGTACAAATTATAAAGTTTTGTTCGTTTAACATTAACGTTAGTGGCATTTTTTTTATGAGAACATGCTAAAACACTTTTAAGGAAAACAGTGAAAACCGCTCAATGTGGGAATCCCGGGAATCAAAGTCGTGAATTCCTAAAACCGAAGTTGAATATGTTAACCGAAGCTAATAAGACACATTTTTGGCTTTTAAGTTACTATGTTTTTTCAGTTTATATGGATTTGCCTAGCCTTTTGGCTTATGGAGACCTCAGAAAAAAAATATAGTCCCGTGCTTACTAGTCATAGTAGGCTATATTCATTATGGATAAACATTTCCTAAAATTTAAACAGTTATATTCTATTTATTGTACAGAATAGGTGAAGGTACGCAGTGGGGTGTACGACGGTAGGGAATTTCGTTGTACATCGCTGAGATCCCGCCGGCCACCAGTCCCGCGGCGGGGAGCGGCGCTGCTTGGCTTGATAGTGTGTCCCAGCAGTGTCCGCAACATGTCATTGCAGCGGTCCCGTCCCCTGACCGCTCCCGGGTCGGCCTCCACCTCCCTCTCACCGGCGGCGACCTCGCCACCGCCGACGCCGTCCTGTGACCCGCCGCTTTACTGGAGCTGGGGTTATGCAGGGAAGTCGGAAACATCCATGCTATTCCGCTTCCCGCCTTTTAACTCTTAACTCAAAATTCTTTAGAGGATTACTAAACCCTTGACCATTGAACTGTATTCTTTTAAATCATCACAGCCTTAAAAGCTTTATATTGCTCGAGTTTTCAAGGGGGGGGGGGGCGTTGGTGATAAAATTATTCTCGAAAAAGGAAAATTAATATACACCTGTATTGGGTCCCTTCTGAGAGGTAACTTTCCTCGCCGGTACAGTTACCTGCGGAACAAATGTCGTAGTCCGTCTCACAGGTAATCTTTCTCCGAGGTAACTGATTATCCAAAGTTACCTATCCTTAGTATTTATTATTATTATTATTATTTGTGTTAACGTAGAATACCGATCATTTGAACTTTTTATACAGCGCATATTAAAACGCATCGTGTACCCGGTATTGTCCAAATACACCTAGGTTTACGGTACATATAATAATACCCTTTCGATGTTCCAACTACTAGCATTTGGTCTGTATGCACAATCAGCGCAATGAGTTTAAAACGCCAGTACAGTGTATGACGTCAGAGCACAGATCAGTGCAGTGCGGCAACGCAAGGTCATGGCCGCGCCGTCTATATTCGCCTCTCTGCCGCTTCTGTCTCCCGACTCGTCTGGTAATTGGTGATTGTTGCTCGTTCATTCATAATTCATCCATCATAGACCATTGTCAGTCGCGGCACGCTCCAGCTAGAGCTTAGTGAGGGATGACTTCACGTGTAATAAGCTAACAAGCTCCCTGCAGATAGTAGAACCGTCTTTTAGGAGCTTACCTCATGCGCTTGCTATCGCTGGCAAGTTTTCATGTATTTTTAAGGATAAAGCTGAACACGTTCGAGCCAATCGTTGAGGTGAAGTGGAACATAATTTCCTATACGATGGGTTTCTTGTAGAAGATTTCCTATGTTAGCTGAGGCAGAGAAAAAAGAGTATTGCAGAGGTGTGGATGAAACGACTTCACGGGAGGCAGCGGCAATAGCAGGTTAATTAATGACCGCTCTCGGGTTCACAACAATAGCAATGTTTTGACCACAAATGAGTTGGCCGGATCCGGACTATCTGTATCGATTCCATCCATTTTTGCCTCCAACTTTCAACTATACCAGCACTCCCTTTCCCCTGATACAAAAATTGTTAAACAAAAAGAAGCCAAAGTTAATGGGAATCCATGGGGAATACGAGTCATCGACTAAGAAACTGTCTTAGAATAACTAGCTAGCCTATGGTTGTTTAAACTTTCATTAATTTATGGGCTAAAAAACACTGTCATAATGAAACTGTTCAACTGATCGAGTGCAAAATGTTCAACAAACCAGCAACTAAACCACAAGACGGACGTGAAACCGTGCCCGTTGGTGTTGACGATCATGTCGGGACATGCACGAAGCGACCCTCGTGCAGGGGAGGCTGAACAATTGGGGATGAGAAAACACAGGGGTCACGGCTCGTTGAGTAGGCCTACAATGTCAGACCGGCGCCGGCCGGTGGCGTGAACGAACCAACGAACTTTAAAATTAGTTTCATGTGCAGTAATTTCTTTCATAATAAGGGGTATTGTATAAGAGTAAATGCTTTACCTCGTCTCCAGGCCCCAGTCGCTTCGCAAGTTCTAACGTCCTCTGGACAATCAATATTAATAATCCGGGTGATGATAACTAATTTAAAAAAAGATTTTATAGATCGATATGGTAAATTACAAATTCTTACTGAACAGAACCAAAATGGTGGAGTAAATGATTAATCATGACAATATTAAATCTATGAGAATTTTCACATATTTAGACACCCAGTATAAATTAATTAGTCAACTCGCACCGACACACCTGCGTACTATGTACTATTAGGCCTAATGTAGCCTATAGGCTAGTCAATACTCTGAGAGTCGAGCGAATGAGACAATCACACTAAAATGTCACATTTTTCATCCATTCAACTCTCTGTGACGAGCGAAGCGTAGGTCTAGGTCAAGGATAATAGAATATGGGGAGGTTGTCTCATTCACAAATTCAACACATTTGTGCTACGTCATCGGCCGACCCATCAGCTGGCTGTTTTAAATCAGATGTAAACTTTCTTTGTTTGCATTTTCTTTGTTTTTGTTTCCCTTGTTTACTGTTAGTATTGTGGTTTGGTTATAACGATAAAGAAAGTAATACAGATTAAATGTATTAAAATTAATATCAAATCTTTGTTGTGTGAAATGTGTAGGCTGTTTTAATTATTACAAATCCTAAAAGAAGAACAGGTCTTAAATTTTAATTATTAAGATTATTGAATTTAATTTTATAATTTATTCGGTTTTGGCGTCCCGATAGTCCACTGTAATGAAGGTCATTAAACACGATAACGTGCTACTGCGGCCGCTTTTTTCATTACCGCGGTATCACAGTTTTGGACAGAAGGTATTATACAATCTTTGGTCCGAGTTTTAGGCCATTTAACGATGCTTAATCGGTACTGTAGCGATCGCCTTCCTGCGGTCCGATCTTCCCTTGAACCCATGTTTCACGGTCTGATCGAGTATACGGCAGATTAGTGTAAGCTCCGCAAATCTTACATCAAACTCGACTAGTCTACATTGAGTCGTCTTTGTGGAGTTTTTACTGCAATAAATTAAAGCGCTACGATTGTAAGTGGTACAAAGGACTATAAAATAAATGTACAGGGAGACCCAAAAATCAATCACGCCACTGCCGGCATAGTGTATTTTATTTCATTTCTGGTAAACTATCTTCACACAAATGACGCAATGTATAATAACCAAGAAATCCATACCCAATATCCCCATAACGACCTGATTTTTGCAACAAACATCAATTTTATGAAATTTTTAATTAAAATACCTATAAAATTCATTTAGACAAACAAACATTGTTCAAAAATTGCCTGAGTTAACCATAAGTGC
The DNA here is from genome assembly GCA_030545055.2 of Neoaliturus tenellus. Classification (NCBI taxonomy): domain Eukaryota; kingdom Metazoa; phylum Arthropoda; class Insecta; order Hemiptera; family Cicadellidae; genus Neoaliturus; species Neoaliturus tenellus. The sequence continues at coordinate 245,937,939 of CM061531.1, read as the reverse complement.
ACCGAACTCCTAGATGTTTTGGATGATGGTTTTTATCTAGGCCTACTGCAATGAGTTGTAATAAACAAAGGAAATGATTATTGTTGGATAAAATAATCTAGCTTTTAAACCTTAAAATGTAACATTTATATTAGGATTTAACGATGAGTAGTTTTTCCCTGCAAATATTTTGGCGACCTCGCACCTCCAGATTGTCCCCGTCCAGATACTAATCAGACTAAGACTAAGACCTAAATTCACCCATGTAAACTCGTGTAAGTTTGAAGAATCTGAAATAAATTGTACGGTAATCAAAGTAAACAATCTTGAAAATATGATTTAAACTTTTTTTAAATCATAATTTAAAGATATAATGAAATGCGACGGATAAAATATGGCATTATTATTAAATCTGTGGTCCCCGATCCGATAGAATCGCGCGTCTATAGCAATTTTAGTTCCTGCTGATTAGTTCCATTTTTTCTCACTAGTATCGCTAGGGCGGACAGGGTCGGCCGATGACGTAACGATTCCAGCTGTTACTGTCTACATAGGCCTTATGGGAATGAGACAACCTCTTCTGTTCCTTATTTAATAGCCTTGGGTCTAGGTGATCAGCTATGTACAGATTTTTTCGTCAAAGCATCCATGACTCATGTGACGTGGGCTACCGTCGCCGTCGCGTGACGCGGTCGACGATGGAGCGATAACCTGACGCATGTTTCCTTGGTGGAGGCCTCCATTCTATTCCAGCCTTTTATTATGTTTTAACACGCAAGTAAATGGTCTCTAAATGTTTTATTACTCTCAATGCATTTTTTATCCAAGCCTACTGCATATGGAGGTCGTTCTTTTTATATTGCATATAATTCTAACTCTGTGTAGGTAGGTCTACAAATTAAAAAACAAATAAATTTAAGATAAAAATATGTATGAGCGGTAATGAAGTATTAACAGTAAATGAGGGTCACTGTCAACTGCAATTGCCGAGTCAATAAAAATTCATGTGATTTCCTTACGGATCTTCCTTTAGTCCAAGAGTTGATGGACACAGCATAGATCAAGCCTACACATTTTTTTTTTTAAATTTCTATAGGTAAATATAGGTAAAAAAACTTGTTCGAGCGATACTGTAACAACCTATTCATACAGTACAGCTCCAAACAGTTTAATGTATTTTGAAGGAAATATTTTTAAGTACGATTCGAAAATATCCTTGAACATAAAAGTTCAGGTTCAGCAATTATACAACTACTTGTACTCTCATCTACATCGAAGGGCACCCTTATCGCCAATAGTCACAACAGAGATATATGAAAGTCATACAATGTGATTGGTGTCCCAATGTTATCATTATTATATCACAGTGATGATTCGTGGCTGACTCTTGATTGGCTAAAAGAATATTGATAAAATATGAAAGTACCATTTTATTTAGAGAACTGTTCTTTTACAAAAAGAAATATTATTTGTTGGGTGATACAAATGATGTGGAGGAATACAAAAACTGTTCCGATATGACTGTTTTGTTTTTTAAAATAGTTTTTCTAACTTTTTAAAAGTGAAAATATTTTATGTACGAGAGTGAGCATTAAGAGTAAACTTGGTTTAGAGACATCAACGAGAGTTTATCTATAGAGTTTTGTACAGCAGTTTTCGGTTACATAAGATGTCTTTCGAGAGGTGGGGGGAGGTGAGGTGTGGAGATATGTATAACAGGAACAACTCCCCATGTGGATGCTCCGTTTGCTCCTTTCGCAATTTCTTCAAGCATATGCCTACTTAGGGACACACTTCAATATTCCCCTTGGTTCACCTAAAATACCATATCATAACACTAAGACAGGAGAATTAAAATATTGAATGAATAATCTATCCGCATTGCGACTTCACTAGGGATTCGGGGGCGTGGGATTGATTTAAAATAAATATGTTATGGTTTACAGTATTTGTCGCCGGTTCAAAGTTTCAATGGCTCATGGTCTAGTAATCTGTAAAAGACTAGCTGTTTCCCGTCACGGCTTCGCCCGTGATTGAATTTATATTTTATAGGTAATTTAATCGTTCGCTACGCTCACTCGCCGTCAGGTTTAGATCGTTCGTTACGCTCACTCGCTGTCACGCTCACCTTATATATAAGAAATCACTGAAATACCACCTCAAATTAGAATTTTTAATTAAATTTGTTTTTTAGCAACCAATAAAAATAGATAAAATTGAGATTTTCAGATTTTTTATAAACTATTGTATGCCGTCTGGGTCAGAGCTCTTTGGACAGATTTGCACCAAACTTCAAACAAACCATCCTTGAATAATGCTTCAGCATGCCTGAAAGTTTCATTACAATCTGTCGAGCGGTTTCGGAGTCCACAGGCAACATACATATATACGTAGGCTACATACTTCCTCTTTTATAGATATAGATAGATATATCAAATGCCTTGATGATTGGCATTACAACATAAATAGGGAATACTTGAAAGTTTAAATGACATCCTTTAAAATATCAGCCGAATTTATACATACGTTTTAATACTAAAATGAAATAAAACGAAATAAACAAAATATTAACTGTTGAAAATACAACGGAACGTACAGAAAAAACATGGGACTACAGTAAAAACAGTCTGAAGCCTCAGCTGCAGCCTACTGCGGCTTCGCGCTCTACTCTAATCTACGGCCATCACCAGGCACAGGCCAAGATATTCCGTGTTATCTGATACTCTCTGCATTTCCTCACTAATCAATAAATCAACCATTAATTCTAAAAAAAAAATTGTAAAAACTTTTAAAATTTAATACATTTTTATTGAATTCCCTTCTTTATAATTCACAACTTCATAGTTCACGCCATCGCTATAAAAACCAGATAGAACAAACAAAACTACATCAACGCAAACTTCTCTCCACAAAGTTTGCTGAGGTAATAAAACGTAGTTCAAACTCGAATATAAGTAGTGTTGGCGTTGGAGAGGTTGGCACTGGCACGACAGACAACAGACTTTCCCTCTGAGTCAGCGGCAGTGTGAATGTTGTTGTCATGACAACCGACATGGAGCGGCTGTGACGCAACGGGTGACTCAGCGGCCTCAGTCGTACTCAGCGAATCAGCCAATCGAACACTAACACTACACATGAAACCTAAGATAATAATGTAAACAACAAAACAGAGTTGTGTAAAATATCGGGGGAAAGCAGTGAAGAATATTCATAAATAGTAAAATTAATTCCAGACCTGAAAAGTTACATGTGAGACGTACTTTCTCCTAGAAACTATGCTCATCCTGTTATCAAATTGTATTAATTGTAAAATTCTCATATTTTCAGAGTTCATACAAGCCAGTGACACTAGTGTGACCCATAGCTTTTATAGTTAAACTCAAGCTATAAGTTATTACAATATTTATTCCTGTGCACACAAACATTTAACATATGCTACGGTACCAGTAATCTAAAACAATTTATATTTTTACAACCAACTCAGAATGCCATTAAAACCTATAATTTCTTTGCGTAGTCTTTAGATAGGAAGAGGAGGCGCGTTTACAATATGCAACAATGTTTTTCAAACAACATTAGACAGAAATTTGTTCAACAAAAATGTTTTGTACAACAATTCCTTGAAACGTGTCTTTAAATTTGTTGTACAACTTGTTGAAAACTTGGTTATTCTCTGTAACTGTCCTCTTTAGTAAAACACTTACACTATTTAACACGTTCGCTGCGGACAGCTGCTATAGCAGTTGCCGCCCACTGGCGCTGCGTGCGGGCAACTGCTATAGCAGCGGCGCGCTCCCCTCCCAGTTATTGGTTTAGTGTGAGCCCAGCACTTGGCTGGGAAGGTTTATATCGTCCCCGCGTTTTGTGCCGGTTTCGCTCGTTACTATTGCGCAATCCGTTTCCGGTTTGGTAATTCCGTTCGTAAGTGGTGTTCGTGAGTTGTGGACAGTGTCCTGTATTGCAATGGAGGAGGACAATGATATTGAAGACATTGAAAATGTGTATTCGGGTGATGAAGCCGAATCAGATGGCAGTTCAGAGAGCTCGGACGACGATGGTGAGGACATTGACCCCCCACGTGGTCGCAGACCCCCGGTGCAATGGCGCGCCTTCGTGACATCCCTTTCACAGGGGGTTATAAATATTTTTATACTATACATTTTATGCACAAGTATTTTATAAATGATATTAGACGTAAAAAAACTACTTAGCACTTGTCTGTGGGGAAGTGCGACCAAAAATATGGAAGGGGGCGGAACACGAACCGGCACCAGTGGCGGACAACTGCTATAGCAGTCCCGGAAATTACGTTACCAATTCGTGCTCTGATAGATGCCTGGACATCTGGAAACTTCATTTTGAACACCAGGACGTCATTTTTTGTTGAGTTAACCAATTATTTTATTTCCGCATTTTAAGGGGTATAATGCATTTCATTTTCCGCAGCGAACGTGTTAAAAACAGTTTTTTGCATAGTGTAAACGCGCATTTAGATAAACCATAACTCAGGATTTTATAGAAAGGTGAACACAGTAAATTTAACTCGAATAAGTCATAATATATAAAGAATTCAGACAGATAAAATGAGAATTGATACAAGCGCCAGCATGCGGCAGCGTGTCGTGGCGACTGACGATACCGCGGAGGTCAATCGATCGGCCCACCTTTGTGAGTGTGACTCATCTTCCCAGGACTGACCCAAGGTGTGCCGCAAGGACCGCTGCTTTTCTTGCTCACCTCCAAGCTCCACACTCCACTGTCGGCCGCGGGCTCGTGTGGATGCGCAATGCGATTATTGTCAATGAGATTACCAGATCTCAGTATGATATCCAGATCATGTTTCTGGATAAATTTAACAACCGTGCATCAACTCTCATTGGACTATTTTCGTGCAACTTGTCTATTATGCGTGAAGAAGTTTTGCCAAAAGAGGATCGTATTTTACACTTTGGGCGTGAAAACATGTTTTACCAAGTTATTTCACTTTTATTTCCATGTTACCAAATTAAATGGATTTCAACAAGCGCCATAATTAATTTAAGTTGGAAGCAAAAACACAGAGCGATAAAACACATTTACAAATTACAGTAGGCCTACATTAAATCAACTTTGGGACAGATGACTTTAACCCCAATGGCCCTTCAACTATAGACGGACTCCAGAGCTAAATCATAGATTTGATTGTAGGTTTGAAAACACATCTCTAAACTGATAGCCGAAACTGACTTATGATAAAATGGATCGAGGCCGAAGAACGAATAGGACCGACGATGTCATAGTCATCCAGAGTTACGGCTCATTGTTCAACAGGAAATAGTCGCAATCACATCAGTCGAGGGGAAGTTCAACATTGTATGATAAGCGAGCGCGGCTCTCGGACTAAGTATAACTGGACCGCGCATTCAATGGGCGAAAATCGTGGACGTCTCAGGACCATTGGGTGGCAAAAAGCAGCGGAACCGAGCGACGGAAACCAAAACAGCGCTTCATTAAACCTGTATTTTTACCTACTAAACCGTTACTTAAATACATAAACTTTATATTAAAATTTTCTGCTTGAAATGGTGATTCTTACAGTATTTAATAGATTATGAAAAGGTTTTGTAAATAATAATAATACATAGTTTAATCAAACTACCTTTTAATTCAATTCAGTAATGACATGAAAAAAGTAAGATGCAGGGAAGTTTTTTATTTTTTGGCCAAATAAAAACTGTCAGCGGGAGTATTGTAGCTAAGATTCTGAATTTTATTTTTTATCTCAAGCATTTCTTCGTGAGACCTTTAGATATCGTTGTACAAATTATTTTCTAGAGCGTCTGAGTATTTCGCGGAAGCGCGCGCGATTATCTCGCATCTACTTGTTATGATATGAGCTGATATTACAATGCAGTTTGTATACAACAGAGAGTAACAATATTTCAGTTTGCTACAAATTGGTGTTTGAAGAGATAAATGGTTGGTAGAATAAAAGACTTTAAACACTCACACTCTGTTTATTTACAATCCCTGTTAAACATGACTAAATAGAATTAACTTGTTTAGTTTTTGTCTAGTTCCTGGAGATACATTAAATTTGCTTCGGCAGTTGCTTTCTTAGCCAAATCATGGTGACGAATTAACAAACAAACATTAAACTTATCATCTTAATTAATTTTATTCAGTGAGGGTCAACCCCACATTCCTCTACTGATGGATGTTTTGAACAAACCTTTGTCCCCAGTTCATTGCATGCAAGCAATTCTATCTTGTTTACAAAATTCATAGATATTTGCGTTTTGTTACAATTGTTAACAATTTGTTCTAAAGCTTTGACAATGAGCAATACATATTAACTTACTTTTAAGAGACATGACAATCTCGATTGCGATTTCCTGGCATTAAATCTACATATGTGATATAAAACATGTTATTTAAAATATATTTAAAAATATTACTATGATGTTTAGAACTAAAAATACTCGTATATAATAGCTCACCTGAAAAATGACAGGTCTTTGTTCTGTCCGTCAGCTCGGTTGGTGCAATTAAAGATTTTACCATAGCTAAAAAACTACATAGCCATAACTAAAAACTGATCACAAACAGCAACTACATCCTCTCTTCACGGTGTCCTAAATACTGACTGAATTTTTTTATATATTTGCCAGACAATAGGATTTATTGATAGCACGGTATTGTGTATGTGTGTGGTTCGCGCTCTTGCGTCGAGCTCGCGGATATCAAGAATCAGCGCTCGCGCCGAATCCATTGAAATAAAATATTATCTGTAGCGGAAACGGCTAATGTTAGAAAAGATTACTTGAGATAAAAAAAATTATTTGGAATGTCCTCTACAACTTCTCCGCGGACACTTTTTACCTGACCCAAAAATAAAAAACTTTCTCGCTTACTACTTTTGTCGTGTCACTAATTAAGACGAACTAAAAAGAATTTTAGTTTAACTAATTTTAAAAATTAATAGCAGATAATTTAAAGTTTAAATACATACCATTAGATTCACAATTTCATGATGAAAATTTTAATATAATTTTAACTTTTTTACTTTCATTCAGAATGGCTTAAATGTCAGGTTACATGAAGCGCTGTTTGGATATTCTTCGCTCGGGTCCCGCGACATCGGATCCTTTTGCCACCCGTCGGGCTCCAGACTTCCACGTTTTTTGGTTCAGTTTTGCATGGCAGGGCTCGGTCCAGTTATACTTAGTCCGAGGCGCGGCTCTCCCGCCGCGCCGCGCCGATCAAGAGGTTGTAAGTCTGGTCCTGGAGTCAAAATAAAGCCCAACCCGTAGATTTTTGAACTTTCATAGATCGATACGAACCGTACATGACTCATTTCACATCCCTTAAGTTATTAAGACATCACATATAAAAAAGAAGAAAAAACACCTGAAACTGTTCATTATGTTATATCGTCCTCACATACATGACAGAAAAAGAACGTTTCCCAGCAAACCGTTTATGTTTTAAACCTCCCGTAGCATGCTTAGATAGGCCTATGAGCTGAGGGATCAGATAAATGTTGACAGTTCAATTCTTTGGCGTGTCTCTTGCCTCATTCAAGAAGTAAGTGCGTGGAGTGTTGGTGAAGTAACAACACATATTTCTATCCTTTATCTTCTTTTCGAGTGTTAAAGATAGTGTTTGCATTAAATGTGCATCTTCACTTACCCATTAAAATCTTTTCTAGTCATTACAGCATGTATTAAAACCAATTTGAAACTTGCTTATTTTCTTTTGAAAACAATTTGTATCCTGTATTTATTCATATTATATTCTTATAATTTATCTCGTTACTTGTTATGTCAGGTTGTTATCAGCTCATTCAACCTGTTGAAACCTCATGCAACCTGTTTAGCTTGTTAAATTTTTACCAGGTATAGTTTATTTTGTTATTCTAGAACCTGTGTGTATAAATATTTCAAGGTTGCATAGAAAACAAATTTCAAATAGATTAGTTACCACGTATTATTTGATTTTCTCTTGTTCTTTGTTATTTATTCTCATTTTTTTATTATTTAAGTGTCAATATTCTATAATCGTCTATCTTGTTATCAGCTCCTTCGTCTATTACTAGTTATAGTCATTTAGTATATTATCGATATTAGTATCTATACATTAATAGGCAAGCATGTTTCTTTTCCTCCTTTTTTCTCAGCTTGTGTGCAGGGTAGGGGAAATCAGAGCATACCGTAGAAAGGTATTGTCCTGCAGATGAGTAGAATCACACTATAATTCACATCCGCCAACAGAGATACGCCATACAGGCTTTCAAAGTTTCAATGTTAATTTTATGGGAGAAGAATGATTGAATCATTAGACAGCTGTTGTAAAAACAAATGCTAGCAAATAAGGCAAACAGATGTTCAGTTATAAAACATTTTAAAACCAATTGGCTCCTTGATTGGCTCAATATCAACTAAATATTAGGTCGAAATTCAACCATATATCTTGATGATACCCTTATTGATGGCGAAAGACACTTACGCATTATGTTTATGATTTGTAATTAATGGCGTTATCCGTTTTAAATAAATAACCAGTGTAGAGTTCGTTTTCATTTCTTAAAACCCTTACAAACTTGTTTGCAAAATGACATTATACATAGATTTATTTTACTTTGAGGGTACATATTCAAATAACGTGCTGTCCAATCCGGCTTCCACACTAAGGTCCTTGAGGCCGGGGACACACTATCCGGCGAAACGCACGGACGCCGGACTCCGTGTTTTCTGCCGGAACCGGACGAGGTAGAAATACATTGTAGTGCATGGGAAATGCAGGGGTGAGGACACATTATCCGGTTCCGGCGTCCGGCGTCCGGCAAAACGCACGGAACGGACGTATTCTCTACTTTGCCGGACGACGTCTTCCGTGTTTTCTGCCGGAAAGCAGGTAGCGGGGCATTGTACAAATGGATGAGGACACACTATCCGGCGAAACGCACGGAAGACAGCATCGGAGACATTAATTTTTAGTTTATTTCTACTATATTTAACTTAAATATTTTAGGTTTACGGTTTAAAAGTTTGAGATAAAGAAATATTTCATCAACGAAACTGAAAATTTACATGAGTTCCACCTCGTATATCTTATAAAGAACAAATCTGATTTCGTACAAACATCTGGTTGTTGATAATTTAATTAAGATGTGGTCGGTCAAGTGAAAAGAGAGTTATGAGTGTTGCATTTGGAAAATAAAGGGTTTTTGAAGAGTCCGTCGCAAAAATGAAATCCTAATTTGTGTACTAAATATCTATTGCTTGGGTGGCACTCATAATTACAAAGGGGCTTGTTAAAACATAATCTCAGAAGTCAACGATTTTTTTATATTATAATATATTTTCATCGTTTTTATTAAAATATTCATCAAACACATATTCAAATACTAAACCTAAACCTTGGTAAAAAATGCCTATGTGTTTGTTTAAAACCCCGTATTCATAATGTTACGATTGTGTTTCCAGTTTAGAAGCAGAAACGTATATATTTCCACAATTACGTTTCCAAACACTGTTTATTTTAGATATATTTATTAACAAATCCTGATTTATCATAAACATAATTGTGTCGTGTTCGGTATCATTTTTTTTTATTTTTTGTGAACTTTTCAAGTATATTAAAATAAATATGATTTTCCGGCACACGTAAAAATATTAAAGAGAGCAACAGTGATGCCAGTAGGTGACTCATCACTGAAACGGCTGCGCGAGGACCATAATATAATACAATTCAGGAGGGGTAAAATACAATTCCTGAAATTTGTGTCTTCTTTCTGGAGGATGTCCTTTATTTGTGATAGAATGAAATCATATGTCGAGGTGGACATGCGAAAGTAATTAAACAACTTTGAATCGTCTTCTCTAAGTTTCAAAAACAATGAATAAAAGACGCCATGCAGTCTCCTCTGCTCCACAATCGGATGAATCCATACAGTTCTTTCGCGTTTCCTTTTTCTTCTGTGCCTTAATAGGCAAAGCACAGCTATCTTCCGTCTTTACACCATGGTTGCTGCGACTCAACTAGATGGTTCCAGACGGCCTCGTCAGAGTGCAACTGCGCAGTTTCCGTCGTCCGGCGTTTCGCCGGATAGTGTGTTCTGCTCTTCAAAATCTCGAACGTTCCGGCAGAAAACACGGAGTCCGGCGTCCGTGCGTTTCGCCGGATAGTGTGTCCCCGGCCTCGACACTGAGGTCCACACTAAGGTCCACACTATTGAGGAACTTGAGCTGCGATGTGACTGCAGTTTCAAATTTGTTTACGAATGTCGTTTTTTCGATGGTATCAAAGTTTATTTTTGTATAGCTCCGAACTGCTCTATGGAATTTATAAGTTGTTTACAATATTTGAAACCGGCTCACAGTTTCAGCGTGACGTTTCAAAGGTGAGCCACTGACGATTTAAGGTAATAATTCAACGATTGAACCTATTTTTTCCTAGCAACTTAACAGCGACGGCTAGGTTGTAAAAACGACAACAGAACCTTGAAAGTGATTGACTCAGCATTGAAATTCAATTGGCAGTGAATGACTCCTTCGCGGCTGCCCACGCCGCGCCGCCACCTGTGACTGCCTTGTAGCCTAGCCCCCGTCTGTCCCGCCCAGGGTCCGCGGGGTACGCGTGGGATGGAAGTTGTCCAGAAGGTGGTCTGGGCCGCGTGGGCTTTGAACTGGAATGATTGTGCCTTGGTTGGAAGAAAGGTGCGTGGAAGAATAATTTGGCTCTACAGTATTATTTATTGAGGAAAGGCTCTGCACTCAGTCTTTAGCGGCCGTGGCACTCCCTACCTTCGCTGTGGAGTATAACTGAAGAAGGTGCAGGGACCAAGCATTAATAAATGTTTTGTGGACAGAAAGATGAATTAGTCGAATTTATTAATGTAAATAAAATTAGAATTGGGAAACAGAATATAATGGTCTTTACTATTGTGTAAAAAGCGTAATTTTTTTACAAAAAAGAGGGCCTTGAAGGGTTCGAGATTAAAAAATTCTGTCAAAACTATGAGAGACAAAATTTGCTTCTTGTCAAAAGATTTTCTACTTAAATTCTTTCTACTTAGAGTAGATTGATATAAGAACAAAATACACCAAATTGTGTTTTACCTCATTGCGACCCTGGTCCTAGATCACATAGCTTAAACCGTTTTCAGCTTTAAAGACCGACTCGCGTTACCGCATCCGAATTCCGAAGTTTTTACATACGCCGTAAAACTTGACGAATGTCGACAGGCGGCTCGGTGGGTTGCCTTGCAGGGAGAGAAAGTCGGCTCAGTAGAATCAGGCTCTCGCGGCAGTGGCTCCAACACCAACCGCCTCCGCCGGGGATATAACTGAACCGTAAATGTGGGGCTGGACCTGGAGAGTTAACAGCTGCTTCGATAGTAATTCAGGCTTCCTGCAACCTACCGCAATGTATGCGAGACGGGAAATGTCACTTTCAGACGACAGGGGCAGAAGAGGTTTCAGGGAAAAGCTGAGGAGTAGTGACATACAAGCAACACCCTCAGCCAGTTGATACAACCGTCAGTATACGTGGCTGTTGAAAACATTTTCCAGTTATTAACAGCAGAGCCAGCTGTCCTACTAAATTCTTTAATTTCACTTCCCCCTTGACGCATAATATGCAAATAACAATCAATTGTAATATACCTAACAGGTTAAAAACGTTTTAAATGGAAAATGGTCATCAGAACTATCATTAAAACAAAACTTACGAATGACGGAGTACAACCTTGTAGGGACCTTAAATTAATATTTGAAGGAAAAAATGTTACTATAAATTTCCTTATTGTGCTTTAAGTAAGCAGAATGTCCTTCAAGTCACATCCATGTCAAAGAGCATGTCTCATGTCTGGCTCATGAGTGACTTGAAGATCTCCCCCATAACGGATTTTCATAGAAGATTCTCAAGTTGTTTGTTGTTGGTTGGTTGGTTGGTGATAGTTGCTCAAGATAGTTGCTTGGTGAATTTTAACATTACTCCTTATGGAGTTGACTACATACACAGGTTGCCTTTAGGTTATGAGTGACATTAAATACAGTCCCTAAGCAGCATTTAAAATAATCCAAGTCCGAAGACAGGACTTATTTTTAATAAAGCCCTTTTAAACATAATTTTTTCATTTAAAATGATAATGAATGCTAGTTTCTTCTGTGCCATCTCAGTAGTGCCATTGAGTAGATTATATAATATTATACTATTTGTATATAAATTTCGGGGGAGGTTGGCCCCAAACCTCCCCCCATTGGATATGCCATTTTTCCATCATTCCCCAAACTCACTATGGATGTCTATTTTTCGTATCAGTCAGTCTTGAGGAAAATTAGTTTGGTTCTACGTCAGAAGAAGGGAAGTGGACAAACTAGTTAGTTAAAAGAACTTGCAATATCAGGACTGTGGTTAGTTTTTGTTGTAGGCCTATACATCGTCGACAGAAAACACCGTAAATAACGCCGATCAGAAAATGAAGTGAGCAACAGTCTGAACTCCTAACAGCCATCTTTTAAACATAGCCAATAGCCACATAAATCCGAGCTGGGTGTTGATTCAGAGGACCCGTTAGGAGGTTGAAAAAACTACTCAGTTAGCCACGGAAATTCGCTTGATATTGTGTAAATCAGTCCATTTTATTAGGACCCTTGGGTAGTATCAGAAAGAAATCGATACAAAAAGTTAGAAACTTTTTACAGTCGGAGAAATGTCCGTGCGACTGCGAATGGCCTTCCAGAGCGGGCCGGGCGGGATTGGCAAGACAAGTGCGTGTTTCTGCAATGTCAATTCCACTTTTCTCACTTTCTCTGTCCTGTCTCTATTTTACTTGTTAGAAATGTGGTATTTAATCCTAGCAGTTTTTATTCGGTTGCGTGTATGGGTGTATGACATTACACGAGGCGGCTGCTTATTTTTTACTGATATCTTGGCCAATGTTTAAAATTTTTATTTAACTTTATTTAAAAACTAACGCTCGCCAGCCATATGAACAAGTTCTATGTCTAAATGACTTCAGGGTCTAAATGACTTCAGGAACGCCGAAACGTAGTCATAATGATTTACAAAAGTTTTTACAGATGAAGTTGCATTTACGCTGAACAGTCTAGATTGTTTTAAATCTTGAAGTCAACTGCACCCGGTGGTTCAGAGTTTACTCTGAAATCGTTCAAAGTACTGTATAGCATTGAACACCTCTTTGGTATAATAAACACAAAACGTAACAAAAAGACATAGTACTATAAATATGTTCTATTCACCCATTCAATGACCCTTAACTAGAGAAAAAATTAAGATTTACCTCTTAAATTCACTAAACGAAAACTCTCTTTGAATAGCAAATGCTTTAGAACAGTTTCATGCGCTTCCAGCAACGGTATACATCCTTGAAGTTTCGGCCTCCTCATGACTATTTTATACGCTGATTAGACACGATCCATAATCGACCATCGACCGGTGACCGGTGTCCCAGTTGCGGCAATGCCTGACCGCGGCGCTGCCCAGACCTGGCGTGGACAGGTCACGATTGCGATGTTTATGTTGTTGTAACCTTGTCGTCCGTGGCTTGTCGAGGTGCAGGGTGTGTAAAGTGTGCGGTAAGGTTGACGTTGCCATGGTAACTAGAGACACTGATCACCTGTGTCTCACTTGAATCTCTTCCTTGGAGATTCAATCTGAATATTGATCACTTGTATTTGAATCTCTTACTTGGAGGTCTGTCTTTAGTTAAAGAAATGGATTAGCACTGAACAGAAGTGAATTGCTTCTGATGCCAGATTCAAATATTTTATGGTTTTAAATAAATAAGAGTTTGCAAGTTTAACTGCATGACAGTTACCATTAGATTTCATTAAAACAATTTAAGTCGCCGCAGGATTGACGTAATAAAATGATTTGTTCCAGTTTATAGATTACTAAATGCAAAATATTATGATTTTATTATACTATAAAATCATGATTTTATACTACTGAATTAAAATTATGTGCGAAATCAAGCAAACATTTATTGTTGCAAGGCTATAACTGTGATGGTTTATAAATACATTAGATTAAATACATCTGTTGCTCTTCGAAGAGAGCAATATTTCTGAGGTTGAAATGTTTTATGTGATCACTAAAATAAACCTAGCCATCGTTTGACAGTAAACACAGTAGAAAAAATACTGAAATATAAAATTTTTTCACCATGCTTTTATAACTTTGGAACATACTGAAATTTTTTTACAAAATCGACAAACGATATTGTAAAAAAAATATGAATAGGTATGAATTAAAATACTCTCACATCCGATACACCCACACTGCAAGCCCGCATGCGCTGTATGGATGGGTGGATGCGGTTTCACATTATGGTGGACGCCTATATAGACTACTCCCCTTTCTGCGGCTTGAGTTTGATTATTATGAGCCGCTATGTTGTACCACAGAGAAGCGAGTAACTAAGGTTCTCTTCTCTGTGGTTGTACCACAAACTAGTTTATCTGCGGTTAGCGGTTGTACCTATGCAATGCTGCCATAAATAGGAGTGGTTTATTGTACAATAGCAGAGGTGAGCGACTACATCACCCATGGAGTTTGGATTATCAGTAGCCTACATTTTACTTACATGCGGTATTTGATATACGATTTGAATAGCGTATGCATTTATAAATTACGATGCATAATTATATGGTATGGCAAAATAGGAAGAAACAGCTATAACAAAGCTATAAATAAACAGCTAGTAAGGGCCAGATTGCAGAAAACATTGTCTCATTCTCTTAATGCTTCAATTACCGTTTTGTCGAAACTTCGCGATGCCATTAGGCTGTGATAGCTCATGAGGTTGTATAATGTAATTTGGTATTTTCAGAGTGGTGTCGTACAGACGCGAAGTAAGTTAACTTCATCAGCACCTGTGGGTTTTTAGTCAGCATTTGAATAATACTGTACAGTATAGTAATACACACACCCCAGTCCAAATCCAGAGTACAAAGGATTGTGATAATTATAAATTACGAGTACAATAAAATTTTAGAAGTTCTTCCTCCACAATTAACTATCATAGACGTAATTAATTAGGCAATAAATTCTGATTCTTTGGCAATTGATGATAAACACAATGCACTGCAATTAGTAATCTTGAATAATTCTAATGACAAACTATTCATTACTCATCATCTCATTCCATTTACTCAACACGACAGTGCCCCCAGAAGACAATAACACCCATCATACACAACGGAGGTGGAGGTGGATGGTTGATGGTGTACTATCGTTACACGGCACGCGCCACGCGACCCAACCACCCTCGTATGTTTCACGCACGCTGCAGCTGTTTACCGTCCAGACAGGTAATTGGGATTATTCACCCAAGTGGTGCCAACCCCTGCTGGCTACATGTACCGCCCCAGTGGGTGAGTCACACAGGCGTTTCCCCGGGCCTACATCATAGGGCAGAGAAGAGAAATCATTTATCTATCAGATCTTCTCTTTCTGCGATCATGGACCTGCAAGCTATCTAAAACACGCAACCCGCAAAATACTTTTCTGCATTGATTACATGGGAAAGTCAACTGTGATCTAAAGTGACCACAAACTGTTAATTAATTACAAAACAATTATAACTTAATTACCACAAAAATTTTAAAACTCAATGTAATATAAGGGCGGGGGCGGATTTCGAGGTGAAAAGGAAGGCGGTTACCTCAACGGTAATGTCCCCTATAAAATAGGCTTACAGGTCGAACAATAAATATTGTAAAAGCTAAAAATTAAACGCATTTTATACTTAATTTCTAAGAAAAGGCTCTAGAGTGACTCATATTGCAAATGTAATGTCCGACAATTAGGCCTACTCTTGATAGAAGTCACAGTTCAGTTTCAAATTTAAGTTGAATATGCTTTATGCAATTTTTAAGGCGAAGTTTGTTGTTGAGAACTTTTGGTTGGATATTAATCAAATAAACCTAAAATGTAACTTTTTAATTTTCGCCATAAGGAGTGTATTGGAGGAATTTTTAGTCGTCGGTTCTTTGTTTACATTTTAGCAACGTCTTTGCGAGTCTTAACAATCAAGACTGAGAGTTTCTGATTGGTCTGCTAACCGGCTCGATTCCAGTCCAGTAAAAAATTATTGGATTCAACGGAGAACGGGAGCGGAGTGAAGTAGTCGCATAAACCAAAACAAAGTTGTTTTCCAAGGATCAAATTTTTGAATGTAAAAGTTTAAATTTCTTCTTGGAATAGACGCTTACCGGAGGTACGAGCGTACTCCTAGTCTGTATTCGATAGCGTAAATGAAGCCAATGGGGTTGGTTAATTTTGCACTGCAGGGCGACAAATGCATATCAAATCCTCCTCCCACAAATCAAAAAGCTCAAATTTCGCTTATGATGGTGGAAGTTGGAAGCCATGCTTTTTACTTTATGAAAAATCAATATTTTATATACTTTGTCTTTGTCAAAGGTAAATTAAATGGACAAACATTATCAATAAAGAATATCACACTTTAATTTTTTCCTTTTGTTGCTAAATTGTATATCCCTGGATTTATAAAATTTTTACCAGAGCCATAACATTTATACAAGCATTACACCAAATATTACTTTCTGACCCCACCCACCAACCTTGACGGCCGACGATCCGATGATAGCTTATTTAAAGACATTGGGGGTCGGAATGTGATGTACATTCAGCCCTAGCGTGTGCCACGCCACGCTCCTCGGCTGACCTCAACTTTACTCTGTTCATTATGGATGGCATGGCTGGTTCGGCATTTAGTTTTGATAAATAGGATACTATTTGGTTTGGACAAGGAAACCAATGTTTTTGGCAATAAACCCCAAGGAAGGTACTGGGAGTATTTTTATGAAATAATACATACGGCATTTGAAATAAATTGTTCTAAAATAAAGTACAAGTATTTGTAATGCGAGTAGTGGCAAGTCGTATACTGATATTTTCGAAATGCAACTTCGTAATAAACTTTACGAAGTATGACGATTAACATAACAAGACACAAGAGGAAAAGAAACATGCGACTGGTAGGGGATGCCTCGTCCGCACTGGCCGGACATGGAACATGCCGAACTTATGTTCGCTTATGTTGGAATTTTGTAGGGCAAATCAAATGGTCAGCAATTGTTAAGAATGCTTGTTGATTTTTGCGTTTGCCACCAATGTTCCGCCAATACGAACGTGGTTTTAAAAAATTAAATATTTTAAGATTTATATAACCAACAAAATCTTGTTGCTTTTGCAAAATTATACTTTACTGGGATTATTGTTCTAAATGTAATAAACATATAAAAATTACCGCAACACAATATTAGGTCCAACCGAAAAATATGGGAATTAATACAAAACGGAGAGAATAGATTAATTTAAACCTTAAACATTTTTCCTTATAACACCCACTATGCCCCTATTAGTAAAGGTGTATCGTGTTTTCTATTTAGTATTTTAAAGAAATACAGTACTATAAATTGATGTTCATAACCTTGGTAACGAATTAAATAAAAATTTGATTTTCAGTGATGAACATTGTTTGCGGATTAAATATTTATTACTAACGATAATATTATGATAAAACACTTGAGAAAAATTTCCCAAGAAATGGAACCCCCAAAAGTCAAATGTGGCTACTTCGACCCATAATGCGCTTCCCTACTTTGACGTTGACGCAGCTGGAGATTGAAGGTAAGTGTGAACTTTCGCCAATCTGTGCAGGTAAAGTCGCAAAACCGAACTCTATGAATGTAATTTTTTTCTCACATAAAACCACGTAGTCGAATTACAAATGAACTTCAGGACGTATAGGTAAACCCTCCCCTCCCTCCTTAGGAATGTCATTTACCTATTACACCTCCAAAATAAAATTGTATATATAAAAACCCTGCGAACTCCAGTAAAAACGATTACATTATGATTTATCTCCATCTACCACCATCAGCCCCGGTACAACACATCAACGGCTATGATAAGGCCATTCGAAGAAGATCATTCACACATTTTAGCGAATTTCCCTATATGGAATACGCTATTACGGTAACAGTCACGGTAAAACATATAAGCCCGGGACCATGATAATTTTTCATTATGAGGTCCCCAGAGGCCAAAAAACACCGTTCGTTCAAGTTCATATATGGTATATCACATGCTCGTTTACGTCGTATGCATAGAAGGAGAACTCAGACCGATTTTTGCGCAAACACGTACGTGTGTTGGTAGGTCTATTATTGTGTGTACGTCAGTGGTATTCTTACTTTCTGGCAGGGAAACACAAACCGTGAACATAGGTGTAACGTCCACATGTTGTTAGATAACACTATTTATTAGTAGGCTAATAGCCCAAAGAAACTGGCAGCCTAACTCACCGAGTATGCGAGTAATACAGTAGTCTACTAAGGGAATGGTGATGTTTCGACTTGATTTTAATGATTTCTCAATAGTCTCAATCAAATTGTTTCTTCAGTACATCCGACCATGAATGTATAAAGGGCTCCTCTACACGTACACGACGTGCGACGTATTGATCCAGTATAAACACGATCAAATAAAAATCAATTTAGAGTGGACTTTATTCTAAAGAATCATAAATGATCGCCCTTTTTATTCTTACTGACGACAGTTTTTACAATTATATCCATGTCATGTAGCTTAAATAAAATCATATTTTTGTCCTTACTACTCATTAACTTTTTTCCGACTAAAAAACAATCGAAACACCACACCTTCTTTTCAGTCTTATTTGTTTTTCCACATTGCTGACAGATCTTGTACGGCTTTTTCAGATACTCGTTGCTTATCTACGGAAGCAAATAGACATTTCTCTCTGGCGGTAACCCCTCCCAGTTATCAGCAGAACGGCGCGGGGAGAGAGGGGGAGGCCGTGACCTGATAAGGCACCGAGACCGAAGTGGCAGTGACATCATCCGGCGACATCCTGCGTGACGTCACAGCCGGTCTCGTTAACCCCCCCCCCCCACACACACACACACAGGCACCACGGATGACAAAAGATGTGGCACAACGCTGCAGTTTAGATCTTTAAACGAGGATGAGGAGAGACCTTTAAATCGCTCCTTGATATTACTAACTTCCACAGAAGTTGTGCTAAACTGAGATAACGGTCGCAAGGAAGACATAACCAGAGATAATTTGACATAGCCACAGAGACATAACCACAACACCAATTTGAATTCTGATACGTTTTCATAGAATTAACACTCACTTGAAAGTAAAATCCCCATCTCATTTCGTTATTTCGGCGCACAATTGGGTGAGTATAATATGTTTTCCAACAACAGTTATTTTTTGTATACCTTGTACTTCTTCCGCATAGTACAACTTAACACTTTCAAATTTTTAATTTGCACTCAGTAGCCTAAATTTACAATTTGCAAATTAGTGTGTAATCATGATTTTCAGTGAGTTATTCTCCCATTCTCTGTTGGACCAGAGCTACCATTTAGATGGGATATCCCTACCCCTCCTCCCAACCTTCCAAAAACCCTAGGACACGCTCCCCTTTAAATGTCTCTCTGTCAGTTGAATTCTTTACCTCTTCCACTCTCCACTTCCAAGAAGCAGTGAAGGAAACAAGCATGCGCGCGCGCCCCATCATCTTTATGAAGGAATGTTGTTTCGTCTCGCGTCGACATCAGACACAGACATTGGAGACGCTTACAGAAACAACAAACATGCGAGATGCGAGAGTGGTGCATTCCAGCGAGTCTGAAGAGTGGTAAAAATAGTGCCTGTACTGAAACTGTACACTCTTGGGCAAAGTGCAGCACGGGAATCCGCGGTTGTCTTTGAGAGAACATTTTGTTCCGTACGTTGGTTTGGTTACGCAAATAGTCATCAGTAATAATCCCGTCGCAGCAGATCTGCGTAGTCACCGAAATTCCAATGGATCTTTTTATATTTTGATCGACGAACAAAAAATTTTGTCAAAATCTCATTCATTATCCTTTCAAGAAAATAAAAAAAAATTGTCATTGTACTTACTGTATTTTTACCTTGATTTTTTTATAGTAGATATAAATTAGTTTTAAGGAATAGTAAAATAAAAATTTATAACCAAAACTAACATGCAAAATCTGTTTACAAATTACAAAATATAAACATTAATACTGTATGGCAAATGAAGAAAGACGCCTCTTTCCCATTCTAAAATTATTTTCTAATTAAACACCATCGGATTTAGTATTGTGTTTGCTGACATGAGAGCTTCTGACCAAATATTAGGCCCTAGTTCCTCATCTCCTAATAAAGGTTACAGATACCTACCTAATACCTACCAGATTTTATTGATAAATTTTGAAAAATAAGCTATATAACGTTTTATTTTATTTCTCATAAGAATAACACGGTAAACTTTATTTTATTTTGCTCCGCAACCAGTGAAGGTTAATGATTCAAATTACTAAATTATTTGTTTTATGTTCTTTTATATTGTATTAGTAAAATTATCAAAATGTTTAAGTTACAGTTGAAAATGCCAAAACCGCAATTTCCTTTCAGAGCCCTATAAAACCCCGTTCCCATGGTCCGATCATGCTGGTTTTCGAACTTAACCTGAAGAATGTTGACGACACCTCTCTACCATAAACTTCATAAAAATCGGATGTTCCGTTCGAGGGTTATCGTGTTAACGGACACATAAATATATATGTAAATACAAACGAGTCCTAAATAAAACAAGCAAAGATAAAAAGGATCATTTTAAACTTGTGCTTATAAGTCTGATTTTCGACGATACTGTAAACTACAACTACACTGTAAAAATCAATCCAAAACTAAAACCATTTTTTACTTATGCAGTGAAGTAAAGATGCTGCTATAAATCAACGTCACGTCACGTCCACACTCGGCGATTCTGGAGGGATTGCTATATAGCAACGTCAGTATTCGCATTCGCCCTGGACGTTGCGTCCATTCTGAAAAAGCGCGCGGATATTCCCGCCTACATTTGAATGCACAGGGAGCATAGGAAGCCGAACGTGGACGGGACGGGACGTGACGTGACGTTACGTGACGTGACATTGATGTATAGCAGCACCTTGAATGTTTGCTTACCAACGAGTTAACTCATACAATTGAGAGGCCCATTTTGTTATAGTGGCGTTTTTCTTGCGAGTCAATAAACGCCAACGTCTGCCCGGACGGTCGCCGCGCCGGCAGTAGTTCGCGTTGCAGTACAAGCAGTGGCGTCGCCAGAAGTAATCGTAGAGATCGCTAGTTTCCGGTAAAGAGCAGCGACCGAGACCGACATCCCTTTGAACAACGAGCGACACAGAATGCGAGAATAACAATTATTGGGTAATGCATTTTATATCGTACTGTACTGAACAGAGGAGCGTCCTGCATCGTCAGGTCTTAAACGTTTTCTGCCAATGGCAAAATAGAAGATTTAAAAAATAATCATTTAATTAAAATTCGAAGTTTGGGGTTTAGGATACTCACTGTTTTTGGGGATTTTTACACAAGTACAAAGGGGTGATATTTGAAGAAGTTTTTACGGCTAACAAAAACACATGAATTTTAGACTAGTTAGTTATACTGCAAAGGACACTAAAACACAAGTTCACAAAAAAATATTGTGTGAGAATTGTTTCTCACTTGTGTAAAGATTAAAATTGGGCTACAATGAAGTTTTTAATGTGGGATTGAATGATACTTCACTTTGTAATCTTTCTATTGTAGGCTACAATTGCTAGCAAATTCATTGATGAATTACCATACAAACAAAACGGGCTATAACATCACTTGCCTTTTGCTTGACACTTCCGACTTTGCTGTGTAAACCAGCAGTAAAAAATGAGATAGGTTGGGAGGGAGGAGTTATGAGCTGGTTGGGGGGAGTCCTTGTCATATACAACTACCTTCAAGATTCTAAAATACTCAAATCTTAACTTTAACTAGTTGTTGCCCGTCGATACTCGACGGATATAGCTCCATTAGTGGTTAAGTGAAACGCTATAATAGTACAAACATGTAAGGTAGTCTATAAAATGTACTTCTTTGAACTGCCATACCAAGAACAATAATATATTTAACAGAAAATATTACGATTTTAGTTGGAGCGTCGGAAAAGTAGGCCTATTCCGTAAAACCAATAATGTTGCATCCTTGTACTTATAGGCCCTACTCTTTAGTATTTTATAAACATGTCAATTTGATTGTTTAGGTAGGCGCAAACCGAATTAGCCTAAGGAAACCGTTCTATTAGGTTCAACAACATCAGAAATAAGTAGACCAATATCCACTTGTAGGCCTATTGGATAAATTGTTCTTAACAGTTTTTTTCAAGAATTAGGAAAGGCCTAGAGTGTTGTAACTTATGATGGTTGGCTTTAACAAATATTGGTGTATTAGGGTAGGATAGAACGTAGAGAAACCATTTATAACCACTTTCATATCGCAATATTTATGCTGTAGTGTGCAAGTTTCAATAACTATTCAAATTTAAAGAATACAAATTTATTTCACAGAAAATTACATAATTTTAGTTGGAGTGTCAGTCAAAGTAGGCCTATAGGCATATTCCTTAAAAACAATAATGCTGCACCCTTACTATGTAACACAGACACTCTTTAGTCTTTTATAAACATAAAAAATCGATTGTTTACTTAGGCCTAAACCTTAGTAGCCTAATCAAAGCGTTATATTAGTTAAAAACATAAAAAAATAAGCAAGCCTAAACTATCAATTTGTAAACTTGTTAGTTTAATAAATAAGTTTTTAGTGAGTTTGAACAGGCCTATAAATATTTTAATGTATCTATTTTGCTTAAAATAAATATCGGTACCATCAGTAAAACATTTATTAGTGACGCCGTTATTAGACACATTACAAAAAGTATATTAAGGTAATTGGTCTGGAACCCGGGCCGTCTGATTTGGAATAAGTCACGCTACCGACTGCGCCACAAATACTGTCGCTAAGCGAAGTAAATGTAAAGCATTAGAACGTTGCAAACGACAAATTGATTGCACAAAGAATTTCCGATACATCCGTTTCTTTTAATACAAATGTGAGCAATTTATTTAAACTAAACCTTTAGAATTTAGTCTTAATTTTAAAGCAATCAGCTATTTTACATAATTAAGCAACTTTCTTTCCATTTAAAGGATAATACATAATAATAATAATTGTAAACGTTTTTAGGTACTGACCATAATAAACCAAATCCTTCATGAACTTTTGTTCATCCACTCTGTGTTTAAAAAAATACCTCGTGTGTTTACAATCAGCTGATCGAAATCGTGTAAAATAAAATAAATTGTTAAGGTTTGAAAATGTCAACATTTTTAATTTAAGGGAGTAAGATAACGTTAACTATGATTAAGCAACTTTCTTTTCATAAATGACAATACATCATAATAATTGTAAACAATTTTAGGTACTGGCCATAATAAACCAAATCCTTCATGAGCTTTTGCTCATCCACTGTATTTAGACTAAATACCTCGTGTGTTTACAATCAGCTGATTGAAAGCGTGTAAAATAAATAATTGTAAAGGTTTGAAAATGTCGATATTTTTAATTTAAGGAAGTAAGATAACGTTAATGTAAATAAAATCTGCTAATATACAAAGGTTTACGTTTTATTTGGTACAAACTGCGTGTAAATTGGTCCAGTGGAAGTCTCAGACGAACTGTCCAAAGGATTGGAAATGTTGGCTTTTTCCCCCATGTTAAATCTCCATAAGAAAAGTTTATTTTTAATTTTTGACTGATTTAACGTAAATATTTTTGAAATACGAATAAAACCTGCTAATATACAACCGAAAACGAGTATTTTGGTACAACCCGCATGTAAATCGGTCCAGTAGAAGTCTCAGACGAACTGTCCAAAGGATTGAAAATGTTGGCTTTTTTCCCCATGTTAAATCTCCATAAGAAAAGTTTATTTTTCATTTTTGACAGATTTAAGGTAAAAATATTTTTGGAATACAAATAAAACCTGCTAATATAGAACCAAAAACGTTTATTTTGGTACAACCCGCAAGTAAATCGGTCCAGTAGAAGTCACAGACGAAGTGTCCAAAGGTTTTTTAACTTTGTGTTATATATATATATATATATATATATATATATATATATATAGATTTTACATTTAAATATTAAACCAATAAGATTTCAACCATAAATTTAAAATTCTTTCAAAGCTAAACTAATATATTTAAAAAATGTCTTACCACTGCTTAAGAAAATATAGTCATTCAGATTTGAGCCATGGAAGGGGTTTAACCCCTTCTCCATTTGAAACTATAATATCCAGTAAAACTCCAATAACTCTTATTTTTCTAAAAAATAACTTAAGCACTACATTTTGTACAGAAGGCACTCAGCTATATGATCATTTTTAAATAATCAAGGAAATTGATATGATGTTTTAAATAGGGATTAAATTCAAATACCCGATCAAGATCCCCTTGAAAAATAAATAAATGCTGGCTACAACCATAGTCATATACTCTATTGCGGAATTTAATTATGTTAAATACTTCAAAAGTTTAATTTCTAACTTCGATACAGTGTGCAGTGTGTACGTGTACAGTGTACTATGTACCCAAGAATAGATTTGGTTTATGGAACCCATATCAATGAAATATGATCGGCCTCCGCAGGTGCAGGTTTGTGAGAAGGCAAAGCTGTTGGGTTAGGTAAGTGTGTTCACCCCTCATTCAAACCCCTCAAGGGCTTCTCCTTTGTTGGACAGTCACTGTATGCAGTGATAGCAGCTAATAATAGTATTACATAATATACTTCACTACGTAATCTTTGTATTGTACAAGCAGTAAGCTACCAAATTTATTGATGAAATTACCATACATACAAAACTGCGGATAACATCACTTGCCCCTATATGCCCTTATACAGGGTGGGAAAAAGTCTTGAAACGATACAAAATCTTTTTAAGTTATAGTTTACAAAAACTTAAAAGTTTTTAAGTAATAAAACTAATTTTTTACAGATTGATTTTGTAGGGACAAAGTCTACTTCCTAATGTACTCATTGTCCTTAAACCTCCAAGGGGGGACCGTCCACAAGAAGTCGGAAGAAAATCTTAAATATAAGCATAGGTCAATATGTAAATTATATTAAAGGTCTCTTAGAATAGAGAACAATTCCGCAAATCCGACCTCAAAAGGATGCCTGAGTAAAAAATGGCAGGCGATCAAACTTTGCATTAAAATCATATGTATTGCTGAAAACAAAAAAATCAATAACTTCCAATCGACCGGGGCCTTAAACTCGACCTTTTCAGGTTGGTTTGTGGCAAATTGCTCATAATGCAAAGCACATTAAAATTATGTATCACATGACGTAGGACAATTTGCAGTTCCCCTTACGACTTCCACTTGGGACGTCCCTAAAAGAATATCTTAAGACATTTTTATAAGATAGGAACCAGTAGGTCCCTGTATAGAGTTCAAAATATATAAAAAAATTTTGAAACATCACAGTTAGTTGTATATTTTAGTTATAGGGGATTTCAATTTAATTTTCTCCATATTTTGTGATGGGTCCTCCATGTTGACTGAGCTACTTTTGTATTCATTGCTATGTAGGTGAAGAATTGAAATTTTCTTGGGTGTAATATAATATGTTGGGGCAGGTTAAAAATACTTTGCAAGATAACATAAGTACCATTGGGGAGTTGTCGGCTTTGGGGAGGATACGGCAACATAATATCAAAAGAATAAAAATTTTTTATTTACAGATAATTTCATAATATTATTTAATTTTTTTAATTCAGAGCCCAAAATCAGTAAATAAAATTCAACCTAATATTATTTTGAACATACTTTAATGCCATTTTTGTTCATGAAAATTCCATCTTGATGAGGTTAAAAATCCAATTTTTAATTTTGGATATGTTTGCCTTTAAACTGACTCAACATGCCATGTACATGTAAAATTTGAAGCTTATTGGTGTACCATACTCTATTCTATTGGTAAGCCTAATTGTTTTAATCATAAAAGATAATTTTTGCAGGACTGCAAATTCAAAACTGAATGCGTTTTTGTAACATTAAAACGTGAGCATGCGACAGGGGTTCATCACACATTTTGCCCAAGGCCCCCAACTCACTAGTGGCGGCTCTGTTAACGAGTATACAACAGAATGTAGAATAAGCAAGTGAGTAAAATAGACAAGTTTATTCTGAAAGCGAACGGCGGCCCAGCGGCTGAGTCAAGAATTGAAGAGTTCACTGCTAAATCATTTTTTTTAACTAAATACATACTTTTTACTAAAATTTCCACTGTAAAGCTTAGATAGCTAGTAACCTATAATGATGAAACATGAAAACCATAACCTCTCTAAGATAAGTCGGCTTATTAAATGATGGTTTAGCCCATATGGTCAAGCTAAACAAGAGAATTTATTTGGCATATCTTTCCCTCACATATATAACGGGAATAGGCATATATCTTTCTCCCACGTAAGTATATAACGGGAATAAGCCTATCTTTCTCCCATGAATATATCGGAAATAGGCATATATATCTTCCACGTATATAACGGGAAAAAGCCTATCTTTCTCCCACATACCGTATATATAAACTATAGTTGGACAAAATTATAGCTAAATTGGTCCTATAGTTTTTGCGGGCATAAAAAACATACATACAAAGATACATACAGTAGTTTTTTAGAGATATATAAGAAGATTATTGTAAAGAAAAATCTAAAGAAGAATAAAGCTCCCTAAAAATAGGACTAGCCCTACTATCAGACCAATATTATTAAAAAATCTTTGTCTCCCAACCCAGCAGAAAATCAGATCTGATAAGGAAAAGGTTTTTAAGAAAAAAGTATTTAATTTAGGGAGGAGTGAATAAATTTGCTAGGAAAAAGCTGATATTTTGATAAGCAATGAAGAGGCAAGCGGAAAAAGTAAAAGTACAAGTAACTTAATTAAAATCATGAACAAGGTTAATCCTTTTTACCAGAGTTCATGTCCTAATCTGTCAAGGATGTCATGGTCCTAATTTGGCCACGGCCAAATGACAGATGAAAGACCAGTTTTGACAATTGGATCACCGCCGCCGTAACTTGTGTGTAGTCAGTCGTAAGTGTGGGCCGACTGCCGGCTACAGATGGAAGTGAACAATTGGTGACTACAAAGGGATTACAAACACAATTCATACAAATGGTTTTTAAATCTGCACAACAGAATAATATTGATATGAAGTATTAGCTATGGACTTTTACAGAATTGATAATACCGTAATCACTCACTATAATGTTTCAACCGGTATTTTAATTTTAAACGTCTACTAAAATAAATAAATAAAATCTTAGATATAACTTTAAAAGAATGGGGTTTAAACTACAGATGGAAATGTCATGGTTTGAAATAAGGTACACGGTTGGTGTCAATGAATAACTTATTATAATAGCATTTCCAACTTTGATACTTTTACTACCTTATTAGTTATTAAAATTGAAATTAGGACTTATTAGTTACCTAGATGAAAAAAATATTGTGTCTTCTGATGGTTTTAGACTTTTCAACTTTCCAAAATTATGTACAATAAATGAATGTGCAGCCTCATGGTCGATGCCCAACTATACTAAAAGCCATAAGACTTGTTCATTTTATAAGACTCTGTTTAATGGGAAATGTTATCCTATAAGTGGCTTGAAGAGCACAATTTCTGTGTGCAGACTGTAGATGAGAAGTATGAAAACATGTCATGCCATTGGTTGTTCAAAATATCAAAGTGCCTTCAATTTTTTAAGCTTGCAATAAACATGTGGCCTATGTTTGACCCAGTGTATCCCACATTTGAAGGCACTATACAATCGGTTTTATACTATATCTTTGTTTTTCTTACTTTTTTTATGAATAATACTAGAATGAATTGACTCAACAAAACTAAAATCATTATCATAACTATCGGTTTATAATGGGCAATTGTAACAAGTTTCCCGTTGATAAATCGATATATTAAGGGTGCGCTCTACATCAGCGTCAAAATCGTCGAGCGAGATCATTAACTGCCGCTAGGCGTTGAAAGTTACATTTTGGAAAATATATGATGAGTGATTTTACATATTGTTACTTTCATGCTTTTCTTGTTTCTGTGCAAAATCAATCGGTGGTTTAATAACAATGTTTTTGAAGTTGCAGACCTCTTGTATCTCTCCTCTTGCATCGGAATCTTTAAACTTTCTACCAATCTAATTGCAGATTCTTGTGCTTATGATTCTTTTATACCAACGCCCTTTTTTATTTTTTCTCTAAAAATTGTTTTTAATGCGTTAAGTTATTACAAAATCGCTTTTTTAAACATTATTAGCAAGCAACCTACCTAATAATTTTAATTAATATTGAAATTTTAAGAAAGGGGCACAGTACAACAATATTTTATAAAACGAATGAAACCATGATATTTTAAAACAGTTTACAACAGGGGTGAACAGTAAACGCGGAGATTCTAAATCCTTGCATTCGTGTGGCAAACAGGTAAAGCGCACCCTTAATAGGCAAGCATGATTCTTTTTCTCCTTTATTCTCAGCTTGTCTGCACCGTTGGAGAAATCCGTGCATTACGTTAAAAAGGTAGTGCAATGAGAAAAATGCCATTGTAATTCACATCAGCCTCAGGGTTACTCCCCACAGACTTTCAAAAATTTCAATGTTAATGTTATAGAAGAAGAGTGGTTGATAGAATCATTAGACAACTGTTGTAATAAAAAATGCTAGCAAATCTGGAAGAACAGATGTTTTAGTTACACAATTTTTTTCAACTAGTTGGGTCCAGGTCAAAAGAGATTTTGAAAGAGTTTTGTCCAATGGGCTATCTATAGTAAAACTAGGAATACGCTCCGATGTCCGTCCCGTACAAGAATTTTTTACTCACTTTTTGAGTTATTAGGTGACGCTTTGTTTTTGAGGGAGAGGTGAGAAAAATTCATTACGCACACAGGTGGCAAGCCTGTAGTGTGGGGCTCCCCTAAAAACGGGTTTACCCACTAAGAAACCTCGCCTCTACTCTTTAGGATTCTAACCTGGAGTTGTTTATTACATTACGTCAGGCTA
Organism: Neoaliturus tenellus; assembly: GCA_030545055.2. Taxonomy (NCBI): domain Eukaryota; kingdom Metazoa; phylum Arthropoda; class Insecta; order Hemiptera; family Cicadellidae; genus Neoaliturus; species Neoaliturus tenellus. Next base: position 245,908,924 of record CM061531.1, on the reverse strand, counting down.
GGCCTAAATTTGGCTTATGCCCGTGGGGCTCACTCCTTATCCAGCCACTCGATCAAGGGATCTGGGCCACTTCGCCGTCCAGATCGGTTTCTTTTCCAGGAGGATGCCCCGGACGAACTGTGATAAACAATCCCAGTTGCCCTCATCCTCCAAGATCTTTTGGCAGACCGAAATCCACCAAAAATGCACCAAAAAATTTGTGTGGCCTTCAGGCGGGGCCCTTCCCAACGGGGGCAGCGGAAGAATGTGTGTTCCGCATCGTCGGGAACGCCCGAGCAATAAATGCAGTCTGGTGAACCGGTCTTGCCCATCCGGTTCAGGTACGACCGAGATAGCCGTGAATTGTCAAGAATTGGCCGCCGTTCCACCCATGGTTGGACGTGCTTGATAAGTCGCGCAGTCCATCGTCCTCGGGTGTCGTGCTCCCAGCTGTGTTCCCACTGCTGGAAGGTTCTGGAGCGCTCTTCTGTTCTTGCCGTGTTCTTTTAATCTAGCCTTGTCTCTGATAAATTGCCTTTTTCTCTCCTGCCAAGAGCTTGACAGGGATAACTCCGGCGACCACCAGGACGGCAGGCTCGGACACTGTCCGGTAGGCAGAACACATCCCGAGCGCCGCTCGACGTTGAACCCGGGCGAGTCGCAACCTGTACTACTCTTTATCGAGAGCGTCTGCCTACACCTCTGCTCCATAAAAAAGCACGGACTGAACCGCGGACATCAACAGACGTCTTCTGTCGAATCGTGGAACCCCGACATTGGCCATCAGCCTACTAAGGTACGTGACTACCTTAGCGGCCTTGTCCGCCGTACGGAATATCTGATCCCTCCAGCTTAACTTGGTGTCCACCATAATCCCGAAGTACTTAGCAGCACGAGTTGATTGGACCACCTCCCTTCCCACTTGGAACGGAACGACGGTGACCATCCTCTTCTTCGTAAGGATCACAATCTCCGTCTTACGGAGAGCAAGCGAGATACCGTGATCGGACATCCATGTGTTGACCACACGCATGACTCGGTTCAACTTTAGTTGGGTCAGCTCAACGTTGCGTGCAACAATGAGAGCTGCGACATCATCGGCGTACCCAACCAAAGTGGTTTCCTCAGGCATCTCCGACCTCAGGAGGCTGTCATAGGCAACGTTCCAGAGATCCTGGCCGAGTATTGAATCTTGCGCGGCACCAGAAGTGACTTCCATCGTCCACGTTCCGTCCCTTGTGTCGTAAATCCGGCTTCGGGAGTGGAAATAATCCGCAACAAGATGAGTCGCAACAGATATGCAGGAACGCGAAAGGTGTTGCGAAGCGCATCCAGCATATCGACCCACCTCGCCGAGTTAAAGGCATTCTTGACATAAGCGTAACAAGAAGCACTACTCAGCGAGAGAAATGGTTGTGGCTCTCGGCTCTCTTCACAGCTCTCTGGACTTCGGTGATAGCGTCAATCGTTGACCGTCCCTTTCTGAAGCCGTACTGACGGAGGCATAAGTACCAGGCAGCTTCCACGGCAGACGTCAGGCGGGAACGGATCAGCTTCTTGGACAGCTTCCCAGCCGTGTCCAACATGCAAAAAGGCCTGTGGGACGACGGCAGCTCGGGATCACCTTTGCCCTTGCTGATGAGTACAAGTCTGGTGGTTTTCCAGGGAGCCGGAAACACCCCTTCTACCAAACAGGCGTTGTACATATTCTCAACAAGTCAGCATTAATTGAAAATACTTTCTTTAAAGCCTCGCTGGGAATCCGTCCGGGTCAGGAGCCTTGTTGCTCTTTAGGGAGAGAACGGAGGTTTCCATCTCCTCGAATGTGAAGAGTGGAACGTCATCTAACCGTCCGAAGTCAACCGGCGTACATCCTAGGCCTAGCCTACAAATAAATACATACAAACTATGATTTTAGCTAAGACCTCAAAATAAGCAAGTAACTTAATAATAATTATGCTTATAAATTAAAGAAAAATAGATTGTAGAGCGAAAAAACAATGCAATTTAAAATCCATGATTGCAAATTAATAAAAATCAAGTAATGTAAGTATTGTAGAATTACGCTTACTTAACACTTAATGCATATTTTGTTACCTGAGACATAGGCTACAATGGCACAACACATTCTAATTAGTTGTTCAATTTAAATCTTTCTCCCAAATAGATATTAGTTGTATCCCATAAATTAGTTAATCGCATAATTCCGTACGACACCAATTCATTCCACATCAACATGCCTATCTTTTGGTAGACTATAATTTATAACTTCAATAAGTAAACATCAGTGTTGATCTATTTAATTTAACAAATATGTCTGTCAAAATATCAATTAAATTTTATTTAAAAACGTAACATAACGGCGAGCAAATATAAACAAGAAAAGGTTATGTTATGTTGTTTTCAGCATACATCGACAACTCAGCTGCGATGGGGGAAAATAAACTGATCATAGCAACTACATTAGTCAAACCATGTAGCCTAAACAACTAAAGTTCTGTCAAAAATTCCGGAAAATAAGCTTTTTTAATACTTGAAAATAATTGCTCGATTATAGTTTATTACCTAGTTTAAAATACTTAAAATCTAACCTGAGAATTTCATTGAAATCAAATTAGGAATAAAAAAGCCTTTTGGCTAGAGAATTTGCCTAAGAGAAATTTAAAGTCGGTCTAAAAGAATTTTATACTCTATGTTCCATAGAGGTAAAAAATTCAATTAATATGAACCCTCTAGAGATATACACACACAAGTTTCCTATATAAACTTACAATCACGTGCTAAATTCTATCAAGTTAAAACTTTGGGCTCGAAGCCTAACTGAAGAAAATTATTTTTAAATAGTAGCATTGACTATAGATAAACTTGTGTATCCATAGTCAATGATAGTAGTTAAAGACTTATGCAATTAAACAAATTAAAAATTATATTAAAAGTGATGTATAGAAAAAAGTTTTTCTAATACTGACTAAATTTGACGCTTAGAGAACTGCACATAAAAATTTTAACTCCACATTGGAGCTGTAGTATAATATTATCAGCTGTGCCCTTAATTTGTCATGAAATAATGTCCTTGAGGATTATGAAGTTTTATGGAAATTCTTTGTGGTAAAATAATCATTGTTTTATCAAAGTCCACAATAGTGGTCTTAGTGCAAAATAGTATCATATACAGTACACGACTACAATAATGGGAAGGAGATGTAAACATATTGGGTCCAATACCAAGGCATTTTTGGGTTGATAACTAAATACTAAACAGGATGGTGAAATAAACAAGGCACTTTGCAACATCAACAAGTTTATAATTTATTATGTATAAAAAATAGTTTTAGGCAATAAACAAGTGCAAAAAAGCCTTCCAAATATAACAACGTGTGTGGTAGGCTATAACAATATAAAAAATGTATTATAGGCAACAATTCTTAATCGTTTATTTATTAGAAAATAAATATATGAACGAGGAAGGTCTATTAATACATAAAAAATTCAATGTAGGTAACATTTTACTCATTACATAACAATGAACAGTACCAGGTTGAAAAACCTCAATCCTTGCTCGTTGGAATCACTTTTATTATCTTAGCTTAATATCATATTTTAAAACAGGCCATTAAGTTTACACAAACAACAAGCTATACCTATGGCTCAGTAACACAGTAACTCAGTTAACAGCTGTTTCAAACAATCAAAACCAATCCTTGTAGTGTTCTTTTATTTTTGTCTAGCTTTCTTTGCTGAAATGGCTAACTACAAGACAAATGCTAAGCCGCATCCGCACTGGTCGAACATTCGTAACAAACTGGTTTGGTGAACACAAAAACTCAACAACCATTTCTAATGAACAATCACCTGCCATATGATTTATATTATAAATAAATACCAACAAATAAACAAATGTTTGAGAGAACACTGTTTGGCGACAATGTTCGTCCATTGTGGACGGGGCTTTAAAAATAGCTATTCTCAAGCTCTTTTTGATCTTAAAAACAATTTTTCCTGAGGCTTAAGCTGTTTCTAGTTTTTGGGCCAAAAATACTCTTAAAGCAAAATTTTAAACAAAATCTACCTGACACATTTTTTCATTGAATTCAAATACATCGCTACAGACACTCCTCATAGGATTCCTGGGTGAAAACTGACCCCTCTGACAATGGTTCCCAACCTTTTATCACTTGTGTATTTTATGAATTTGTAGTCTTTGAGGGAAATAAAATGTTCTGTACTGTAAAATTTTCTAAAGGAACACGATAAGTTACATAACCCTCTTATGTGATACGGTTGAATGACATATTGCAAACTGGTAAAACTGGTCCCACATGAAAAACATTAAACCCATATTAAATTCCTTATATAGCACTTTTTGGTACTGTACTTTGTGTTACTGAAGCAACGTTCATTATTCCAAAACATTGAGACCTTAAGAGAATTATTATTTATTTAACTTTAATGTGGAAAAATCATGCTGTTATTGAATTTACACGTCTAAACAAAACAATCAATAGTCATATTATTGTCTAATATAATCTATAATATCTTGGAAAATGAAATTAATTTGTATTCTTTTAAAGTATTCAAAAAGAAATTTTATTTGTGGCTTTTGGAAAATCCTATATAAATCGAGTTCTTCAATTCAACAAATGTAGATTTTTAGTTGGTATAAGTAAGTCATTTTATTGTATGGTGTATCTTGTAGCCTTATTGTTTGACTTTGCTTTCGCTGTAATTTTGATATTGTCAATGATGTATTGTATATTCTTAAGACAAATAAAGATCATTTCATTAAATTTCATTGTTATTTATTGATACCATATCATCCAAGTAAAAAAATCAGTAACATAGGTTTATCTTTATTACCTTAAATCCAAGATTGAATCGTGTAAATCAACCTTTAATGTCAATTTTTAATCTACAACCTAGGTGACTTTTATTGAGCATGGGTCTCTTTTTTTATAACTTGCTGTTTAATTTGAGCGTTTTCATGTTTGAACTGGAGTATACTGAAGTACAGTCAACTCCCGATTATCCAGGGTAATGACTGGTTGAAGGGTCCCGGATAATCCAAAACCACGGTTAAAACAAAGAGTTCAATAAATTGAGTAAAACACGAAATAAACAAGTTTCAATTAAGAGTCCGCAAGATTCCAATATTTATTAATTTTTATTGACCAACCCTTATTGGAATGAATAAACAGAGATTTTCTAGTTGAGTGAATAAGGAACACAATAAAAGGGTCCAATGGGGACAAAAAACCAAGGTCAGGTGTTCTATTGTTTATGGCATCGGAATGGGTGGGTGGGGTGAGGAAGGTAGGGTCGCTTGGGATAATTTATTCCAGAGATAAGGGCACGCGTACTAAAACGAGAGTAACGGTTCATCTTTTTGTCTAATTGGTAAAAATGTTAGAACAACCAATTGTTCCAAATGTATGCTAATTATTGATTTAGGCTGATAAATTTACAACTTTGTCAAATCAAATTTTAATGTTACTTTAACAAAAATTTCTTGTAATGCAAAACAAATGCGTTATGAAATGTGTTGTTTAGCATGATATAACACAAAATTAAATTATCACAAAGGGGTCACTGAGCAGCACACGAATCAGAGCGATAATTACAGACAGAACTGGAAACTAAATAGGACCTTTCTTGGTTTCCATTTTTAGCACATCCCGGCGGGCGACTAGTTTGTTTCTAGCAGTCAAGGTCATGCCGCCATTGCGCCCCACGCCATCGCTCTGACTCATTCCTCCCTGACCACATGACTACGATCACAATTACGCCACCAAAGAATTTGCGGATTATTTTCTGTGTTTTATTGCTTTTTTCTATTGATAAATCAAATAATAATTGGTAAAGATATTTCTTTTAAAGTAATTTCAACATGATAAGATCGATAAATGATGGTATTGTTGTCAAAATTGGAAAAATAAATAAAATTGAAATTGACGTTTTGTGACCCCGGTTAATCCGCAACCCGGTTTACCCGCCCCTGGATAATCGGGAGTTGACTGTACTCCATTTGATTTTCTCTTAACTGTGTTTTTTAGATTAGCAAGCAACATTTTTAAAGAGAAATGAACACCTTTAAGGGCCAGTTTCTCCTCACATGTTAAACTTAGTTTAATTCAATGTTAAACATATGGACAATTCTGGTTTAAACTTGATTTTAGGATTAAACTTGCTTACCGGCTCTAAGTGTTTGGAATTTTTTCCCTTAACTCACTACCACCACTTTTCTACCTTTCTGTTAATTCAGTGCCAATTACATTTTGCCTAAATATAAAGACACTGTCCTGAACTTCTTTTACTTAATATGCAATTTCGTTTTTCTTCAAGAGTGGAATTATGTTATCATGCAACAATATCTGCCACTCGCGTAGTTTTATCTTTTTCCGGTTTTATACAAAGTCCACACAGTATGTGGTTAGTTTAGTAGCCGCTTTGGTGATACTGTTTATTATAGGAATATATTTATTCAAGTCTTGTGAAAATGTATTTAGAGTCTGCAGTACCTCTGCCATTTTGGATTTTTAGTCCCATAAGAAAAATGTTAATTATAGGTGTCTTTGAAACACTTTATCTCGATAATCTTGCATCGAATTTTTATTAAACTTGAATATGTTCACCATAATGGTATGGTGGTTAATATGACATGGATAAATTTTTAACGAACCTCCTAAAATGGTTTAACATGGTTTAAAAATGGTGTTAATATATATTTATATTTGATTCAATATTCAAATGGAAAATTTTTTCAATTAATTTTCTATCACATCAAATGAAAGATACTATGGTAACATTTAAAATGACATAAAGTTTAAAATTTCTTGACGAAAAAAAATTTACAGTAATGTTTTTAATTTAACATTGTTCTTATGGGGCAAAATACCAAAGTGGCGGAGGTACTGCACACTATTAGGCGCCTTTTATACATTGCGTCTTTCGACGCACGTCAAGAGACGTACGAAAAATAAGTGCATTGCACTAGATAGGAGCATTTATACTCCGCGCCTGAAGGTCACCCGCCGCTTGTCATCCAAGGTATATTTTATACAGCGATTCGACGACACGCAGCGGGAGCAAACACAACAGTAATAACCTAACCCAACAACAATAACAAACCCTTCCCCACTATAAACAAACAACCCTATGAATAATATTTTAAAGTATGTGTAATTAAATTATCTTTTTACGTTTATGCGTTTTATTTCAAACAAAATATTCTAAGGGCTTGAATGTTAGTCGTAGTGAGTTAGCGAAAGTAATATAAGTAATGGTTGTGAATCATTGGAAAAGTTCCAAGTGTTTGGCCATTCCAGACTGATTTAGTAAAATAATTTATTTTGTTTACAAATTTATTTTTATGTTCACAATGGTAAGATTTTCAAATTTTTGACAAGGCTGACTCTCTACGCATCTGTACAAATTCTTTGGCCAATTTTGGGCTTAAAAAGTGACTGAATTGTTTGTAGAAAGAAGAAAATTGAAAATATCTTGCAAAACTGACATTTTTTATACTAAAAAAAATTTCCTTTCGTTAAGTCATGTGGCTCTAGTGGGACTACGTTAATGGTAAGTCTCAAAGTCAATATTTGAATATTGTTGAGATTTTTTTATGTTTTATAAATTCAGTTACACTTATAGCTTGATAGTACATGATTGGCAACCACTATCTTGAAGGGCTCACAACTGTAACAGCTTGCCATTTTTTGAGAAGATTAAAATATATTAATTTTAGTATTCAAATTACAGGTTGGTAAATGTTACAACTGACTGATAAGTCAGCATAAAATCACATGGGAATGTTCATAAGTAAATTGGATCATAGAAGTAAGTAACTAAGTAAAACTTAACAGAAATTGCAGACTACTTTGTTTTGTATTCATTTTATAAATGAATTCCAGGATAAACAGAAACAGCACTCCTTAAAACAATTAATTATGTTACGAAGAGTCCCGCAAACCCGGACTTTGATAACTCAGGATTCCGGAAAACTCGGAAAGCCTACCAGAGGAGTAAGTGAACTGGCTTTCAAGGCGCTAAGCGCCATAACATCGGCTGGAGCATGATGTGGTGTTGCCCACATCGCACGGTGGAGTGAGAAACAGTCGATATCATATATTTGGGAGACAGTCATCATTACACTTGGTCAACAGTCATCATTACACTTGGTCACTTTGGTACCCGAGTTAACTCTAGAGACAATAACGACACAATTAGAATCCAGTTGTTTCTATTCCATCCGCCTGAGTGGTTAATGTATCAGATTTGTTTGGAAACCACATCTCACCCTCCCTTCACCAGTAACAAGCCTTTGTTGAGTCATTGGCTTCCCACCTGCCTTGCTCACTTTGCTATCCCACTGAATTGTTTTTTTTTCTTTTGTTTTAACAGTTGGAGTTTAAGTTTTTGTTTTTGTATTATGTACATAATGCAACAAATAATGTTTTTATAAGAAGCATGTTAACTATTAGTTATTTTTATTATGTTTACTCCTCTCCTGATAACCCAGAATTTTCACAAACCCAAACACCGTTCGGTCCACATTAGTCTAGGTTTGCGAGACTCTACTGTACTAGTGAATTACTTAGGACTTCCTAAAATAATTTAATAATAATTTTTTATATAGAACAAAGTGAACCTAACCTTAAGTGTTATGTGTTTCTCAATAATTTTTGTAGCATATATTTGAACATACCGGGTTGATTGAGGCCAGATTTCAAGAATATGTTCCTTTTCATGGCAGGAAATTTGAGTTTGTTACGAGTAAAAAAATGTAATTTCAGTTAAGTCTTTTAATGAAGCTTATTCCAAGGACAGAGTATTTCAGAATAACTACAGGTCACCTATGGAATAGCCAGGAAAAAATTATGGCTTCCCCTCCTATAACACCCACTGAAATTAAAACAATTGCTGTAGTAAGTGGTTCCATGTTCTCCTCCCATGTTTCCATGAAAACTAACCTGATTCAACCCAAAAGTTCTTTTGCCTACATACTTCTATGATCCGCAATGGAAGACGGAGTTTCAGTATATATCACATTTGACACACTACAGATTGACTATACCTGTCGCTCCCAAATCCTCAGGTCTCGATATAAACTCATCAATCATTTTGTTGATCTCATCTGCAAACTTGTAGTGAAAGTTATGTTTACCTTTCTCAATCATGCGGAACCTGAAAAAGATAAAACTTATCAACTTAGTGAAGGATAAACCCTAATAGTACTAACACCAACCGAAACTCAGGTCTGTGAAGCATTTTCTTTTACATTATAGCAATTTAAAAAATAAAATGTCTTGTCTACGTGACTACTCTAATAATAAAAAAATCATTGATAGATTTAAAGAAATTCTCTTAACTGAAACCCTTGGTTTCATAGACCCACGGCATATTCAGGATGATTCAGACCGCCCGTGCACTAGTTCTAGCAGGAGAGTAGATTGAGTTAATATCATGAAATAAAGTTTTTTATTCCTGAAGGCTCTTACACATTGGCGTCTGTGGAGTCTGCGGACGCCGCAGACATCGCAGACGCGCCCCTTTCACACCGCCCAGCGACGTTCCAAAACGTCCACTTGCTCTCGCATGACTATGAGGACAGGTGATCAGTCTCTTACTGTATATAAATTATTAAATAACTTGTTTTGTTCTCGTTCTTAATACAATGTGCGAATAAAATTATATGTTCTTGTATTATTAGGCCTACATTGTTTTACCATGTTTTTCCTTTTATTATTAGTACACATTGTTTTAGTTTAACCAATAGGCCTACTGCTATGAAATGCAATATATGTGCACATATAAATGTATACAATGCATTTTTTAGGTATTTTACATGCCCATTTTATAGGTTACTGTACCAAGTATTATATTAGCTAATTTCCCTATAGGGAATACGCGATTATACAGTAGTGGTAAAAAATACCAAAATTCCATCGGAAATTCGCTAAGTAGGCAGGTCTGCTGCGACGGGGGAATATCTTTAGATTTATAAGAATAACATTGCATGACATATCATGATTTTTATTTTAAATAATATTTGTTTTTCCCAAGAAAGTTAAAAACGTTTGTTATTCTTGTTTTTAATTGAGTCTTTAGAAAAACTAATTGAAAATAATGATATTAATTATGATTAATTGAACTATAATAACTTCCATAAAATAACATTATAAATGTATAAAGGCACAGAATACCATCATCAGCGACTAACGAAAGTAAACACACTGCTGATGACGCGGGGTGCGGTGAGGGATAGAAGCACGTGGTTCAGAAGTGCTCATTGCGCATGCGCTAGGCCGCAGACGTTTGTGGAAAATCGCTCTCCGACCGATTCTCACAAAAACTTCCGCGGACGCCGCAGACGCGCGGTGTGCACGGTCTCATTTGATAGCACGGGAAGCGTTCTATTTCTTCCAAAACTTCTGCGGCTTCCGCGGACGTCGCAGACGCTGGTGTGAAAAGGCCTTAAATCAGGGCCGCCCCAAGGGTAATAGGCGCCCGGGGCGAGATTTTGATCTGCACCCCCTAAATTAATTAATTAGCTTATCTGTAAACTGAAATGTTAAATTACAATCAAAAGCAATAAATTAGGTGCATGGCTAACTTTTTATGCTGCTAATTTGAAAAAAAAAACTAATTAAAGAAATTCTCTTGTACTATAAATCTTTGTTGACACAACCATTTGTTGACTACACATGATCTGGGTCTGGGCGGGGCCTACGAAAACTGATGGGCCTGCATACATTTTTGGTCAAGTGACCAGATACGGCAGAATTTCAGCTAATCCTGTAATAATCCTATTATTCTAATCCTCAATTAGGTAGTGGGGGGAAGTATGAAGGCCCCCCCCCTGCAATTAAAGTAGATTTAGTTTTCGTAGGACCTGAACGAGCGCTCGAGCCATTTTTCAGTTTGAAGATCAGCTGAACAGTAGGCCCTACATGCAGTCAATTGCTACGCTTTCATTATTCACTTCCACTCTTCCACTTGCATTGTAAAAAAGAATTATAGTTACAATTAATTAGTCACTACTCATTAGCCGACTGAGCCTAAATGTTTTAAATTTTAATTTGAACTAAAAAAAAAAAAAAATACTATTTATAACATTTGTTTCTAAAATATTTAGGCCTATTGATGCTGTTTTTACAATTTTTGTGAAGTGTTTGAGCCTTTATAAAACGGGATTTCGCCTAGGCTGCGGCGTACCCCTTGGCTGTGGCCCGGGGCGGCTCTGCCCTAAATCGCATATGGGCTTTCCAATAAAATTATTTTCATCAATGCCAATATACTGTGTGTGGAGGTCACAAGTTTGAATCTCAAAATTTTCTTATGTAAACATGCAGATTTGTTTACATAATTTTAAAATTATTTAGTCAAAGGAGCATTTTAGTCAAAACACAATGAATTTATCTTTTTCCGTTTCAAAATACGACCATTTAGTAAAAAAATCAACATTTACGGAATTCCCTGTAATTCTTTTATTATTTTTCATAAATCCCTCCTGATTCAAAATACCTATTTGAAATGAGCTAAGCTTTACAAGACTACATGTATTAAAAAACTGAAATTTCTAATATATTTAACAATTTTGAAATATTAGAAAATTATTTATAGAAATTTTGAAAATGTTTCCATACACAAAACTCAAAAATTATAAATGCAAACACATGTCATTTTGTATATCATTTTAAACCTCTCGTTGAACTGAACAACTTTGTAATTTAGACTATTGCCGTATCTCTTTTGGTTTTGTTGTAAAGATGTAATTTTTCCATATGATTTGCATGTAAATTAATCAGGACTTTATAGTATTTAACATCGGTCCAGGAAACTCATTAAAAACCAAACTTGCCAGGCCTTAAGTCCACATCAAGTAGAGTTCTTGAGGGGTTTTAATGTGCCATTTTACCTCCAATTTTGTTCTTAAGAATAAGAATAAGAATAAGAAAATGTTTATTGTCTTTAAACAATTACAGAAATTGCAATCGACATTGTCAAATATAGTATACTAAAATATAATAATACAATCAGCATCTTAATTTAAAACAAATGGATGGCATTCGTTCATGAAGTTAATGGTGAGACACAGATAAACTATTTATTTGAGTCCAATGGCAGATCATGGATGTATATCTAAGGGTATAAACAATTTGTCATATTCATTTATATCATAGAATGCCTTTGTTATAAGCCAGTTCTGTGTTACAATTTTGAATTTCTCTCGGGGCAAAGTTTTAACACTTTCTGGTAGCATATTAAAATACTTTAAACTTAGTTGGGGAAAGGTTTTTTGAGATTTAGTTAATCTTACATGGGGAATATTTAATTTTGTCTTATTTCTAGTATTATACAAATGGATATTATCTCTAGTGCTTAAATTCCTTAAATTATCCTTAGCATAAAGCAAACAGTGAAATATATATATATATATATATATATATATATATATATATATATATATATATACTAGGGACTGTTAACCATGATAGTTGCACAAAGTGTTGTTTGCAGGAAGTGAACTTATCTAGGCCTAAAATAGTTCTTAAAACTCTTTTTTGCAGTATGAACACACGCTTTGCACCAGAGGAACTTCCCAAAGAATGATACCATAATTTAAATGGGAGTAAAAGAGAGAATAATATGCCATCATTAAATACTCATGACTGAGACAAGTTTTTAGTCTTTGGAACAAGAATATGACTCTTGATAATTTGTTGCAAAGGAGGTGTGTGTGCTGTTCCCAACTCAGTTTGCTGTCCAAAGTTATACCTAAGAGCTTTACAGAGCCTAGATCTTTTTTATGTAAATTAGATAGTGAAAAAAGTATACGTTCTGTTTTTTCTGAATTAATTTTTAGTGAGTTTGCATTAAACCATTGAATGGAAGTTTCCATCATGGATACGGTCATTGTTTCTAAATCATGTAGATCTTTACTTGTTGTCAAAAAGGTTGTGTCGTCTGCATATAATATAGATTTATGGGGCAAATTGTTTGGGAGATCATTTATGTAGACTATGAAGAGAAAAGGTGTAAAAACTGAACCTTGAGGGATACCTCTAGTAACCCTCAATAGGTTTGACATTTTGCTGTTAGTAATTACAGCTTGTCGTCTGTCACTAAGGTATGAATTAATGAGATTCAATTCAAGACCATCAATTTTATAGTGCTTAAGTTTGTTGATTAATTGCTTATGGCAAACAGAATCAAAAGCTTTGCTGAGATCGACCATAGTGGCTTCAGCATTATGTTTGTTTTCAAATGATTTCAGAACAAAGGATACAACATCTTGGACTGCTTTTATGGTACTCAAACCATACCTAAAGCCGAACTGAGCTGGGTGAAGGAGGTTGTTTGTCTCAAAATGATTATAAAGTTGATTATGTAATATTCCTTCGATTATTTTAGAAAAGCAGGATATTTTTGAAATTGGTCGATAATTCTCTACTTTTGTACGGTCCCCCTTCTTATAAACTGGAACAATGATGGACGTTTTAAGGCAAGAAGGAAACAGACCTTCTTTTAGCACCATATTTATCAAACAGCAAAGCGGTTCTAAAATAACGTCGATAGTTTTTTTTATAACAAAGTTTGAGAGACCATGGTAATCTTCCGCTTTGGAACAACTTAGTTTTTTTACATTATTAAGAACATCTTTCGGCTGAACTAGATTCCAACTGAATCCTGAGACATGATCTAAATTAACCTGCAACACAGAATCACAGGGAGCTTGGGAATTATTTGTTGTGGGGTGGTTACCCAGGTTTACAAAACCATTGTTAAGGATATCAGGATCTATAGGGATAGGTTGCTGGTGTTTCTTGTTATTTGTTCCGGTATTACCTTTTATAATTTGCCAAGCTGTGCGACATTTGTTCTTAGATTTTGAAATTAGATTATCATTTGCTTTAATTTTTGCAGATATGATTTCTTGCTTATATTTGGTTTTTATACAACTGTAAATCGTTTTAAAAGCAGGGTCTATTTTGGATTTTTCATATGCAATCAAGAGTAAGATTTTCAGATTTTTCAGATAGGGGGTGTACCAGTTATTTTTTTTATTTTTAATATTCTGATTAATTTTTTTTGTGATCTTCGGACAGGTTAAGTCAAAACTGTTGATTACTGTTTTAATAAACTTTTCAAACTTGGCATCAACGTTTTCTGTTGAATTGGTGATGTTACTCCAGTCACAAGTTAAAAGGTCATTCCTAAATGCATTTAAATTTGTGTCATTCAATAGTCTTACTGAAAAAGATTTATTAGGCAAAATATGACTTGGAGCATTTAACATAGGCTTAGTTGGAATTTCAAAAAATATGCCTTTATGGTCGGATAAGTGAGGGTGGAAAACTTGGAGTTTAAACTCGTCTGGTTTAAAAGGAGAAATAACATTGTCAAGACAGGCAGAGAGTCTGGTAGGTTGGTAATTGTGGCAGTAAAGGTCAAGGGCTCTTAAGCTATTCAGAAAACTGTTATTCCTATTTGAGTAGTTCCGTATATCGTGGTTAATATCTGCAAATATGACTATTTTACTATTTTTGAATCTTTTTACTAAATGAACAAATTTTTCAATACCTTCAATAAAATTTTCCAAATATGATTTATGAACACAATAAGCAGAAACAATAATCAATTTGTGTACAGAGACATGAATTGCAGCACACTCAAACACCCCTTCAATGCACAGAGAACTAATATTAATTTCCTTACAATATTGACTTAAGTTTTGCCTGATATATATTGCTACACCTCCATGTATCATATTAGTGCGACAGAAACTGGACATCAGTTGAAAATCACTTGGAACATAAATAGGTATTTCATTATGGTGTAACCAATGTTCATTTAAGCATAGAAAATCAATCCTGTTATTTCCTAATACTACATCTAACTCTGACATTTTTTTTCTCAATGACTGCACATTTAAGTGGAAAAACAAGAATGATTCATTGAATTTTCTAAAAAAGATTGCTCGGTAGCTTGAGGTGGAATGGGGTGAATATTTATTCCCTTAACCATATCAGAAAATGAGAGGTTGCCAGGAGCAATATGTGATGGGGGAACACTGACACTACAACTTGGCACTACACTGGACACAGGTGCACTGCTGCTGTCGTGGCTGAGTTGTTCCGAGGTCTGGTCGTTGTTGAGGGCAACATCAGAACTGCTTCATCGGGAAGGGCTGGTCATCGTTGTCGGTATCGCAGGTGCCGCTGTTGGTACACTAGAAGTCATCTCAGCCGCTTCAAATTGTTTTCTTCTTAAAGTCTCTTAAAGATTCTTAGTTATGTTGTTTTTTAGTGATATAGTTCTTGTAGACGGGTCAGGGTTGACATCATCTACAGCTATTAAAATCTTAGCTCCTGTGTAGTTTTGGAATTTTACAAGATTGTCAACAAATAAGTCAGGCGATACTTTGTCATTAACGCAACCCATAGGGGAGCAAATAAGATGCTTCAAGCTTTTAGCTTTGAAGTTTTCGGCTAATCTAATGAATGCTTCTTCATAATCATGTTTTTGAGGCTTGTCAAAGTATTTAGGTTTTGTGACGAGGCCATAGAAACATATTTTTCTTTATTTTCCTGGGTAAATTATTATTCATCATGGAGGCCCACACAATACTGAATATTGTGTACCTAGCTTCCACTTTTTTCAATAACAACCACACGATACTCACTCAGCGCCATCGATGTGTTTGGCCACGTACTCCCCGTGATGCAGCGGAACGACCGGATCCAGCTGACCGTGCAACACCAGCGTTGGACACTTGACCTGCGGTAGGAACCTGCGGCACACCTCTCCATCCCCAGTCGCTAGCAAATCCTCAAAATATCTGCGGAACAGTCAGACATTTCAGTTTCGTTAAATTTTTATGGGGTTTTAACCAGCGACCAAGGAATACTATAGACTGGCAATCCCTATCCTTTAACATTGATAGGTGTTGAAGCCACTTTCTATAGTTCCACATAGGTGCAACTAGCGGGTCCACTGCTCGCGACGGGCGCAAATTTTAATTCGCCGCGTTTCATTAACACTGTAAAGTATTATAGTTATAGTCAAGATAAAATTTTGATATTTTAGTATGATGAACACTACTATATGACGGTGCCTATGGTAATGTTTTTATGTCGAAATTAAAATAATAACATGAAGAAAAAAATACAAAATTATAACAAAGCACTTTTGTTGGAAATTCATGACATCAAAAAGTTAGTATGCGAGGAAGTTTTTTATTTATTGGTCAGGTGAATTTTGTCAGCGAGAAAGTTGTTGGAAAAGACTTAAATCGCAACTTTGTAATTTACAATTTTGTTGTAGAACGCTTAGTTTTGGTTTTATTCTAATTCAAAGTCAATAGTTATATCGTCGACGGGCCGGCTGCCGCGGCCCGTACCGACGACGCTCGGAGCGCTTGTCGCACGTATAAAACTTTGACAGTTTATTATTTTTTATCATTATTTTGTGAATTATTATTTTTTTAAAGGTGATTGTATCGAAAATAATTATTGTATAATTACTGCAAAATCTGATTATTGAATGGAAAGACAAAGGAAAGACATTGATCAACAAGAAAAACATTAGATTCCTTGAAAACAACAAAATTTAAATATGTATGATTTTTTAAAATACGTATTTATTTAAAACGAAAATTAGCTTATACAAACTTAATAAGACACTACCTATTACAAAAAATACATTCAAATATACGGCGTATTTTTTATTAAAGTTTTTAATCGAGTTTTTAAATAGCAAATTTTACTAAGATAGCCTATTTATTAGAAATAAAAACGGGTTCTTTTTAAAACACAGAAAAAGTAGCCTCCCTTATTCACTGTATAACATGGCTGTTAAAACCAGCCTATCAATATTTTTACATAAAAATTATTTTTACAAAAAATAGTTAGGCCTAACATTCAGCAACTTTATGATGAAAAAATTTCTGAACTAAAAATAAAAAATAAACTGACAGTGAAGGTTTAATTTTGTCCCCTTTTCTTAAAAAGTAACCACAGTAATCATAACAACAAATGATCTGGTAAATATCAAATGACGTTGCCATGCACCAACAATTGGACAATTCTGACACTGTCTCGCACACGTGTCTTATAGATAAACGTCGTGTAGGCCTATTATTGTTTGTATACGTACTGGTTGTGTAAACAGTTGTCCAGATGCTGTATGTCTAAATTGGATCTGCAGTTAGTATATTCAGTAATTTAGTGACAGTCTATGTTTTATGGTTTATCATGAAAGGAAATCGTAATAAACGGGATCGTCCACGTACACGCCCAATAAAAGAGGCAAAATCTTATCATTCAGTTATATGGAACGGGCGTACCACTTCGCAGCTAAGCTCATGGCTTTCCATCATAACAAATTTTATAAATAGTTTAGGGATTTCTTAATTCCCTAAAGTAATTCCCCAGTATTTCGTATTTTGTAATAGTATATAGTTAACATAAATAGAGTGTGTAGTAAACATTAAGTAGACAGTGATAACATTTTTAAGTATTATGCAGTTCAACAGTGGGTGTAAGTTATGGACTGAGCAAACTAAAAACAAATTTACCGTAGACCTAAAATAAGTTGATTAGTTGGTAGCTGTTTAACACATTTGCAGTTAATCAACTGCGTACCTGTGAAAAGTTACACCAACCGGTTTCTTTCTTGAATTATTATTGCGCCCGTATGCGACACAATGGCATCGTAAACCAAAATTACTCAAAGCGCAAGGGTAGTCGCTGCACTGACAGTGACAGTTCATAGCCGCTCGACGCGCGGTATTGTGCGACGCACGCGCACTCACGTGCCTGTCTCCCCTCCACCATTGGCGCAGCCCGGCTTCAATCCTCGAGCCACATTGCCAGTCTATAGTATTCCTTGGTCGCTGGTTTTAACAGGTACAGTAGACTCTGTACATCCGTTACATCTTCAGCTTTTTAATAGTCCGTCCTTTTCAGTCATTGTAAACCACTATTTACAGCATTTTTTCACAGCCCAGTTTTCAATATTTCATTAGTTTTAGGTCATTAAAAGTGATTTGTCATAATTGTGGGCAATTTTTCACGGTTTGAACATCATTGATTAACAATATAATTGATTAATTCAATTGCATCAGTGATCAAGGCTGTTAACCTCACATACAAAGCTTGCGACCGCTTTTCTATTGGATGATTGTCATAGAGATTGCACAGCAAGTAAACATCAAGACTGAAATCGTCTTGAAGTTCCAGTTCCTTTCTGGAAATTAGCAATACTTGTAATAAAATGAGCAGGTTTGACTAGGTTCTTTCATATATCCCAATGGGGAGCACATTAAATTTTTTAGTTTTTTTGTTTTAAAATCGTTGATCAAAGATTCATGATCTGCATCTGTTGGTTCCCCATAGTAAGTGGTTGGTTACAAGATTATAGATTGTGGCACCCCTGTCACTTTTTGGTAACCCAACTTTTTTATCAACGACTTTTTTCTGATCTATTCAGGCATCATTCTGAGGCCTTCTAAATTTTTTATAAAAATTACAGCAACTCCTGCAGACTCCTTTTATTTATTTATTCTATTTAATGTGAGAAACAGTGTGTTACTTACTGACAGTAGCTGGTCCAGAGAGTCTCCAAGTATTCGGCTCCGTAAACTGCTTCCAGCTTCTGTCTCAGCTGCGGTGTCCACTTGCTAATGTCCTTCAGTCCTGCCAATACACAATAATAACCTACATTAATCGTGAACTACGAGAGCTGTCTGGACAATGTTAAACAAAAGGGATTCCTTCTAGGTGATACCATTTCTAGCCGGTACTTTTGGAAACTCTCTTCCAAAACTCCCTGTTGTGATTCCTTGAATCAAAATAAACAAAATTCAATGGGAATATATGTCCTAAAATGCTTCGTTAAGTCACTAGCCACCTTTTCCTTTTTACACTTAATAATTTTTATTTCCGTAACGGATGGTTGTATTTAGTTTATATTTGGCATGAGCCTTTATCACACTAATGTTTATTTTCAGGAAAAAATAACATTTTTCCAATGAGTATTTTTAAAACGGCGGCCATTTTAAATTTTTAATTCAAATCTCAAAACTGGTACCGTAACTATTATCAAAATGTTAAAACAAAAAACTTTACTAGTAAAATTATTGATCCAAGGATACCAAGCTTGTAAAGATCCAACAACAAATTAATGATTTATATTGGGTTTTTTTATCAAAATAACCTTAATTTGCATGGATTATAATGCAAATGTTTTTTGCAGAAAAATGGCAATAACTCCCTTATATGTTGTTATATCCTTACAAATTTGGTATCATTAGTTAGATAATTTATTTTTTAAATTTTTTGTTATGTGTAACATTTTGATCAAATTTACCAGTTTTGAGAAACAGTAGAGTCCCGCTAATTGGGACTGGTCCCAATCGCTAAAAGGGCCTGGGCCCTTTTCGGTTTAACGAATTTTGAATTACGTGGATACTACAAATATTATAACTAAGAGGTTAAATAATGTGTCAATTAATTATACTAAATGTAACAAATCAAAGAATTTAGAGGACATTTTAAAGACTTTTGTTTTTAACCCTCCAACTGGTCATTATAACCCCCTTTACTGGTAAGGTTTTTTTGGCCGCCGCGCAAACATTTAGTACAAAAAACATAAAACATCTAAATTGGTATATAAAACATACAAATTATATATCAATTTTTTCAGAATGAAATATGCTATTCAAAACAATATTGTTTTTAGTGTACTTACAAAAATTTATTATATTAATCCTCCTATTTTTTAACAATAAAGATTTTTTTTTCTTATTATTTTCCTTTTAGAGTATTATCATGGTAAGGTATGTTGTCCATACAACAAAACTAAGATAGCCAAAATGACCACAATTTTATTGGCTTTCTACTGATGTATAACACTTGATTGTTTATATTACAAATAAAAAATTACAAAGCAAATATGTGAGGTAAACACAAACCACCTTTTCGCCGCCATATTTTTTAAGTTTTTTATATTTTATTTTTAATTTTATTAATTTTTTGTGATAAAATTTTTACTAGGCCTATTTATAAATAATAAATATAACTATTTATTATGTATATAAATAATTATATTTATTCATAATAAATTAATAAAGTTAGGCCTAGGCCTTTTCACTCACCTAGGCCTAGGCCTAACTCACAACTTTCATGTTCACTGACAACTTCACTTTGTACTCTGAATCTTCATTTAGAAGGCCCTAATAGCACTATAATTACTCAATTCACTCATTATTACATTGCAAACTAACTATAATTCACTAAAATTTGCTTTTCAAGTAAAAACATAACTTCAAAACAGCACCGTCCCTACGATACGCGTAAACAAAAACAAACACCAGAAATTCAGTCTTACCAACATACTGATATTTCAACAAATACAGCTGAACATACGATGACTAGATTGCGCATTGTTTCCTCTTTAATACTATATAAAAAACATCGATGTTGACCATAAAAAACTGAGTAGAATTAATTTTCCTGAACCCTTGCAAATGGATCGCGATCGCGATCTTACCAGTACACAAACACCTAAATGCGTCGCGATCGCAATCTTTACCAGTTGGAGGGTTAAATAAAGTTTTTAAACCCAACAAACAGTGTATTCTTTATTTTGACAATACAGTAAAGCATTAACAATATCTGAAATTAATTGTGGAGACACCTGCTAATATCAGCTAAAAAATAAGCAACTACTCCTCAGGAGCAATAGTGTTATTGTGGACATACACTATAAATTATAACCAAGATTTTACCAATTTTGTGGGATTTTAATGAGTGAGTTAAGGAATTCGTAGAGATAAGGTCGCATCAAATCTCATTAATTTTAATAGTAAACAACCATGACTAATATAATTCATTGGTTTTAGTTTGTTCCCATGAACACTTTTTTCCCAGATTATCCCCCCCTCCCTACATGGTGATTGTCCCAGTTTCACTCAGCCAAAACAAGGCAACCCCACCTCACCTCAATTATTTAAGCCAACGATCCAAACAGTTCTAA
Organism: Neoaliturus tenellus; assembly: GCA_030545055.2. Classification (NCBI taxonomy): domain Eukaryota; kingdom Metazoa; phylum Arthropoda; class Insecta; order Hemiptera; family Cicadellidae; genus Neoaliturus; species Neoaliturus tenellus. The sequence goes on along the minus strand of CM061531.1, from coordinate 245,887,909 downwards.
CTGACCCTGGTATATCTTGACATCCTCCTTGGTGACGTATGCCATCGGGGCAAGCAACACTGCGCGATGCATGTTCTGCGGACACAGTGCAGCCAGAATGACGGCTGTGATGGCTCCGTCGCTCCACCCCACAACCGAGTACTTCCGCCGGTCCAGCTTCTACAAACACCCAAACTACTAAATCATCACCAAATTTTTAATAATTAAAGATTCAAAAAATTCATCAAAGACTTTTTTTACAAAAAAATTGTAAAGATAGCTCATATTAACTTAAAGGATGGGCAGTGGCGGCTCTCCCATAAGAACTCCTGGACGCCACCCCCAAAATAATAAATTAATTAAATAAAGACCTTTTCATTATTATCTGCCCCAAACTCATGGTACTACTTTGATTGCAAGTAAAGATAAACCAGAATCGCTCTAGAAGAATTGCTTCTGCGGCGATGAAGTGGTTAGCTACTATCGCTGAGCTAATGTCACTCAGCTATTGCTCAGCCACTATCACTTCAGGGACAATGCACCTTTAGGTTGCATTTACACTATTTTGCTTTTCATTCATTGAAATGTGTAGTTTGATAAAATTATACTGTCAAAAATATTATGTTGAATAACTTTCGATCTGGATATATTGTTGTTTTGGTTGCTAAGAAATGTAGTTTTAAATATATTAATCTTTTCACATAAACATTTCGTAATTATTTAGTAAAATCAAATATTTTATATCAAGGCTAACATTTTGAAAGAATTAACAATATATATAATTATCCTTCTAATCAAGGTGTGATATGATGCTTACAGAAACAATAACTTTAACACGATTATGGTGTCTTTCTCCTCCATAAGTGAATAGTACAAGGTTATGAATTGAGAAGCCTATACATTTAGCAAAAAATGGTTTATGTAACCTGCCTATAAATGATCCAATTTAGTTGCAATATCACAACAGCTGTTTCGTGCCCTTCATGAGCACATCTTCAAGGTGAAGAACACAAATTTAACACATTTCACTCGCGGAAGAGCTCGTCAAAAAACGTAAAAAGTACATAAAGTTCACAAAAAACACATTCATTATTAAAATTTTAATTTTTAATAATTAAAATTTTTATGATCCAGAGGCTATCCATCATGAAACTATACATTTAACTGAGGAACAGATCCACATTAAGTAGCTACTACTTGAATAATGCAGTTTCAGCCCAACAACACTTTTATCAGGTACCGGTACTAAAACACTAAATTATATTTTAAGTACCTAGTTTTAACTACAAACATTTATTTCTCAGTGCCCCTAGATATGTAAATATGTATTAAAAATATGTTTAAATTACAGTAGAGAGTCGATTATCCGAACTATTTGTGGCCGGGGGTGGTTAAGATATTGTTTGGATAATCAAACAACAAAGTTATTTACCATTTATAATACGTCCATAATACAGTTCATCACCAAAAACCAAAACAATACTTATAGGCTTTGATAAGAAAGAGATAAAAAAGTAGGTACATATTTTATTAAATTTATAAAACTTGCGCTAGGTTTGATGCTTCAAAACAGGTTTTTTTAATACTGTGCACTAAATTAGGAGGTTGTTGGGGGGTTCGGAAAATTGACTGTTCGGATATTTGACATTCGGATAATCGACTCTCTACTGTAGAGAGAAAAATGCTAAATAGTTCTGTAACATGAAAATTCTAAAGAAAGGGTGAAGTTAAGAGTTTTTATGAAGTTAAGATCAAGTAGCCTACCGTAATTCAAAGAACTGACATTAAAACAAACACACAAAGTTTACCAAGTATCTGTTAAATATAAATCACGCTTTTGTTGGTTTCAGGCTGGTCTACAATATAATGTTTATAATCACACATTTTAGTAGAAAAGCTAGTGAACCATAAGGCACGTTAGTTTTAAAGAGAGGTGATAAGATTTCCTCAATATAAAATATAATAACAATTCTATATTTTCAAATGCATACATACTTCCATTAATTTTGCTACAATTTTAGCATCATTCACATAAAAATCAGGCATGAATTCCCGTCGTGGTGGTCTGCTTTTCCCATAGCCAATCGGGTCCCACGATACCAACGTGTACTTCTCTTTGTCTAGTCCACTGAACTGAGGGGCAAAATCACTTTGCATTGTGCCTGTGGATCAAAAAGACACTTCTTGAGTATATAACATTTAGACAGCTGTGGTATGGTCCAGGACGTGCTAAAAAACACCAAACATAGTATTGTTTGCTAATGAAGTTAGTCAGCTCATCTTTGATATTCGTCATGCATATCATTGGCTTAAACACAGATAAAAGAGTGATCTTTTATAAAGTGCTTCTAAGTAGAGGCTAGGGGCAGAGACAGGGACAGAGGGCTTTGTTGCTTTGCGAACAAGTAACAAATCCTGGCATTGGCACATCGCTACTAATGAATAGGGCTACAAAGGCTTATATACGAACAGGTCTGATGGATTTCGTTGGGTCTCATAACAATTAATCACATAGACACTACAATTAAAATGTTCTCATAGTCACTAAATGAAAGTGTCGTTTAGCAAAAGCAAGTTTCGGCCTAAAAGATAATGTTAAATTTGTGCCGAGATTACAAGATTTAGGTTAATTTTACTCTGTCAGAGCTATTAGAGAAGTTGCAATTTCACCCCTTCATGGATTTTATCACATATAGATTATCTGTGCTTTTAGCATCCTGTTATTGTATCTACCCTTTCGGCAATGAGGCAACGCTTGCTGTAGTCATGAGGGTTGAACCCTACCTATCGGCCAGGCACCCAAATATTCACGCCAACTGGCAGAATATTTAACACAAATATACACAATAGTAAAAATTATATCACTGTGTATCATTTGATGAACAGAAATTTAAGCGCATGAATACAAATTTTACCATCTAATCTTCAAAATAATATAAATAAATAACTTGTCTCATTAGGTAATGCCTTGGTACTAGTGACACTACTCATGCGCACACCTATGTTGTTATGTTACTTTAATTTATCTTTAAACTTCAAACCTCATGATTATACTGTGCACATGGTTGATCAATTGACATTTGTCAGCAGTTTTCTGCCATTAATTTGTATGTTTTGATTTTTTAACTCCATAACCCCAATTTGAACATTTTTTTTAACCCTCGAGGGGTCGCGCCGCTGTCTTTTCCACCGGGCGATAGGTAATTTTTTTTTTACTTCTCAGCGTGGAAGCTTAGCGCTACCCCCCCTCCAGTACCTTCAAATGGACTCGTCTGCTACGCTATCGCGCATTCCCTCACCCCCTCCAACCGGCCAGTCGACTGCTGTATTGCAACAAGTTAGCTACCTGTGGTTTCCACCGTGCGCGACATCATTGTATAACATATGATGTCGCGCACGGTGGAAACCACAGGTAGCTAACTTGTTTTCATATAGTATAATTTTTATACTATATGTTCATAGTATAGTGTTATAGTTCATATAGTGTTTTATTAGTTAATATTCTATGTAATATTTTGAATTGTAGTCAATAAAATGGAAATGTGTACAACATTAGCATTTATTTATAAACCCGGTGGAATCCACCGTGCGCGACCTCTAAAGTGATATATTTTGCGCGACCTCTCGAGGGTTAATTTCAAATAGGGAATTTAACAAAACTATAAAACTTTACTGCAAAGAGCCTTGTAAACATTTATCGTAGAATTAAAATAAGTTATTAGTATTACCATTGGCAATGTTAGGAGAAAATTGCCAGACAACATTGATAATCTAATTTAAATTAATGTAACAAGGTTCCCAATGTAAGCAGTTATTTAAAATAAACCTAAGCTAAGGAATATTTTGCCACAGATCCATGCTGCGACAGTTGCCCACCGTTGGCCGGTGGATGAAATTTTTGGCAGCACCTATCAAGTGGTACTAGTGACCATATTTTGCTCAACCTAACCATGGATTAAGTGGTATATTTTAGAGAGACCCCAAACCGTGGATGTAAAAACCGTGGATTTGAAATGGTTAAATGCTGTATTTAAATAAATCAATGAAGTGACATACAGGCTACGTAAGTATCCTGTAATCATAAAATGATTTACCCAAACTTACCCATCGCTCCAGGTAGAAGAAGTATATTGTGTTTTCCACTACCGACCACAGTGTAGTTTAAGGTGTATTTATCAATTGTTGAGATTTGTTCCTAAAAAGATAATTGTGTTTGTGACACTGGTTAAAATACATTTTGGTTCCACTTCCGACCTCAGTGTTGTTACCCAGTTTCAGACACACTAGTATTAAAATTTTACACAGGAGTTGCTGCCTTATAGTGGAATTTCAGATTAATACTGGGGTGCCAATTAAAATTGTTACATTTTACAAAAATAATAAATTGTTCTTTAATATATTCACCAACAATCTTCAAGTTGATAAACATGATATGAGCAACAAACGACACCAATCAATTTGAAAGTGAATACGACTCAACCTGGCCAAACAGAAAAAAAAAACAGTATCTGTGAAAAAGACTCTTCTGACTAAAGGAAAAAAATCTTGTCCATAGAATTATTTCCCCCACTTCCTCCAGTGTATCAGTATGGAAGTACATACAGGACAGCAGATCTAAGATCAGCAGTGACACAGAGCAGCACAGCACCGAGACTCAGTCACTTACTCACAACCACACCATTCCGCCAGAACCAACCACATGCAGAATGCACTCAGCAACTAGGACACCAGAACAAATCCATAGCAAGAGTCTTTCTCCATCTAAAGCAGCTTGGCATAGCATAGAACAGACTCCAGCAAGTAACGAGACACCCAATGGAAAGTGGAAGTCATGCCATGAAAAGGTTGGGCATCAGCAGAGAATCCTACTGAAAGCAAAAGACTACTGTAATTGTTGGTTCCGATGAGAAAATAATGTAATAATTGTTCGTTTCAACGATGGTGAAGTGTTGTGCATTAATTCCTCTAACTGTGCACCCCAAAATATTTTAAAACATATAGGCCTATAGTAGTGTGACGGGACTGGAAAAATTGTACAGTTAGTTTTAATGCTAAAGATAAGGAGTAAGGTATTAAATCTGTATCTTTAAGTGCCAAACATAAATCTGCATCGAGCAATGTATAACTCTTTTATTTAGGCAAAATGACATAACGAAAAACAGTGAAAAAGTAGTATTTTTAGACCTAGCACTAAACTTGTAGATGAGGTAAAAATAAAGAAAAAAGTTAGGCCTAGCTTAAGATTCACAAAACTACCAATCATGCACCAAAACATACAGAATCTACCTTCCCGCTTGGATACCTTGGAGATAATTTTATCAGAATTGAATCCAAGTTTGATAATCTTAACTGAGCACAAAAAAATATGAAATTTGTAGGCCCTGGTCTAAGTGTAAAAAATTATAGTGTCTGTAATTACTACTACAGAAACACTTAAAGACTGAAGCCTAGGTCAATTTATTATCCAGCCAAATATGGGTAACTTAAACTTAGGCCTACAGCTGGACTAGGCCTAACCTATCATATTATGCTAGGCACACAGACATATTTAATGGTAACTTAATACAATAATACTGTGGGTCTGAATTCTACAAATTTTTAAATGTGAAATAATTTAATGATATTTTGATGCAGTAACCATTGATATTTCTTAGGCTTCTTGCTAAAATGCAAGAACCAAGATAACTAACCTTGATAACAGATGAAAAATTTCTGACAGACATTGAAATAATTTGTAAATTTATAAAGGTGCTAAAATCAAACAGATACTTTTTCTCAAAATATCTACCAAGGCTCATTTTCAGATAAATCCTGAAATATAAAATTTTAATTATAATAGTGAGTGATAAGACAATTTAGATTGGTAAACAAAGCAAAACAAAACAAGCAAACATCAACATCAACATCAAACATGGGACCACTTACCACTTCTCAGCTCAGCTCCGAACTTTTTTCTGTAGCTAATTTGGCGGTATGGTGTTTACCATTAAGCCACGAAGTTCACTTTTCCTTGTGGTTGTCCGCATTATTGACTTTGGGTGGTCCGCATAATTGAGGTGGTAGCTGGAAGAAGGGCCTATAGTCCTACTAATATACGTGTTGCCCGAAATCGAGCAATTTATTATAATACAATACAAATGTTACTTTTAGCAATAAATCAATGACATGCGACCAAAACAATATTGTGAATCTCTTTAATCACCACTACACACGTATTTACAGCTGATTATTAACAGATGTTTAAATGCTTTATTCAATCCCAATGTTATTTAAATGGAAAATTTTGAGATTTCAATGGTGAATAGCGCCTTTATTTTCAGTCAGATTATCATCAATTTTTGGCGGAAACAACTACAGACCAAGCCCTATCCAACGACACCAAAAACTTGAAAATCGGTTGAAAATTGTAGGAGGAGTTCTCAAGACAAAAAAACCCTTAGCGTATTAAATAAGTATAGATAGGCAATTTTTGTGGAGAATGCATAAATGTGTTCTTTACATGTTATTCTACTTCCACATCAAATTTCATTTAGTTATCTTGATCCGTGAAGTTGGTACAGCTTTTTTCTGAGGCATGTCTAAGCAAGGCCTTGGCCTAAGTCCCCTTTTCAAAAGAACATACGATTTTTGGTGCATTATAATAAATTATTATTTTCTAAAATCTTCTGTTTCGTTGCCAAATAATTTTCGAACGTTTTATTGCAGGAATAAAGACTAGGCCATTGCACCTGCGCCAGTAATGAACGACTCTTCATTAGTTGATTCTACTCTCACGCACGAGTAGCGAACTGATTCAAAACAGAACTAATGAACTGGTTAAAGTGTGTTAAGCCTGGGCCGGGACCATGTTACTTTTTCGTTTTGAGGTGCTCAGAGACCAAAAAAATGACAGTCATTAATATATATATATATATATATATATATATATATATATATATATATATATATATATATATATAAATATATATATATATACATATATATATATATATACATGTATGTGTCCCTAGACACGATAACTCTCGTAAATACACGGTCTGATCAAGGATCAAGACCAAATTTGGTAGAGATGTGTAATCCTACCTTTATTTGGATGAGTTTGTAAACCAGATATATCGAGCTATTAATTTTTTTTTATTTTGATTTTCACCAATGGATTTAGCTAAAAAAAAAAACAAAAAAAAAAACACAACTTAGTATTGCGAAGCTTTGCTCCATCTCCATTGGTTAACGAGATATTAAATAAACGGTATCAGTTAACTGACACATACTTTCTCCCAACAATATAAAAAAGGTGTTAAAAGCTTCAAATATTAATGTCTTGATGACTCAGTCGGATAGCTACCAGCTGAGCAGCGCTCGTTTGACCCTACGGGCGTCTGTGACTTTTAACAACGTACTGCGTTTACCGCTAAACGAAAAATAGAATTTTCTCCGCACCCACTTTACGTAGAGCAATAATTTAAAATACTGGATTATTTAGTTTTTTTAACTTGATTTAATGGTGATAAGTAAAATTTATTTCGAGACAACAGCCATTTTGAAAATCCAAAAAATTGATTTTTGAAACACTTTTTACTCCATAACTTTTGAACGCGCATTTTCTCGGAGATGCGGGTGGTGTCATTTTATTCACCATTTTAAGCTTAATAAACCATAAAATTTTAATCAAAATCGTTAGAGCCGTTTTTGAGAAATTTTGATTTTTGACGATTTTTGAGGGTTTTTGGGGGTAAACAACCCTTAAAAATAAAAAATTCAAAAAAATGAAAAAAACGCCTGGAATTATTGTGGGTTTGGACCTACATACCAAATTTCACCAAAATCGGACCATTGGGGCATTCTCTAGCTCTGTATACATCCAGACACACACACGGACACACACACACACAGACATCACTCTGAAAACCACTTTTTGGACTCAGGGGGCACCAAAATGGATAAATCCACAAACAACTCAAATTCGAAAATTTTGACGAAAACAATACTATCTCCATATACTATGGTATAGGGGGAGAAAGTAAAAGTCTAAAGACAGTACATTGTATTTTGGGGCTCCTATGTTAATCTTATGGAGAATAAGGATGTGTTAATCCTTATTCCAATATTTTATTAACCACTTATTAACCAATAATTTAGGATGAAACTTGGTATTTAGCTTCATTTGGTTGAGATTCAACCATATAGACTATGTTAAATAATCTTGATTTTTGTACTTATCATGGCAGCAAACCTGCATACTCTTTTCCGATATGTTAATCATTATGGAAAATAGGCAAACTCTTTTATTTATGGACAGATAACGATGACACTTAGTATATGGCTTCACATGGTTGAAACAATTTTTTTTATGCTAAAAACCTACTTTTAGTGTTCCTCATGGCAGCATACCTGCTACAGTACTCATCTTTTCCTATATTTATCGTGAGGAGAATAGACATGTATTTCCCTATTTATGAGCATGTAATGAAATTTTATTTACAAGTTCCTTTAGTCTAAATTAATATTACTAATTTGGAAATTTGCTGAGTACGCAGGTCTGCTGTAATGGGGGGTATTTTAGTTAATGTTCGGATTAGCTTAGCAGATTGAATTCATCTCTCTATCTTCAGGCACCATCATCTCAGTTTCAGACTTCTTTCTTCAATGCAGTAAACATATTGCAGAAGCAAAATTGATATGCCTGATATCAGGAACTTAAGTGTAAGCAGTTTGCTTGCAAATTGTGAGGGAAGAGGAAAAGCTGCAAAAGCAATCTGAACCGACATATGTGAAAGTTTTTCATGGTTCAAATATGTGTTATAAAGGGTATGTTATAAAGGGTATGTTAATAGTATGATAATGGTAATAAAAAAGTTGTCACCCTCTCCTTCACCCTTATTTGGCTACGAACAATTCATGTGCAGAGACATGTCAATGTGTGTAATAAATCTGTAAATTTATTCAATACATCGCTTCTCTACTTTTATTAGAGTTTTTAAGAAATAAACATCACTGCCTTAATTTAGGTATAGGTAACTACTGTAATAAGATAGGTAACTTATTTATTAGTCATTAGGGGCAAAAAATGTTAACTTGTAATGCAACATACTTATGTTAGTCTTCCACACTTGGCCTATATTAAGTCTCGAAAGCAAAAGCAAATGGCACATGGTTACGATATAATAAAATTTTCTAAATACTAAATTAACTTTAATAGAAGAAAGATAATATTTTAATAACTAAAGTTAATTCTGTTTCAATTGTACACATTTTCATCATATATCCTGATCCCTCTTAACCCAGCGCTACTCGCGCGATATCCCATAGCATATGGTTACCCGGGCGGGTGACACTTTTGTCCCCCATAAGGTTTTTTTTAAATATATATAACTTAAATATATTCCTTTTATAGCAATATTTTGTCTCAAAACCTATTAAGTGACTATTCAAGGTTATTTAGAAATATTCTAAAATGCCTGTATCAATATTCAGCACTTTTTAATATTCTCCATAAACCCCATGGGGGTGAGTATGTAGGTTTACGCCACATGGGTGTTGTAAGCAAATATCAGTTAAACCCTACCTAGTGTTTAATGTACAGTACCAAATTTTACCAAGTTATGTCTATAAATAAGCGAGATACGGGGTTTTATTGATTACCCATAAGATTAATGGGAATCGTGTTTTTAGATTTTCTCCGGAATCTGTTAAGCTAAGTTAAAAATTCAATATTCTAAAGTGTTTGTTTTTTTAAGTTTTTTAAAATGGTTTCAGTAAAAATTCTTGAATTTTGAAAAGGACATCCAAAAATGCCAAAAACTAATTTTTTTACCCCTTTTTGAAACCCCATTCCCATAACCCGACAATGCTGGTTCGCGAACTCATAAAAAAAGAGACCTGGTCTTACACCTTCATACCAAATTTCATAAAAATCGGAGGTCCCCTTAAAAAAGTTATCAGTACCACGGACACATAGATAGATATATATAAATGAACGAATGGTGTTTTTGGTTTCTGGGCACCTCAAAATTAAATACCCCCATCGCAGCAAACCTGCGTACTCAGTGAATTTCCAAAGGAATTTGATATTTTGTATTTTCTCCACAAACAACATAGGGTGTAGTTAAAAAATGTTAGTTGTTAGGAAATAGACAAGGTAAATATGAAATTGTGTCAATATTCGGCACATTTTAATTTTCCCCATAAACCCTAAGGGGTTGAGTATGTAGGTTTGCTGCCATATGGGTGTTGTAAGCAAATATCAGTCAAACTCTACCTAGTGAAGGTACATACCAAATTTTATCAAGCTATGTCAATAAATATGTGAGATGGAGGGTTTTGTTAATTACCCATAAGAATAATATGGAAAACCTTTTTTTGGATTTTCTCCGTAACCTGTTAAGCCAAGATAAAAATTCAAAATACTAAATTGTTTTTTTTTGTAAGCTATTTTAAATGGTTTTAGTTAAAATTGTAGAATTTTGAAAATTGAGGTCCAAAAATGACAAAAACCCATTTTTGACCCCTTTGAAACCCTGTTCCCATACCTTGATCATGCTGGTTCGCCAAATCATGAAAATAGACCTGGTCTTACACCTCCATACCAAATTTCATAAAAATTGGAGGTCCCCTTCAAAAGTCATCAGTACAACGGACACACACACACACACATATATATATATATATATATATATATATATATATATATATATATATGTATACATATACATACATACATATATGAAAATGAACGAATGGTGTTTTTGGCTTCTGGGGACCTCAAAATGAAAAGTAACATGGTCCCGGGCTTAGGCCTTACCATGGCTACTACCGTAATAGCGTATTCCCTATAGGGAGATTCGCTAAAACACGTTTGAATCAAAAAAGTTCTGTTCTGCCGCTTTTTTGGATGTGCAACAGGCATTCGATAACGTGTGGCATACTGGTCTCCTTTTCAAAATCAAATCTTCCCTACCTCATACATATTACAATTTGTTAAAAACCTACTTGAGTGAACGATTCTTCCAAATTAAATTTGAAGATGTTTTAACTGGACTCAAACAAATCCACTCTGGAGTTCCTAAAGGAAGTGTACTTGGACCTGTGTTATATATAATATATAGTACATTTGATATTCCTACAAACCCAAATGTTGAAGTCGCCACATTCGCAGACGATACTGCTTTATTATTAATGCTCGCCTCAAATAGCCTCTCAACACTTGCAAGAGTTTCTTAATGATTTACAGCGTTGGCTTACTAAGTGGAGAATTAAGGTAAATGAAACTAAGTCCACACACGTCACATTCTCTCTTAGGCAAGGTACTTGCCCGCCAGTTGCCTTGAATAACATTTTATTAACTGAAGTGGACAATGTAAAATATTTGGGTCTGCACTTGGATCAAAAATTAACCTGGAAAAATCATATTTGGAGTAAGAGACAACAAATGGAATTGAAAGTAAGAAAATTGAATTGGATATTGGGCGACAGTTCAAAATTGTCCTTGTCTAACAAAATTTTGCTTTACAAAGTTATTATCAAACCTATTTGGACGTAAGAAATACAACTTTAGGGGACTGCTGGCAAATCAAACATATACAAAGATTTCAATCTAAAACTTCAAGAAAATTACTCTGTGCTCAATGGTAAGTTTCAAACAAAACTATACACGACGACCTGAAAATGCCAACTGTTGAAGAAGAGATCACAAGATTCAAAGAAAAATAAAAAAAGTTGGAATGCCATCCGAACAATCTTGCTGTTAACTTACTTGACAATAATGATACTATTTACAGACTAAAAAGGTGTGTTAAAGTGTCGGATCTGCCATACACGTTTGCCTAATTTGCAGTAAATAAGCAACAAGATTTGTCACTGGACAAATACTTGCTCATGTGAATATTCTTTTTATCATTTTTACTTATTGTTCTATGTATTTTGAACAGATTGTACAATAAAGTTTGTACAAAAATCTCTCCCTTTCATAAATTATTTCACCATATGTCCATAAACATATGTTTAAATAAAAGAAACCACAGTATAATCTCTCGCCCTCAGATTCTACAGTGCCATTTTCTTTCCAGCGTAGACAGTTCCCTATAAAGATCGCATTTTGTATAACAATAAACAAGGCGCAGGGACAAACAATAGATAGAGTGGGAGTATATTTGCTGGAACCTGTTTTCAGCCACGGTCAGTTGTACGTCGCCTTATCAAGAGTAAAATCATTTGATACCGTAAAAGTAGAAATAAAACCAAAAGGACGATGACGTACAGCTAATGTTGTTTGGAACGAAGTGTTGTAAAAGGTAGATGATATATTACAGAATTTATATTTCATTACTCATTTGTTTTACAAACAAATAAAAATATATGAACTTATACTAAGAATTATTAATTTCCTTATTAGTACCCTATTTTAAAATTATCAATATCTGTATCCAATGTCAATGCTGCGGAGCATCACAGGTTCTCTAGTACTATTGATGAAGTACAAGCAATTCTTTAAAAAAGGAAAAACAGTTGTAATTAGTTTCCGGTATTAATTTGATTCTGCCTGAAAAAATAACATACCAATATTGTGAAATCAATTCGATATTTAATGCATGGGTCAAGTATTGTAACTGTATTAACCTTGATTTTTAAGCAGTTACAGTACTCAAGATCTCAAAGTTTTTTTATTATGTAGGTAAATAAACAGATAAATTAGGTAATCAATAAAAGAAAATACATGAAAGACCAGTGGCAATACAGTAACTGACCAATTACTGGTAAGGATGTAAGGTTTCAGAAGGTATTAATTTGAGTAATCCCTTTGATAGATTTCTACAAATAAACAAGAAAGGACTATCAGACAATTGATATTTTATAAAACTTGGTAAATAATATTAATGAAGCAAATTAGATTTATGGTGAGCAAAAATTATAGTTGATAAATGTACTTCGCAACAGAATATTTAGTTTTCTTCAAGCTTCAAGACACAAAGGTGTAATAACACAGTGAACATACTGGTAAAATTTATTTACAAAAGAAACTTCTTGGCGTAAAAATACTTTTACAATACATATGAAGCACACATAATACAATGATAAAGGGTGCCTACAGTCGGATACCCAACAGTCTAAGACGATCACTAGGTTATCTACCTGATAAGTACAGCTAGAAGTACAGTCAACGGATATTGCACGGTACAACACCTCCATACTCAATGTTGATGAGCAAATGCCGGATAAAATCTACCGACTATAAATTGGATGGTTAGATTTTTCAAGGCAAATGATTGGGAATTAGGAATTAAGTTTTCTTCCACTTTAAAATTGGTAAATTTATCTTTATACGATGCAATATTGGTATTTACGACAAATGAATGCAAATGACACTCGGTTTATAGCTCAGTAGCAATGTGATCATAAAAAAAATTAATGATCAAATTGAAATTACACAAAATAAAGTGTGGCTTTCGCTATTAAATAATGTTTTTTTTAATCAATCTCATGTCTAAACCTAGTTTTTCAAATGATTTATTTTCTTCTAGTTTGACACTATCCTATCTGTGAAGAAGGGGCACAAATCAAATAAACATAGAAATAAGTCATTGGTTTAAGGGATGTATGGTTATTAAGATTGTCTTTCACTGTAACTCAGGTTAGAAAATAAAGAATTGCATTGTGACTAATAAATAGTAACTAAATAGTTTTCCCTCCAATCACACACTCAGGGGTCGATATTCATTAATAATTAATTTTACTTGGTTAGAAAAAACTCACAACAGAGTTGATAAAGTCTCACGCAAAAAAGTATTGCAAAATAAACGCTTCCCATATTTTGAGGAACTGACAATTAAAAATAATATAACTTCACAATGGTGAGTGAATCTAAATGGAATTTACTAATTACTCATACAGTAGAAGCCCTCGAATCCGACCACCGGCCGGATTTCAAAATGGCCGGATTAACAGGCGGTTTATTAAACGAATTTAACAGAGACCTGTATTATATGTGTGTACAACTATGAGGGTGTATTTCATTGAAGGGTATCATACTTGCCCCATCAATACTGTGTATCGACTTTGTAACAATCATGATTTGTTTCCTCAAACTTTGTAATGCAGTGGAAATAAAGAACAGACAACGGACAAGCAGTGGCTGGCAATGAAACTGGGTTTAATGGGTAATACTACTGGTCTCCTGTCAACGAAGGCCCATGGATCTGTCATAGCGACAAAATCTGTCTAGTGATCCAACTTCCGTGTTATTGACGATCGGGCCTCGAAACACCCAAAAAAGATAATGATTGAAAGTAGAACACAAACTGAATGATAAACGACATCCGAAACCAAACAGTCAGGAAATCAGCAATTGAACTGAAATGTTTCAGTGATATAATATATATCAAGTTGACTAGTATCTGTTTTGGCAGTGGGAAACTCCCGCGACTGAACACTTCATTTCCTCAAGACCGCGGCCAGATTATCCGGCGGCCGAACCATCCGAGGCCGTACTAGAGGGCTTCTACTATATACGGTAATCCTTAGGATACCATCTGGATTGTTCACAAGGGTTGTTGGTGTTGAATAAATTTGAATGCATAATGAAATCTGCCTGTCAAGGCAAGCTCCATTTGATATCGATGTTCCTATGGAATTAACTGATCGACATTAACAATAATGCTTGGGCATTGCCATTTGTAAAGAATGGACCTTGGAGTTACAGTAGAACGTCGATAATTTGGACGTCAAAAATCCCGATTCGTATCTACAAAAAATTAAAAAACGTATACCATTTGCCCATACACTATGCTCTTCACTGGAGAAAGGGCGATAGGGGAAAATGGTGTGTAGCAAGGAGTAGGGGAGTGGTCGCAGAAGGGGAGAGGCCATGTTCATGGTCACACAGCCAATTCTACACCCTGTTACATGGCAACAGACCCCCCACCCGCCAGTCCCGTCAGTCTACTGACCCTTCCGTGCATTATACAGCATAAAGTTACGTGCCTGTTACGTGTTTACATAAAGTTACAGTTAAGGACTAGGCTGCAAAAAACTAATCACTACCACAGTTCAAAAGCCCATCACACATTTATTTTTAAAAAGCTGAACTAATGTATGATGTTTTATTGACATGTTGCAATAAATAAAACTAGGGAGCCTATGCGCAAATTGTGCATTTTGTAATTATTTCTTTTTGTTTGTGAGAAACTCACCTACAGTATAATTAATTCGTAGGGATTTTATGACTTTAAGGTGAATGTTCCAACAATATTTAAGTTGATTATGCAGTTTTAGACCATCTATTTTTGTTTACAATCTGACTTAAAAATTCATCTGAAGGTAATCAGCTGTTAAGTTATAATTCACATTTTAGAATCTTACGAGGTGGTCCGTGCACAAATTACGCATTTTATGATTCTGTATGAGTGAAACTCACCTACAGTACGTGAATGTTGATTATGAAGTAACAGAAATCTATTTTTGTTTAATATCTGGCTTTTAAAATTCATCTGAAGGTAATAAGCTATTAAATTACAATTCACATTAAAGAACTTGTAATAAAAGTTGGTCAACATTTTAAAGCACCCTCTAGAAATAAATCAAAGGCGAGGAGGGTGAAGCTCAAAACGGTGACCTTTTTAATTACAATTCGCCCACATGCTATATCTTAAGCTTTAAAATGACACCTCAATCTTAAAAATTGGTTTTAGTAGGCCGAGAGAAAAAGGGACGTAACAGACGAAACCCTTATAGAAATAAGAAGATGGATAATGAAAATAGGTCAACATTTTAAAGCACCTACTAGAAATAATCCAAGGCTAGGTGAGCGAAGCCCAAAATTAAATAACCTTTTTTATCACCATTCGCACACGCGGTCATAAACTTTAAAATGACACCTCAATTTTAAAAATTGGTTGAGTAGGTCAAGAGAAAAAGGGACGTAACAGACGAAACCCTAATTAAGTATATTAATAATAAGATAGGGGTCCAGTCCCAATTAATACAGATTATCGATGTTCTACTGTGGTTTAAATGTGGAATCCGTGCGATATTCCTGGAACATCAATCCCAATTTTATTAACGTCAACCACTACAATGAATATTTAATTATTCCATATCATCATAACTAACTAAAAAAAGGACAAAAATAAATAAAATTTATATCTTTAATTTTTTACCAAATTATTAGTCTGAATTAAATGTTTTTGATAGACTAGATACCTGCCTCCAGTTAGAAACAAGTTGAGTTACAAAATTATAACATATTATGGCTAATCTTTCCAAATATACAAATCGATTCCAGTTTTTAATGTCAAGATGGTAAAAAGTCTATACTGTTGATTCAATGATATACATTCACAAAATATGTTTCTGGCTATTCTACCAATAGCAAGTTTTATAGAGTTCAATATAAATGATTATAAAAATTTGAATATCAGAAAATTTACTTTACAGACAGATTTCACTCATGTTGGAAGAAGCAATGTTGGACTTGAACCAGATGCGGAAAAAACCTCTTAACAAGGAAATAAAGAGAAATTATAATAAATATTGCATGATAACATGAGGCATGAAGGCACAAGCATATTATTATAAAGAAGGAGTTAAATTAAGAAAGGGTGGAAGTAATAAATAATAGCTCATTAATAAAACTATGCAATTCATCTAAACAGTCTTAGCATTCTAGATACTGAAATAAATTTTCTTGGCAACAAATCACAGAGAATGAGGAACAACATCACTTTATTGCAAGTTACATTAAACAATCATGGTGACGATAATTGAACCAGATCATTACGAGGTTATATTTTGAAAAGTTTAAATTAGCACAATTATGGTAGATTTATTTGATAGCTTAAAGCAGTCTACAACAGGGATTGGAAATTAAATAAGAAGGAGATATATTTGAAGCAGTTATATGGGTAAGAAGTTTGTGTAGCGCTTCTGGATGTCATGAAATAACTTTATAGAGGCTTATTTAATTTACAATTTGAGTTTTCAAAATAAAAATAAAACATTTTACATTAATGGTCAGGTTAACTGACTAAAGTTAAGCTATATCTCTAGGTGTTACCTCAAATCAATAAAAACATGGTTTGAAGTAACAGATGCAATTAGTATAAACAATATCCACTAAAGTGCATCCAGTGAGCTATTTTTGCAATGAGTGTTTTAAAAGTCACTTGATGGATTTTGCTTGGCCGGTTGTTTTGATGAAAATTTTGCAAGTACAGTATCTGTCTCAATTAGATTTAAATAAATTAAACCTAGTGACAAAATAGAGAGCTTTCGCAACATACAATAAGTATTGCAGAGGGTTATATTTTGAATTCTATTTGAATGGATTTTAATTCTATTTTGAAATTGGCAAATTTATGAGTAATTTGCTATGCAGCATGGTAAAACTGTATGCATAATATACTATATAATGTTTGCCATAAATCACTTTTCAAAGAGTTTTTGAAACTTCAAGCAGTGAAAAGGAGCTAGATCCACCATTATTTAAATAATGTCAAGCGTTTAATATATTAATTTACCGTGTGTGCAAAAACTCTCCAAAACCTGGCTAGAAAACCAAATTAAATATTTCCATTTTCCACTGTAAAATGTTGTAAAATTGGAATTTAATCAAACATACAAATTTTTAATGCCGAAAGTAAAGGAACTGACTTGAAAAGATGTAAATAATAGGCTGCTACCACATTTAACAATTAGTATAATGTAACCTTATTAAGATTAATGTAAAACTTGTCTAATAATACTACATAGGAGAACAGTGCAAATAAAGAAAATAAGTACATAATTGTATACAAATTAATATTTATACATAGGATTATATTAGTGTATACTCAGATGTACCCATAAGAAAAGTTTATAGTACAAATATTTTTGGCAACTATTTTTGGCTTGAAAATAAAACATTTAAAATGACTCCAACAACAATATTTACACTTGAATTTTAAAATAGGCACATTCAGATCCTCCTCCTCCAATCACTGCTGAAGGAGTTTCACTTTACTTACTATATAAAAACCATGGTATATATAAATAAGAATACTGTGTGATTATTTTCCATAAGTTGAAGTGAGAAAAGTAACGAGTAATGTAAATTTTTATACTGAATTTTCTATCCCTTTTACCTATAGAATTATCATTTTATTTTCAATACATAACATTCAATTGCAGTCTTAAAATTTTTAAGTTATAAGCTTTCAGATAACGACTTCTGCAAGCAAATTTCAGTCTAATAATTGTCTAAAATGCTTAAGGTTGTACCCACAATGAGAGCAGAGTACCAAATCACCAACTTTACCAATTGTAGTAGATTCTAAGATCACAAATCTCAAGCTAAATCAACATTAAGGTGAACAAGACTGTTAAAACCGATTCTTTACCCTAAATGAATGAATGTTAGAAAATCAAATTCATTTGAAAGGTTTTTAATTAAAATTCTGTTTACAATTGGAATTTCAGATATTGTAAAATAAATATAAAACACTTAACAATTAAAAGCAAAGCAAGCAATAAAAAGTAGAATTCAGTTTTTAGTTTAATTAATAAATGAATTCTTTTCACACTTTACTAAAGGCAAAACATATCAGTTATTATAATACACATCCTTAGACTCTAGGTAAGTTAAATAGAATAGTCTTAAGTTTTTTAAAATACCTTATATTTATACTTGATTAAATAACTTCAACAAATGAAGCTCAATAGGATCTGAAAAATCGAAACTTAAACTTCATATACCAACTGCACAAGCTTTTACAAACATTGAAAGAAGGCAATCTATCCCACTATGCTAAGTTTTAGGCCTTGACTTAACAACTTGATAAATAACAACACATTAACAACAGTAGAGGCCACGAATAAAACACGCAGCCACTTTACTTATTAAATAATACTCTTTGTTTATAACTACGGTTAAATTTACTGATACAAAACTAGCTTAACAAGTACAAGTCTCGTTTTCTTCAGAACCACGATTAAAAACTGGCTGTACAAATTTTTTCTACAGTAGAGCCCAACTAGTCCTTCCTCAGATTGCCAACCTGCCGCTTAGTCTGCCTGTTTAATAACCTTCAACATCACTCAAGTGACACTTTCCTCAGTTTAGTTTAAACCTAAACGGAAGTTTAAACCAAACTTGACCATTTGTTTAGTATTGAATTAAACTAAGTTTAAGTTAATCGTGTTTTGGGAAAGCAGCCTTTACTGTTCTAATAAACAACTACAAATCGGCTCATACAGAATTTTTCAATGTAGATCAATAATTTTGTAAAAATCATCAGCTAATTGGTACAGTTGATCCTTATATGAATACATAACCCCCTCTGTTAAAACTTATTATTTCATAAGTAGCTCATGTTAAATTTGATTAAAGGTTGTTGGAAGGTATCATATTAAGTTAAAACTATTAAATAAGCCTACATTTATAATATCTATAAAGATTTAATACGTATTTAAAAGGTTCAATAAAGCCATAAATATATCTAGACCTGTGTTTCCGTACTTCCCTTTATTATCCACTTTTAAAAATATAATTTACTCCAAGTTTTAATATTGAAAATATACATTACAATATGCTTTTATCAAAACATGTTTATCCAGTTTTTATAAGTGGGTTTCATTGGTAATAAGACTTTTTTTGTGTTTATCACATTCGTTACGCTCTTCAATTCGCCTTAAAACATAGACCAGAGTACACCCAAATGTAACTGCACCAGTTTTTGTCTTACAAAATGTGTCTACTGTAATGTTGTGAAGCTAGAGAGCAGAGGCCAAATATGGGAAGGATCAGTGTGGTTCTACAAGTACATTGGCCAACTTGAATTTCATTGACATTACTGTAACTTGCTTTGTTCACAAAGAATCTGGACTATTTAACAATGAGAGAGCACAGACTATTTAATTTTTTCTCTTCAAAACAGCACTGACGAATATCAAACAATTAAATACACCAACAAATGTATAAGCCTAAACCTTCAAATCAGTTTTAAAACTTAATGTTTTCAAAAATATCTCTCAAGTGAAAAGTTTTCTATGTCAAGGTTGTGCATAAAAAAAAAAAACACTTTCCAATTTGTTTTGCCTACTTCTTATATATTAACTATGATGTAAACATTTTGTTTTAATCTTGGACAACTACTTTAAGTATAATAATGGAGGCCACAAGTGTTGAAATCAGCCTACTTTCTTGCAAAATTCACAAGAAATCTATTTTGTCTACAGAGCTGAAATTTTGGTAATTTATGCTATTGATTCATCTTAAAAACCAATTCATAAAAAAATAAAATAAAAATAAATGTAAACACATTATTTTCTGCTTGAATTTCAAATTAATCGATTTTAATACTTTTGTTATTTTGAAGACCAATAGATGTTAAATAAAATCCCAAAAAATGACTGATTTATTTCAAATAATTTTCCCCAGGAGAGTTTAAAAAAAATGAATTAGCTCCTTCACTTCATGAGTAGGCCACCCGTGCTTCACCTAGTACAAAGTGCATGTGTTGTGCGCCACTAGAGGAGCGTAGTAGCGTCCGGGAAATACTGCACATGCCGCCAAAGTAAACTAATGACTGCACAACCTTAACAACACCATAAACAATACAGACAAACAATATGTCCATATTTTTGATTAAATTTAATATTTAATATATAAACTATGTATTTTACATATTAGGCAATAGTATTTATAACTATACAATATTTCAACAAATAAAAAATAATTTGTAACATACTGCTTATTGAGAATGACTGGGTTTCCATACATACTGTAAATGCTCGTGTAAAATCTTCTTAGTTATGTAGAGTATCATAAGACTATTTAAATAACACTTTATTACAATTAATACATAAGAACCTTGATAGTTCGACATTTTGTGTACTTAGAGAGTGCCGAAGTATAAAAATGTCAAACTATGGGATTAAATGGGAAATTTTAACATAGGGCATATAAAAATCATGAGTTGGATGTAGGAAGCATTGAATTTTAATGAAACCATAAATTGATTGAACTTTAACATAACCAACAAATAATTTACAACTTTAATTTTCACCTTTGTCTCTAAAATGGATACTATCGGTCGTTCCTGACATGTTAGGTTGTCACGGACCTTTTATAAGGAGTGTCGAACTATTGAGAGTCAAACTATCGAGGTTCTCCTATATTTCAATACTGAATCTCAATGATGATTAACAACAAAATGTTTATTCTTTCTCCTTCACCATTTGTTTCTTTTCTTTACAATGTTGATTTCTCAGACCGGATAAAGTTAATAAAATTGGGGAACATAATCCTTAAAATTTAATAGTTTAAATAGTTGTTTCTCTTCCCACCACTGTGCACAATCATCATTATTCTAACTTAGGTTTAAGTCCCTAATAATTTAGTCAGTCTGTGAAATACTATGAGTCTGTAAAAAAATTAAAGATGGTTAACCATTTCAGACAAATAGATATAGCCTAGTAGAATGGACAATAATTATGCCTGGCGCCCTTATAATTGCAATTATTTCGGCTGGCACACCATGCACAAACTGGGATTAATTCAACGATAAACATATCTTGTATTGCATTAGTTACTTGTGGTTGGATATGGTACATATATGAGGAATGTTTAAGATTCTAAAACTAAATTAAATCAATCCAAATCTTATGCTATATATTTCATTTACACTTTGTAGACATAAAACAAATTTAAGATTATTCCTTACCGATACCAATTAAAAAAATTAAGTCAGTTTCAACATTTATTAAAAAAATTATTTTAACAAAGCACCGAATGGTACATATGAAATGCCTAATATTTACATACTTCCTAATTAAAACGTTTTTAAAAACTCATAAAAAAACTATGCAAAAATTCCTGTATAAATTTAATTGGCTATAGGACATTGAGACTTACTCTTCTGGGTGAAGAGTGTGAGATTCGGACGTGACATGGGTAACTGTGACTTCAAGACGTGGGGCACGCGGGCAGCCTTGGCCGTCATCATAATTCGGCTGCTCGATCCGTGCTGTAGTCGATGGGTGCGGCATACGAGTATGAGAAGCCAACAAAGTGTTCGTCCGCGTCTCGGACGCTTGCTGTGAGCGCGCCGCTCGTCTGCGACAGTCCGATCGAGCCGAGCGACTCACGTATGAAAGCCGGGTCTATGTGCTGCATGTCCAACTCACCTTTCTGAAACGTCAAGACAAATTGAAGAATTTATTATCCTGGGAAACAGTCCACCACTTACCATAACTCACAATAATCTGTAATGGTTTTTGAATTAAGACTGACTGTAATGTGTTTAATATTTAAAAAAAGATATGTAACATTATTTATAATAAGGTTTTGGGCAGCTGACAGAGGTATATGGTCTAACAATTAGGTTGACTTGGGTTGAATGTTTTCTATATAAGAATAAGAATAATTTTATTGCCCTTACAAAGCTAGCGGAGCTAGCACAGAACATAAGATATTGTCAAAATTTTACAATAAACCTTAAAACTAACTTCAAATATTACACAAAACATTTTCCTGGACATAAAGTGAAAGTAAAATAATAGTAACAATAAAATCGTCTTTCTGAACAAAAAATTCCCAATTGAATATAACTTTTTATTTATTAAAAATTATTTCAATTCTCTTTTAAACTTTTCTTCCGTAAGTATCGTTTTCAATGTGCTTGGCAAATGGTTAAAAAGCTCCCATATACAGCTGGGGGTTTTTAAATAGCACTAAGCAGTGTCTTGGATACTGGAAATCCTTGCAAAACCGTGTATTTATAGGCCATGTTCATGTTGGGTATTTTCCTAACTTTCCGAATTATTTCTCAAGAACATAAAACATTAAAAAATATATAGGGGGAAACAGTTAATGAATCAAAATCTTTAAAAAAGATTTACAAGATTTTCTTTCAGAAGAAAATCATAATTCTAATGATTTTTTTTACATTTTAAAAACTTGATCTAAAAGAGAAGATTCCCCCCATAATTCAATTGCCACAACTTATAACAGGAAAAAAACCATAATAAACCATAAACTTTGTTGGAGTATCAATAATTTCACGCAGAATAATAATTTAAAACATTGAATTTAACATTATTATTTCACAAACACAGGCTTTCCAACTTAAATTTGAATAAATTTCTAATCCAGAAAAGTTGACAAAGTTTTCAGTTGAGAGAGAACTTCTTGAAAATAAAAATTGTATTCAGAGCTATCCCTACTTTGAGGAGTTTGAAATTTAACTATTTGAGTTTCAGAAATGTAGAGCAACAACCCATTTAATGAGAACCAATTATGTAACTCTTTAAAAACACGTTGAAATATCAATTTTAAATCATGGTTTGAGTTTGCCTTCAAATTGCTGAGGTGTCATCTTCATAAAGAACAAGTTTTGGCGATACATTGTCCAGTATACAATTTATGAATGCAAAAATAGTAATGAACCTAAACTTGAACCCTAAGGTACTCCAAATTTTATTTCACACCAATTTTAAATATATTTCTCAAGTTATCCTTATACACTAATGTCTTCTGATAACGGGATGACAAATTTGATTTGATGCAAGACACCACTGAATCACAAAAATTATAGTATTTAAGTTTCCCACAAAGAATAGCATGTTGAACACAACCAAAAGCCTTGGTTTGTTCACAGAACACCCCTAAAGTGCTCTGCGATATATCCAAGGCAGCAGCAACCTGATCTACAAGATCAGCAATAGCCGAAACAGAATTGTTTCCTCTTCAAAAGCCAAATTGTTCCTAAAAAAAAAATAATTTTCCTCAAAAAAATTAATAATTTGATTTGATGCAATTTCCTCAAAAACGTTAGAAAAACAAGGTAATATTGATATAGGACGATAGTTATAAAAAATATCCATTCCCCACTTTCTGTACAATGGTTTTACTTCAGCATATTTTAGTTTAGATGGAAACAATCCACAATCAAAAGACTGATTTATAATGAAAGTAAATGGCCTACAGATCAAATCAGTACTAATTTTCATTACATTTTTAGGAATTTCATCCCAACCTGCACATATTTTATTCTTCAAAGAATTTATAATACTTTTAACTTCAACAGCAGAAACAAAGGAAAAAGAAAAATTTTTTGGCACTGAATTTGATTTTGCATTGAATTTAAAGCATCAGAATTTGAGGGAAGCAATTTTAATAATAATTGTGGTATATTCAAGAATTTTTTGAGCGGAGCGAGCGAAGCTCCTATTCTACACTCTGGCTTTTTATTTACTCGTACTCCTCCTGAACGGCTGGAGTGATCCTCACGAAATTTTGCTCGGTCATAGTAACGGGGCGCCGGAATTCTACCCCCAGGAAAAGTACCCCCATGAAAAAACGCTACGTCATTTTTACGTCACAGGTATGGGGGTAGTTTTCCGGCCGCAAACTTTTGAAGAGAATACATTATACTCTACTTCAATCATTGGTTACGCACTTTTATAATTTATTTCTATGATGAACAATTTAAGCAATGTTTTGTAAGTTTATGTTTGTAAGTTTAAGTTGTTTAAGTTTGTAAGTTTTGTAAGCAATGTCTAGGGGTGGAAAACTACCCCCGGAATACTACCCCCAGCAAAACTACCCCCGGCAAAACTACCCCCGGATTTCTACTCCCGGAATACTACCCCCAGGAAATCTACCCCCGGAATTCTACCCCCGGAATACTACCCCCAGGAAAACTACCCCCGGAATTCTACCCCCAGCAAAACTACCCCCGGAATTCTACCCCCAACAAAACTACCCCCAATGGACTAGACCGGATATCCTACACCCGCGAAAGTACTTCCAGGTACACAATTCCTTAAGTATTTAACAATTGTTATTTTATGTACGTGTTCTGGTATTTAAAACATTTCCATTATAAAATAATAATATGTTAAATTTACATTAATACAAACTTGCCCTTCAGGTGATCTCGTTCTCTACCCTCACTCGCCGTCAAGTTCTATAATTGGCCTATGCTTTAGTTTTATATTACCAATCTTCCCTTAATCCTTTACGGGCATTTAGCTGTGTGTTTTTGAAAATGAGTGAAAATGTAATTGTGGGTGATGATGAGTTAATGTTATTAGTTTAATGTTATATTTTACAAAACAATATAATAAATTAATGGTATTATTATCTAAGGTATTTTTTTTATAAATTGTTTGGAAAAATGTGTATGCAGCAACTGATAAAAGAAAGCAGAAATTTTCTTCAAAGTTCATTCATGTTCAGGTGCTACATAATATTTATTAGATGACAATGTAGGCCCTATGTGCTACAAACCTGAAAGTTAAATAAAGAAAAATCTG
This sequence comes from Neoaliturus tenellus, assembly GCA_030545055.2. NCBI lineage: Eukaryota > Metazoa > Arthropoda > Insecta > Hemiptera > Cicadellidae > Neoaliturus > Neoaliturus tenellus. Next base: position 245,862,643 of record CM061531.1, on the reverse strand, counting down.
AATAATAATATTCACAATAATCTGAAGGAATTTTGTTCACTCTGATCACTCGCCTCCGAGATGGACAAGATCTTTACTCAGCAGTAAAATTCTATTACCGTATTACTGGTTGTACTAGATACATTGAGTTATATACTTTTCAGACTATCTAGATTTACAAAACGTGAGTTAAGTTACATAAGCATAAAGTGTATCCTATCCTATATTGTAATACGAGTAAATTATATATTTGTATGTGTGTATGTTTGCACACGGATCTCAAAAACAGCTAAAACCATTTTCTTCCAACATTGCAGATAACATAGTTTTGGGATGAATTTAATATAAATACAGGTCTCTATGCCAGAAAAAATCTTATCTCTTTATAATCATTAATTCAAATTTTAAAAATTTTAACATTGGTCTTATGGTGTTAAAAAAAAATAATGAAAACAGTAGACTCAACTGTCAAAGTGCAGAATAGGCCTATGTGTTCCAGTATAAACATGTAATTTTGCATGGTAGCCAATTACTAAATTATTAAATGGTACTATTTTATGATGAAAATAATCTATAATTTTTTAAATCGTACTTCATACTGCTGATTATGAATAAGAATAAAAGTAATGTAAAAGTATATAAAACAACAAATCAATTTGTAGAATTACATTTGAATTTAAAAACAAAAGCATTAGAAAGAATAAAGCAAACACCAGCTAACTAAATAATTAGAATCCACGTGTTACACATTCAACATGTGTTTTAACAAATATACACGAGACCCGTAGGCCTACATTGAAACAGTCTGAAAGCACAGAAAAAGAAAGCTGAAAGGCGAGTGAGTGGAGCGAACGAGCTCGTCTTGAACAAGAAATAAGCCTTTTTGCACCGGGCTGTCTGTAAATGATATTACCATATTTTATCTATGATATTACTACCAAAAATATTACTGTTTAAGTTTACCGAGCTAATGCTTGGCCCCCAGGTGCTGAAAATTATAAACCTAATATCAAAGTATATCATGGTACGGTAATGTATATATTTTATTTGATGTCAATAAAACCATACAGCTAAAAGCCTGTAAAGGATTGAGGAAAGATTGGTTATAAAAAACTAAAGCATATTCCTATTATAGAACTTGACGGCGAGTGAGGGTAGAGAACGAGATCACCCGAAGGGCAAGTTTGTATTAATATAAACTTAACAATTCTATCATTTTATAACAGAAATGTTTTAAATAGCAGAACACGTACATAAAATAACAATTAGTTGTTAAATACTAAAGGAATTGTGTACGTGGAAGTACTTTCGCGGGTGTAGGATTCCCGGTCTAGTCCATTGGGGGTAGTTTTGCTGGGGGTAGAATTCCGGGGGTAGTTTTGCTGGGGGTAGTTTTGCTGGGGGTAGAATTCCGGGGGTAGTTTTCCGGGGGTAGTATTCCGGGTCTAGTCCATCGGGGGTAGTTTTGCTGGGGGTAGTATTCTGGGGGTAGAAATCCGACTGGTGTTTGGTTTGCTATAATGTTAATTTAGAGCAACCAAATTAAATAATAATGTATTTATAAAACTGGGGGTACTTTTCCGGCCGCGAGCCAAAACTCCATGCCACTTTAAGCTCCGCCCCTCGTGACGTTAAAATGACGTAGCGTTTTTTCATGGGGGTACTTTTCCTGGGGGTAGAATTCCGCTACCCCATAGTAACCATCTATGGAAAGGTATAAATCTGAAATGATCCAAATCGGACATAAGGGTTCTGCTCGACGGCCCTTTAAAGTTACCATGTTATTTTAATGGGAGAAATATTTTATTTGGTTTGTTTACTGTGTGTTGATTATACAGCTGTTATAAGGATCAAATTTAACTGCAGACTGTTACTATCAGCTGTTTGTGAAAACAGTAGTTTTATGTGAAATTGTTGTTTTGTTTATTTTAATGGTTCGTTTACGTGAATGAAATGCCATCTTTACGGAGAGGAGGTGTAAATCTTGGACGACACACCATTTAATATCTTGTAAACATATAATAACCCGTCGCAGCAAACCTGCGTAATCAAAAATTATTAGAGTATTGCAGACTTGTTGAGAGTAAGCGCAGCGAACAACCTAAATCTGGCGACGAGTGTGTGCAGCGAATGAGCCAACCCAAAAGGTGAGTGAGCGCAGCGAACAAACTAAATTGACGGTGAGTGATTGTAGCGAACAAGCTGACCCAAATGGCGAGTGAGCGCATCGAACGAGCTAAATCCTGACGGCGAGTGAGCATAGCGAACGAGCTCACTTGAATTACCTATAAAACATTTGCTATTATTGAGTGAAAAAATAGTCGCTCCGCTCAATATTGCAAGCAGACAACTGCATTGTATACCTAGTTATTTACACCATCAGATATTTCCTTACCATCAGCATTCACTTTATTTTCTCAAAAAAATGTGGAAAAGTTTGAATATTTTTCTTTAATTAATGCTTATTATTTATTAATGATCGACCAGGCCACCTTGGTCTCTCTCTGATTTCCTTATTATATTACAATTATACAACTTCTTTGCTTACAAACTGCCTTAAATTTTTTATTTATATAAGATCTAACATAGGATAAGAAACCCAAATCATTTGACTCCTTAGCCATTTTGCTAAGCACTCTCTTTTTTGCACTAAATACTTTTATTCCAGTAGGTATCCAACAATTGTTTTTTCCACTAACAGATTTATTAGAATTAAACTTTAAAGGAACTATCAAAAATATGTTTATAATGTCGAAAAAAAAAAAAAAAACAGCCATAATTAGCATCCAAAGTAATGCAGGGTTTTACATTCCAAACTGTACTACTTAAACTATCTAAATATACAGAAAAATATTTACAATCCTCTTTGAAAAAACCTTACTTTTATTAACAACCTTAGGCTTTACATTATGGACTAAATATGTGCTTAAAGATAAAAAGATTGATCCGTGGTCAGATAAGCCTAAATCTAAATTAATTTTTGAATGAATTGGTCCGGTTTTAAATTTATTGGTTATTACATTATCAATGTCTTGGTATTTAAAGTTATTCTAGTCTGTGATGTAAAATTTATAGTAAGTGCATTTCAAGTAAATTTAACACATTGAACCCTATGCCTGAGTATAGCTCCGGGTACTGTGAATGCCGTTTCCAACGAAGCCCGAGTATAGGTCGTGCAAGGACATTATTCCAATAAAAAAAAGAGATAAAAAAAATTTCTTTTTTTATTATATGTTGTTATAGGTATATAAATATAGGTTTGTACATATATGTTTATGTACATTTACATATACAAATATACATATGTCTAAATACATGTATTTATGTGTGTGTGTACGTATACATTTCGGACATTAGACATATAAAAAATTGAATTTTAAGTAGGGATGGACGGGAATGGATTTTTAGTTCGGGACGGGACGGGACGGGAATTTTTATTTCCCGTCCAATTTCGGGACGGGATCAGGACGGGATTGCTCTTCTCAACGCTATTGGGAAATATTCGTTTTGACTTTTATCTGAATGTCGTATAAAGACAAATTAATGTTAAATATCAACTGGTTCTCTTTTAAAATATTTCCACTTGTTTTGTATAAGTTACAATGAACCTCCTTTTGTTGAAAAGATTTAAAATATCTAATTTTAGCGAATTTCCCATAGGGAATAAGCTATTACCGTAGGTCTCATGGTAAGACCTAAGCCCGGGACCATGTTACTTTTTCGTTTTTAGGTGCCCAGAGACCAAAAATAATAGTCATTAAAAATTTTATATATATATATATATATATATATGAATATATATATATATATATATATATATATATATATATATATATGTATATATGTATGTGTCCCTAGACACGATAACTCTCGTAAAAATGGTCCGATCGAGACCAAATTTGGTAGAGATGTGTAATCCTACGTTTATTCGGATGAGTTCGTAAACCAGACATATCGACCTAGAGGAAGGGGTAGTTTTTGGGGGTTTTGTACCCCAAAAATGGGTTTTTTGCATTTTTCATATGTAAATTTTAAAAATTTTAAATTTTTATTTTGACCATTGGATTTAGCTAAAAAAAACACACAATTTAGTATTTTGAAGCTTTGCTCTATCTCCATTGGTTACCGAGATATTACAAAGTCTAAAGACAGTACATTGTATTTTGGAGCTCCAATGTTAATCTTATGGAGAATTGGGATGTGTTAATATTTCACTTATTAACCAATATTTTTCAATGAAACTTGGAATTCAGCTTCATTTGATTGAGATCCATCCTTTTACAGTAAAAAATCTTGGTTTTTGTGCTTATCATGGCAGCAAACCTGCATACTCTTTTCCCATGTTAATCATATGGAGAATAGGCAAACTTCTTTAGCAATGGACAGATATTGATGAAACTTAGTAAATGGCTTCATATGGTCGAAATAATTCTTTTTTATGTTAAAAACCTACTTTTAGTGTTCCCCATGGCAGCATACCTGCATATTCTCCCTATATTTATCATAAGAAGAATAGACATTTATTTCCCTATTTATGAGCATGTGATTTTATTTGGTTTACGGTTTTATGTGGTCAAAATTAATATGACTAATTTAAAAATTTGCTAAGTACGCAGGTCTGCTACGACGGGGGGTATTTATATTTGCAGTATACAATAAGATAAGGATAGAGTATAAATTTTCTTGTAACAAAAAAATTTAAATCAAATCACTAAACACTATACATACAAAAAAAGTCCATCAAACATTTTATAAAAGTTTTGTTGAATTAAATATTAAACGTTTTCTATAAAGAATGGTAAGAAAAATTAAGTACATAAAAATATAGATTAAAACTATTTGAAAAATTGTAAAGAAAACAAAACTGTATTACATAAATAGGCCTAAGGCCTGCTCAGTTGAAAAAAAAACAAAAAAACAACAAATTGAAATTAAATATTCACCCTAAGGAATGAAGTGGTTGAACAAACCAAAGCCATTTATAAACCCAAGAAATGTTTATTTTTCAATTTTTTTTTATACTTATTGATTTAACTGAGACAGGTTCTTACTTAGAGATTATCATAAAAATTGAACTTTAAAAATATACACTATTAGACCTAATTATTTTTATTTCTATACTCACTCATTTAGCTATTTTTTGCTATTTAAAAAAAGGAGTGTCTGATGAAAATATCAATAAAAAACAATGAAAGTTTAAAGTTATGAACCTCAAAATCTAATAAATGTATTTGTAATGTTTAATTTTTTAAAATATATTTAATGGGATTTGAAGTTCTTCATTTAATAATTATATTAAATTATTATAAGATGTTTTTAACATTATAAAACAGTAATTCAATTAAAGATTAATTTATTTAACAATACTTTGTCATTTTCTCTTTGATTGGAAAGTCAAAAAACTTTGGTTGACATTTTGTTTAATTTGTAAGAATTAGACGAATCAAACGAGCCATCCCTTAGTTTTTTACGACAATTGGTTCAGAAAGTAGCATTTGGTACTAGGAGCAAAAAACACCCCTCTTGAATAAATTACTGCCGGAGGTCGAACAATAGATAAGCTGAACAATAGATCGTCTCTGGCGTCCGAGGAATGTGGAAGCATGTATTTGTGCCGTTCCTCGTTAGCGAGACCGCCGGCCGCGATCGCCGGCCGCGATCGCCGGCCGGGAACGCCGGCCGAGATCGCCGGCCGGGAACGCCGGCCGAGATCGCCGGCCGCGACCGCGGCCGCCGCGCCGTTCGGCAGTTCCCGTCCCGATAAATTCCCGAGTAAAAAAAATCCCGCCCGATGATCGGGACAAATTTGCTCCCGAAAATTTTCCTGAAATTTCGGGTCCCGTCCATCCCTAATTTTAAGTGGCCTGTGTGTAGGTAAGTATTTAAAAATCAAAATAAATAATTGGCTTATGCATGTTAATATTCAGGGGGGTGTTGTAGGTAAAATTGATGATCTAAAAATATTATTAATTATGACATAATCATGTATGTATATCTATATCTATATGCACATGCATTTGTTGATCATGTTCGTGTATATGTACATTAGGTACATGTTTATGTATATGTATGCCTCTATGTATATATATGTACATTTGCATGTAAATATATATGTATATGTACTGTATATGTAAATTATATAATAAATATGTATATTATATGCCTATATATTTTTTATTATTTACCCGTTGCTAAGCAACAAATTCAATAGAAAATCCAATTTTAGGTATTCCAGTGATTTCTTATATAACAAATGTATATAAATACATATATATTAAGTAATATATGCAATTTCCCTGATACTTTACTATTAGTATATAGGTCAAAAATAAATAAAAAACAATTTGATTAATATTATATAAACTTGTACATATGTAGCTAATTTTTTTAATTTTTAAATTACATGTTTCTTATTATTAAAAAAATAATAAGAAGTTTTCAATTGCCCTATAACACATTATCTTTTCTAAAAGGTCTGGATTTTCTCTTTAAAATAACATATAGTTTATTGGCGTTTTGGTTAAAAATAAAGAAGTAATAATTTTTTGTATTCCATGCAAAAATGCCCAGCATTGTATCACATAAGCAATGTTAAGCGCCCAGGGTTCAATGTGTTAAAAACATTTTCTTTGGTTTTGGAGATTTACTGATATTCATTACGTCAATATTAAAATCTCCAAACAAACAGAATGACTTAATTTCATAAGATTAAAATAGATTCAAATTTATCAAGGAATACATTGTATCAAAATTTCTCTTACAATGAGTTCTATAAAAAGAACCTATTATACTATTTAAAGTAGGAATTTCAATACACGAGGCTTCAATTTTACCTACAACACCCCCCTGAATATTAACATGCATAAGCATAAATTCTTTATTTTTATTTTTAAATGCTTCCCTACACACAGGGCACTTAAAATCCAAATTTTTTTATCTGTCAAATTGTGATCAGTATTGCAGATAATAAAATTATATTCTAAATTTATTGCATGCTTACTTTTGATTACATCAAGTAAATTGATCAACTTATTACTAAGAATACTAGTATCAGTAGTATTTGAATAAGGACTATCTATAAATACCCCACTGCTTAAACCGTTATGAGGAATGCTAACAGACCTGTTATAATCCTTAACTTAGGCCTAATTAGACTAACTAGCCAGTGTCCGATATATGTTTCAAAGATGTGAAATTTAGTCGATCCAATAATTTAGTGATGAGATATTATTGGCAATTTTCAACTGATGCATAGTAATTTTCTTATTGTCTTAACTATATTACTTTCAGATTGGATTTTATTATTTTCAGAAGTAGTTTTTCCAGCTTTAAATCAATATTGTAGAATTCTGTATATTTTGCCTCATTTCACTTTATATAGTTTTGTAATAAAAATTAGTGACTCAATCCAATTTTTATTACTGTAAGTTTATGAACATAAAGAATTTTTTTATTTTATTTGAGATTCATGCTTTTTTTTCATACCATCTCACACCTTTTGCTTCAATGGCTGTAAACCATTCACAACAACCTAGCTGTAACGTAGGTGATTTTCTTTACCCATTACATTATTTAAGACCTCTTAAGCCAAAAATAATAATGTTGAGGATTGTTGAGATTTTAGAGAAAGTCACATGATTCCTTCCGCATATGCGCACTGCAGACTCACCACTTTAGGGTTGAACGGTGGTTTGATCTTACGCGCCAACAGGTCAGCCCAGTTGATGGAGCGGAAGAATTCGTGGTTTTTGACATCGTCAAAGTCTCCATAGCCAGAACCCAAACGGCGTGATGGATTTTTCTCCAGAAGCTACAACAATAACCAATTTTTTAAAAACAAATTTAATCTTCAACAAACTTGTTCGAATCTCTACATCCACTTGGACTAATCAGGTATCCATAACGGGATGTATTTTTTTCTCTAAAGCGGGAATTAAAATAACAGGTTACTAAGAAGAAAAATAGGGGAAATTAGGATGGTAGAGAGGAGATTTGTCCCGTGGAGGGAAATAAAATTACATCTATTCACCCGAACATAAATTTTAAACGGTGTATAAGTAGGCCTCTACCAGAAATAAGTAGCTTTGAAAGTAAAAAAACATTATTTTTACTTAAAACCGAGGTTTGTTAAAAATGACATGATTTTTCTGAGGAGAGGGGGGGGGGGGGTCAGACAAATTATGATGGTAGGATGATTTTAGGGGGAGGGGGGTCCAAAAAGCGATGACGTAATTTATGGGCCCCCTTATCGCTGCTGATTGAGGTAATCTACTGTGGTTTTTGACTTTTCTAGGGAATAAAAGAGAAATATAAAAATAATCCTCAAAATTTAGGCTATATCACCTCGGTGAGTATCCGCTTAGCAGCCTCTGAGGGGCCGACCCGTAGTCTCAGCGGCTGGTACAGTATCTGGTCGTACATCTCGGCTGTGTTGCGGCTGTAGAACGGAGGCAGTCCGTACAGCATCTCGTACAACACCGCACCCAGGCACCACCAGTCCACGCTGCGGTCATACGCCTGCAAAAGTTAGGTTATGTTGTATAAAGTACATTATCTGGTCATACATCTCGGCTGTGTTGCGGCTGTAAAATGGGGGCAGTTCCTACAGCATCTTGTACAACATGGCACCGAGGCACCACCAGTCAACGCTGCGGTCATACGCCTGCAAAAGTTTGGTTAAGAAATTGAATAAAAGTGTATTTGGGTTTAACTAGCGACATTAGTTAAAACAGTAATGCCAGGGGTCCTAAATGTATATTAGTAAGAGAGACCTATCTCAACCCATGCAGGGTTTGATATAGTGTAATATAATAGAATAGAATATTTTCTTTATTGTCACAAACATCTTTTTACATAACGTAGGCCCTATACAAAACACAAAGACAGGTGACATTGTCAAAATGAAAAACAATATGCAACTATGCTATGTTATTTGTAATAAGAATATGCACTCTCTTTTTTAATAAGAACAGATTGTATAATACAAAATAGTAAAACAACAGAGTAAAAAGATACATAAAAATTCAAAATTATCCTGAAAATAGTCATTTACTTTGTAATAAACTCTACTAATTAAAAAGTTCTTCAATGTTTCTTTGAATTTACCATTATTTTCCATCTCTTTCATTTGTTGCAAAAGTTTGTTAAAGAATTTCATACAAAAATAAAGTGGTGTTCGCTCAGTCAATTTCAATTGGTGTATGGGAAATAAAAAATCACCTATCGCCCTTGTACTATGATTATGTTTATGTTGTTTGGCAATTAAAGACTTATAATTGGATTTTATGCAAATTAATGTAGCTAGTGATGAGAATTTTCATAATATTATCCTTTTACACAAAAATCCATTACAGCAATTCTTAACCTTAATAAATCTGTCTCAGAAAAAGTAATTTTTCTGATTGGGTATTTTGACAGTTTATTGTGAGATAAAGAGAATAAAAACTGAATGTTAGATGCTAATGTAATTTTTTAATTTCTCTTTATAGTGTTTAAATAACAAATGTAACACACTCATATATCAGAAAGTGGTATTGCCATTACAAGTGATACAAGCATGGCATCAAAAGTAGTAACACTTGTATCCATCACCATTAGTGATGTGTCGAGACCGAAACTCGAATCTCGAAACCACCGAAACTTTAGAAAAACACGAAAGAAGAAAGTGAACACGAGTCATTATCACCGTCAAATTAGGATCGGTCTGATAAGTTAATGGTAAGTTAATGATAATCTGTTAACACATTGATGGGACTATGAGGCAAGGGCAACACTGCTAACCAACTGTTGACAAAGAGAAACTGATGGTGTCGTCTGCTGTTATTGTTGTCTATATAATTTGATTTACTTGACTTATTTATTTAGTTTAGTGATGTTTAGTTGATGTAGAAGTGATTGATGTGATGTTTTATTTTGTTTCCTCGTTTTGATAGCCTACGAAACGGCTATTCAAACCGATCGGACAGTGGAGAGCAAGTACTATAAAGTTAAAACAATGAGCTCATCGTATAAGTTAATTTTACAAGTTAATTGTTAGGCCTAGTCACCGCGTGGTTAGGCGTTAGTAGTTTTTTGTTAGTATTCCTCTGTTGAAATGCCGACCATAGTGGGTGGATACTGTTATTTTTGTGTAGAATTATTGAATGTCTGGGTAGATAGTAAAGACACAGTTATGAACAGTTTTTCTATGTTATTCTAAGCTTATTAATGATAGATTACCTACTGCTGTATTACTGACTGAGTAGGCTAAACAGTGTATTTTGTAATTTTCCATGTTTAACTTATATCTGATCTTCTTAATGGATGGATTTTGACTCTTGGTTTATTGAGATTTTTTTACATGAACAAAAATTTTTTTTGGATTCTAGAGTTTTTAATTAGGGAAGAACTCTTAGTGAAAATTATTATGCTAAGATTAATTGATTCACTTTGGTGATTCTGAAAAATTTCAGGGGATTCTGAAATTTATCTTTTTATTTTAAACTACTTGGAATGTGATATAGATAAGTGAAATGATTTATTTGGAGTTACTGGTTTTAATAAAACCCCTTACTAGGCAAGTAAGTTGGCTTTAAGAATATTATAGCCTCCAGACTTACTACCAAACTATTAATGGTGAGTAAGTTTTTTAATAGTTTAGCGAGGTGAATTTTAAGATTCAATTTTTTAAGTTTTGGTTTTGGTTTTCAAGTTTGAAATCCCTGGTTTTGACCATCACTAATCACCATGTATAAAAAGCAGGGAGCCCAGCGCTTTCAGAGCCACAAAAAGTAGGAAAAGTAGGATATTTTTGCTCAAAAGTAGGACTTTGAAAATGAAACAAATACACTTAAAATATGATAAATCCATGAATTTGAGCCACAATGTGATGAAATCCACACAAAATTGAAAACAAAAACATGGAATTATACAAACAACTAGGCTAAAATAATTCTGAACACCTGTACTTGGCACCAAGCTTCCTTCAATGAATTCCGCAAACATTTTAAAGAATTAAAATTTTAATCAAACTGATATTAGGGCTTGAATTGGGTTTCTATTAAGAAATTTATATTTGGGAAGGCAAGATATAGTAGAAGTTTATCCTTATGGCGATACAGTATTAACAATAAGTACCAGGATTAATTGAACCTTGCTCGTTGGTTTCAATTCACCTTTGTTGTAGTACCATGGTAATTAGGCTTTGAAGCATAAATCATTTATACCTTTTCACAGGTGACAGCTTTTTAAAAACCAATATTTAAAAGTAGTATTATTTTATTTTTGTTTTCATTTTGTTGTTATTTCATTGACTTGATGGCAACCCATAAGATCTATGTTAAAAAATTATGAGCATTCACATTAATAACTGTGTCACCACAGCATTGATATCAAAATTAATTACTTAATTAGATTTTAACTAGAAGGCAAAGCTATAAGCACCAAAAGGAGATATAAGGAAGTACCGTAATTCACAGTTGGTAATTTTAAGTTGTTTCCGAAAGCCCAGCAAGTTAAGTTGTGCTGCTTATTTTGTCAGCAGATTGAAGCCCTTGTGACGACAGAAAATTTAGTAGACTTAAATACATTTTTGAAGAAAATTAATTTTTTGTACAAATGAAAAACGCCTTTAAACCTGAAGGTTGCTGGTTCGATCACAGAAAAGTTAGTAGCTCTTTAATGATTTGAAACTGGACCCAGCTGCCATTGGTTGCTTGGCTATTAATTAATGGCCCTGTCAAAAAGAAAGAGCTGATCTTAGACAGTAACAAAGCTACACAAGGCATCACACCCAATTAGACACTCATACTTCATTCATATTGGAATTAAAATACGTCCTGGTAGCGTTGGCGTCTAAAATAGCAAAGCGATTGTTTTTGTATGGGTGTTGTCTTCAATTTCCCTGACTTTCACTGAACATTTACCATCGATTTCCCTGACTCACGGACTTTGCTGAAAATTATATTACACACTAAAAAAATACTACTGCCCTGGCAAATCAGAGAAAAACATGAATAATTATTAACAGAATACAAAAAGTAATTAAATTTTTAAAAGAATGGCATTCAAAACAAGTTTCTTAAATCAAATTTCTTGCTAGAAACAAAATATAATGGAATTCAGGAACAACTAATTGAGATCAAAAAAAGGAAAATATTAATAATTTAAAATATTCCAAACACAAATATACGGTACAGCAATAAATTTAATTGTACATTTAAGAAAAAATCTGTAAAATGCTTTTATAGTCAGGATTACGGGAAACTGAAGCATTTTAAAGCCACCTCAAATCCATCATTAGGGCAGATTTTTTTTTTCTTTCCATACTTTATACCCATTTCCCTGACTTTCCCTCACCAGAATTTGTTTCCCTGACTTTCCCTGACTATCCCTGAGTTTCCAGAATGTGGACACCCAAGTTAAGGACTTAAAACATTTGACGCGTTGCATAAAACTTTTAATTATGAAAAAAATAATTTAAAAAAATTAAAACAGGCCTCAAAAAGTAGGAAAGTAGGACAAATTTTCTAAAAGTAGGATGGTTCCTACTTTCCTACTAAAAAGTAGGAAAAGTAGGAAATGTAGGACGACTGGGCTCCCTGAAAAAGTTCACCTAATCTTTACAAGGAGTAAAATTTGGGTTTACATAACAGGTGGGTAAAGGTTATTTGTTTATTAATTCTTCATTAACCACCAACCTCTTTGCGCACGACCTCAGGCGCCAGGTACTCGGGCGTGCCGCAGAACGTGTTGGTTGTGTCCGTGGCCAGCAGACCCTCCTTGCTGAGGCCGAAGTCCGTCAGCACAACGTGGCCAGTCGAGTCCAACAGCAGGTTCTCCGGCTTGAGGTCGCGGTACACAATCCCCTGGCCGTGAAGATAGCCGAGCGCCGACGCCACCTCCGCCGCGTAGAACCGTGCGCGTGGCTCCGCGAACGTCCGCTCCCGCTGCAGGTGGAAGAACAGCTGCAAAACAAACAGTAAACTTGTCAACAAGGGAAATTAGCCCAATCCCATAAAACTTTGTTGACATCCCAGAAACTAAAGTTCTGACCATAAAAGGAGTCAAAGAAGTTTGGTACTTGATTTTTATAAGGGTGCCATTTGTTTTGAACGTTATTTTCTCTTGAACCATATCAGATATGCATTAATCAAAATAGCATTCTAAGAAAATTGTAGGAAAATGAAAATTACACGATTATATATTAAAAGGTCTTTTAATTCTGATTTCTGATTCGTTAAAAATAATTTATATTTTTTATCATCATTATTTATTTATTTCACATTGTAATGTCAGTGTTATATTTCATAGAACAACACTATGATGTAGTTTGCTCCCCCTGACTGTAGCCTAAGCTATAGGATATTATATTAACTTTACAATTGTCAATGCATTCATGTAATGTCCTATGGCAAATAAATTATTCTGATTCTGCCAAAAGATAGCCATGTCCAAGAGGCGTCTAACTATCTACTTTATTTAACTGGAGGAGACTTGCATTACCTCTCCACCATTGACATAGTCGAGTACGAAGAATAGCTTGTCCCGCGTCTGGAAGCTGAAGTGCAGCCCGACCAGGAACGGGTGGTGGAGGTTCTTCATCAGCACGTTACGCTCCGACATGATGTGTTGGGCCTCGTTCTGTCTCAGGATCAGTCTTTTGGATAACACCTGCAATGAAACATGAGGTAGACTCAGCGACTCAATCGAGAGGGAGTTAATATATTGTTTGTACATCGTACAAAACTATTTTTTGTAAAACTTTTCCAAACAATAACGTTGCCGGGCTTAAGTAGTACTTTTGTGCCCTTGGTAGAAAAAGAATCAGCTGGTGTTGAAGTCATCGCTTGTTTGTAATTGACAATATGGAAAACTGCAGTAACAGGAGATAATCAGCTGATTTTTTTTCAATAGCAAAAAGACGGATTGCTTTTTTGTGAGTAAGGTAAACAATTTAAAAAATCTTATTTTTTTTATGAAGTAGGTAAAATCAATTTGGCAATACGACAAAAATACACTTAAACATGGGCCTAAAATTGCTTTCCGATTTTGTTCTAAACTGGCCTTGTGTGAAAAGTATCAAGACCCAAGTGATGTTAGACCCTCTGTGTAATTTTCACTATTTAATGTTAAAAAGTCACTATTTTTAAATCTCATAAATTATTCACGGTCTTAATTCATCTTATCTTAGTTAATTTCACATCACATTTTCCGATTAGAATTAACCTTCCAACAAGTCATAGAAATCAAGTTCGTAATCGTTACCGGTAGAGAGTAAGATTTTAAATTAAAATATGTTACCTTCACGGCGTAGTATTTAGAGTCACATCGATGTCTTGCCAGTAACACCTTGCCAAAGCTACCCTTTCCGATCACATGGAGGAACTCGAAATCACTTGGTCTTGCGCTGGAAAAAGCATATCAATATAGATTAACTCAAGATTTTTCACTCACTGAGTGTTCCTACAGCTGACTTTTATTTTTGGCAGCAACATACAATGCGTAACTAAAACGTAATGTAAACATCCTGAGGTCCCTGATTTGATCCTTAACAAGGTTGATATTGTACACAATAGCCATTAATGATAACGTAGTCTCTATGACATTGACGGCTTTCTGTAATATGGAAAGTAAACCGCCACCCTTACTGACATAGCTATATCATATTCCCTGACTTTAGTCTAAAATAATAATAATAATAATAAGACTGTCCATGACTCCACTTTTGTAGAAAACTGAGTAACAAGGGATAAAAGATGCTACCTAACAAATAGTAAAAACCAGATAAAGTGAAGACCTGATTTACAGGGTGTCTACTGAAATCTGATTTTAGAATTCTAGTATATTTCCAGTATATTTTCTCAAAAATTCCAGTATCACTCGCGAACCATTAATTTAAACATGAAGTAACAATAACGACAATTTATTAATATAATCAATATTGAAATAGATTTTTGTATAAAGATAAAACCCTTATGATTATGATTAATAAGTAGTTTCCAACAATAACATTGATTAATATTTTTTGACAATTTTTTTGTGAAGGCCCTTAACTTACTCTATAGCCCACTGTTCCTTTCACTTTATTTTGCTTTTATTTAATATGACAAATAATTATAAAGAACATTTAACTACAAAAAAAATACTGAATAGGTTAATACTTAAAAGTAAAAAAATATCAGAATATGACTAAAATGTAAGAAAGAAAAAAAAATTTTGAGTATAATATCAAACATTTTCTAGGCTCCATCATTACACAAATGTGTACATTTTTTTTATTAACTAATTGAAGAGAACTAAAAGTTTTCTGATTTTGGTTTGCAAACATACTTAAACAGCAAAAATGACTTGTAAAATATTTTTATATTATTATGTACGGATCAAATGACCAAATCTATATATTTAAAAAAATACGCATTTAAAAAAAATTCTAAAATTCCAGTTTTTATTTTGAAATTCCAGTATAATTCCAGTTTTTCCAGTATGGAAATAAAATTCCAGTATAATTCCAGTATTTGAAGTATTTCCAGTATCAGTAGACACCCTAACATAATATACATGCCCAACGTTGGCCATAGATGTAAAATGCACATTCTTCTTAACACTAATGAATCATACTTGATTTACACCTTATACCCTAAAACAAACCTCGTATGGACAACATTTTTTTCATCCAAGGATTTTTTAATTTTTATATAGGGGTTTTTGGCAATGAGAAATCGATTGGAGCTGGTCACAAGGCTGGGAAAATCCAGTTTCCATCAGAAATTTAGTTCCCACGCCATCATCTTGGATCTTTTTTGTAGCTTATGAAATTTAATTAAAATCAGCTGATCAATGCAGAAACCAACATGTTACATTTTCAACTGGTGGTTCAACAAATTTATATGGAAGGTCTTCTGGCAAGTAACTCTTCTCCATTGCAACACTTGAAATTTAAAATATTTAGGTTAAGTTAGTTTA
The DNA here is from genome assembly GCA_030545055.2 of Neoaliturus tenellus. Classification (NCBI taxonomy): domain Eukaryota; kingdom Metazoa; phylum Arthropoda; class Insecta; order Hemiptera; family Cicadellidae; genus Neoaliturus; species Neoaliturus tenellus. The sequence goes on along the minus strand of CM061531.1, from coordinate 245,846,722 downwards.
GATGATAAGTTACCACAATAAAGTTACCTGCAAGCCGGATTGAAAAATCAGTCTCACAGGTCACTACTGGAGAGAGATACCTGCCAGGAGTTATCCTATTTATATCACAGAGAGTGCAGCACCCTTTCGTCTGAAGAGTGAGTGGATAAAAAAAAACTGTTTCTAGAAAAGGAAAGTGACGTTTTGTAAGTCGAGAAAAAGCTGGGCCCCCCAGGTACTAACATTAACTTCAACCAGACTTGCTTTATCCTAACATTCAACTCACTAGATCCGCTCGGTGGGTCCGAGGTTGAGGTTCTCGTCCTCCTCGGCCTTTTCGCAGCTGTCCTCAGTGCGTGTGTCCTCTGAGCTTGGCCGGTGACCGTCCAACTGAAGGAATGTCCTCACTTCACCACTGCGAGATGCACAACCATAAAGCAAACAACATCACATCACGCATCGTTACATAAGAATCTAAAAAAAGGATATGCCCCCTTCATTTGAAATTAAGAAAATTTCAATAAGTAACAATCATGATAAAAACTCCTGACTTTTTTTGGGCTTGGCATTTCAGTAGATTTGATTGAGGATATTACTACAAACATTCTCCCGAACAAATTTTCATTCAGCTGGTACTAATGCAATAATTTATAAGATAAAATCTAATTAAAACCATTGAAAAACACCATCCATCCATTTTACTATATATATAATTTACATTTAATTATGTGCAAATAAATATCAATTTTTGTGAAGAATTTATGAAAAAAACATTTTTATTATTCCACTTTACCACCCATTTAATTTGCATCTAGGCCTAATTATGTGCACATAAATATAAATTATCATTTTGAACTAAAAATATTGATTTTATCTTTTGATAGAGTACGATCACCTCTGATCGAAATTCCATCGAAATTTCACTTGAGCAAACCCCAATTCGTTAAAACTTTTGTTCTTCCTGTTTTGCTAGCATTTGTTAATAAAACAGCTGCCTAATGATTTAATCAATTACTTTTCTTCCATAAAATTAACACTCAAACTTTAAAAGCCTACAGGGCGTAGGCCATAGGGGACAATCTGAATTATAATAGGATTCTGCTCATCCACAGAACATATCTTTCTAACAGTATGTGCGGATTTCTGAGAAGCTGAGAAAAAAAGAATGTTTGCCTATTAATATATAGAAGATTATTATAATGAGCAGCAATAGAACAGATGGGTGAAGGTTCAGCAAAACAAATTAATTTAACATGTAGCTAAAGAGAAAAAAAAATCAGCTGGCTTGTTAAAAGTCTTGACCTTGACATGCCTGTTTTATTGCCCTCGACTATATCACGTTATGAAAATATACTGTTGATTGATGAGTTTGCACCTCAAAACGATTGAGCTTAAATTTCAATAACGATTATTTACATTTACTGAGAAAATATTCTGCTTGTTAAAACATCACAAAAATTCAAAATGTCTGGCTCCCAACAAATTTGTATTGTCTCTCAAAAGTTTTTGAAAACTAAATTCCAAAACAATTACACATATAATTTGAAAGTCGACCAAGAATGTATACTGACATGTTGAGCAGTTTAGGGTCCTGCATGAGCTGCTGCACAAAGGCGTTGAGCCCCTCGCGTCTCTGCGCCACAAACTGTGGGTCCAGGTTGTTGCCGAACAGCTTCTTGCCTGGCAACTTGAGCTGCAAGTTGGGCACCTGCAACACCACCAAGTCGCCTGAGTACATTCTTGCATAAAAGTTTAAATTGGAGCACATTCATAAAACTTACCCGTAAATCAACCAATCCAATCATAGATGAAAATAAGGCTAACTAAGAAATTAAATTTTTTAATTTTTACTGAACCAAACTTTACACTAAAAGTATGATATTGTGATATGAATTTCTAAAATTTATCCTTAAGAATCTGCTGTACCCACCACCTTAGATTTTAATTCCTATAAAAATAAAGTTAAATTTGAAACGTCTGCTACGCCTTTAATATTGGTTAAAAAACATTCGCCTATGTCATTTTAAAGGAAATTTTAATATCTTAGGGATGGGACGCTTGGCATGGCCCGGCAGACAAGGGGGGAAGGGTAAGAACGAGTCATCAGACTTTGGTCTAACGCAAATGTGTCCCCACTAAATGTATTTCCCCACAAATTTACAATTATTTTGTGTCGCTGCTTAAAATTAGACACGCCAAAAATTTAACTATTCAAAATAAAATTGAATTATTTAAAAAATTTTTGCACTTTTTAGATACAAAATCCTATGGACTAACAGAATATTCTAATTAAAGAAGATTTTGAATTGAAGAAGTTCGAATTATCCTGGTTCCACTGTATTATTTTTATACATTTTAACTGTCCACATCAGTAAAGAAATGGCAAAATTTGATTCATGTCGTTGCGGTTTTCATAAATAAATTTTGAGACCACTGAAACTTATAAAACATCACACCTCTTTAAAAAAATCATCATAAAGTTAACCATAATCTTTGATGGGCTGTTAGCTAGTTTATCATAAAACTCAAATTTGATAATCACCTTAAAACACCACCATTTCATACTATTATTACTACTTAATCAAAAACAACTGAGGACAAAAATGATTGAACAATGTTGATAAGTTGGCAACACTGCAGTGTTTACCCACATTACAGGTGGTTGGTTGGTACCACTTCGTGCCAGTCAGTACAATGCTGTACCATTGGGGGAAGCTGTATCATATGAGTGATAACGGCCCTACGTCTGGCAGACCACACTCCACAACTTTGATTACAAGTGTTGCGTCAATTAGTAATAAGACATGACGTCAATTGAGGAAACCTCTATTGGTTTTGTTAACAGACAAAACCCATAGGATTCATAAAGGACTTTGCAGACTCTTGATCAAATAATGAAATCCAAGTGTTCAGACAGTAGTCATCACAACAAATGACGTAAGTGAGTTGATAAAAACAATTAGTAATGTACCCGAAAGCCATTCAAACTACTTTTTCCCGTTACTCTGTTTAAAAAAGTTATAACAATAGCACAATTATTTTTTCTACGCATAACACTGAGAAGTTGTGTCCCCTTGATAGACATGACCAGTATTCAAAAAGCTATTCGTTATTATCTGTAGCACCAGTATTATCAATTTTACAAGTGATAAGGAAACAGTAATTTAGTAAGTTTTAGGGTACCGGTATATTGGAAAATCCTGGTCAGTTGTGGAGTTGTCCAAAGTACAAAAATTTTCAGCTTTAAGATAAGGTAATTTAACACTCATGAAAATTACTACTAGGATCAATTTAAAATATGTTAATTATTGTCTCCTAACTTCGTTACAAAGTGTTACAGGTAGTTATTATCTATGTTCTAAATCCACCTACTTCAAGAATCAAAATAATGCATTTGTGCAAAATAAAAAAGCAATAAACAAAACAAATACTAATGGAACAAAATGTTTTATTTCCACAGGCAATGGTACAAAGAGGTATTTCACTTGATACAATTCGATAGTGTTGTTCGACATCAGAGCCGAACACTAACCTGTTTCTTGAGAATGTCATGAAGCTTGTAGAACTCATTGTAGCGCCGGAAGACAAACCAGCACTCAGTTGAAGAGACCACCACCACTTTGTATACCTGTAAACACAATATGATATTACATATTGCACTTTCCGCTGTTTGCATTTGTTAGGAAATGCTTGTCAACTTATGCCATGAGAAGTTAAATTGATGTTGTTCTGAGTTGTTACTTTAGAACAAAAATGCCTCAAAATACTAACGCAAACTATTATTAGTTCCAAACTGATTTTTTTAAAGTAGGGGAAGCTAAGGTGGAAAATAGATCCAAATATAAAAAGAAAACGAAATTTCAACCATAACTTATTTCAACTTATTTCATTGTCCATGAAAAATAAATAAAAGCACACAGGAAGGATAACATTCTTTTACATTAAATAGATAAATTATCATAAGTTGTTTCTAGTAGCTTTACATTTAAGTTTATAGTTTGTGGCTAGAACTTGTTTTGAAATAAATATTTAAATTTTTATTGGTATAAGCAGGAGTTGATATATTGATGAACAAACTTTTAATACAAAGATTTTTTAAACTTTTTAAAATATGTTTTGTTGACGTTTTTGAAAAACTGATATATCTACCAAAGAAACACTAAAATATAAAGGCATTAGTATATGACATATATAAGGAATAACAAAATTAAAGAAAATCTGCTGTCTGCAGGGTAGAGGCACAGACTCTTCACAAACCATACTACACTAGACATTGTTTTGTGAATACTGTAAACTTGTCTTAACTGTGCTTAAAGAAAAAAGATCAATCATTGAAATAAAACAATTTTGAACTAACAAATAAGCTGGTACAGTACACTCTCGTTCATCGGACTCGGCGAAATCGGAACTCCGCTTCATCAGAACTGAAAACCTGGACATTATTAATTTTTTTTTCTTACGAAATAAATAATTTTTCCGTTTTAGCGCCTTCAATTTCCATTCGTTCTATCCGCACAACAGTGAAGTATTACATTTTGCATCAAAAGTCATGAGGCGTTTTCCATAATCTGTACCCATCGATGTGATTTACGATGCCGTGGAGTATTCACACAAAAATAGAAAGAGGAAGGGGGCAGGAAGTGAACAACACATCCGCTTTGACCGCTTCCCAAACAGTCTGTCTCGCTTCGCGACTGCACCTGTGTTACGTGGAAGTCAGTTGACTGCTGGAATATGAATATGGAATATGAGAATAAAGATTTTGGATCTTTATTTCCTGCGTTGTTTTTATTCCTAAAGGTTCATTGTTACCATGTTCAAAGTTTGAGAGCCTTATTTTCATAAAATCTCTTGTGTTATCTTAAAAACAAGAGTGAATACAATCACGATAGGTCACCGTACGGGCGGAAATGATGACTCACGACGGACTCCGCTTCATCGGAATTTTTTGACATCCGAACCGGCCGTCCGCCACATTAGTTCCGATGAACGAGAGTGTACTGTAGTCTAGCAGCTGTAACTTAGATGACCCTAAATTCTTTTTCACATATCTTGTTAATGATCATTTGCAGGAAAATCTAAATTCAACCCATTGCCCTAACAACACTCACCGTGAACTTTTTGTTGAGGTGCCAGGTCTCAGTTTTCTGGACACTGGCCTCGATGTCTACGGAGGCGGACTGGCGGGGAGGCTCGGGCTTGGCAGTCATTCGCTGACAGGTCAGAGCTGCCACTACGACAGATACCCACTCTATCAGTGCGTCCAACCCAACGAACATGGTTACCAGTTATCACAAGCAAACTGTGTCGGTATGTTTTGCAGGCAAAGAGGGAGATTAAGTACCTCGAAAGCGTAAATCATTCTTCACAGTTGACAAAAACTCGTGATGAATTGAGAAATGTCTTTATTGCTTGAGTGAGAAGCATGGAGTTTGTGTACAGTACATCAATCGTGCCTAAACTATTCACAACAAATACTTCTTGATGTCTCAAAATGCAATAGAACTTAGCTAAAAACACTTCAGATTGTTCATAAGTAACTATGGGTGTACTATAAATAACATCAATCTTATATTTCAGACATTTCATTATGGTTATAAATCAAATTAATTAAATTGAAATACACCATGAGGTTTACAAAGTATATAGTCACTAATTAAAACCATATATGTTGGTAAAAAAGTGTCCATTTCCCCATACTACTGCAAAGGCATTTAAACTTGCTGTTGTTCCAGTTTCAACAGTTTATCTTTATTGTTGGTAAGAAACATATTACATTTCCTAATAAACACCGGGATATGTCTTAGATACAGTTTGAAGTTTTATTTTTTTCAAATTTTTATCCTGTTTATGGAGCACATTGTTGTTTTATAAAACTAACTAGGCTACAGTAGTTTATTGTATTAACTGCTAACTTCGTTAGGTATTGCCACTTTCCTTGGATATGGTTGCTTGCAAATAAAAGTAATTGTTAAGTAGGTAGATAAGTACGGAAGTAACATGTTTAGGCATGTTTAAGTAACGTGCATGGAATATGTTTGTGGGATATCTTATGTCTACTTGCATTGCTCTGAAAAAATTATTTATTTTAATGAGGCTTGGAGATGCTATTTGAATTGCAGATGAGCGAGCAAGTTGTTCTTTGAATAGCTGTCAACCACGGATTGTACAGCACGTACAATTACACTTAGTGATAAATAGCAAACAAGTTCTTTATTTATTACAATGTCTTAAGTTTTACCTTTCTTTATTTGCTGGAAAACATTTTTTGTAATTAAAAAATTTGCATTAAACTTCATTAAAATTAATACCACCAATATTTTAAAATTTTTTTATATTTGTTTATATAAAATATAACAAATATAAAAAAATTATTAAAAAATATTGGTGGTATTAATTTTAAATTGTATTGTAACTAATATTGGAGCTCTTACATTATTTAGATTAAACTTCATATTTAACAACTTTATTCAGCTCACTATTTTATTTTTTATCCTCCAGTTTCAATTATAAGGAGTCTTTCGAGGCCTCCCTAAATTAAGAAGATACTAGTCATTTTACAACACTTAAAATCCATTAATTTTTATTTATTAATTTCAAGTAGAATTTTGCTGATGTATTTAAATTGGGCATTTGAAGAGTTGTATGCAATCTTTATTAATCACACACTGTATTACTCCACAAAATATAAAATTAGATAAATTTAACTAGCCCTTAATTGATGCAGTTTAAAATAGGCTGTTTCATCATATTCACTTGATCCAGAAATGGGATAAAATATTTTAATTTTGAAAAGGCATTAGTGCAAGATGCTACATCTATTCTTCATTTCAAGCACTTGCCCTCTACGTCTTGCTAGTCATGATTGAATGAGGGTGGTACATGTATAAATTAAATTTTTTCAAATTTCTGTATAGGCCTATCGATACTTTAAGCACAATGATAGAAGTATTATTTCAACTAATGAATAATATTTTATTTTTCCTTCGACAAACAAATACTTGAAAGGTGTTCTTTTTGTGTATTTTGCCATAAAGTATTATAAGTTATATTTTAACCCAACATTTAAAACTTTTGACACTTATAATATCCACGATTAACAGACATAATAGGAACTCGACCGCTTCTAGAATTTGAATCACACTTAAAACATTCAGTAGATAAAAACGCTTTCACAACTTGAATTCCATTACAAATATTTAAGCAGTGCAAACTGAATAAACTATAGGTTAAGCACTGATTATATTTTTAATCACTATCAAGGAAACAATAACAAAATCACTGATTACACTGTATAACACTATAGCACTGATTACAACTGTTCTCATGGCACGACACTAATGCAGTGCACCCAGCTGATGTACACAGATAGACAGACAGACACGAAGCAGTTGAGAACAGGTGATTACAACACACGAGAGTAGGAGAGGGAAGGAAAACAATCACAAAGTAATCACAATGTTGCACTTACACATCACAACATAACCTGACACACAAAGATAGCATTTCTAACAGCAGATATCAGTAATGACAGCGTTATTACTGGACACACATCTGCTATCTTATCTATCCTCATGATAATCTACTTCCTCTGTGCCAAATCTTGGGCAAACATATATGACGAACTGTCAAAAGTGATAAGTATGAGCTGATATCATGTAAAACATTAAAACTTGTGTGGTTTCACTTTTTGATTTCTAGACTTCTTAGAAAATTAATCTTTCAAATATATGTTATAAGCAAGGTGAAATAGATAAAATAACGATATGAAGAATCATTGAAAGATTCATATTTTCAATGCTAAAATACTTCAAAGTGATTAGATTTTTCACAAAAATCGAGGGGATCCCTTGTGGAAGATAAATTTTCTTGGCGGTAGGCTACAGTTACCTGCGAGACGGTTTTCACAATATGTATCGCCAGTAACTCTCCTCTGAAATAACTAATCATCTAAGCTAACATAATTATTTTACCGTGGGAAAAGGTTACCAATGAGAAAAATTACCTGCCATAAGGCCTCCCAAAATAAGGCATTAAACTAATGCTTCATTGTTCATAAAATTTTTATTTTTCTAAGCGTTTTTCAACAGAAAAAAGTGTTTGATAGAATTAATAAAGTTAAAGCCAACAAGCTATCTTTAATATCTCTGATTTACTTCTTGAGGCTCAAATTATAAAGGAAAAATATTTGAGTAAGATTCCCAAACACATTACTAATATTATGTTACTATTTGTAATTCAAATTCAAATTCTTTCCATGAATAAATACAAAGATGCAGTACAAATATGTTACAAAATGGAATTAATTCCCACATAGACTTCTCGTCTGTGTGTGGGAATGAGTTTTCAGTCCTCTTCACTGTTTATATACGAATGTTAAACTTAAATATAAACTCAAATAATAAAAATTAACTATCTAAGAATATCTATTTGAGGTAAAAAGAGTTTTAATGACATATAAAATCAACAAAAATGTTCTGACCCGACAAAAAGGAGGAAAAAACTAATATGTTGTTAAGATGTTTTTTTGATTGATGAATTGATGATTAAGTACTAACAATAATCATGTTATCTTTACTTAGAACCTCGTATTTTTATAATTACTTGACTGAACTGCACTTAATGAAATTGATATGTAAATGTCACTGGATGGTTAAAATCCAAAAACATGTACGGTGTAGAATCTATATGATGTTTTTCCTATGAGGTAAATGTGTTGTAGGGAGGAAAACAAAAGCTGTCTACTCACCATTTATATATGATTTGCCTTTAGACAAGTGTAATAAATATATTGTGTGGAAAATAAGGGGAGTAAATAAAAAGTTTAATTAAGACTTTTATTATTATTTAATATGATGTTAAATTTTAAATTTTGGAAACTCAATACATACCTACATACCATGTGTGATACATGGTAGATATGTAAACCTCTTTCAAATTTATTCGTAGGATATTTACAATTTACAATGAATTTTCGTTGTACAGGTGATTTTCGTTCTCTAAATTGAAACTGAATTGATAAGAATTGATATCACTATTTGTTGGTATAAATAAAAAAATACAAAGCTATAATGTTTGTGTTTGAAGACTCTAAACCCGGTATTATCTATCAACTACTATTATCTATCAACTACTAAGATTTCTTTGCCATAAGCATAATTTTATCAATTTAAGCAAACAACTAATTTTGTCGTTACATATTAATCTGGCATATTTCATGAACATATTTTCATGCAGACGAATCAAAAATTAACCAAGCGACTTGGGTGCCAGTATGCCTGACTTACTCTAGCCAAACAATGTCGGGGCAATGTGCAATTCAGCTGAGACCCTGGCACAGAGCGACAAAATGCAACCTCGGCACGACCTTGAGACAGGGTGAAAAATATCAACAAAAGATACCAACATGAAAATATCAACGAGGTTCCAGCCGCAATAACTCGACACCCTGTCACAAGTAGTAGGGCTGCATTAATTTGGTACCACACCAAGCGTAAATACCAATAAAAAATCTTTGAAAGATAATAAAAACGTTACACAAGGGTTCCGTATTTTTAAGGTAGTGCTTCGAAGTTATGGATTCTTAATAATTAAAATGTGTTTCATTAGCATACTTGATTTTGATGAGTTAAGTAATTTACAGAGCTGTCTTTAATTAGTATAAACTTTAAATGAGTGAGTTGCAGTTTCTTATGCAATGCCTTCATTTTACAGCAGTATTATGGTATCTGTAAATAAAATTTTAAAATTACTTATGCAGTGCATTACAGAGCATTTTATGATATACTATGGTATCTGTAAACAAGTATACTTAAACCGGATATTTTTAAACTGGCAGAAAAATTGGGCCTTATCTAGATTTTACATTGTTAAGTTAGTCAGTATGAAACATGCCTGGTCCCATTAAATCTTTAAAACTGTATTTTGAGGGTCATAAAAAGCTGCAAAAATATTCTCAGGTACGTTAAAAACGCTGCAACTTAAAGAGTAATTTAAAAAAATCTTCCGGGGGTGGGCTCGTGGTGAGCCAGTTCCTTTACCGTTCCCTTACCTTTTTTTTTAGAAATCGAGCACTGCTTATCACCACTAAATCAAGCTCAAAAAAACTAAATAATCCAGTATTTTAAATTATTGTTCTACGTCAAGTGGTTGCGGAGAAAATTCAATTTTTCGTTTAGCGGTAAACACAGTACGTTGTTAAAAGTCACAGATGCGCGTAGGGTCAAAGTAGCCTTGCTCAGCTGGTAGCTATCTGAGTCATCAAGATATTAATGTTTAAAGCTTTTAACAACTTTTTTATTTTGTTGGGAGAAAGTATGTGTCAGTTAACTGATACCGTTTATTTGTATCTTCTTTGCAACTAATTTTTAAGATCTAGGTACTGTAGAGATTTGATTATCACTAATAGGGACCGGGTGTGGTTCGAACGAACAAACACAAAAATTATTTATTATTTATAACCATTAAACAGTAAATTGACTGCTTATAAAAATAAAAGTAAACTAAAAATACTTCCTATAGGCTTTGAATAAAAGAGATCAAAACATAAAGTAATTCACATTAATAATTATATTTGTAGACACTTGCGCTGTTTCGCAACAGGTTTGCTGTTTCGCAACAGGTTTCTTTTTTTAATACTGTTGTCTTAATTAGTAAGCGGTTCACAAGTTTGGGTAATTGACTGGATAATTAATTGACATTCGGATAATCGAATCTCTGCTGTAATTTAAGTTTATTAACTTATCATTTTTAAACTCTTTTAGAGGATATTAATTAATGATCGATTCAACATTTTAAATGTAAGAAAGAAGGAAGATGTTTACACATTTTTAAACTTATAAAACCCTATTAGGCCTAACAGAATTTGATCATCCTAGTTTGCAAATACACAAAATTATACTTCATCCTTCAACCGCCATACAAAATTGATGTGTACTTTTCAAAGGTTATAACCATGTTCACAAACACATTCCAAATACGAGTTTGAACGTATTTTGTTTTCGGCCTAATGGAACTTAAAAATTTAAAGACTATAATAGTCCTAGTCTTAACTATTTGAATAGTATCAGAATATAACTTTATCCCTATCATAAAATTTTGCCAAAAGAAGGAAGAGTTATTAGAAAGCTAAGAAAGATTATCATTAACAACAAACTTCAATTGAAAGAATGATGTAAATATAATTTAAAAAAGAACTCAGGTGGAAACAATAATGAATGAGAGCAGAAAGAGATAGAGGACGGCAGTCTTGGAAACTGTGGCTCTTGTGTAATGATTGGGTTATGTAGATAATTATAAAGCTGGCCTGCATATTAGATAACAGATTGTGACTCATGGCAATTGCATTCTGTTGCCATATCTTTCAAGGACAAACACATTTATAAATTTACTAAATAAATAATGTATCTATTTTTTGTATTTGATAAAGAATTCTAACTAGCCTAGGTTGTTAAAGTGTGGTTTTAAATAATAAAATAATTTAGAATATAACGTTTTTTGTGTCTTCCAAGGGAAAAGCCTAAAGAAAGAGCTGTTTAGTCTTGACAAAACAGTGACTTTAATCAACTTATACTTTATGTGAAACACCGACACACTCTGTAAGGGTGAGTGTGATGGATCAGATGAGGTGCAGCTCTGTTACTGACAAATAGCACCTGTTTCATTTGTCACAGGATCATTATTTAATAGCCCAATAACCAAAGGCAGCTGGGTCGAGTATCCAACCATCAAACAGCACCAACTTTTCTCAGGATCGAAACGGCAACCTTCAGATTCAAAGCCGACCTTTCTAACCACTCAACTACCCAGCATCAATATCAAATATACTGAATGATGACTTTGATCTGGGAGGAATAAGCAATAATAAAAATAAGCTTATTACATGTTAAAAATTAAACATTTTTACAAGCATTATGCCAGCTGAAGTGAATTTATTTCATTCTAGCAAATTTTCCTATGGGGAATACGCTATTACAGTAGAAGTCACGGTAAGACTTAAGCACAGGACCATGTTACTTTTTTGCTTTGAGGTCCCAAGAAGCCATAAACATTGTTGGTTCAAATTCAAACATTTGTATATATGTATATAAGGTCAAGTGGGGTAAGTGGACTCCCAGCTATAAAAAAATCGGTTTATTAGCCAAAGTATTTCAAACTATGCTCTTTCAAATTATAATCACTAAAAAATTATCTGGTTATTATTACTGTGTGTTTTGATGAGTTTAAAAACATCTTAAATTTCTACTCTAAACGCTAGTGCCGCTCAAAAAATTTAAAAAATTACTAAAAATTCTAATATGAAGGTAATTAGCCTATTTTAAAATTGGTGATCTGACTCATTTTTTTAAGAGAAATCCAAAAATAATATTTTTAATGTCCTACAAAGTCATTTTGGGGGAGTTAGGGGGGGGGGGGTACAATTACCCTGTGTTACATCGCTGTTGGGGCAAGTGTACTTTTACCAATGGGGCAAGTGTACCTCAATAATGGATAAATTAGCTGATGATAAGGCAAACTGTTTGTTATCTCATGTATAAATGGCAAGATAAAAACAGCTCTTTGTAAAATGAAGATTTATTTTTTGTTCCAGGAGTAAAATAAAATAAAAATAACTTATTAAGGTTTCAAGTTACTTCATCAAGCGGACGTTTACAAGAAATTTCCTAACTACCGTATTTTTCAAGATATTTTAATAGATAAAAAATCTAAATGAAGATAATTTTCTGCTCTTTAAGACATATTAATTGTCAATTAATTGAAACAGTGTTATCTCTATGTTTTAATTTACTTTACAATTTCTTAAAAAACTGGGTTTTCCGTTTTACCGTGCGGAGGTTCACAAAAAAGTTCATTTAACTCCTGGACCATTTGAGATAATTTGATTTTTTATAAATAAAAAATCAAAAGAAAGCTCATTTCCTTCTCTATAATCCACTTGCCCCAACATCAACATATACCTATGCAATGCATGCAAAGCTACATTGAGGGGGGGGTGTACACTTACCCCAGATTCAAGGGTAAGTGTACACCCCAAACATAAAAAATTCTAAAAAATACAAAATTAACATTTTCAACGTAATAAAAATACTATACATACAAAACATTCCAAAGAATAATCATACAAAATTTTATTTTTATATCACTTACAGGTGGTTTTTAATCTGCAGTCAAAGTGGTACTATGTGATTTGGGGCGTGCACTTACCCCACTTGACCTTATGTGTGTGTCTCCGTGAACATGATAAAAATTGAATGGAAACTCAGATTTTGATGAAATTTGTTACAGGGGGTAAGGCAGCATCATACATGAATATATGATCCCACATTAAACTGTAGGTCCCTCGATACCATTGGCTGTTGGGCTATTAATTAACAGTCCTGTCTAAGGAGAATGTCGGCCTTAGTAACAAGACTACAAGATTGCGCCACGATCATCCTACACTCATCTCTCATTCATACTCAGGTTAAAATACCCACCATTTGAGGTGCCAGTCTCAAAATAGTGATATAGTGATAGTAAAATTCTTGTGATTAAATGAAACAAAATGAACAATAACTAAACATCAAACAAACTAAACAAATATGAGTTTTTCTGCTATTTTTTTCCCATCAAGCTTTTGTAAAAATCCTGGAAAAGAGAATAACATGTTACAATTAATCAACTGGTAGGCCTACCTGCATTATTTTTCATTGCTCTATTAATCAAATATTGATGATACTTTGACACTACAAGCACATGATAAAAAAAGATCTATAAGTTATGCAAGCTACGATCCGTGAAACATGCAGCTCACGATGACTCGCCCATGAGTCAGCTGCTGCACTTTGCTACGTAACGAATACTCTTTTGGCTTAATCAACAATATTGTTTCAACTGTACATAGGCAAACATTTAACAATAACTGCAAAACAACAATGAAGAGTGCTGTTACTAAATTATGAAAGGAGTGACAAACAGCTTCAACGTTACCTAAATTTGAGACAAAATTTTCAGCTTAATCCTAGATATACAAGGGTGTGGAGAAACTCTCTCCTGAAACTAAATTATGTTGTTAGATAGATAAAGATACCTTGGGCCAAAAAATAATGTCATACCCTTTATAGAGTTTATATGGCTTCAATGAAAAAAACCCCTTCAAAAAAACTGAAGACAATTTTTGAAACTCTGATTGCATATAAAGTGTACATCAGGGCTACATTCCAATTAAATTTTGAACTCCTTACTGGTACGTAATGCTTTGAATATGACAGATGGAAAAAACATTTATTATTTAAATATTTAATATTTTTGAAAAAAAATATTTAAAAAAATATTAATTTTAAGTAACTAACAGATTAGTTAATATATGGAAATAAATAACTTTTAGCAAGACTTGAAATAAGGAGTTGAGCTTAAGTTTTAAATAAATAATACCAACTAAAGTCTAATATTTTATATTAGACTTTTTACTGTGGTTTATATCTTCCTCCCACATTACTTCGAAGTAGCAACAAGACACAAATCTATGGAAGTAAGGCCTAAATAACAGTTATTTATTTAAATAATTGTTATAACAGTTAACTATTGTTTTAATTAAAAAAAAATCTATTTTAATAAAATTAGAGTTTTGTCTGTACATTGCTTAGAATCTTGAAATTTTTGGTTATTTTTACTTTTTATGTAATACAGAATCCAAAATCAGCGTCAACTAAATTTCTTTCCCTCTGTCTTTCTCTCTTTCTCTCTCTCTCTGTCTGTCTTTCACTGTGTCTGTAACGCTTATGGGCCCTATTTTGTCCTCTTTTCAAGGGACAACGACTTTACCTGATGGTCTAAATTTTGTTCCTGTTATAGACAAGAGTGGTGTGAAGGTTCATTACAACTTAAATTGCCTCAGCGACCCTAGGGTTTTGCCCCATGGTACGTCAAAGTAGCCAAGTTGTGCTAAAATACCAATCGTTGATCTCTTTTCACACTACAAGGGCTTTAGTAAATGATATGAATATTTTTATCAGTGTTAAATGGTGCAATTAGAAACAATTTAGCTGCTCTAAACCAACGTTCGTAAAAAGGGCTCTGCCTCATAGTAAAATATATATTCAATGTTACAGTAATCTTATGGGAATATTCAATTCTATCATCTTATCTATGCTTTTTAATCAGCTGGATTAGACAGTTTGTCATTTTCCCCACAGATTGCAACACTTAAAATTTTAAATACAGACTCATTCATGTCTAACCCTTTTACCTTTCACTAGCCTAAATACTGCGAGTAAAATCAACTAAGTTCTTGGTTCTTAATATGGATATTGAAATAATTTATGTTTAAAACGAGTTTTGTTCCTTAAATCTTAAAATATTTCTTATTATCATTGCAAACTAATTTTAGTTCCCAATTTAATTTTCATGATACGTTATGACAAGGAGAGGTGTATTTCATAAAACAAAATATGTAGTTAAAACCAACAAGGTTAATAAATTGCTCGATCTTCCAAATAATGCGGGTATAGACGGGACAGTACTAATGTAATAGATCTGAATAAGTAGGGTCCTTGTGAGAACGCTGCTCACGAAACACTAATAATTTTCATTCAAGGATCATGCTGATTGGTTAAATGGAATAAGATGGCTACAACAAATTTGCAAATGTTTGTTATCGTTTTTATTTTTTGTAAACAAATATGCTCATTTTGACATTTAGAAGGTAAAAAGAGCGATTCACTTGCTGGCAATAAGAAGTAATCGTAGATCAGCGCTTTATTTTCCTATGTTTTTCGAGGCCAAATATTTTAACATGGGATGTCTCTATTTATTTGGTTCTGCATACATTTTCAATGAAAATGGGGATGTTTAAGGTAAGAAGGTAAATCTAAAGTAAAAAAAAAAAAATAAATAACAATAATAATGAAGTAGACCTAAAATCTACTTAAAAATAAACATATCTACACTGGTGCAGTACACTGGATTAGTGAACGGCGATGAGTTGTTTTACTTGGGTTGGGTATTCAAATTTAATTTTTAATTTGGATTATATATATGAATTAAAAGTAGTATATGTCTTTTAAGGGTAGAACAAGAAATACAGAAGTTGGGTACAGGGGTACATTGGATTTAGTACAGCTATTGTCACAAGGTTTTAATATTCTTGACAAGTCTGAGTTTTATTAAATCGTCTATGAGTAATGGTAACGTGTACTTTTGGAACTATTAAGTTAATCACAAATATTAATGTTTAGTAAATCTGCAACAAAAACATTAAATACAAAGACATAACTTCTAAGTTCTAATAACCCAAATGGGAAATTAATATAACAAGATTTTCATAAATTTACCAAGAAGCTATTAAGCATAAAATACGTTATGATATCTAGATATTCGTTGGATAAACCAAATAAATGAATTGAATTTGTAGAACGGATTTTTATATTTCTGTCAATAAACTGCAAATGCACCCCGTACGAAGAACGGTTACACAGCTAGTATATATATTAACAGGCTTCTAAATATTCATTGGCAAACTAGTATCTGTTTTGAAATTTTTCGAATACGTAACTCAAATCATTTACTATCCAACTTTTATATACCATTTATTATACCAACTAATGGAAAATATTTTATATTAGACTTTTTTACTGTGGTTTCTATTTTCCTCCCACATTACTTCAAAGTAGCAACAAGACACAAATCTATGGAAGTAAGGCCTAAATAACAGTTATTTATTTAAATAATTGTTATAATAGTTAACTATTGTTTTAATTTAAAAAAATATATATATATATATAATATAACAGGCTTCTAAATATTTATTGCAAAACTAGTATCTGTTTTGAAATTTTTCGAATACGTAACTCAAATAATTTATTATCACAAAACGTTACAAATATTGTAGCTCTGCTACAATAACAGGTGACAATACAACTTCTAAGGTATTATTATAATCTAAGGCAACTTGGTCGATTGTACATTCTGAAATAACAAGTGAGGCAAAATCCACATGTAATATTGATTTAACCATTGATGGTACACATCATCCGGATCCCCTTGAAGTAAGTAATCTATTTAATCAATTTTTTTATTAATGTTGTAGAAAATGTTGTATTTCCGCATATACAACCAAACAATAATAAAAACAACACTTACGGTATACTAAATTCTCTAGTTCAGCACTAGTTTTCAAATTTCAACAGATTGATGAAAATGAAGTTAAAAAAGTAATCATGGCTTTAGAAAGTTACCGTAATTAAACAATCTCTTTTTTAAATTTTAAAACCACTCACTCTTGTTTTAAACTCTTCACTTATATCAGGATTTTTTCCAGATAAACTGAAAATTACGAAAGTGATACCAGTGTTTAAAAAGGGGGATAAAGATGATCCCACTTGTTACAGACTGGTTTCATTAATCATACGTTCGCAAAAAAAAAAAAAAAATAAAATAAAAAAATAAAAAAAATAGTAGGGGCCTATATATATTATTAGTTTTAGATTATTTAGAGAAAAATAATTTGCTAGATCATCAACAGCATGGTTTTAGGCTAGAAAAATCAACCATTACAGCCGGTATAAATTTTATCGAATCAGTGATTAACTCTGTAAGTTAGATAGTAATGAAAAAGTAATTGGAATATTTTTAGACCTTTCCAGAGCTTTTGACAGTGTGTCACATTTTAAAATTAATACAATGTCTGAATAATAAAAACGTTAAAGGGAAAGAGCTTTCCTGGGCGAAACTTCGTTATCCGCCTCCACCGTTATTATCGATGTGGAAATTTCGACATTGCGATTGAAATTGAGCGATGAAAACAATCAAATCAACAACGATACTGAGAAAAGATATGTATCATAATCATAATCTAACCTAACAGTGTAACCGTAAACCTCCGTCACTTTAATTGA
The DNA here is from genome assembly GCA_030545055.2 of Neoaliturus tenellus. Taxonomy (NCBI): domain Eukaryota; kingdom Metazoa; phylum Arthropoda; class Insecta; order Hemiptera; family Cicadellidae; genus Neoaliturus; species Neoaliturus tenellus. Next base: position 245,828,870 of record CM061531.1, on the reverse strand, counting down.
CAGCGATGTTCGTAACAACAAAATCAATGGTGTTTGGAAACATTTAAAATGAATATTCCCTCAATACAATAGAAAAAACAAAAATTCCTTTCTGATTTGTATTTGGCAGCATTTGTGTGACGCCATTTTAGATCTAACGAAGTCTGCTTCTTCTCACAATTTGAATTTAGATACAGCTACCACACAACAAACTTGGTTAGTTTATTTTGTGTTGTTCTTTGTTACAGGTTACATTAGCTACAATTTTTCCTTTTTCTGTTGTTTTTATTTTCAGTTACTTGTTTGAATATAGGCTATACGGTATTTGTTTTATTGTCAAAAGGTTTATTCATATATTATAACGAAAAACTAAATCAGGTGATAAAATCGTAATCGTATCGTGTAATTTTATCATCGATATAATAGCAATATTATCGCAATATCGAAATTTCCACATCGATAATAACGGTGGAGACGGATAACGAAGTTTCGCCCTTTCCTGGTTCAATTCTTCAGTTGCAGGCAAAACTAAAGAAGATATTGAAGTCTCTAATATCAATTCTTTAAAAACAATTTATTTTGCATTGGTTTCATTCTCATTTAGCGTATGGTGTAAGCATTTACGGAGCAACAACTAAAAAAGAATGTAGACAGAATTCTATTGCTGCAGAAAAAAGCTTTAAGAATCATTTTTAATTCAAATAGGACGGTTTCAGTTAAACAGCATTTTACAGAAATTGAATTTTAACAATATATGGGTTATATATATTTTAGAATCAATAATGTATGTCAACAAAACACAATCCCACAAGAAATAATCATCAGTACAACACCAGAGCTAACAGGAGGGTGGAACAACACTGATTACATTTTTTATGAAAAAAAAAACTCACTTCATGGGTGATAAATTTTTATATCATTTGAATAGACACTTTTTAGAAGAAAACAGTTTAGTTAAATTTAGGAAACAATTAAAAAAAATATCTTTTGCAGCTCTCGCCTTACTCCTTTGATGATTATTCGAACGCTGAATAAACATAAGGGTCTTATTTCTTTTATTTCTAATTTATTTTTAAAATGTTATTATAAGTTTAAGTAGGCTACAGTTGTAAATATCAATATTTTGGGTATGACGTTATTCGGTGTACTAGTAACATTGTTATGAATAAGGGATTTTTGACTTTGACTTTGATTTAAGGAATATACACCTTTCTCAAATACACTATTCATCATACATTAAAAATTCTTTTTTGAATTTTATCTGGTAGTCTTTCTAGACATTTAATGCACAGGATATTACAAAATACTAATAGGCCTATTTAAGATATTAAAATATTTTTTTAAATGTATTCTAAAAAATCTTTTATAGTTAAATTTTTATCCCATATAGGTTATTTAAATTATATAATAGTATAAATTATAAAATAAATTCCTGTACCGGTAGGCCTACCTAAAACAGTCCTCTTTGAAGTGGTGATAAAAAAAAAAGAATCAAAGTACCGTACTATCTTTAATGGTCTAGGAGAAACATGTTCCTAAAGATAAGAAAACACGATTTTTATGGAAACGCCATTAAAGCCTTGATGAAGTGCCTCATCTATGCAAAGCTTTCGGAAAATCACTTTGCTTATGTTAACTATTTAATTATTTACATGGAGTTTTGTGTCCGAATTTAATAAATTATAACTTAGGCCTAGGCCTACATAAAATTAATTGTAGGACTCCAAGGAATTTAAACAAGAAAAAAAACTAAATAAATAAATTTTGACTCACATGGTTAGTACCTTACTGCACTTAAAACAATAAATACTTACCGTACAACCCAACTATTGGCGCTGACGTCCATCTAAACCGAATATCATACAAACTGTTTCAAAGGAGCCAAAATGTAAGTCTAAATATTTAATTGATTTTTAATCTAGGCTTATATTAAAAATATTAAACAAAATAAATGACGATTTAATAACAATTCGGACGAAGTAACAATATAGGTACATATACTAACCTAAAACCTTTTTTATGAGTGGTTGGTATTTTAAAGACCATAAATACGAAAAGGGGCCTATTCAGTTAGCTGCTTCCAAAGAGCAGGACATTTTTTTATGCTCTTAAAAGAGGACATGTCTGAGGAAAAGAGGGTGTATGGTAACCATAACACTAGGCCTATGTCAAGTTAAAGGGGAGGTTTCACTTACTTGGCAATGTAGGCCTAGGCCTAGATTCCAAAAACAAAACTAGAATATCAGGATAAAATATAATGTGTTAAAACCCGTAGGCTATAACTAAATAAAATGTAGACCTACTTAAATATTAGAAATCTTCAATCGCCAAACAAATAACAAACTTCATCAACTAATTTCTAAGTCATTTTGGCTGGTTACGAATACACCCTTTTTATGGGCATGAGAAAATAAAGTGAATTAGTTGCATAAATCTTACCTTGTGATGAAAAAAAGCAATTCAATTGGTGAATATTCTTGACAATCTACAAATTAGTTACATGAATAAATGACATATTCATTCAAGCAAAATAACCACTCCAAGCAAATCGAACGACAAAAACAAATTTTGTTTAGAATAATTAGAATATGTCAACAGAAAAGATAGACAACCATCGGGACGACGAATCGGAATCAACATCAAAATAATACTCGATTTTGACCAGAGAGTAAAAAATATATCTTGGGTGCAGCTGGTTTTGTCAGAGCATTCGTGGGGTCTCATAGTAGCTACGCTCATAGCAACTACAATTTGAATGTTAACGTAGCACCTAAAATGGCAGTGTGAATTAGCGCCTACACTTGTAGGCGCTGGTAGAACATTTCAAATTTGTGTAGGCGTTAACGAGAATATGACCCTATACTTTTTAGAACATTGATTTTGACTGTTATATTGGTAAAATATATTTCTCTTGTAGCATCTAAAAGTAAAAAATGACTTTTAACTCCGACAAATTGCTGTATTTCTCGATTAGCAACATCTACATAGCCACTAATATCGAATTTGTAACATAGCGCCTACAGAGTCGTTCGGAGTGAACAGCTCTTTTAAAGAACAGCTCTTTGAAACGACGTCCCCGGCCAAGACCATCTATAGCCACCGTGCTGCCAAGTGTTCAACAATTTTGGGGATTTTATGGGGCTTGCTGGGATAAGCAAGGATTATTAGGAGGTTAACGGGATTTTATGTAGGGATACATTGAAATAGGGTATTTCGGGTAAATTAAATAATCCCTTTTCTCTCGACGACCTTAACCGATTTTGAGATTGAGGTGTCATCTTCTTAAAGGGATCTTTAATAGCACGATATATAGCACGATATATAGCAGTGTGCGAAAGGATTTATGATCTGATTTGATTACCTTCAGATTAAAATCTCCAACACCCAGAAACATTCCCTATTATTTGGTAGAAATCCTCCACAACTGGCAACACTGAGTGAGCTGATGCTCCCTAGAAGGAATGTAAAGATAATGAACGAACCATTATAAAGATTCGTTCTTTTACCTACCGCTCATTATTGTAGGCGCTATCGAGAAACTGAGATGTTCGGTGCTATCGAGAATTTAAGAAATCTAACAACAACTACGTAAAAACGAAATAGTCTACTAGCAACTACACTTTAGCGACTGCGATATCGTAGGCACTAACGAGAAATTTAATAATTGTGTAGGCGCTAATCGAATATTTAAATTTTCATTTTTCCCGCCTTTTCGTAGCTGCTATGAGAACATTCAGTTTTAGTTGCTACGTTTAATCTCACTTTGTAGTTGCTACGTGCGTAGCTACTATGATACCCCGCCAGAGCATTGGTGAGTATTGCATTGCCTTACATTCTACCATTTCTACCATTGACTATGGATACTATACTACAATCATATGGGGGGTGCCGGGTGATGTTTTTTTCTTTTTTTTATAATAATGAATTATTTTATTCCGCTGACAGATTTACATTGTATGGGAATTTACAAAAAGTCTTTCTATCTGTTTCACAATTTAAAATTCACAATTCGGATTTTTCAACAAGATTAATGTTAATTCATTTAATACTCTAAACTTTTTTCAAGTCTTTAAATTATTTTAAATTGATTTTTTCTTCTTTCTTTCTTCTTCTTTTATTTCTTCTTTTAATGTTCTCGTCCGCAGCATTCCATTAAAGCTGCACGTACTCCCCGGGTGGTGCTAAAATAACAACAACTTTGGCAGCTGAACTATCACGCACGTGATCTCTCAGCTATGCCAGCTGCCAGAGAAAATGCAAATATTGCAAATGGCCCTTCCCAGGGCCGATAAAAAAAATAATAGCTCTATAAAAAGAGATCAAATTTTTATTTTAGCGTTTATCTTTTTACATATACTGACTCAGGTGCTCTGCACCGCAGAATTTATTTTCCTATTCTTAAAACCTGGTGGCTGGCTAAATTAGCCATACGATGTGTGTATATATATATATATATACATATTAATTATATATATAATAAAAATTATCGATTCAATTTGTATAAGTGTTATAAGAGACTCTGTCAAAATTTTAAATCATCACTTATTCCAGCCAAATACATAACTTTTATTTTACTGTATGTAATTGAAAAATTTCTTATTGTATCACAATCAAAATTGTTTGTATTCTGGATCAACTTTGGTCAACTGGAAGTCCAGTCAGATTTGTAACTTTAAATAAAGTTAATTTCTCTCTCTCTCTCTCTCTCTCTCTCTCTCTCTCTCTCTCTCTCTCTCTCTCTCTCTCTCTCTCTCTCTCTCTCTCTCTCTCTCTCTATATATATATATATATATATATATATATATATATAATATATATATATATATATATGGATACTATAGTATCAACCATTGTCTTTAGATACTATCACGTAGTATCAATAGTCAATGGTATGAACAATAAAATGGCAATGGCTAATAAATTCTTATAATAGAAATAAATAACAAAAATATACAACGGTTAGATTTTTCTGTGGGACTGTTATTTTTTTATGCTAGTATCCTTAGCCAATGGTTCTGTGGGGTCTCATAATAGCTACGCTCATAGCAACTACAATTTGAATGTTGACATAGGTACTAAAATGGCAGTGTGAATTAGCGCCTACACTTGTAGGCGCTGGTAGAACATTTCAAATTTGTGTAGGCGTTAACGAGAATATGACTTTTTAGAACATTGATTTTGACTGTTAGATTTGTAAAATATATTTAAATTGTAGCAACTAAATGTGAAAAAAGCAAAGCTTTTAGGTCCGACAAATTTCTGTATATCTCGATTAGCAACTACTCTACATAGCCACTAAAATCGAATTTGTAACATAGCGCCTACAGAGTCGTTAGGAGTGAACAGCTCTTTTACAGAGCAGCTCTTTTGAACGACTTCCCTGCCATGACATCCGCAACCAGCCGGGTTGCCAAGAGATGGCATTTTCCCTGCGTTTGGGGATTTTATGGGGCTTGCTGGGATAAGCGGGAATGTACCCCACAAACATTACCAAACATCACATTTTGTAAATTCATTCTATTCCTTTGTTCTAAATGAGAAAAGTAGTGAAAAAATTAGAAAAAAACAAAATAATCCCCTTTCTAATTAATTAGTAAAATCTCCAACACCCAGAAACATTCCCTATTATTTGGTAGAAATCCTCCACAACTGGCAACACTGAGTGAGCTGTTGCTCTCTAGAAGGAATGTAAAGATAATGAACGAACCATTAAAGATTAGTTCTTTTACTTACCGCTCATTATTGTAGGCGCTATCGAGAAACTGAGATGTTCGGTGCTATCGAGAATTTAAGAAATCTAACAACAACTACGTAAAAACGAAATAGTCTACTAGCAACTACACTTTAGCGGCTGCGATATCGTAGGCACTTACGAGAAATTTTAATAATTGTGTAGGCGCTAATCGAATATTTAAATTTTCATTTTTCCCGCCTTTTCGTAGTTGCTATGAGAACATTCAGTTTTAGTTGCTACGTTTATTTTCACTTTGTAGTTGCTACGTGCGTAGCAACTCTGATACCCCGTCAATGGTTCTACCGGATTCTACCATTGACTAAGGATACAAATGTGTATTGTATAAGGATATGTGAATTGTATCCTTAGTCAATGATTCTACTTTACATTTATGTGCGGTACTTAGTATGTAAGGACAATGATATAGGCATTGACTATAGTCAATAGAAAAGTTCCTAGTATAAAGTATTCAAAAGTTATTGAAAAATTACCCCCGTCACAGCACACCTGCGTACTCAGTGAATTACCGACAAAATTCGGTTTTGTTAACTTTCCCCCATAAACACCATGGAATTGAGGATGTAGGTTTGCTTCAATAGGGGTATGTTTAGTATGTACATTCAATGATGCAACGTAACTATTATTTTTGTCGTTGTCGTCGTCTGCATCTGTTCTTGTTTGTCTATGTTATTGTCAAATCAAATCAAATCGTCAAATCAAATCTGTTACTTTCATTAAGTTTTGTTTCTTTCTGGTAAATGAATAAAAGGCGAGCAGTGATGATAGTTTTTAAAGTATTTTGATAAAGACCTGTGAATACGTACTTAGAAGTACAAGTGTGTGTATTAAAGTTAGAACTACCATTATTTAAAAAATCTTTAGCCTAGGCCTACATGAAAAATGATTGTTACAGAGGTAAGGCAAATACTTGTTTAAACCCTTCTTAGATTTAGACCAATTGTCTACTTTTAGCGAATTTCCCTATAGGGAATACGCTATTACGGTAGTAGTCACGGTAAGACCTAAGCCCGGGACCATGATACTTTTTCGTTTTGAGGTCCCTAGAAGCCAAAAACATTGTTCGTTCAAATTTATACATATATGTATATATATATATATCTATATATATATATATCTATATATATATCTATGTGTCCGTGACCACGATAACTTTTGAACGGAACCTCCAATTTTGATGAAATTTGGTACAGGTTTGTAAGCCAGCGTCTACTAGGTTGAGTTCGCGAACCATTTCTATATTTATTTCTATATTAACAAGTGACATTAGTTTATGAATAACAGAATTATCTTGTGAGGTTTGAATGTACGGATGGTAACCAGAATGATCGGACCATGGAACGGGGTTTTATGGGGTTTCAAAGGGGTTAAAAATAGGTTTTTGGCTTTTATTACTTTTATTTAGAAAATTCAACAATTTTAACGTAAACCATTTAAAAGAGCTTAAAAAAACAAACAATCTAGTATTTTGAATTTTTTACCTAGCTTAAATGGTTATGGAGAAAATCCAAAAAGTATGTTTTCCTTGTTATTCTTATGGGAAATCAACAGAACCTTCTATCTTGCTTATTTATTGACATATTTAGATAAAAGTTGGTATGTACATTCATTAGGAAGCGTTTAACTTATATTTGCTTAGAAAACCCATATCGGCAAACCTACGTACTCATCCCTATAGGGTTTATGGGGAAAATAAAAAGAACACCATAGCATTATAAAAATTTGGTATGTACAATCACTAGGTAGGATTTAACTTACATTTAGGCTACCAACAAAACCCATATGGCGGCAAACCTACATACTCTCATCCCCATGGATTTTATGGGGAAATAGAAGATATACCAAAATTCCATTGGAAATTCGCTGAGTACGCAGGTCTGCTGCGACGGGGGTATTTTTTATTACTAAACAATTTTCTAATAAGCATTTAACTGTATTTGTCAGTTTGTGGCCTCCTTGGTGATAATAGGCTACATTGTCTGCAATGTTCTAAACCTCCAATTACAGCCTACCGCACCAGATTCTTGAGCTAAACTTACTTATTCTAACTTAGATTACTCTATCGTTATAACTAATGTCTATTACCGAATTTAACAATTTATTGGTGTCCTAGAACAGAGACATCAGCATTATTGTCAAATCAAATCAAATCAAATCTGTTACTTTCATTAAGTTTTGTTTCTTTCTGGTAAATGAATAAAACGCGAGCAGTGATGATAGTTTTTAAAGTAGTTTGATAAAGACCTGAAGGCAGGGTTGGTGCATTCAGGTTCATTGTGGTATCCTCTATTAAGTAATTTAAAAGGTTTTAAGGCTGTTAAAATAATAACAAAAAGTTACTTTCTTAAGTACTTCTTACTTTCTTAAGTCCTTAAGCCGCGTTTACACTGAAGTAACAGACATTAGTCTGCAACTTTTTTTTGCCGACTGTTTTCCACCGAGAATGGAAACCAAAAATAGTTGCAGACCCTCCAAATCGGTCTTAAATCTGTCTGCAACTTGTATTGTTGCAGACAACATTAGAGCTGTTTTCATCTACAAAACAAAAATCTGCAACATTTTGTTGCCAACACGTGTTTGCAACTCCAGTGTAAATGCAGCTTTAGGCCAGTTTAAAATGTTTTTTTTTTTTTTTAATTGATTAGGTCTACTTTAATTAGTTAATAACTTATCGACCTATTTAGGATACCGTACCGTAAAACGGGGTGAATAGAAACAGTGGGGTGAATAGCAACAAAACTTCCGAAAATTGTTGACAACATAGTAGAAAAGCAAAAACCTGACAATTCACAGCGGGATATTTTTTTCTGAAGCTGCAAACCTTCAAAGTTTAAGGGAAAAATAACGTTGTTGTGTTGGAATCACTGTACTGTTGTTTACTGAAGACTAAAAGTGAGGCTACGTTCACCTCAAAAATTTAAGTTTTCTAAACTTCTCATGTAAATACTAAACTAAGTTCTTTCATACAACCATGTAGGGTTTTTTTGTGTGCAAATATATCTATGAGATTAATTACAGCAGTAAATAACTGTATCTTTTATAAAATATGTTGTGCAATAACTTTTAGGTTATGACGTCACCAATTTCTAAATCACGGGGTGAATAGAAACAGATTTTTTATATATAAAAAATAAAAAATATAAATATATAAAATATATTTAATATATTTAAAAATTTTTATATATTTAAAAATATATATTTATATTTAAATATATTTATATTATATATTTATATTATATTATTTATTTTATTTATTATTTATTTATTATTTATATTTATATTATTTCTAATTATGTGTTTTAGAATGATGGTTCTACGGAAAAAATGAATGCAATTTTATTCAACCAATCTAAAAATGAACTCTTCAAACTCAGTGAAAGTTACAAGATATTACAAAGAAAATTGAAAGGGAGCTGGAAAGTATCCAGGTAACCTATGTTTTCAAGTAGCGTAGGCTATTACTCCAAAAAGTTGCTAGTGTTAGGTGTTAAGTCCTCTTTGTTGCTTAGGTGTACTTTAAACAAGTTTGGGGTACAGTTTCATACAGCGCGCTAAAATGTGTACTGTACAGTTTTATATAGCACCTACACTACTGTTGGATGAAAATATATAACCTAGATCCGATTAATTCAATCTAGCCTATATGTAAATAACAACCTTAGCCACTCACAATAACTAATTACCGGTACCTCTATTTTTGTTTAGCTCTTTGTTTGTAGCCTATTTCCTAGTTTAAACCCAATCCATCCCAACATTTTCCAAAACAAGTTGGCGTCCTCAAATTGTGCCTTTAAAAGATGGTTATAGCGACTTAAGATTTTTCGAGAACATCCTTACCCCCACCCTCTTTGCTGAGTAAACTGAGACCGCTAGAAGTTTTGGCTCTTCAAACTAAAAAATTCATCTAGGAAGCTCTAGTGAAAGCTGCCATTTAAATGCAATTGCCACCAGGACCCGTTTTGGTAGGATTTGGCACAGTTAGCAAACTGCGTTTTTCAAAGACTTGGAGTATTTCTCTACAAATTGACACTAAAATCTTCTGTATAGGTTTTCTTAATGAATTTATTTAAATTTTCAAAGTTTTGTGAGCTCTGTTTGAAACACCCAGTAACTTATATTTCCTTTTGGTTGGTCATCGTAGTAATTAAAATGGATCAAAATTAAGTTCTCGATTATTTTCAAATTTGTTAAACATTGAAGGTTTTATCATTATGCATGGTTTTCCAGTAACAAGGATGAGATTAGTGGGTCAGTTCTGAATGGTGTAAGCGTATTCGTGATAGCCTCTCCTCGAGAGAAGTTTACGGAGAGTGAATTCAATGTCATGAAGAAGTACCTGGACAACGGAGGCAGTCTTCTGGTGATGATGACAGAGGGAGGGGAGAAGACACTCCAGACAAACATCAACTTCCTCCTCGAGGAGTACGGGATCATGGTCAACAATGGTGAGTCAGTTGTTTGAATAGACTAATTATTTTAAAGTCCCAATAATCTGAACTAATCGGGACCAAACCCTGTTCATGTTCAGCAAATTTTGGGAAAATGCAGAGTTCATAAATAACGCAAGATATTTTCTTGCTTGATCCCAGCATTTACTCAAACAGAGCATAAAATACACTAATTCAAAGGGATCAAAAATGATCCTTTGTCAACGATAAAACCACAGAAAAACAACCACTCCAACAACGGAATGGTGTCTAATAACTGTAAATTTAATGTAATAGGGATCCTATCAACAATCTGATTTTAAATCAAATAAAAACTATATTGAGAAAAAAAAAGTGTTCGGATTAGGAAGATTTTTTAAAAATGCGACTTTATAGGTTTTGAGGCACATTTTTTTTGTGAGTTTTAAATTTATTTGTGACTACACAAGCTAAGGGAGATAAAGAGGGAAAAATAAACAAAAATTACTGTTTTAACTCATAACTAACAATAAAATGACTTAATCTACATATATTGTTTGAATATATTTGTGTAAGCCTAATGTATTTCTAAGTGTAAAATAAAACAATCACCTAATTACTGTATTAGACCCCAATATATATATATATATATATATATATATATATATATATATATATATATATATATATATCAGGTTTAGCTTGTTCGCTAAGCTCACTCCCTCAAGTCTATATATATATATATCCTTCTGTTTTTTATTACCAATCTTCCTACAATACTTTAAATGAGAACAGCTGTTATAAATTATTATTCCTAAATGTAATTGTGTGTTCATCACTAAAATGTTGCTTCAATGAGAATGGTAACGTTGAAAAAATGTGGGGCGGAGCCCAATGTAGGTTGGGAGAATATTGCCTTTCTTTTAGTTTTCATGTTAAGAGCTCTCAATAAAGTATATGCATGGTTATAGTGGTATGACTTCTCGGAATACAAAAACAACTTGTGTTGCATCCGACATTCAAAATTTAATATTAACTTTATATAGCGATTTCTCCTTATATACCTTGTGCCCACAAAGGCCTGTCCTCGTTTCAAAGCTTTGCTGTACGGTCGACACTATTATAACCACACACATACATTTCTTGTTTTCAGTCTAGTTTTTTTCCCATTAATTTGTTAACACCTAAACCCAGTTAATTGACAACAATGCAGTTTACTTATAGTGCACTACAAAAAAAAAAAAAAAAAAAAAAAAAATCGCGATGGCCTGATTAAATTTTCATCTTGTTCACGACGCTTAACCTCTCTGGATTTCTTTATGTTCTCTGATTTGTCAAAGATTTGGTCTATTCTTCCACAGTTCTATTTTAGAAACACTAAAAGAGAAAATAATTAATGCAGTCAAGAATAATTACTCAAGAAATGTTAACCGAAACAAAAAAATGGATGTTAATAAAAAAATAACTAAAAAGTCCTGTAGAACCTTTACAGGTAACCCAAGACACACACAGAAGTTTATTGATTTTGTGCATGGCTGTAAAAACTTAAGAAGTCACTTGTTAAAACTGAGGATAAAACTTTATCTTACCACACCAATTGTTATCACAATTTTTTTTATTTTTTATTTTTTATTTTATTTTTTTTAATCAGAGCAAGACCTCTTATGAATACCCAGTATTTATAAAACAATTAAAATAACCATTTGGAAACACAATTTCATGAAAATATCTCTTGTCTAGAAAATTATTCCATTTTGAATACAATGAATTGTTCAAATAAATAAACCAATACCCTACATAAATAAAAACAAATAACCTTAGTTATGCAGGTAGGTTGTACAAAAATAGTAAACTTTGTGCCTAGTACTAATTTGATCACACTACAGGCAGTCTTCAAAATTAGTAACTAAAGGCATTTGAATAACTAATTATTAAGTAAATTAGTAATCAAATTTGAATAACTAAAGACAATTATTCAAATTTTACTCCTGCACCTCTTATCATGTATGCACTGGTATTTGGAAGAAAATAAATAAAGAAAACAATCTTTCATAAATTTGGTGGCCAAAAAACCTTAACCTGTTCAGATAAAATATTATATACGGTAACACATTATTAAGCCAGAACTATTACAACACAATATCATGGCACAAAATTAAAGTTAAATAATGTTCAAGCCAATTTAAAGGCACTGATTTATATTTCAGATTGTGTGGTGAGAACTCACTATTACAAGTATTTCCACCCCAAGGAATGTCTGGTGGCCAACGGAGTCTTAAATCGTGGACTTATTAACAACCCGGAGAAAAAAGTTGACAATTTTGCTCAGTAAGTGCTTCTCACATTTGCAAAGTAAGCTAAAAATAACTTGAGGTAACGTTTCAGACACCACATGTATAATTTATTGAATTATAAAGTTATGTACAGATTTATTTTGTTGTAGTGTTTAATTTGGCAGATTTTAATGTAACAAAAACTAGGAGGTGTGAATTTCAGTTGCCAGTTACAAACTACACTGCTTTGATTTACTGGCTATTCCAGCAATACATGTGAGGGAAAATTCTTTTCCCCATGTTGTTAGGCAAAGAAAATCCACACTCTAAAATTGAAGGAGTGAAAGACATTGTTTTTAGGTGAATGAAATCATAAATTTTCCTATTAGAGTAAACATTTAACTCATAATGACCCTGGTAACAAAATATTTTAAGAAGGATGGAACACTCTGTAATTAACACGTTGAGTGCTGAAAATTGATATAGTTACGTACCAAAATTGTGGAAATATATTTTTTGTTTAATAACTAGGTGATTGCTTGTATGTTGCTCAAAAATCGCCAAAAGTTGTCTAGGCATCTATTTTTTGTCAAATTTAATGACTTCATATCCGGTATGTAAATTAACGTAATCCGCCGGTAGTGCCAGTGATAGTCATTTGTTACCGTCAGAACTCTCGTCAGAGCAGTTTTCATCATCAAAATACAAATTCTCCAACAATTCGTCATTATTACCCTGCTTCATTGCACAAATAACACCAAAAACAATAATAGAAAACACGGTGAACACAATCACTTCGTACACTGTGCGCCCAGAGGGGACTGGCAAATGATCATCCGCAAACCAAGCATATGGACTGCACCAATAAGCGGCGAGCAATATAACCTCTCCCGGCAGTGGCTAAAGCCCACACTAAACGAATAAACCAATGTTACACAATCCGGGAGTGCTATGTAATATTACGCAGGCCGCTGCATGCGAAGCTGCCCTTCCCACTCGTTAAAAAATGGCAGACCGGGAAGAGAACTACGCCTAAGTGAAGACATGGACTGGCACAACAGGCGTTGAGCGAATCAACCTCTCCCAGCAACGGCTAAACTCATACTTACCAGTTACATCTCAGGTAGGAGGGCTACGTAAATTAACGTAGGCCACCGCCCGCGCCTTTGTGGCACTACGTTAATTAACGTACCCCGCACTCAATGTGTTAAAAGAATTAAAATATGATACAGTACAGAACGGCTGGCTTTTATTTCCATTAGAGAACTGGTTTCTGGTCTATTTTGGATGAATATGTATGTAGTCACGTGAAGTGACACGACCAGCTTAAAAAAACAGGAGTTTTTGCCATCGCCACCTTTGTTTAAGTTAAAGAAAGTGGGTTGACCAATTGTTTGTGAGCTTTATGGCATTTTGATGCCTTTTTAAGAAGCCCAGGACGAAGGCAATCTTGATCAAGCCCTTAGGGGGGCGATCTTTTGCCGATGTTCTGGGTCAGATTAGATCGCAGGCGAAACCGGAAGAGACCGACACCGTTATCAAGTCTATTCGGCGAACCCAGAACGGGGATGTCCTCCTCGAACTGGGGAAGTCGAGTGACAAGATCGGTTTTGCCGCTTCCCTCAAGACTGCACTTGGGGACAAAGGCTCCATCAAGGCCCTAGAACCGAAGTGTTCGGTCGAGATTCGGGACCTTGATGCCCTCTCCACCGAAGATGAGGTGACCCGTGCGATCCAGGTGGCACTCCCGGAGATACCGGCTTATGGAGTGAGGGTATGGCTGACAAAGCCTAACCGAAGTCAACTCCGGATGGCTGTTGCTGAGATGGGCGAAAAGCACGCCAATAAGCTGCTTAGCCTTCAGCACCTCAGAGTTGGTTGGGTCAGTTGCAGGCTCAAATGGAGGGTGGTAGTTTCGAGATGCTTCCGCTGTCTCGGTTTCGGCCACTCCTCCCGAAACTGTAACGGGCCCGACAGGAGTGCCAACTGCTTCCAGTGTGGAGGCCAGGGCCACAAACGCAAGGAATGTTCCTCGAGCCCATCCTGCTTCCTCTGCAAGGATTCAGGCTCCAGTGCCCTCGGTCACTTACCCGGGTCTGGTCAGTGCGGTGCCTTCAGAGCCGCACTTGAACAGGCAAAAGGCAGCGGCCGGTAATTCGCATCCTCCAGGCCAACCTTCACAGATCCTGGGGAGCTGATAACCTTCTAGATCAGCTCGCCCGAGAACTCGGTGCTGACGCGCTCCTTATCAGCGAACAGTATCGGGACAGAGACCCAAACATTTGGATCTCCGACAGCCTCGGTACTGCTGCATTTTGGGCACGTAATACACAGGATGTCTTGGTGCGGAGTCACGGGTGCGGCCGAGAATTCGTCTGGGTTCGGTGTAGGGATGTGACTATCTTCAGTTGCTACCTCACACCCAACGAGGCCGTCCAGGACTTTCGCGACAAGATAGATAGCCTAGAGGAGTGCGTTCTCGGCACCACCGGGCATGTCGTCGTTGGTGGCGATTTCAACGCCAGGGCCGTCGAGTGGGGAATGCCCTCTACCAGCTCCCGGGTGAAATACATCCTGGATTTCATCGCCAGGGCCGGTCTTGTCGTCCTCAACCAGGGCGACACACCTACTTTTCGGCGCCCCGGGCAGAGAGGCACGATCCCCGACGTCACCTTTGCGTCCGAGTTGCTCCTTCCGAGGATCTCTGGCTGGAGGGTTGTGGAGGACTACACGGGTAGCGACCACCAATACATCGTGTTTGACTTGCATGATCAGGCAAATCGTCGAGTTTCCGCATCTCGGGAAGGGCCACGCCGGTGGAACACCAACAAACTGGACTTGGTCAAGTTCACCGAAGTCATCTCTCGGGGAGCGCAGGGGAATCCTGGTGAGGCTGGGGCCGAGGCATTAGTAACATCCACGATGGAACTGATCGTCTCGGCCTGCGACCAGTCTATGCCGCGAAGGAAACCCCGACGCGACAAACAACCCGTTTACTGGTGGATTGAAGAGATTGCGGAACTCAGAAGAACATGTTTAAGAACTAGACGAGCCGCCACAAGAGCGAGAATTCCCGCAGACAGAGTTCGTAAGTCGGAGGCCTATAAAGCTGCGAGAAAATCTCTCCGCCAGGCGATCAACAGGAGCAAGGCGAATAGCTGGAGGAGACTTCGTGACGACGTTGACTCCGACCCGTGGGGCCTGGGTTACAAACTTGTAACACAGAAACTTGGCGCCCGCTCTCCACCTTCCATCATGGAGGGCGCCACCATGGGGAGGATCGTCGCTGCGTTGTTTCCTGAACATCCACAGCGACCGCCGGTTGACTTCGGACGGGTAGAGGACGTTCCACTCTTCACCTTCGAGGAGCTGGAAACCTCCGTTCTCTCCCTGAAGAGCAACAAGGCTCCTGGCCCGGACGGGATTCCCAGTGAGGCTTTAAAGAAAGTATTTTCAATCAACGCTGACTTGTTGTTGAGAATGTACAATGCCTGTTTAGTAGAAGGGGTGTTTCCGGCTCCCTGGAAAACAGCCAGGCTTGTACTGATCAGCAAGGGCAAAGGTGATCCCGAGCTGCCGTCGTCCCACAGGCCTCTCTGCATGTTGGACACGGCTGGGAAGCTGTTCGAGAAGCTGATCCGTTCCCGCCTGACTTCTGCCGTGGAAGCTGCCGGGGACTTATGCCCCCGTCAGTACGGCTTCAGAAAGGGACGGTCAACGATCGACGCTGTCACCGAAGTTCAGAGAGCTGTGGAGAGAGTCGAGAGCCACAACCATTTCTCCCGCCGAGTAGTGCTTCTTGTTACGCTTGATGTCAAGAATGCCTTTAACTCGACGAGGTGGGTCGATATGTTGGATGCGCTTCGCAACACCTTTCGTATTCCTGCATATCTGTTGCGGCTCATCGAGGATTATCTACGCTCTCGAAGCCTGATTTATGACACGAGGGACGGAACGCGGACGATGGAAGTCACTTCTGGTGCCGCACAAGGTTCAATACTCGGCCCGGATCTCTGGAACGTTGCCTATGACAGCCTCCTGAGGTCCGAGATGCCTGAGGAAACCACTTTGGTTGGGTACGCCGATGACGTCGCAGCTCTCATTGCTGCACGCAACGTTGAGCTGGCCCAACTAAAGTTGAACCGAGTCATGCGTGTGGTCAACACCTGGATGTCAGATCACGGTCTCTCGCTTGCTCTCAGTAAGACGGAGATTGTGATCCTCACGAAGAAGAGGATCGACACCGTCGTCCCACTCCGAGTGGGAAGGGAGGTGGTCACATCAACTCGTGCCGCCAAATACCTTGGGGTTATGGTGGACACCAAGTTAAGCTGGAGGGATCAGATATTCCGTACGGCGGACAAGGCCGCTAAGGTAGTCTCTTACCTTAGTAGGCTGATGGCCAATGTCGGGGGTCCCCGATCCAGCAGAAGACGTCTGTTGATGTCCGCGGTCCAGTCCGTGCTCCTTTACGGGGCAGAGGTGTGGGCAGGCGCTCTAGATAAGGAGTGCTACAGGTTGCGACTCGCCCGGGTTCAGCGTCAAGCTGCGCTTCGGGTGTGTTCCGCCTACCGGACAGTGTCCGAGCCTGCCGTCCTGGTGGTCGCCGGAGTCATCCCTGTCAAGCTCTTGGCAGGGGAGAGGAAAGCGATTTATCAGAGACAAGGCGAGATAGGCAAGGACACGGCAAGAACAGAAGAGCGCTCCCGAACCTTCCAGCAGTGGCAACACATCTGGGAGCACGACACCCGAGGACGATGGACTGCGTGACTTATCAAGCAGGTCCAACCATGGGTGGAAAGGCGGCATGGCGAGGTGGACTACTTCCTCACGCAGTTCCTGACAGGTCACGGCTATTTCAAGTCGTACCTGAACCGGATGGGCAAGACCGGTTCACCGGATTGCATCTACTGCCCTGGCGTTCCCGATGACGCGGAACACACCTTCTTCCGCTGTTCGCGTTGGGAAAGGCCCCGTCTGGAGGCCACAAGAAAACTCGGTGTTTTTTCGGTGGACACGGTCTGCCAAAAGATTATGGAGGATGAGGGCAACTGGGAGAAAGGCTAAGCTAAGTAAATGCTGGGACGCCTATCACAGATTGCTAACTCAGTACAACCTTGCAGTCAGGAGGGCCAAGAGGCTCTCTTGGAGAAGCTTCTGCAGCGATCTTGAAGGTGTCTGCGAGACATCTAGGTTATACAAGATCCTATCGAAGGATAAGTCATCTTGTCTTGGCTCCCTCGAGGGGCCTGATGGGATCATGGTCCATAATCCCAGGGACGTGCTTGAGATCATGGCAAGCACACATTTTCCGGGGAGTATAATCACTCAGTCGACCGATGAGGTGAGTATGGGTGCACGGCGGGCCAACTTCACTCGATGGAGGGTGGCGGGCCGCATTGCAACTCACAGCCGGATTCGCTGGGCAGTCAATTCCCTCAGTCCCTTCAAGTCACCGGGACCTGACCAGGTGAGGCCCGTTTGTCTTCAGAAGGGAATCGAGATCCTTCTTCCAGTTCTGACGGCATTGTTCAGGGCAAACTTGGCCCTCGGACACATTCCAGAAGCCTGGAGCAGCTCTCGGATAGTCTTCATTCCAAAACCTGGTAAGGCTAGGTACACGGATCCGAAGGCGTTCCGCCCAATCTCATTGTCTTCTTTTCTCCTGAAGACTCTGGAGAAGCTGGTGTCAAGGTATGTGGGGGATACCGCTCTCAAGGCCAACCCTCTCCATGAACACCAACATGCCTATTTACCAGGAAGATCATGCGAGTCTGCTCTGCATCAGCTGGTAAGTAGGATTGAAAAGTCGATAGAGTGCAAGGAGGTTGCACTTGGGGCCTTCCTTGATATTCAAGGCGCTTTCGATAACACTGAGACTCAGGCTGTCATTAACGCAGTCACAGCTCATGGTTTTCACGAGGTAACAAGGGGATGGATTGAAGCCCTCTTGAGAAAAAGGAACGTAATACTATCACTTCATAACGAGGAGATAGCGGTAAGAACGACTCGAGGCTGTCTCCAGGGTGGGGTCCTGTCCCCTCTTCTCTGGAACCTCGTGGTAGACGAACTCATCAGAACTCTCAATGTCAGTGGCGTGTACGCACAGGGATATGCTGATGACATAGTGGTTCTGGTGTCAGGTAAGTTCAACGACACAGTTGGGGATCTCATGAATGGGGCCCTGAGGTCTGTTGGACGCTGGTGCGAAGAGGTAGGTCTCTCAATCAATCCCTCAAAGATTGTGATGGTTCCCTTCACGAGGAGGAGGAACCTCAGAGGGATCGGCCCCTTAGTCCTGCAAGGAACAAATGTGGAATTGCAGAAACAGGTGAAGTATCTGGGGGTCACTCTGGACCAGACGCTTCATTGGGGACCACAACTCCAAAAGGTAATAGACCGAGGTAAGTGGTCACTCATTACATGTAGGCGACTGGTGGGGGGGACTTGGGGAATTAAGCCAAAGCTTATGCACTGGCTTTATGTCTCTGTGGTCCGACCTGCCATCACCTATGGCTCGCTTGTGTGGGGGCCTAAGATGGACTCGGGATCGGCGGTGAGGGGATTGGCGGGAGTTCAAAGACTCGCCTGTCTTCTCATCACAGGAGCCCTGAGTTCCAGTCCGGGGGCTTCACTAGACTGTCTTCTCAACTTGCTGCCGATTGATCTTTTCGTCAAGACCACGGCAAGGAAAGCTGCTCACCGACTCAAATGTGAAAATCTTTGGATGGACACTGGAGAACACCGGGGTCACTCTCGGATCATTCTGTCGGTTCAGGGGGGCGGGCTAGACATGCCCTCTGACCACATGTCAGTCAAATACACCTTCGGTAAGTCTTTTAGAGTCCTCCTACCAGCAAGAGAGGACTGGCTATCCGGGGGAAACCCTCTTCAACCCGCGGACCTGGAATGGTTCACTGACGGGTCCAAGGTAAGAGGAGGAACAGGAGCCGGAGTACATGGGGTGCAAGCGGGGGTAGGCATTAATATTCCTATGGGGATGCACCCAACGGTGTTCCAGGCGGAGGTTGTCGCAGTAATGGAGTGCGCCAGATTGAACCTGGTGCAAGGCATCAGGGGCAGGAGCATCTCCATTTTTTCAGATAGCCAGGCAGCTCTAAGGGCTCTGGACTCTTATGAGTTCAGGTCAAAGATCGTCTGGGACTGCTTCACCATGGTATCTGCGTTGGGCAGATGCAACAGCGTGACGCTTTGTTGGGTCCCTGGTCACACGGGGATCCCCGGGAATGAGGCTGCGGACGCCCTGGCCAACATAGCTTCGTCCTCAGCATTCACTGGCCCAGAGCCGTTCTGTGCTGTCTCTCGTAAGTATGCGTGTCAAGCGGTCACGTCATGGGCGAGGGAGGAGCATCGAAAGGTCTGGTCTAGAATACCACAACTGAGGGTAAGTAAGCTAACGCTTCACTCTCCATCTCAGAAAATTGCCTCTAATATTCTGCAGCTAGAAAGGAGGCAAATAAGGCAAGTAACAGGGCTCTTAACAGGACATTGTTCTTTGAGGAAGCACCTGAAGCGCATGGGTCTCTTCAATGGGGATCCGGTATGTAGGAAGTGTGGGCAGTCAGAAGAGACTGCAGATCACTTGCTGTTCGACTGCATGGAGCTGGTAGAGGCTAGAGAGAGGGCCCTCGGAGGACTGCGGAGGGGCTCTTTCCTTCCTCAAGAGGAGCTAGTCTGCAGGCTGCAGAAGTTCATCGGGTTCCTAGACTTGGATGAGCTCTGAAACACATACGGGGAGCGCAAAAAGCCCTTGCGGCTGACGCGCCTTGGGATTAGGTCCGCCCCATCGAATGAATGAATGAAATGAGGGCAACTGGGATTGTTTGTCACAGTTCGTCCGGGGCATCCTCCTGGAAAAGAAAACCGATCTGGACCGCGAAGTGGCCCAGATCCCTTGATCGAGCGGCTGGATAAGAAGCGAGCCCCACGGGCGTAAGCCAAATTTAGGCCTAGCCTGACGTAATGTGACAAACAATTCCAGGTTAGATTCCTAAAGAGTAGAGGAGGTTTTTTAGTGGGTAAACCCGTTTTTAGGGGAGCCCCACACTACAGGCTGGCCACCTGTGTGCGTAATGCATTTTTCCGCCTCTCCCTCAAAAAAAAAAAAAAAAAAAAAAAAAAAAAAAATGGCATTTTGATGTCAAGTTGTTTGTGTTTTGAATTTATGTAGGCCAAAAAAATTTACATCGCCACATAGGATGCTGAACAGTGTATTTCTGTTACTGTAACTATTATTATTACCAATTGCTGCACATGTTTTCCTGGTGAATATAGGCCTAAGATATGAATAAAGTTTATTATTCTGTTGTTGGAGAAGACTTAACTTAGAACAAGAAGAGAGGGCAACAACAAGTTTGCCAGTCTCTGAACCTACATTATTAAATTGTCTGACTTTCTCTTCAGAGTTTGCACAAAAATTTTGTAGTCTGAATTCAACCTCTGAGCATTGCTGGAGTTATGCCTCCAATAACCTCTCTAACTCTTCTCTTTAGTTCCTCAATGTGCTGAACCTTCCTTGTGAACATTCTGACCTTGTCTTAACTTTAACCAAAAAAAATTCTAAGGGTGTAATGTTTAGATAAGTGAATGCATAGAAATTTTGCCATTTTACAAGGTTTTTATAACTTTTTATAAAACTAAAACCTTTATAATTTTTTTGAAGTAACTATATTGGACTGTTCTTAATTTGCTATTTAATAAAATAATTCCCATGTTTTTATGTTGACAGTTGATTTATTTATTGAATTTTAAAATGTGTTTAGTAATTTATAACCACCCTGCATAAGCCTCTCAGATTTAGGAGTGAATTCCTTTAGTTCCCTTTAATAAGTGAATTTCATTCCATTCAGAGTGAAAAACACAGTATTGAGGAAAGAGATTCACTCCAGTACAAATGGCTAAACACAAAATTTGAACAATTTTTTTCACTAATTTTGGAAGTGAATTAAGCTCTTGTTGTTGACAGAATGTCATTCTATTGGAATGAAAAAAACCCTCAATTGAGTAATTACATTTACTCAAATAAGAATTCCTCTATACCCATAGAATGAATTTTCTTACTCTTTTAGGGGGTGGCTAAATTTTCTTTTTAGTGTTCGAACACACAGACAGTGACGCGACAGGACTTCAAGCCACGGGTGCCACACACAGACAGTGACGCGACACGACTTCAAGCGACGGGTGCCACACACAGACAGTGACGCGACACGACTTCAAGCGACGGGTGCCACACACAGACAGTGACGCGACACGGCTTCAAGCGACGGGTGCCACACACAGACAGTGACGCGACACGGCTTCAAGCGACGGGTGCCACACACAGACAGTGACGCGACACGGCTTCAAGCGACGGGTGCCACACACAGACAGTGACGCGACACAACTTCAAGCGACGGGTGCCACACACAGACAGTGACGCGACACGGCTTCAAGCGACGGGTGCCACACACAGACAGTGACGCGACACGGCTTCAAGCGACGGGTGCCACACACAGACAGTGATGCGACACAACTTCAAGCGACGGGTGCCACACACAGACAGTGAAGCAACACGACTTCAAGCGACGGGTGTCACACACAGACGCTTTGCTGCTAGTGTGTTAGGCTCAATCTGATGACGTGGATTTGATTAAATCTCGTCGTGTTGCGTTGTGTCACTGGTTGTGTGTTCGCGCACCTAAGTGGGTGAATGTTCACTACAAAAGAGTGGCTCAATTTCAACTTTTTGGGAAAGTGGGGAAATAGCTCAACAAGAGTGAAAAACCCTCCTTTCCCTTTTACAGTGTATTTCTGCAGCATGTCATAAATTTTTTTAATTACTCAAATTTGAATCAACTACTGTTGGTTATTTGTTTCTATAATCTGGTTGTAAAAGTCACAGTTCTCTACATTTCAAGTGTACTATTTTCTATTCAGATATACCAAAGGCTTAACATGACTTCTAAATCAATGAGAGGCCGATCAATCTATTTTTCGGAGAGAGGAGTGAAACCCATATTTGCTTGATGATAACCCGAGATTCTCTCGCTGAGCCATGACCGATATATTGAAATAATAAACAATCCATTCGTAGGGCCCTCAGCTTTGTGTACCCGTTCGGAGCCACACTGAACATCGCAAGGCCGGCCACCGCCGTCTTATCGAGCGGCACTGTTGCATTCCCGCTCAACCGCCCGGTGATGGCGTTCTGTGCTTTGCCCGCTCGTCCGCGTGGCAGTATGGGACGCTCAGGCAGGTTCTTCGCACACTCTCACTCTTGCACACGGTTGATTGTTTCACCAGTAGTTGCAAGTTGCGTCACATTCACATAGATTGTAAGTCTATTGCTTTTTGTGATTTTTTGGTACATGTAATTGTTGGCCTCCTTGTAGAGTGTTAGGTTAAAACATTATTATTTCATTTTGTTTTTTAATTCTTAATAATTAATTGATTGAAATTGAGTGATGGTTAACTTATTGCCCTAAAATGATTTGCAAATTGATGTTGTAACTAGTAGGTAGCCTATCTTTTAGTTTTAACACTTACACTGTAATTTCATCATAGATTAAATCAAATTCCATTTTATAGAGAGTAACGAGTACTTATAAATCTTAATTGTAATTATTTGACTTGTTAAATGAGTAACAATAAATAAGTTCGGGGCCCTGCTGTGAGTTTTTTTTTTTTTTTTTTCATAAATTAATGTTAAAAACTGTTCAAATCAAAATTATCACTGTCAACATAAAATTAATTTTGATGAAATAAAAAGCGTGAAAGTATAAAGTTGCATAATAGTATCGATTGGTTCTACATCAATTTGAAAAGTGGTACCACAAGACTTCAGATTTTACTTGTTGTAATTACATTTAATTTAATGTCTCTTTTTATTTATTTGTTTTCAACAGCAAATGCCAATTTAACAAAGGTACAATGAACAAAATATAACAATTTACAAAATTTCAAAACAATCCAAGATGAAATATGGAAAGAAAACAAATTTAAAAATGCAAGCTGAGATCAATGATAGTAGAATCTAATAAGTAAATGAGATATAACATAGACAATTAACTGTGAGAAACCAAACATCTAAATAATACAATATATACATAATACAGCAATTTAAAAATAGAGGTTGCAAATGTGTCAAGTATTCATCAGCCGCTGTTGGATAGGCGTGATGGTGAATTTTCTATCAAAAAGGCCAAAACTTTTCTTGAAGAAAGCTGAATTAGTTCTAAGTAGGTTGACGTGGTCACTGAGGTCATTGCCAGTTTTTATTAGGCAAGGGATAGTACTTTTTTGCTGGTAAGTGATGGAGCGATGAACCTCGTTTAAAACTTGTCTATTATGATGTGGAACGTGAACCCAAGCAGAGCAGGGTAGTCAATGATTCCATTTATGAGTTTAAAGAGAAGCACAGTGTCATGAAACATCCTTCATGACTAGTGGTAGCAGCCCAAGTAAGTTTTTGATTTCCATCCACCGGTAGTTCATTAACCGCAACTTCCAAGTAATTGTAGCCCATCTTTAAGCTGATGTATTGTATGAAACGTGTTTGTATTCTTTCTATTACATTGATGAGACACAGCTAGTAAGATTTTCAAATTGGAGAACTAAATTCAAGGAGAGATCTTACAAGGCTTATGTATAAAGTCCGGAGGTTTATAATGTACACCCCATTATAAACCCAAGAATTGTATTTACTTTAGCACAGATATGCTGAACTTGATGACGAGGGTGCAAGCTTTGGGTAAGTATGACCTATAGGTCACAAACTTGTTTGACCAAGCCAAGATGCTGTATGCTGTCAGACTGGTGTTTTGCAATCTGAAAAATCACATAGCCACACACTTGTTCTTATTAGGTTCCATAAGGTTCCAACTATATAATCTTTTAAGGTTGAGCTGAAGGTGGACTGCATTGTCTTGAAAGCGAATCACACGGAATAATTTCAAGACGTCTGCGAACAGGAGAAAGTTGACATCTAATGTCATTCATGAGTTTACATGTTTGAGCAATGTCATTCATAAACAGATTATTTCCTTTATGCTGTTTGTCAATTGCCTTTATTGATAGATTTGAAAGTTTGTGTTTCTCAGAAACTGTTCAAGTACATATTTTTTATTAATTTTTGTTTTACACAGAAAGCAATGGTGGTAAACTCGTAGTGCTGGGCTCCAGCCATCTATTGTCGGATCAGTATATCGACAAGGAAGACAACGACAAGTTGAGGGAGATTGTATTCTCATACCTGACCTCTAACAAGATACAGCTCAATGGATTGGATGCTGATGACCCTGAGGTTAGGCAATAGAGTTTATCATTGTTACCTTTTGTTGAAAATTAATTAGCATTACTTATGACCATTCTCATAAATTGAAATTATTAATAACCCCTTCAACAAAAACTATAACCCTTCTAGGCAGACCTACAAAATTAAGTGGATTTAGGAAATATAAATTTAGAAATTTAGTGACTATTCTCTAGAATGAAATGAAATGAAATATGAAATGAAATGAGATATATCTTTATTCCAAAATAATGTTTACAAATAATATTACAGTAATGTTTGGAAATGTCCCACATAGGCGGACCTGTGTGTGGAACAGAGTTCAAATCAATAGTCAGTCCACAAAGAGGAATAATTATAACTAAAATTAAAGTTTGCTGTAACTCCAGCCACTCACTCAGCACATTAAATCTAAATGTTTGAGTATACAATTTTATATGCACAAATAACTACTGTGTTAAATAATCCGTGTAGGTAATAATGGAGTTAATAACCAACGGAGACATAGCCCCCCACCCCCTCCCTCCCAAGAACCTCGACCCATTCCTACCGTACCCTCCCCCCACACTCACACAGCCCCCCCCCGCACACACACTTACCTCGCGCACACAACACACACTATACCATGGGTCAGAGCATGTCATTTAGATGCTAGGGGGAAAGCCATAGAGGCATTATGTAATAGTTGCTGGAGGCCGAGCATTTGCTCAGTAAACTCATACAATTCTTCGTAGTGATAGTATTACTATGCAATACAAAATAACAATATTCCTATGTCTTGTTTAATGCAAGACAAACTTGTTCGCTCCGCTCACTCCCCTTTCAGAGTGTTTTGATGTAGGCCTACAGGTATACTTAACCTGGTAAATATATAAATTTGTTGAACCACATGTGAATCTATAACACTTAGATTCTACTTCTAAAGTTAATAGCTGATTTCATAATTGTTACAAATTCTTGTCTCAGAAGTGCTTCCCCATAAAGCAATACCGTATCTAATATGTGCTTCTCTCAATGGGAAATAGGCAGTTGACTGTTGAGAGGTCCCCTTTCCATTTCATACCCCTGACCACATATGCTACAGAGCTAAGTTTTTTTACACAAGTGTGTGTTGTCCAAGAAAGGTCAACACACACTAACAACTTTTTTATGCTGAATTTCGTGGTCTGTGCATAACAGTTGAGTCGGCTGTTTGCAGCAACACTCTTATTTTGATTGTTAACCTCATAATTTTTTTAAATTTATAGGATTTAAAATTCAAGATAATTACAAAGTATGATTTATCCTAGCCTATATAAATATTATTTTTTGTTTCTTTGTGTCTATTTACGCCAGTAGGATTTTTTAAACGTTTTGACGGGGAACGGTCCAAACCCCAGGCTTGCTACTATCAAACATCGACCAGTTGTTAGAAAGCATCATTAATTAAAAGCCCAAATGGCAACTGGGCCTGGAAGCAAACCTTTAAAAAGCTACTAACTTTTCTTAGGATCGAACTGGTAACCTTTGGAATCAAAGGCAAGCACTATAACCACTTAGCTACCCAGCCAGTTATTTTTGTTCTAGAACTAAGTTATTTTCAAAGTTTAAAGAAAATCGTTAGAACTGTTTTCGAGATTAGTTTTGTATACAAATAACCTGACTCGTATTAAAGTAAAGAATTTATTTCAATAGTTTTGCCAAGTTTTATGTGACAAAACTAATTTTGATTCTTAAAGATCAAGAACTGATTTTCACAAATGCATACATGCACCAACGTATGCAAAGTGACTACTTTAACACGTTGGCTACCGACGGTCGGAAATTCGGGTCGCCGGGAGTTCCCAGCAGACCGATCCTAGTACTCGATACTCTCACCACAGACTGAGTCATTGTGACAAACACTAACCCAGAGACCAAAAATTTTGTTTCGCTATTTTTATATAATTTGATGTGTAACATATATATTTGCTCATAAAAGTTGGTAAAAAAATTTATTTCAGTACTCTTTTAGCATTTTTATTGCGTCACATATGTGTGACGTTGGTCTATAGTAATATTTTGTATTATGTTTGTGTGCTATAGACTGTCTGACCCTCATGTGTGTCATGAGTTGGATGACTGGAAAATAAATGAAAAATAGTTTTACTACACTAAAAAATACTAAAATATACAGGACAATGTGTCACGCAATAAAAAAACGCCATCTGAAATGTGTAGTAAACAAATACTAACGGCAGCATGTGAGCAGACAAGATGGTCAACTTTAAAAATGTGTAAAAAATAAAAATTGAGGTCGTACGCAGAGTCCAAGCAACACACATGTGTGTCACACATTCCTATAGACCGATAAGCAGGTCTTAGATCGATTCAGTGGACCACATTGGCGTGGCGAGTCATTTAACTGAACCGTGACTGCGTCCCATAGATGTGTCGTCGGTACACTGGATTTGACCTGAGCGTCCCATATATGTGTCGTGGGTACACTGGAAACACCTTGAGCGACACATATATGTGACGCTGGTCTATATTTAAGGTTTTCTTTTAACATTACATCACATATGTGTGACGTTCGGTAGCCAATGTGTTAAAAATAAGCCGATTATCTGCTAATTATTGACTGTAGTTGAACATTTGATTATTTTTCGTGTCGTAGCTTTATAGGATGGCTAGAAATTCCAAGCATTTATCTTGTTTATTGTAAATATGTTTTTGAGAGGAATAAACGATTATTATTTTTATTATTATTATAATTATAATCCTTTTTGCTTGGAAACATACGTTTAAATGTGGGGAAACTGATGGCAATGTGCGTTGTCAATTGATTAACTAACCACCATTGCCACATGGTAAGAAACCATTCAACTCACAATAGTGTCACTGGGATGAATAAATAAAAAATTTTACACATTGATGTTGCGAATGTGTTAAAATTCCTAAAATCATTTTTAACATACTTATATGTGCGGATTACACCAGGTCTATAAATTGTATGTATCCTTGCCAGATATCCGACTACGCCCAAGTGCCGGACACATGCTACCTGGCAGAGCTTCCGCGCGGATGTCTACAGGAGGCAGTCGATGAGGTGTGTACTGTTATTCTATTTATTGTGATGTACCCTTGCCAGATATCCGACTACACCCAAGTGCCGGACACATGCTACCTGGCACTGCCGCGCGGATGTCTACAGGAGGCAGTCGATGAGGTGTGTACTGTTATTCTATTTATTGTGATGTACCCTTGCCAGATATCCGACTACGCCCAAGTGCCGGACACATGCTACCTGGCAGAGCTGCCGCGCGGATGTCTACAGGAGGCAGTCGATGAGGTGTGTACTGTTATTCTATTTATTGTGATGTACCCTTGCCAGATATCCGACTACGCCCAAGTGCCGGACACATGCTACCTGGCAGAGCTGCCGCGCGGATGTCTACAGGAGGCAGTCGATGAGGTGTGTACTGTTATTCTATTTATTGTGATGTGCCCTTGCCAGATATCCGATTACGCCCAAGTGTCGGACACATGCTACCTGGCAAAGCTGCCGCGCGCATGTCTAACGGACTGATCACAAGACTGACAGATGAGTAAGACATAGCTAGTTGTTTGATACTCGGTCTTTTCTTTTGAATTCTTTGCAGTGGCAGAACACGAGGGCCTTGGTTACCCCTTGCATGATATATTTGCGCATGGAAATATTGCAACAATTTACACCTTCTGGATAGTTAATTTCCAGTAAAGTATTTTTCAAAGTTGTAAATTTCAAGTAGTTTGACTTGCCTCTGTGAGGTAACACATTACCCGGCTTCATTCCTGTCCGATTCTCATCCTTGTTATATAATAAATATCGTCAGCCTAGTGAGTAAAGTTTGTTAAACCAATTAATATTAGGGCCTACATTAAATATGTCCAATATGGTTTGTTAAACCAATTAGTATTACATTAATAAATATGTCCAATATGGTGTGTTAAACCAATTAATATTACATTATAAATATGCCAAATATGGTTGCGTGTACGTGAAAAAGCTAATATACTCACTAATAGCTTGCGTATTAATATTACACCCCCCCCCCTCCCCCCGTATTAATTAGGGGTGGGCGAGTAGTGGTTTTACGAGTCGAGTCGAGTCGAGTATTGCATCAACTACTCGGGTATCGAATCGAGTCGAGTAGTAGTGTGAAAAAGTTTAAAATGAGTTAAAAAAATATTAAATAATAAAAGTAAAAGTATTATTAAATTCATCTTTGTGCATGAGAACACTGAAAGATAACATCAATTTAGGGTACGACAATAAGAACTACTTAGATAAAAGTTGATAAAAAAGTAAGTATATTATTTATTTACAGTTTTCCTCTTACAATGTGTAGTACAAATCAATTTCTGAGAATTAGGCCTAAGTACAAAATTTCATCAACAACAAAATTAGGGATGGACGGGAATGTATTTTTAGTTCGGGACGGGAATTTTTATTTCCCGTCCAATTTCGGGACGGGATTGCTCTCCTCGACGCTATCAGGAAATATTCGTTTTGACTTTTATCTGAGTGTCGTATAAAGAAAAATGAATGTTAAATATCAACTGGTTCTGTTTCCAAACTGTTCCACTTGTTTTTGTATAAGTTACAATGAACCTCGTTTAGTTGTTTAGTTGAAAAGATTTTAAATATCTAACATTTATATTTGCAGTATACAATAAGATAAGGATACAGTACAAATTTTCTTGTAACCAAAAAAAAATAAAATCAAATCACTAAACAATATACATATAAAAATGTCCATTAAAATTTTATAAAAGTTTTGTTGAATGAAATATTAAAAAGATAACGTTTTGTACAAAGAATTAACAGAAAAATTATGTACATCAAAATATAGATTAAAACAAATGGAAAAATTGTAAAGAAAACAAAACTGTATTACATAAATAGGCCCAAGGCCTGCTCAGTATAATAAACAAAAAAAAACAAGAAATTGAAATTATAATAAATATTAACACTAAGGAATGAAGTGGTTCAACAAACCAACGCCATTTATAACCCCAAGAAATGTTCTTTTTTTACTTATTGATTTAACTGAGACAGGTTCTTACTTAGAGATTATCATAAAAATTGAACTTTGAAAATATACACTATTAGACCTAATTATTTTTATTTTTATTTCTATGTATTCATTTAGCTATTTTTGCTATATTAAAAAAGGAGTGTATGATGAAAAAATCAATAAAAAACAATGAAGGTTTTAAGTTATGAACCTCAAAATCTAATCAATGTATTTGTATTGTTTAATGAAAAAAAATATATATTTAATGGGATTTGAAGTTTTTCATTTAAAAATTATATTAAATTATAATAAGATACTTTTAACATTATAAAACAGTAATTCAATTAAAGATTGATTTATTTAACAACACTTTGCCACTTTTTTTAGGAAAGTCACACAACTTTGGTTGACGTTTTGTTTAATTTGTAAGAATTAGACGAATTAAACGATCCATCCCTTAGTTTTCTACGACAATTGGTTCAGAAAGTAGCATTTGGTACTAGGAGCCAAAAACACCCCTCTTGAATAAATTACTGCCGGGCGTCGAACAATAGATAAGCTGAACAATAGATCGTCTCGGCGGCCGGCCGTGTTTTTGTGCTTGTTAGCGAGATCGCCGGCCGCCAGACGTAAACAACTATTGTCACGGCTGCGGGCGCGCGCCGCCGGGAGTGACGAAGACGACTACTCGACTCGATTCTCGAGTATTTGCAACTACTCGACTTGAGTTCGAGTAGGACTAATTACCCGAGCCACTACTCGAAACTCGAGTACTCGCTCACCCCTAGTATTAATATTAGTTATTATATTAATATTATTGTATGTTATTAATATTACGTTAATATTACACCGTATTATGAGTAATTTTAACTTACTAAACAATGCCGTTTTGTTTTTAAGAATTGTGTTATCACGTAATTGTTTGTATGTTGCTAAAAAGCCGTCAGAAGTTGTCGAGGTGTCTGTTTTCTGGCCAATTTCATGAAGTCATTTCTGGTACGTAAAATAACGTAGTCCGTCGGTGGTGCCGGTGATCGTCACTTGGCAATGGTTTTCGGTAGTCAGTTTTTTTGGCCCAGTTCGTAATAAAGCCGATAAACAAAAGTTTTAAACTAAAAAAGGTCCTTTGCCCTCTGGCACATTGAGTCAAGTGACAATCACGTGTAAGCAGTGTCTTATACAGGGTGAGTTTTTAATGTCCCCCTCCCCCTAATTTTTTCCGCATTTCTTAAGATATTGACTCCCAACCACCACCATACATCATTGATTAGTTTATACTTTTTTTGATATGGTTCACTTTTTGGCCGCCATCTTGAACCCACCATATTGGAATGAACTTAAATTTTTTTTAAGTAAAGGTAGGGTTGTGACCCATCATTTCAAAGTGATTTTTTGCGTAGAACAAGACGCCGCAATACGTTTTTTACTATCTGTTTTCGTTCTCGAGAAATAACCAGTTTTGTAATACTAAATTTCAAAATAAAAAATTCAAAAATCTCTTGTTTTATTTAATTTTTAACATAGAATATTGACTTTTTATCACCAGATATCCGATAGTAAAAAAATACTTCATTTTGATGGGACTTAAATTTTTGGACGCCATCTTCGATCCGCCATCTTGGAATGAACTTAAAATTTTTAAAGTAGAGGCAGGGTTGTGACCCATCATTTGAAAGTAAATTTTTGCGTTGAGTACGATACCGCAATCCGTTTTTAATTATCTGTCTTCGTTCTAAAAATATTAGCGATTTTGTCAACAAATTTTACAAAATCCCTAATATTTTGAGAACGAAAACAGATAACTAAAAACAGACTGCGGCATCATACTAAACGCAAAAAATTATCTTAAAATGATGGGTCACAACCCTACCTTTACATTTAAAAATTTTAACTTCATTCCAAGATAGCGGATCCCAGATGGCGTAAGAAAATTTAAGCCCCATCAAAATGAATTAATTTTTTTACTATGGGATACCTGGTGATAAAAATTAGATTTTCTTTGTTAAAAAATTCAATAAAACGAGAGATTTTTGAACTTTTTATTTTGAAAGATGGCGGCCAAAAAAGTGAACCACATAAAAAAGTATAAACTAATCAATGATGTTTGGTGGTGGTGGGGAGTCAGTATCTTAAGAAATGCGAAATAAATTAAGGGGGGGGGGGGCATTAAAAACTCACCCTGTATAGTCAGTGACACATAACTATAGAGCTCAAATTCCTCTGACAAAAAATAAAAAAGTTTCCTATTTTTGTTTAAAAAAAAAAATATCTGTGTTAGAAAAAATCTAATGGTGTGATCTCTGCCAGGTCAGTAAACTTATGCGACAAAGACAAATGGAAGAGATGGAAAGTAATGCCAAATTTAAAGAACATTGAAGGATTTTTTAATTAGTTTGGGTTACTTTACCATAAAGTAAATGATTATATTTAGGATGATTTTTTAAAAGTGTATTCCTCCACCTTTATTTTATAATTTTTGTTTTATACATCGTTTCCTTCTTTTGAAAACATTGTATTCTCATTACAAATAATATAGCCTGGTTGTTGAGTATTTAGGGAGGCATTTCCTACTCATTTTGACAGTGTCACATGTCGCAGGTGCCGCCTGACTACACGCGCCTGTTTGACCACGGCCTGTATGCTGTGCACACCGACCTGGTACCAGCCGTGCTCGACGCCTACGACCAGCTGCAAGTGAAGCACGAGCCGCTCCGGCTCATCCCACCGCAGTTCGAGTCTCCGCTGCCGCCGCTGCAGCCAGCGGTAAGCCGTGGCCTGCGAAAACTAACGGGCGTGCATAGTTTTTGGTCACGTGATCAGATGCGGTTGGATTTAAGTTGTCAATTCAATTTAAAAGCATTGAAATAGCCTGACTTAACATCAGTTTTTATATTTAGTTTTAAATAAAACAGTACAGTCAACACCCAATTATCTTGGGGCGGAAAATCGGGTTGCGGATTAACCGGGGTCACAAAAAGTCAATTTAAATTTTATTTATTTTATCAGTTTAGACAACAATACCATAATTTTTCGATCTTATATGTTAAAATTACTTAAGAATAAATCTTTTTACTAATTATTATTCCATTTATCGATGGAAAAAAGCCATGAAAAACGGAAATTGGTTTGTAAATTATTTGGTGGCGTGATCATGATCGTAGCCATGTGGTCAGGGAGGAACGAGTCAGAGCCATGGCGTGGTGAAGCGGGGTGTGATGGGGATGTGGCGCAATGGCAGGGTAATGACTACTAGAAACACCTACTCACACATGAAAAGGCAGAAAAGAAAATGAAAAGGCAGACACATTGTCTCGAGCTTGTTCGGTACGTTGGGATGGTGAAAAACTGTTTGAACTCCACAAATCACTTTGCCATCCAGGAATCACTAGAATGTTCCACTGGATAAGAAGTAAAAACTTGAATTACACCTTAGAAGATGTTAAAAGAATGACTTCCGCATGCCAAACCTGTGCTGAAATAAAGCCAAGATTCCACCATTTTCAAGGAAAGCTGATAAAGGCTACGACCCCCTTTGAATGTTTAAATATTGATTTTAAGGGTCCCTTGCCATCTAAAACCAGAAATCGATACCTTTTGACAATGGTAGATGAGTACTCACGATTTGTCTTCGCATATCCGTGAAAAGACATAAGTTCTGCAACAGTTATTGA
Source organism: Neoaliturus tenellus (assembly GCA_030545055.2). NCBI lineage: Eukaryota > Metazoa > Arthropoda > Insecta > Hemiptera > Cicadellidae > Neoaliturus > Neoaliturus tenellus. The sequence goes on along the minus strand of CM061531.1, from coordinate 245,795,482 downwards.
TTGTTTTTCAGACCTATTTTCAATGTTCGGCGCTCCTGCCTTTGTGCAGTCGGATCGTGGAGCTTCATTCATGTCATGAGAGCTAAAAGATTTCCTCCACAGCAATGGAGTGGCAACCAGCCGAACAACTCCATACAACCCACAGGGGAATTCACAAATTGAGCGATTCAATGGCACTATATGGCGAACTATTTTGCTTGCACTAAAAACACATAACATGCCGGTTACTGCATGGGAAGATGTGTTAAGAGAAGCACTTCATTCTGTAAGATCTTTGCTGTGTACCGCGACTAACTGTACGCCTCACGAAAGGTTTTTCAACCACAGTCGCAGAACTACAAACGGAGAGTCTCTACCAACATGGTTGACCACTCCTGGGCCAGTGCTAATGAAGAAAAACGTGCGTACAAATAAATATGATGATCTTGTGGAAAGAGTAGACCTCCTTGAAGCAAATCCTCAGTATGCGCTAATCCGGAGGGAAGATGGATCAGAGTCACAGGTCTCACTTAGACACCTTGCTCCTGCCGGATTAACTGATGGACAATCCAGAGTAGAACATAATTCAAGTCCTGATACTGGTAATCAACATTCTGAAGCATCAACAACTGAGACTCAACCTCGAGATGTGGTTTTGGAAGATGTACGCCCAAGGAGAAATGCCAGACTTCCGACTTATCTTGGAGATTATGTTTGCTACACCTACCAGAAAAATTAGTGGGGAGAATGTGGTGAAATTATCTTTATTTTAATAATCATATGTTTTAATTGGAATGTTTATGTTTATTCTTTTGTAAGGGAGGGTCCCTTAGCTCCGAATCCCTTAGCTCCGATGAGCGTTAATTTTCTCAGTTCTCCGACAACAGCGATCACTCATAGCCCCGAAAACTGCTGTCCGTCTGTCCTAAATACACTTTCTCGCAGTTCCGATGCATTCGGTTGGAATCCCTTAGCTCCGATAGTGTAAATCACTCATAGCTCCGATAGAATGAACGCGATGCGTAGGAGAGGCGAGTTGTAGTAAGTAGGGGCGGTAGTAGTAGGGGCGGCCGCCGCTCGTGGCCTCTCCCCCCCCAACTCCACCGTTATCCCCTCTCCAGCCATCTGCGCTCCGCTACGCGCCGCTTGGCCCATGGCCGGTTCTCGCTCAGCGGTAGTGATGGGAAAACCGACTACTTTCAGCAACCGGTTTTTCACTCAGTGGTTTTAGGATTCACCCAGTTCTTTTAGCCTGAATGATTCGCCTGAACGAGAACCGGGCTAAAGTTCTCGGTGCGTGCGCCTGGAAGAGAATCACAAGTTGTTTTCGACTGAAAGATTAATGTGATTGTGAACTGCAGTACTAGGTGAAATAGCCTGGTTCTTTCGTTCGACTTTTACCTGTGTTCGCACAGTTTCTTGTAATTAAAAAAAAACAAACCCCAATTTTTACTATGATGTTACTAAAATTCATAAATTGTTTAACATTTCAAAACCAAAAGTTAATACTTATAAGTTTTTACAGCAATAAATATTTTTCTATGGTATATTTTTTAAAGTAGGCTAGTTAATCAGAATCACCTATCGGTTCAGGTTAAAAACCTACGTCAATCGGTTTCCTCAGTTAGGTTTAGCAGTTCGACGGTGCCCATTTTGTAGGGCAATATCCATTGGATATTTTGAGATTTTCGAAAATCTTTAGCGTTGTCATATTTTTGTACAGAGATTTAACACTATTTTTTCATTAAATCTTTAAATTAGACATATTTTGCCTTTCATTTCCTAGCTTAGAGACATACACCTTAGATTGTATTCATTGTAAGCGTAAGCACCATACGCTACATTTCGAAGATAACTATCATATGAATTTTTATCATTTGTATCATAACTATGATATATATTATGCTACTTTAGAAGATAGTTTGGCGTAAAGAAATTATCCATTCTATGGGAGAATGTCAAAATCCTATAATACAATGCGAGAAATATCTGTGGCGATGTATTCTTCATCAAGCTTGTTTAATCTACCTTGTAGATTTTGGTCAAAAATTTGCATTTAGAGTGTACAAAAATAATTTCTTAAGAGGGGGTCAGTCCTGGCGGACGTTGCTGAAACTACCGGAGCACAGTTCGTTCCTGGTTGGTTCCATTCCAGTCAACTGAGTTGTGACGCGGCTGGCGGAGGGATGTAGTTCCACAACTGCTGCCACTAAATCCATTCCCGTTTTCTCGTGTCGCTCTAGTCCGCCTTTGCCTATCTTCTCCTTCCGTGTACAGATAAAATGGAATATCTTGGCCTCTGACATACTTCACTACTGGATTCAAATTTGTAAAAAAGTGGGACTAAAACAGTCCAACTTTGTTGTTCTACCCCAATTAATTGTTTTACCTGAAAAATGCACAGGTGTTAGTTATTACGTTTTAGTTACGTGTAGGCCTACTGCCCTACCTCTCTCTGATGATCACTCAATTTGTTGTTGTCACGTGCTAAATGGCTTTTAAATTCTTTAATTTTACTGAAATGACGAAACAAATTAGCCTACGACCACATTACATTCCATTTATTTGCTTTCTTTATTTTATTACAGGATTAAAATTAAAAATTGTATTTTTGAAATACTTCAGATAGTTGCTTGAAACATAAACGAACTTTAAGTGCTATTTTTAAGGTGGGTATACCTATGACTGATCAGCGAGTGTGATGCTTTATTTATAAACAATCAAATGTACATTTCGATTTCATAAGTTTAACTGAACGCCTTTTCTCTTGTTTACGTTGTATTTCAAACTGAAATGACCTCTTCTATGCTAAACTTATTATGTTATCTTAATGAATTCTGAATAAAAATTACGTTCACGCAATTTAGTCTTCAAAAGAAGTAACAATATAGTGAAGAAATATTATTTTATGTCCAAAACCATAAAATTTTTAGTTTAAAACTGGTGATAAAAAATTAATGAAAATAAAATAATAAATAATAAAAATTAATAAAAGTTAATAAACATTATGAGCCTCAAAATGAAAAGAAGGATAAAAACAAAAGCCGTCTATTGCCCGTTTTGTAACCAGTATTATCCCAAGTTATTTATTTTAAATTAAGTGCAGCTGTTCATTGTTGCGAGTGAACGTAGCAAACTAGCTCAAAAAGAGCAAAAAATTCTACAGGTTGGTATTGCAATGAAAATTGGGCAACGGCTTTAAAATAAATGATTTGAACACAAATCTTCAAAACTCTATGGCTGACGGGGTTATAATTTTTCATACACGTTCCTCTTTGTGCTCATCATAGGTGCTCACTATAAGAAACGGGTTTGCAAAGTTCCTTTGGGACTCCGCCCCACAGAACTTTAAAGTTAAATAAAATTCGTATGGAAGAATATTGATTTGCTTTTTAAAGATATTTCATTATGTATGATATTAAATGGTGCACAAATGAAAATTAATTGCAATTTGGAATTTGTTGTATTACATCAAGGCCTGGCTTTCCCTCCAATTCAATGTTAAAGTAATTTATTTGGGAATAAACCACTATTTACATTTAAAAAGGTTAATTCACCACCAACAATTGTACCCTAGGACATTTTTGTGCAAAACTCTGGGTCGGTTATTATAGTTTTCAATCAAAACTTAAACGAGATAATTGGAGCTACATATTAAAATACAATTATAACAACATTTTTAAAATAGAGTTTTTTTTATTATCCTTTTGCAACCAAGGTCGTGAAATTTTTACAACACTCAGTGTATTTTTTACAATCAAACATAAGCAATGGATATTGTTTACCTAATCACTCACATTTATGTCCCTAAGGAATAACTAATTCATAATTTAAAGTAAAACCACGCAAAACCATTTTGCTGTTCGACAAATAATCAATTGTTACTAAGATAAATTCGACTGACTGGCCAAACATTTGTAAAGAATTGTTAAAATAAAAAAAAAAATAAAAATAAAAAATAACAATCAAATTGTTGATTTTTATTGCCAAGTGGAAATTTTAAATTTTGTTAAGTGGAAAAATATATTGCATACAAAATAAAGTTTTATTTAGAATTGATAGACTTTTTCCAGAAACTAAACATTTTCATTTAATCGTGAATACTAATTTTTTTACACATTAACAATCAAAGAGGTGTATAGAGTTGTATAGAGAGAAATACACGTTGAGTAAATATGGAAACATTATATTTATATCACACAAAATTAATAAAGACTTAAAAAAAAAATTAAGAACTAAATAAAACAGCTATTTGTGTAATAAGAGCGTAAAGTACGTCATTGCCACTCGAGAATTGTAGATGGCCGCACGAAGCGTCAGCTGAGTGCGGCCAAACAATTCGAGAGCGGCAATGACTATTTGCGCTCCTAATACACACAAGATTTTTCCTACCAGAATAATTGTTACATATTACATGTTTTATTGTATACAAAATGTCATTTAGATTATTTTTTATTTGTTTCTGTTTGAACATAATGTTAACTATCAAACATAACCTCAAACTAAAAGAGAAGCAATTACTAAACGACAACAATGAATAACAGCTGTAGCATGGTTTGTAATAACAGCTGATTTAACATTGCTGTTTGATCAAGCGTGCGGTAAAGAACCATTGCCGCTCTAGAGCGGGAAAGAAACGGAAACCGGAAATGAACTGTTTTGCATAGGGGTTACAGGTGTGGCAATGCAATTATTTCCATGCAGTTGTAGGAAAAAACATTTACAATGTTGAAAAAATCTTAAAGAAATCGATGCACATCCCCCGGCAAAACGGACAACGGTTGTTCCTACCGTTGTCCATTTGTGCGATCACCTCTGGGCAGTTGTCACAGACACAGAGGTGACCGCAAGGGATGGCTGGATTGGTGGCCGGCCCATCTAAACAGACCTATCGCGCCACCTGCGTCAGTAACAGTAATAACAATGTCGGTAATGTAGTTCAACTAGCTCACTCCACTTCCGCCAAGTTTGATGATTAGTTCTCGTATTTATTTCACTACACAATCTACACCCCTGCGAACTTCTCCAACCCTCTTAGCTTGTTCAATCAAGTGTGAATTTCAATTTGAATTGTGTGAAAATCGTTAGGAATGATGTTTAGGCCTACACCCTTTTTAAGAAAATACAAAACTAATTTATAGACTAATATTAACCAATTGTGCCTTTATAGGTAAAGCGGTCTATCCACAGAGAGTAATTTCAAATACAAACCCTCACTTTAAATAATTTTTTTAGTTTTACACAGTTTTTAAGAAAACTTTACAATTTGATCTTGTACGCGTAATTTTAGCAGTTTAGGGAATATTTGCGGTTGAAATTTAGATTTTCCTCATTAGAATAACACGGAACAAATTTACAATTTTTCTCTGAGCATTTTAGGTTAAGCAAAAATGTCTCTGCACAAAAATGTCTTAGACTCTTTTAAATGCGTTTCTATAACAAAATTTTCCAGTTTGGTCCAAAATGTTTTTTATTAAATTAACTAGCTGACTTACCCGTGCTTCGCAACGGTAGGGCGTAGGACCTACTCAAATTGCAATGCCAACCTGAGGAATTTTTACATCTCAGGTGAGCTCGTTCGCTACGCTCACTCACTGTCAGGTTCAGCTCGTTCGCTGCGCTCACTCGCCTCAAGTTACAATATCCTTTATTTTTTTATTACTGATCTTCCCTTAATACTTTAAATGAGAACAGCTGTTTATGATTAAATAAATTGCAGACAACTACTGTCATTTCAAATAGTTCTCATCTGCTAAATAATGTAAACAAAAACCCAAAACAAATTATAGTTCCTATACGAACTCCATGCTAACTTTGACCTTCTGTGGGGCGGGGCCCATTGGGAATTTTGTAAAATGGCTTCTTATTGTCTGCCTACGCTATGAGAGGAATATGTATGCAAAAACTCATGATTCTAGGTGCTATGGTTTGGTCTGTGCGTTGATCGGAATTTCGCATTTATATATAGAGATAACATGACGGAGATCAATGAACATGTATTTAAATGTTTAGTAAAACTAATCACGTGATAATTGATGTTTTATGATGGTACATTATTTTAAATGAGGTTCTTAGACATTTACATGTTTGTTGGTAAGTTATGTAATATGTAAAATGTTCAGATTTTACTGATGTTTTTAAGATGTTCAAAATGATTTTAAGATGTTCAATTTTACTCCGTGAAAACATTGATTTTGCTTTAAAATCAATGCAAATTAAGGCCGTTTTAACAGCAAAGTCAATGTTTGCACGGAGTAAAATCGCAATAACTCCGTTATGTCCCGTTAGATCCTTACAAACTTGGTACCATTGGTTAGATAATTACATTTGTCAACTTTTTTATGTCTTGTAAAATTTTTATAAAATTTACAGATTTTGAGATATTTGAGTTTGAAAATTTGAAATGGCCGCCATTTTGAAAATATGCAGTGGAAAAAAATAATTTTTTTCCTGACAATGTTCATTGGTATGATAAAGATTCATACCAAATATGATTTTAATAGAACCATCCGTTACGGAAATAAAAATTATCAAGTGAAAAAAAACAAAATAGCGGCTGTGTGAGTAACTAAAGACTTCCGGATAATTTAAATATGATATTTTGATATATTTCTAACCCAGTAACAATGCCCTGAAATATTGGTAGGGAGTTCTGAAACACCCTGTATATCTTTGATTTGCCATAAATAATGTTACAGAACGAATGGAAAGAATAAATATTTTTGGTATAACAATACATCCTACTACTTGCCGTACTACAAGTAACATTTTTTACATTCCTTAGAATCTCCAGTTTTGACTATTTTCAATTGAAATCTAACAACAAAGAGGACAAATATATTGTTAACACATAAAATACTTACATAAAAATCGCTAAAATTTAGTACCTCTACGCTTACAATAATAAGAAAGGATAGTTTCTATTTATTTCACTTATAAATATAAAAATAAACAATACAAATTAAGGTTGTATTATATGAAGCATCATTTATAAATTGTTGTTTAACTTATTTATATATTTAAGCTCCTAATCTTTGACCTAATGACTTGAAGAGCCAACTTTTTAAAGAACCTGTAAGGCAAATAAATAAATACATAATGAACATATAACATTGGTATGTATATAATTACAATTTATTTCACTTGTAAATGGTCATATTTCTTGCTTCTGTAACTTAACAGTTTTGAAAACACACTACATTTGATAAAGAGAAGGAAATATAAATAATTAATAAGTACAAATACACTGTGTATGCACACGCTCCTACACTGGAGTAACAAGTTTCTTCTGTCTGTGTAGGGAAATTATGATAAGGTTTCTGCTACAGGAAGACTTCACATAGCCTACCGATAATAAACTTCAACTGATTGACAACGTAAATTACTCCGAAAACTTACTTGCGTCCGTCCGTAAATGACTGTTATAAGTTACAAAAAGATATATAGGCCTATTCACTAGTTGCTTGGGGGTGAAAAACAATCTGCGGAATTCGCCGTAAAAAATGTGCTGTAATGACACAAACGAGGAAAACTTTCGACAACATTATCACATACAACTATAGAATGGGGAATGAATATTTAATAAGAAGTCCAAATTTTGAGGATTTGGGGATATTGATTGATACAAAAATTTCATTTGGGGACCATATACTGTCACTGTCACTTTGTAAGTCAGCATATTCAATATTGGGTTTGATTAAACATTCAATCACTTTTTTTACTCAATCCAAATTAGCTAACACTTTTGTTATGTACGACGTACAGTCACACTTAATAGTTATTATTATTATTATAAAAATAAAAAAAATAAAAAAAACACTGTTTATGGCTGCATCACATCTGGTAAAAAGGTAAAAATTGTACTATGCGGAACTCTAAATAACAAAAACAACTACTCTAAATAACAAAACTACCCTTTGTTTTAGGTATATCGAAGCGTAATTTCCCAGGTTTGTTTACGAGGTGATTGCTTTCCGTAGTCTTGTATCTGATTTTTTTACTAAGGGTGTTATAATATCTTATAAGTTCTATATCTATCTATAAGTTCATCAAACTTTTGTAAAGGCATTCGCATCACCCTCTGAAAATCAGGATATTCCACTCTCAACTTAATAGCTTACAGATGAAGCTCCCAGTTCCTCTCTTTGAAAAAAAAACAGGGTCTCACCCACCATCTCCTCTGTCTCTCACTAACCATTTTCTTACACAACTCGAAAATTGTATTTCTTGTATTTTTTTCTTTGAAATACCTCTGGAGGACATTTTAAAATCTTGTTATTCCTTTTTATTGTTAAAACAAAAGTACCAGGTTAACCGAGCCTTGCTCGTTGGTTTTAATTCAGTTCTGATACAGTGTCACGGTAATAGAGCTATTGAATTTCCGCAAACAACCAACTACTGTATATACCTCTTCACAGTTAACACACTCATCACAGGAGCTAGTGGAAGCTAGCTTGCTGTTGGCTATTTGCTAGTCAATCCAAAAATTAATTTTGTAAACAAATAACAATTTATTTAATTCATAAGTATATTTATATTTATTATATTTAATTTATAAGTAAGCAATAAGTGATTTTAAAAAGTAACTAAGTACTAAGTAATATTTTGTATTAAAATATTTGAAGAAGGACGAACGGCTACCGAATTTCTACCGAAGAAATGCAGAAAAAGAAGCGTGAGCTAGGCTAAACTCCTCTAACGCTATCAGACACGTGGTGAGCGGCATCGTGGCTCGATCACCTACGCCGCCGCTGCATCGGGGACGGAGAAAGGTTCTTGTATGCGTGTGCGAGCGACGCTGACCCGCCGTGCCGCGCTACCAATGCCGCCATCTTGCCTTGGCAGCGTATCCATGTGGTGGTGGGAGCGGCGGAGGAGAAGAGGGGGCGTGAGGAGAGTGAGGGGTGTAGGGGATATGAGTAGGAGGGAGGGGGGGATATCCATTCATCGGAGAACTGGGAATCGGAGCTAAGAGAATATTCTTGTTTAAAATATTAGTTTTCCGAACAACAGCAATAGTCCCAGTTCTCCGATGAATTAGCGAGAGAATATCAATTGTCCGAAAGTATTCGGAAAATTGGGACTCAACACGCTATCGGACAACTGGGATATTTCCATCATCGGAGCTAAGGGATTCGGAGCTAAGGGAACCCACGTTTTGTAAACATCTAACTATGGCTGGATTTTTTAATTGAATAAAAGCCACATTTTGGTTGTATCTTGTCTTTATTTACAACACAAAGAATAAACAGACGTTTATTCTTTGACGTTTATTCGTTCTCGTTTCGTAACGACATATAGCATATAGCCACCTTTAACACCGTAATAGTTTCTGAGATTGTGTCCATAATGCCAATGGTGAAAATTTTGTTAAACAACTAAATAATTTGTAAATAAGTATATATATAGTATTACAACTAAATTTATTTAAAAAAAATAACAGTTCAATAAGCTTTGTTAATTTTGAATAGTTTTCATCCTATTCCGGTCCAAATTCTTGAATTTGTTATATATTTTATGTTCATTGGTCACATTTTTAAAGTCCTACTTTTGTCCTACTATTGAGCGAAAATGTCCTACTTTTCCTACTTTTTGTAGCTCTGAAACCGCTGGGCTCCCTGTAATGGCGAACATTTTGTTAAACAACTAAATAATTTGTAAATAAGTATATATAATAAATAAGTATAAATAAGTATATATATATATATATATATATATATATATAGTATTACAACTAAATTTATTAAAAAAAAGCAGTTCAATAAGCCTTGTTAATTTTGAATGGTTTTCATTTTGAGGTGGGTTTAGAGTAGATAATGCAACTTTATCTCGAATTTTTTAGTATACATTTCATTTCATGCATTTAGTATACATTTTTCCGGTCCAAATTCATGGATTTGTTATATATATTTTACGTTTATTGGTCACATTTTCAAAGTCCTACTATTGAGCAAAAATGTCCTACTTTTCCTACTTTTTGTGGCTCTGAAACCGCTAGGCTCTCTGTAATGGCGAAAATTTTGTTAAACAACTAAATAATTTGTAAATAAGTATATACAGTAGAACCTCAAGAGTTTCGACTATTTGTGGACTTAGAGAGTGTTGAACTATCGAAAAGTCGAACTATAGGGAGTGTATGGGAAGTTTTATTACAGGGAACATAAAAATCATGAGTTTAATTTAGAAAACACAAAATTTTTATGAAAACATATCTTGATTGAACTATTAACGTAGCAAAAATTGAAACCTTTCGCCATTTTGTTTTTATTTTCACTTTTGTCACTTCCCAAAATGGACATTATCAGTCGTTACTAACGTGCTACGTAGTCAAGGACAGTGTCGAACTATAAGGAGTGTCGAACTACCGAGAGCCGAACTATCAAGAACTAAATTTATAAAAAAAAAAGTTCAATAAGACTTTATCAAAAAGGGAAACTCGAATATAAGCAGTTAGTTGAATAAACGTTGTATTTTTATTTCATATTGTCATTCAATTAAAACATGCTATATTGTTTACGTTATTATTAACCCATCAACAAAGAATATTTACAAATCTTTCAGACTAAAGTGTAGTAACGGGAATTAAGTACGTGTAAGTTACATTGACAGCAATAGCGGGTGTGAAAAGACTACGGGTCAACGCCATTGCGGCGTTGCCAGTTCAAAGGCCATGGCCTTGTACTAGAGATGGCCGTGGTTTAGCTCAATTTATTGAACTCTTTGTTTTAACCGTGGTTTTGGGTTATCCGGGATCCTTCAACCAGTCTTTATCCTGGATAATCTGGAGTTGACTGTATTTATATATATCAGTGTAGCATATAATTTTATAATCATTAAATTAGGAACTGAATGATACTAATTATGTGCTACTTTACAATGCTTGAAAGTCAATTTTAGATAAAACAAACCTTGCATTTGTACTACGGTAGGATGTATTGACTTTTCCTCCAATGTTTTTCAAGATATTTTTATGAATAAGACACAAAATAAATCTCAAATTAGTAGATTGCCAGTTATGCTTTTTATTTTTAAATAAAAATAATCAAATTGTACATTTTAGCTACTAAAAGTTGGCTACCGCACTTGCAATCAAAATTAAATTTTACATAACAGCTGATGAAAAGTGTAAACGAAACTGAGTTAAAATAGTTTTGACTTTATCTCGTAATAAATATTGTAAGAAAAGATTTTACAGTAACATCGTCATTTTGTTCCTTATTTTATCTATATTAGAATATGTAGGTCTTGTTGAATAATCTGTAAAGTAATTTTCATGGGGAACAAAAATAAGTGAGTTATCTTATGAGAAATCGTTTTGGGAACCGGCTGCTTACAGTCAGGTTATTAAAAAGTAACGGGGAAAATTTTCTGGACCGTCAGTTTCTTTAGGCCCCAGGTAAGTCTTGCGGTAGTGAAGATGTTTTGAAAGTCATAACTGGGCTTTATAACTGGTTAGAGAATATTTATTATTCTATAGAATACACTTGGAAAGGGTACCTTCCCCTTATGCTCAGAATCAGGAGGTGACAGTTGTCTCTGCTGAAAGGTAGCCTTGACCTGCCAGTTCTACTGACTTAACTTTATTAATTTTTTATTAAAATCACTGGTATGTTTCACCTTTGTTGTAAAACTTTGTTGAAATATAACTTTGACTAAATTACAGCAATTTACAAACTAATTTTAATTTTACTGTTTAGCTAGTTTATTTTAAAAATAACGTAACATTACCATTGATTGAAGAGCTAAAATAATGGCTGCTCCATTCCAAAAAGGACAGCCACCTTACTCATACATTTAACTATATTTATTACTTTTCATAGCCATTATACGAGGGCTATTCAGAAAGTAAGGAACGTTTCCTTCTTACGCCACTAGGCGCGCACTTATCGCCTATATTATGGTATGAGAGCGTTCGAGCACTCAAGGGCTATCCAGCCGTGACACTAGGAGCATCGTCGCGCTGCCCGTTTTCTTTAATTTTAAATTCAAAATGGCTGCTCCCATTTAATTTCCTGCCAGTTGCGAAGTGCGATCGGTAACACGGTTTTTGTTGGCAAAAACCATAAAACCAATAAAGATTTATCAATCTTTATTCTTTCAATTTCAACACAGTAAAGTCCGTGAAACTTGAGAAAAAAAATAACGAAAGCTCCGTTATGGTGAAGCGACGGTTTACACGTATCTTCTCGTCAACATTAGTGACCAGTTCGTCAGTCACAATGCTCGGTCTTTACTCATCTGCTCATCAAGAACAATGGCTTGGTCATTTGTAAACTGAATACACAACTTACGCACAGAACTTTCATTCAAGACATTGTTCCCATACACCTCGCACACTTTTCGATAAATCTTTATCGGTTTTAAAGTTTTTGCCAACAAAAACCGTGTTACCGATCGCACTTCGCAACTGGCGGGAAATTAAATGGGAGCGGCTATTTTGAATTTAAAGATAAAGAAAACGGGCAGCGCGACGATGCTCCTAGTGTCACGGCTAGATAACCATTGAGTCCCCGAACGCTCTCATACCATAATATAGGCGATATGCGAGCGCCTAGCGGCGTAAGACGGAAACGTTCCTTACTTTCTGAATAGCCCTCGTAGCTGTGATATCAGTTTAACTGGACTTTTCAGGTTATATAGAAGTGTTCAGGTCCTAGAAGTGTTCCTCAAGGAAGTATTTTAGGACCTTTGATTTCCTTAATGTATGTCAATGATTTACCAGATGTGATCCAACATTGTAAGATATTTATTTATGCAGATGATAGTTTATTATACTAGTTGAATCAGACAAGATTATTAGAGAAGCAAATGATAAGATTCAGAACGATTTATTTGAGATTAAGTATATGGTGCCACAATAATGGTCTAAGTATAGATGGAAATAAATAAAATATTATGCACATACACTCTCCATCATATAATTGTACGGATCCAAAGATAAAATTTCACACTCATTACTGCCTAAATAGAAAAGTTTACACAAATAGAGCATGTGACTGTAAATTTTTGAACAAGGTAACAAGTTATAAATATTTAGGAGTAATAATTGATCATAATATGAAGTGGGATTGGATATACAATAAAATTTAATATGAAGTTTGGATTTACACATCAAAAGCTTAACAGAAAAGTTATGAATTTGTGCAGTAAAATTTTAATACCCAAGAGAATATCTTACAGTCAAACACCCAATTATCCGGGAGCAGGTAAACCGGGTATTTGTCTATGCTGTATTTTATTTTATGAAAGTCCATGGAATTTTAGGTTTTTCATGATTAAAATTGGCATTTTGGAGTGAAAATATAATTATCGTTCATATTTCAAGGCCATAGTGGCACACACACAGTAAACAGAAGTAAAAAGTAGCAAAATCAGTGTTGACCAAGGTGCAACTCCCAAAGAATCAACCGATCCCGTCAACTTCCACGCAAGCCTGCCACTGTTTATTTAACGTGGGCCCTCCCACTAACTTTGCCACAGATCGGCTAACCCTTTAAGAGTTGCACCACTAGGTCAGAGTTTGGTCGTGAGCAGATTCGAACCCGCGCCGACGCAGACATCCTGGCCAAGGATGCCTACGCCTTAGCCGTTTGAGCTATCATGACCGGCAGCCGAGACATGATGATTTGGGTTTTGAATGGTGCGCGCCCCTAGCGTGAAAGACTGTAGCCCGTTGGTATGCGAGTTCGCTACAAGAGCGCAGCACTAAGCCACTGAAACTAGCGTGCACCCAAATCACAAGAAACAATTTGGGCATAAATGGGTTAATTTATTTAATAAATTACTTTTCTTCCATAAGATTAAAATTTAAACTTTGAAAGCCTATAGGGCGTGTGTACCCCTGGAGGCTGATGTGAATTATAAAGGCATTCTGTTCATCTACAGGATGAACCTTTCCAACAGTATGCGCGGATTTGTCTTACGATACACACAAGCTGAGAAGAATACCCCCGTTGCAGAAGACCTGCGTACTCAGCGAATTTCCAATGGAATATCAGATTATTTACTTTCCCCATAAAAACACCATAGGATCGAGTATGTAGGTTTGCTGCCGTGTTGTTAGAAAATCTAAGTTAATCAATAATTTGGTGAATGTAAACACAAAATTGTATCAGGCTATGGCAATTTTTTATTTTCCCCATGAAACCCTATGGGGGTGAGTATGTAGGTTTGCCACCATATGGGTTTTGTAAGCAAGTATAAGTTAAACCCTATCTCGATAATGTACATACAAAATTTTATTAAGTTATGTCAATAAATAAGCTAGATATAGGGTTTTCTTGATTTCCCATAAGAATAACAAGGAAAACATATTTTTTGATTTTCCCCGTACTAACCAGTTATGCTAAGATAAAAATGCAAAATACCAAATTGTTTGTTTTTTAAGCTTTTTTAAATGGTTTCAGTTAAAATTGATTAATTTTTAAAATTGAGGTCCAAAAATGCCAAAAACCCATTTTTTACCCCTTTTAAATCCCATTCCCATAACCCGACAGTGCTGGTTCTCGAACTCATGAAAATAGACCTGGTCTTATACCTTCATACCAAATTTCATCAAAATCCGAGGTCCCCTTCAAAAGTTTTCAGTACCACGGACACATAGATATATATACATATATATGAAAATGAACGAACGGTGTTTTTGGCTTCTGGGGACCTCAAAATGAAAAAGTAAAGTGGTCCCGGGCTTAGGTCTTACCGTGACTACTACCGTAATAGCGTATTCCCTATAGGGAAATTCGCTAAAAAAAGGAAAATAAACATGCTTGCCTATTAATATATAGATACTTATGGTTGTGATTAATAAGTACTTTCCAATGATAACATTTTTTAATACTAAATTTTTTTATTAGGCCATTTAAACTCCCCTTATAGCCCTCCATACCGCCCACTTTATTTTGTATTTTTTCAATACCGTAATAAAACAAGTACAGTTAACTGCAAAAAATTAATGGAATAGTATAACACTAAAAGTAAAACACTCACATGAGTAAAATTTAAGAAAGAAAACCAAATTTTTTGAACAAAATCCAACATTTCCTAAGCTTAAACTCTACACAAATGTTTAGATTTCTTAATTGTTTGATTAATTATTTGAACAGAACCACAAGTTTTCTGATTTTGGTTTGAAAACATACTTGAAAAACAATAATAACATGTGAAACATTTTTACATCAGAATGCACGGATCAAATTACAAAATCTATATTTTATGCATTTTAAAAACAACAATTTCCGGATTATAATAAAATTCTATTATTCCAGTATCTATTTTGAAATTCCAGTATTTCCAGTATGAAAATAAAATTCCAGTATAATTCCAGTATTTCCAGTATCAGTAGACACCCTGTTGTAATAGTTGCCTGGTGGAATTGAGAGATGAGGACTGACTCAAGACTTTTGTGTTTCAGACTTTTTTTCAAATATAACCATCTTAATTTGTGGTTAAGACAAAACTTTTCTTACAACAAAAAAATATGACAATTCGGCTATCTTGTTCAAACATGTTCTTGTTTTAGATTTTCCCTCCGTCGTTTCGTGATCTACTTCCGCCGGCCCTCGAGCTGTTTGACCTTGAAGAGGCATTCAGCTCGGAGAAGGCCCGTATCTCTCAGCTGGCAAACAAGTGTCTTGGCCTAGGAGGGAGAGGCGGCAGCGGGGGCCGGGTGGCCGGGGCCGCCCTCGACGATGAAATCGCTGACCTCGAGTACTTTGTGAGTAGTCTGGTTGAAATAGGGTTTATACAGGGTTTCCCTGAATTTTCCAAAAATATTATTATATAATATTAAAAAATCTCTAAACTCTGAAATATATGTAATTGCAAGTTGGGTTTCGAATGTTGGATGTAATGTAACACAAGTTGTTCAAGCAGTCCTACAAGTCAAAACCCCTACAACCATATACTTGATTGAAAGCTCTTGATACAAAAACTCCAGAAAAATTGTCGATAGGTCACCATCTACAACCTTTTAAAACATAAGAGACCTTTGAAATTGGTGTGGTGGCTGCCAAGTTGGTTATCTTCTTTAGTTTTTGCAGTCTAAGGCCTCAAAAGTATATCTGATTCGAAAACTTATGAAATTGTTAGTGGGAAATTAAACTATCTACAACTTTTGAATTTGATGTTTTCTTAAATATTTACCCTTTTCACACTAAATCACTTCAAAGTTAAAAGTTGGGTTTTTAATGTTGGATGTAACATAAGTTGTTTAAGACTTTCCAGAAGTTTGAAAGATCTTGACGTGAAAACTCTAGAAAAAATGACGATATCCACCCAACCTCCTCAGGGCTCCGCCCCACACGTCTTCAAATTTACAATGTAATTCATATGGAAGTAACATTTTAGTGATGAAAGAACATTTAAGGATATTAATTTATAAACAGCTGTTTATATTCTAAGTATTGAGGAAAGATTAAAGAACTTAAGGGTATTATAGACTTAATACGTGTGAGCGTACCGAACGAGCTCAGTTGTACTGTTCTCATTTAAAGTATTGATGGAACATTGGCAGTAAAATACTAATGGATATTATAGACTTGAGGCGAGTGAGCTTAGCGAATGAGCTAAACCTGACACCGAGTGAGCAAAGCTCACCTGAAGGGCAAAACATTCCTTGGGTTGGCATTGCGATTTGAGTAAGTCAGCTAGTTAACTATTTAGCAGCTATTTTGTTGCTTACACTCAATTTTTTTCTGTAACGAATAGTTACAGAAAAACTATTTGTTAATACAGAAATTGTGGTAATATTTTTCAGTTTATAGAAGTAAAATCTTAAAATTATAATCATAAATTATAATAATCGTCAATTGTGCGATTCATGAAAGGCGACAGCCAGTGACTCTGTTGTCGTCAGCTGCATCACAGACGCCTTCTTTCAAAGCCTTACTGAGTGTAGCAATTCCATACAACTTTCTAGTTAATTGTTTTAGTACATTGTTACTGTAAGTGTATTCAACAATAGACAATTTTTAATGTAAATTAGAGCATTATTAAAATCGTGGAGTCCCATTATGCCGATTCCCATTATATCGACAAGCGCAAAATCTTCCCATTATTCCTACACATGAAATCGTCCCATTACGTCGACAACGTCGGCATAATGGGACGATTCGATGTTGGTGTCAATATAATGGGAAAAATAAACTTTGGTGTCCCATTAAGTCGATTCCCATTGTTCCTACAAACGCAAAATCGTCCCATTATTCCTACACAACGAAATCGTCTCATTATGTCGACAAAGTTTAACCGTCCCATTATTCCTACATAGGCGGGAAAAGCCAAAGTTTGAAAATTCCCATTATGTCGACAGAACCGATCCCAAAAGAACAGTTCCTAAAAGAGTCGTTCAATTCAGATCGTTCCCGGCCATGCGCAGAGTTGATGCGCAGTCGAACGACACAACCTGTTTCCCTCTCTTTCTACTTCGGCACCGTCCTCGCCTTCTTTGCAAACCACGCAACCCCGTGCTGGTGTGTGTGTAACAGCGACCACAGAATTAAATAGACTGGCTATCCCATAATTGTCGGATTTGAAGCTAAAGTCGGCCATCTTAGCTGAGTACAGAAACGTAGAGCGACCCTGGAAAGGCGAGAAATTATAAATGTGCGCTTATCATTTACACCGCAGTTTAAATACCTTAAAATGCTCGAAATTCTTTGAAATTTTACACACTCATATCTTAATAGTGCGTGACGCTAATGGTGTGGTTTTAATTCGAAAATAAAAACTGCTTGACACTTAAAAAACTAAATAAATTCCAATCTTTTTTGTACATTTTAATGAGTGACATAAAAAAGTTACATTGCGAGGAAAATTTTTGTTTTAAGGTCAGGTGCGTTATGTAAGCGAGAGAAATGTAGCCAAAAAGTTATTTTTTTCGAAAAGTATTTTTTGAAAAAATTAGCTATTTTAGTTTTTATCATAAGACAGGTAGAACACGAGCTTCGTGACGCGGTAATGCGGCCTCTCGGCTCCGCGGCGGCCCGCTACAAATAGGGGAATTTAACGTGGTTAGCTTAGTTTCTTGATTTGATTTTCAAAAGATCTCATGATTACATGTTTACAAAACTTGGTCTTGCATGTTTGTATCTACTAACTACATTTACTTGTGATTATAATTATAAATTGTTGGCCAGATAATTTGGAAAACAAACAACAATCATAATCAGTACAGATCTATTTATTTTACATCAATTCAAATTTACAAATCAATAATTAAAACTATGTTTTAATAACATTACTGACTGCTTTGCTACTACAAAGTGTTTATGTGAAAACATCATCTAAGCAATACCAAAAAGGTTATAAAAACAAATAAAGACAATAAACCACAATAAATAGTTTAATAAAATATGAGTTTACCATAGGGACATATTTCAAAATACAAAGACAGTTTAAATAAGCAAAATATAGCCATATAAATGACAAAGTACAAATAATGAAGTAAGAAGAATAAAATGACGAACGTCTGCAATAAGTTTCTTATTGTTTTACTGTCCCATAAAATGTGATTGTTATAGTTAGGAGGTTTCTGATATTTTGTTTGTGTACAGCGTCATTGTAAATTTTAGTGTAATGATGTATTCTGATTGTGAAATATCTTTTGCATATTAGTTTGGTAAGCAAGATGAAATGGTTTTAAAAAAGATCTTGATCTAAAATGTCACCGTGAAAAAGGTTAAGACCAATACAATAGTTTAAAATGTAGTCACCATCACGTCTACGACATTTTTAACTTCATAACTTTGTTTGGAGGCCTACGGTAGCACTGTAAAAGCATGTGGAATATATTACTATAAGACAGTTAATAGTTTATGCCTACTGAAGTAAGACGAGATCAAAACCGAATAAAAATAACAATCTATAATTTAAAACACAAAGGTAAAAAACCTTTGGACAGTTCGTCTGTGATTTCTACTGGACCGATATACATGCGGGTTGTACCAAAATAAACGTTTTTGGTTCTATATTAGCAGGTTTTATTCGTATTTCAAAAATATTTACGTTAAATCGGTCAAAAATGTAAAATATACTTTTCTTATGGAGATTTAACATGGGAAAAAACCAACATTTCCAATCCTTTGGACAGTTCGTCTGAGACTTCCACTGGACCAATTTACACGCAGTTTGTACCAAATAAAACGAAAACCTTTGTATATTAGCAGACTTTATTTACTTTGACATTATCTTACTTCCTTAAATTAAAAATATCAACATTTTCAAACCTTTACAATTTATTTATTTTACACGCTTTCAATCAGCTGATTGTAAACACACGAGGTATTTAGTCTAAATACAGCGGATGAGCAAAAGCTCATGAAGGATTTGGTTGATTATGGCCAGTACCTAAAAACGATTACTATTATTATGATGTATTGTCATTTATGAAAAGAAAGTTGCTTAATCGTATAATTAACGTTATCTTACTCCCTTAAATTAAAAATGTCGACATTTTCAAATTTTAACAATTTAGGCCTAATTATTTTACACGATATCAATCAGCTGATTGTAAACACACGAGGTATTTTGTCTAAATACAGAGTGGATTTAGCTCATGAAGGATTTGGTTTATTATCGTCAGTACCTAAAAACGTTTACAATTATTATGATGTATTATCCTTCAAATGGAAAGAAAGTTGCTTAATTATGTAAAATAGCTGATTGCTTTAAAATTAAGACTAAATTTTAAAGGTTTAGTTTAAATAAATTGCTCACATTTGTATTAACAGAAACGGCTGTACAGTATCGGAAATTCTTTGTGCAATCAATTTGTCGTTTGCAACGATGTAATGCTTTACATTTACTTCCCTAAACAACAGTGTTTGTGGCGCAGTCGGTAGCGTGACTTTCTCCAAATCAGATGGTCCGGGTTCCCGACCGATCTTCACATTTGAACTTTTTGTAACGTGTCCAATAACGGCGTCTCTAATAAATGTTTTACTGATGGTACCGATATTTATTTTAAGCAAAATAGATACATTAAAATATTTATAGGCCTTTTCAAACTCTCAAAAAAACTTATTTATTAAACTAACAAGTTTACAAATTGATAGTTTAGGCTTGCTTATTTTTTTATGTTTTTAACTAATATAACGCTTTGATTAGGCTACTAAGGTTTAGGCCTAAGTAAACAACCGATTTTTTTATGTTTATAAAATACTAAACAGTGCCTGTGTTACATAGTAAGAGTGCAGCATTATTGTTTTTAAGGAATATGCCTATAGGCCTACTTTGACAGACACTCCAACTAAAATTATGTAATTTTGTGTGAAATAAATTTGTATTCTTTAAATTTGGATAGTTATTGAAACTTGCACACACTACAGCATAGATATTGCGATATGACAGTGGTTATAAATGGTTTTTCTACCCTTGCTATCTTACCCTAATACCAATTTTAGTTAAAGCCAACCTTAACTTACAACATTGTGGGCCTTCTTTCTTAATTCTTGAACAAAACTGTTAAGAACAATTTATCCAATAGGTCTACAAGTGGATATTAGTCTACTTATTTCTGATGTTGTTGAACCTAATAGAACGGTTTCCTTAGAGCTGTATCCGTCGAGTGTATCGACGGGCAACAACTAGTACATTTTATTCTAAAAACTACATTTACTATAATACTTTTAGTATTCATACATGCCTACTTACTACCTTCATACGGCACACTTGCATAAACAAGGTATCAATAATTCATAAACCCGAGTGGCTTTAAAAGAATTTTAAATATAATTTTAAAAATAAATCGCACTAAGCGTCATATGTGTTGCATGGCCTTGAACTAAACATAGCACTGAAGAACTTGTTGAAAACCAATGTATATCAGCTGATTAGTCCCTCCTTGTACCTCCTTAGTTGCGGAGTATTGGTTGATGAAAGGTCAATTTATTATACAAACATTCTCATTAATAAGCCTATCACCGAAAACCAAACAAAAGGTGAAGATGAGTGCGATTTATTGCTTAACCCATGAACGATGTAACTTACATGTGTAATGTTTAGAGCAATGAACAGCACACTCTAACTGATTGAAATAAAAACCTTTTCTGCAATTTCTTCAATTAAATTTTAATTTATTATAATTAAAGAAAATGTTTAATTTGTTTTTAAATGACAATGTTTGGTGATGTATAAATGTGTGTTTGGTGATGGGGGAGAGATGGGAGGAGATAGGAGAATGGTGGGGACGCGGGAGAGGGGACTCTCCCACCACTGCCCTATAGCTGCTTAACCATATCCGTCTTTCATACAGGGCGCGACATTCAAAATTCGAAGTGGAAACGCCGCACCGCAGCGATTTGGGATTATTACTTTTAGCCACTGCTCGTTGCGCAGCGCACCGTACTTGTAGCAAACTCATTGTCCTCAACACATTATTAGTAGGCTATTCACCTGAGCATATTTCACTTACATTTATGAAGGTGAAACTAAAGTGAATAACATTAACTTATGTGTAATGCAATTTTTTTCAATCCTATACTATAATACGAGAAATGTCGAAAGTGATGTGTGTTCCACGATCTCGAAATGTAGCGGGTAGATTTTGCTTAAACTTTGCAAAAGTAAAATTTATTTCAAAATAACAGCTATTTTTAAAATAAAAAAAATTGATTTTTAAACACTTTTTACTGTATACCTTTTGAACGCGTATTTTCTCAGAGATGCGGGTGGTGTCATTTTATTCAGCATTTTAATATGAATAAACCAAAAATTTCAATCAAAATCGTTAGAGCCGTTTTCGAAAAATTTTGATTTTTCACGTTTTTGTCCAAGTACACTCTTTAACACGTTTAGTGCTAGTAAAAATTTTTATAAGTCACATGTATTCCATAAAAACGTAAGTTATAACGTTTTTCTCTTATTTGTAGGTGTTGAAGAAAAACTTTGTCGGATTGGATCTAGTGTTTAGGAGATGATATGCAAATTCCAGAATGTGGCAAATTAAATTTAGACCCTGAGTCAGGGACATTATACCAATAATGTAATCGGTAAGACAATTGGAATCTAACAAATCGAAACAAAGTTAAAAAGTTTTATTATTTACATTCCCATAGACCTACTATTGTGAAACCATATCATAGTAACTGTTATAAACTACTTATAAACATATAAACGATTATCGTTATATAACATTTCATAAGTAAAAACATTACTAACTATGCTATATAAAAACAGTACAAACTTTATGAAATTAAAAAAATTATCTTTTTCTTTGTAAATGTTGGATACGGTTGGAATATAATTAAATTTGTTTAACATAGCCTATAATTATTATTTTAATCTAATATTATTTTGTTATAAAATTATAAAATGTACAAAATAAATCCATTACAACGTGTTAATCTAAAATTGTTACCCATCATAATAACTAAAAATCTAAACAAGTAATATAAAGTTTACCTTAAGAAAGTTTTAGAACAAAAATCATCGTCACGATGTCTTAAGATACCAGTGTGTAACACGCCTTACTATCTAACTTAGCGCCCACGGAACATGGTTAAAAGTTTACTGTAAACAAAAATAATACATACCTGAGTCCGAAGACGTGAGAGAATTGCATACGGCATCTCTACTGACAACCTTTTTGATAGGGTGAAATATAAATGGGTGGGTAATGGTGACAAATACATGCAATTCATTTATATTTTTTATTTATATCCTCAAAATAACAAAAAGTACATACAATAGAAAACACAAATGATAAACTCTATTAGAGATGTTTTCTAACATCTTTAACTACATTACATAAAATCAAAATATAACTCCTAAAAATGACACAAATTTATTCAATTAATTAATTATTAAATGGTAAACTTATGCAAATACGTATAATATATAGGGTGTTTCAGAACTCCCTAACAATATTTTAGGGGATTGTTTCTGGGTTATATAGAAACATATCTAAATATCATATTTAAATTGTCCGGAAGTATTTAGTTATTCACACAGCCGCCATTTTGTTTTTCTTCACTTTTTATTTTTATTTTTATTTCCGTAATGGATGGTTGTATCTATCTATAATATATACAGCCGCAGTTGTAACTCACTGACTCACTTAGGTATACACATTTCTGACCCCACTGTCTGAACTACGTGATTGGAAGTTATTCACCTACCTACGTAAAATTGTGTGCATCCAAATAAAATTAAAAAAGCTGCCAAATTGAACAAAAATGCAGCAATAACACGCTCGCAAGGGAATAATTTACCATAGGTTAGTTCTCATATCGTCCATCTATCGCGCCACCTGCGTCAGTAACAGTAATAACAATGTCGGTAATGTAGTTCAACTAGCTCACTCCACTTCCGCCAAGTTTGAAGATTAGTTCTCGTATTTATTTCACTACACAATTTTAACTACACCCCTGAGAACTTCTTCAACCATCTTAGCTTGTTCAATGTTCAATTAAGTGTGAATTTCAATTTGAACTGTGTGAAAATCGTTAGGAATGATGTTTACACCCTTTTTAAGAAATACAAAACTAATTTATAATATTAAACAATTGTGCCTTTATAGGTAAAGCGGTCTATCCACCGAGAGTAATTTCAAATACAAACCCTCACTTAAAATAATTTTTTTTTAGTTTTACACGGTTTTTAAGAAAACTTTACAATTTGATCTTGTACGCGTAATTTTAGCAGTTTAGGGAATATTTGCGGTTGAAATTTAGATTTTCCTCATTAGAATAACACGGAACAAATTTACAATTTTTCTCTGAGCATTTTAGGTTAAGCAAAAATGTCTCGGCACAAAAATGTCTTAGACTCTTTTAAATGCGTTTCTAACAAAATTTATCAGTTTGGTCCAAAATGTCTTTTATTAAATTAATAACATGACGGAGATTAATGAACATGTATTTAAATGTTTAGTAAAACTAATCACGTGATAATTGATGTTTTATGGTGGTAAATTATTTTAAATGAGGTTTCTTAGACATTTACATGTTTGTTGGTAAGTTATGTCATATGTAAAATGTTCATATTTTACTGATGTTTTTAAGATGTTCAACATGATTTTAAGATGTTCAATTTAACTCCGTGAAAACATTGCTTCTGCATTAAAATCAATGCAAATTAAGGCCGTTTTAACAGCAAAGTCAATGTTTGCACGGAGTAAAATCGCAATATCTCCGTTATTTGCTGTTAGATCCTTACAAACTTGGTATTATTGGTTAGATAATTACATTTGTCAACTTTTTTGTGTCTTGTAAAATTTTTATAAAATTTACAGATTTTGAGATATTTGAGTTTGAAAATTTGAAATGGCCGCCATTTTGAAAATATACCGTGGAAAAAATACTTTTTTTCCTGAAAATGTACATTGGTATGATAAAGATTCATACCAAATATGATTTTAATAGAACCATCCGTTACGGAAATAAAAATTACCAAGTGAAAAAAAAAAAAAAAAAAATAGCGGCTGTGTGAGTAACTAAAGACTTCCGGACAATTTAAATATGATATTTTGATATATTTCTAACCAAGGAACAATGCCCTGAAATATTGGTAAGGAGTTCTGAAACACCCTATATATCTTTGATTTGCCATAGATAATGTTACAGAACGAATGGAAAGAATAAATATTTTTGGTATAACAATACATCCTACTACTTGCCGTACTACAAGTAACATTTTTTACATTCCTTAGAATCTCTAGTTTTGACTATTTTCAACTGAAATCTAACAACAAAGAGGACAAATATATTGTTAACACATAAAATACTTACATAAAAAACGCTAAAATTTAGTACCTCTACGCTTACAATAATAAGAAAGGATAGTTTCTATTTATTTCACTTTTAATTATAATAATAAACAATACAAATTAAGGTTGTATTATATCAGAACCATTAAGTACTCTCACCGAATAATATGGTAATTCGTTTACGTGTGTTCGACGGAGGAAAATAAGTGCGTGCGGTTCGTTCCCATCCCTTTTACTGTACGTGAAACGGCTCGCCGGCCCCCATCCAACTCGTCGACATGCCCGACGCCGCCTGACCAGATTTTCACTCGCACATGAAGGCGTGAAGGCGTTCGCAGCAAGAGCGATCACAGTGAGCTCTAGCGGCGGAAAGCAAAACAGAGAACCGTTCTCTGAGTCGTTCTTCTGAGCCGTTCTGAACGAAGAACCGATCTGTAGGAATAATGGGACGATTTCAAATGTCGGTATAATGAGCGATTTTAGTGTGTAGGAATAATGGGACGGTTTAACGTGTCGACACAATGAGACGATTTCGTCTCATTGTGTCGACAACTGAAATGTCGACATAATGGGACGATCTGAAGAAATTGTCGATATAATGAGACGATTTGAACTTTTCATTTTCCCGCCACTTTGTCGACATAATGAGACGATTTCATGTGTAGGTATAATGGGACGATTTTGCGTTTGTAGGAACAATGGGAATCGACATAATGGGACCTCGCCATTAAAATCCTTGAGTTATTTTCTTTTAAAAAAGTTCATAAGGTCAATCCAACTCACTCGATGTCTTTCTTGAGTGAACTGAAAAATAAAATAGAGGATCTTTCTGTATATTATGTTTCGGGGAGATTTTAGAAGAATACCTGACGGGATATAGGAATGTTTGCTTTTTTGCCATAGGTGCAATTCATTCTTTCATTTTAAAAATCAGATAATCAGGTTTAGTTTCTTTTAGAGAATTTCCCTATAGGGAATACGCTATTACGGTAGTAGCCATGGTAAGACCTAAGCCCGGGACCATGTTACTTTTTCATTTTGAGGTCCCCAGAGGCCAAAAATACCGTTCGTTCATTTTCATATATGTATATATCTATAAATCTATATATCTATATATATATGTGTCCGTGGTACTGATAACTTTTGACAGCGACCTCCTATTTTGATGAAATTTGGTATGAAGGTGTAAGACCAGATCTATTTTCATGAGTTCGCGAACCAGCATGATCGGGTTATGGGAACGGGGTTTTATGGGGTTTCAAAGGGGTCAAAAATGGGTTTTTGGCATTTTTGGACCTTAATATTTAAAATTCAACAATTTTAACTAAAACCATTTAAAAGAGCTTAAAAAAACAAACAATTTAGTATTTTGAATTTTTAACTTGGCTTAACAGGTTACGGAGAAAATCTAAAATTAGGTTTCCAATGTTAATCTTATGGGAAATCAACAAAACCGGCTGTATCTCGCTTATTTATTGGAATAACTTGATAAAATTTGGTACGTACATTCACTAGGTAGGGTTTAACTGATATTTGCTAACAACATCCATATGGCTGCAAACCTACATACTCACCCTCATGGGGTTTATGGGGAAAATTTAAACGTGTCGAATATTGATACAATGATATTTACCTTACCTAACTATTACATTTTCTAACAAAACTAACATTTTCTAACAACATCCAATGGCAGCAAACCTACATACTCATTCCTATGGTGTTTATGGGGAAAATACAAACTCTCAAGATCCTTTGGAAATTCGCTGAGTACGCAGGTCTGCTGCGACGGGGGTATTTGATGTTTGGTACAACAATATGACACTTCTAGTAACATAATTAGGTCTCTTATTTATAACTCTTTTAACAAATTAGTTTTATTTCAGTGAGCAGTAGACCCTCCCTTAATCGGCTCCGGATTAACTGCCTCTGCCCTAGTACAAAATAGAGATTGGTTTATCCACTCTGAAAATTAAGACTTGTCGGTTAATCAGCCTTTTCTGGGAATTGAGAGACTACCGTTCCCACACTTCATACTTATAACTTAATCGAAATAGAACTGTATACGATCAAGTAAACCTTTGTTATGAATCACAAAGGAAACTCATAATATTTTGGAACTTCACTATCGAGTTTATTGTCAGCTTTTTTTGCTTGTTTGTTGTTTTTCACATAGTAGAGGCTATTTTTATAATTAACAGGTTGTTTTTGTTTTACAATATATAATACAATATTTTATTCTTAACGTATATTACATATTTATGAAATTGTCCGCTTTAACCGGCCTTTTAGATTTTTAAACCTAGGCCCAGTCCCATTAGGGTCAGTTAAGAGAGGGTCTACTACAGTAGATATTACAATATGAGTTTAAACTGTCATGTTATGTTCGCTCTTGCCATTAACTAAGATTGTTTTATGGTTTTATTTGATGAGATAAGTAATTTAAAAAATATTCATGTAGCTCCATAGTTGATTTTAATTTGCTCATCCAGTCTAAGAATAAACACTCCGAATTTATTGGTTCCCAGTAGTAATATTCCTCATGGTATGCGCGGTTGGATAGTGATCTGATTACTTCAGTAAAGTAAGCCACGGCTCATGATATTTTGTGTTCAGTGTTTATCTTAAGTTTCCTCAGATAATAATCAAGTATTGATTGACACAGGTGAGAGAGGCTGGTCAGATAATCGGTGTCGGGAGTCCACTCGATGACGCAGCCAAGATCCTGCATGCAGTCGCACTCCTCATCGCCGAGTTTAAGAAAAACAATGTCTTTACCAAAGATGAACAGTTAATTTAATGTTTGTATGTCCTTAAGTCAGATAAATAAAATATTTTAACCAAAGAATAAAGTCTGATGAAATATTTTAGTTTTTTAATAATTACCCTAAAAACTCAGCTCTAAAGAATAATAAATACAAATAAGAATAGGCCTACGGATAATAATAAGTAATAAATAAATAATAATAAGATAAATAATAATAAGAGTAGGCCTACGGAGAAAAAATTGGTAATATTCAAAGTAAAACAAATACTGTGGTTTCCAAAAACTCTTTGAACATACGTAAGGTTACGTAAAATATCATGTTTGTGAAAATTTTTTCAGAGTATTTTGGGAATCAAACCCATCACGTCTATGAGCTAAAACCAAAGCAGACAAGCTCACATAACAGAGAAGCCCCGACCAGGTTGACAATGAATTCATAGGCTACTCTTACACACAAAGAAAAAACCAAAGGGTAAAAAAGTTATAAATATAGTGGAATGTATTTTATTGGTCAAGATTATAAAAATTTTCTATATAAAATAAATACTACATTTGTTCAATTAGTTCAAAACTAAATAAGGCATAAACAAGTCTTTGAGTCTTACAGAGTTTTCTTTTTTGATAAGCCTATTTAATTTGGTTTGATAAATATATAATTTGACTAAAAGTAACAAATAATACTTAAATGGAAAAAGAATGGTGAATAAATATTGAAAACCTATATACCAGCACCAAACACCAGGTTGATGAACTGTTCATACTGGATAGTGATGACACCATCTTGATCCGTATCAAATTGTTTGAATGCATTTGTGATATTCTGAAAAAAATACAACTCTTTAATGTTCTTAACTAATAAAATAAAATCTTTGTCACATAACATTACTAAGTTGTTGAGATAAATGTCATAAAGAAAATAATATAATTACAAAATAACAATAATCCTGATTAAATATGTTTCTAATTTAGCTAACACTTTAGGTTGTAATCATGGTTAATATAACAGCACATTCACTGACGGAGTAGTCAACTCATGCCATGTAGGAAGGGATAAGTTCCCCTCTGACATAAGATTGACTCTGTCAAAGCATTGATAAAAAAGTAAATGGAAGGCCTTTTGCTTTGATTTTTTATAGTTGGGCTAATTTTTTTATGACATAAAAAAATTGCGTGCTGTAAACTAGTGGCATCCGTTTAGCAAACAAGTACCGGTAGAAAAAGGTGACTTGCTAGGTCTTGAATGAAGGGTATTCTGAAATCAGCCAAGATTTTAAATAGGCCTCTTCTTGGTACTGTAAACTAAACAAATTAGAGACAAATATTTCAATTTAATTCAAAATGTCTTTTAATAAAAATAAGAAATGAAAAATCTCACATGTAGAAGGACGCACGCCTGGATGAAGTCATCAAAGTAGATTTTTCCTCCTTTTTCTGCTCGGTTAAACTTTTGTACAATGGTATCAACAGTGTTGACGGAGAGTCGATAGCCAAATGTTTGAAGAGCCGTTAACATTTCCTGTGAGTCAATGCTACCAGAACCGTCTTTGTCAAATGAGCGGAAACATCCCTGCCAATCCGTCACATACTTCCACAATGCTCCAAAGTCTTGAAATGATAATGTCCCTTTCTTCTCCTTGTCAAACATTCCTAAAAAGTTCTAATATTTAAAAAAAATGCATTACCTATGTTTTAAATTTATATTTGTGTTTTTTATATATCATTACCGGTACCTTTTTGTCTCCATTCCAAATGTACATTGTTTCTACCCAAGGCTAATACAAAAGAGGTTGCTTCTGTTAATATTAAGATTATTTTGTCTTCATTCTGAACTGTAAAATTAATGGAATAAATAAATACATTCATTCATTCCCATAGGAGAGCACAATTTCACCCGACGCAGGGTTGAATAATAACGTCACTGTCAAGTGGATTATTATCAACATCGAAGAACTTCGAAATCAATAATAATTCACCACGTAGTCACCATAATTGGTGTTAGCTGGTTGTATACCGACGTTTTGATTTGGTTATGGACACCGAAATAAACTTAAAACTTTACAAACAAAACTTATTAATCTTGAGTTAATTTCCGAATTATATTTATTCCCGTGATAAAATTACCTTTCGAAACTCCTGATTTCTCCTGTCTACATAATGCTCCAAATTGTTTGGGTTATATTTTAACATAATTTGTTTCACATTTAGAAATGAGTTTCCAATACTTAATTGACGTTATAATTTACCAAATAAAGTCTTCATTCTATCCTTCACATCTTGGATTTAAAATAACATTTTGAAATGAATAATTTATCTTAGGCCTTACATCTTTGGCTGGACTTAGTCCTTCGCGTGATTCTCAATTAACTTAAGTCTTAATACTATTATATTAGTCCTGTGTAACATTAGGCTCTCTTCATATGGTTATTTTAAATCTCCTTTTCGATTTCTCATAAAATACAGTTTGTTAAACCTTTATTTGGTTAGATGTTTTGGTTTGAAAATTGGTTAGATGTTTTATTCCGTTTTGAGGCTTTTTATTCCTTTCTCGTGATAACCCTTAACACACGCCATTTTACCAGCTATAAAGTTGCATATTTCACCTTATGTGGAAATATCAAGATTAATATAAACTGTAGGACTAGCTGAATTGTTGCTAATAATAGGCCTATCTCATAAAATGAGTAACTTAGCCTATATTGGCCTAACCCAAAATCAAAGCTATACAGCAAGTCCTTCAAAACTTTTTTATTTATTGTACTTATTTAAATATAAGATTCGGGATCAAATGCGGCAGAAATTTTTCATTCAACGAAATTGAACACATCACTTTTAGCTCTTGCCGTGCGTGGAGACCACATATTGGACTAATATTTAAGAATAATAATATCCTAATGTCTAAATTTATTTTAGATTCCTTGAATAAAACTAAAATAAAATTAGGTAAGTTACTACAGAGAGAAACAATCACAACGGCGAAGTCGAGAAATTTGGCAATATTGGTCTTGTACAGTTGGTGAAGAAATTCAATCTAGTGAAGTGAAATCCAGAAAACAATTAAGGAAAGAAAAGCAAGGAGACTTTTCCAACAATAATAATAGGCATCATAAGGGCAAATTTCATAAAAATAAGCAGAGTTTCATAACCGAGAAATCTGGGGATAGGGGGTTCACTGTAGAAAATATGGGGTTTTTATTTGTCTCCCGTCCAAGTCCAACAACCAAATGTGAGGAAGTAAAATATTTTCTTGAAAACAAGAAAAATGACTAGTTTTATCGTGGAAAAAGTGGAATCCAAATATCCTACGGATTATTCCTCTTTTAAGATAGGTCTGCCAAGCCACCTTTTAAGTGAAGTGTAGTTCACACAAGTGATATCTCAGCTATGCCAGCTACCAGACCAAATCCAAACGGCTCTTTCCAGGGCCACTTTTTTATTAATATTATAAATTGGTAGCTAGCTATGATAGCCATACGATACATATATATATACAGTGCTCGATTTCTAAAAAAGAGGTAAGGGAACTGTAAAGGAACTGGCTCACCACGGGCCCTCCCCCGGAAGATTTTTTAAAAATTACTCTTAAGTTGCAGCGTTTTTAACATACCTGAGAACATATTTGCAGCTTTTTTATGACACCCAAAATACAGTTTTAAAGATTTAATAAAAACCATTAAGCCTTTCGGGAGCAGGCATGTTTCATACTAACTTAACAATATAAAATCTAGATAAGGCCTAATTTTTCTGCAAGTTTAAAAATATCCGGGTTAAGAAGAACATCATATTGTATTTAAAACTTTTATTGAACATCCAATATTATTTGAAAGAAAACTAAATCAAAGGATTGGGATGAAAATAAAAATATTATTAATGTTAATTTAACAAACTATACTTGACTTGAAGGCTTTCCCTTAGTTCCTAAAATAATAATTTTATTTTATTTATTTATTATTTTTGTTTTTGAAAAAAGGTACGGGAACGCCGTTCCACCGCGTTCCCCCTGAAATCGAGCACTGTATATATATATAGTGAAGTGTACAAACCTGAGTTCTGGCCCAAGAACATCTATGTTACCAGGTTTAATACCAGGAACCAAAATCGTTTAAACGAAAAGGTTCTAATCCAACAGGAAACAACTTCGGTTCGTATCACAGAAATGTGTCTAGGCCTATAACACTCAGCCGTACAGAATGTGACATACACTCCAACTCCCTTTGCTCAATACAAGATTTAGGACCTACATATGGACAAAAAACTATTAGTGAATCTACTCAGTGTGCTTCGATGCATCCTTGTGAGGTAGGCTTGAATAACAATCATGGCCTCTTAGGCTATAGATTGCTCCACCAACACATGGAAAATTTGAATTATAGCAAACTAATAGAACTTGAACGGTTTGCATTGAAACAGAAAATGGACTTTATTGCTATCTGTGAACATTGGAAGACTGCTGAAAATTTACAAACCTTTTCAATTAATGGTTTCTCGTTGGCTGCAAGTTATTGTCGAAATCATTTCAAGCATGGTGGACTGGCAATTTACTCAAGAAGTTCGATAGATTACAAGGTAATAAACACTTTTATGAACTTTACTGCACCTTTTGTTTGTGAATTAATTGGTTTAATGTATTCAACTGAATATTTTACGGAAATAAAGATCTTATGTCTTGCCACAATCTTCGGTCGGCATCGGTATTGATGGATCCCATCGGTATCGAACCTCGTACCATGTCGCATCGGTATTGAGCTATCAAATTAAATAAACAGTATTAGTAGTAGTGACGTCATTATTCTGTCCTGTGGCGGGTGAAATTGTGATCTCCATTCCCATAAGGCCTTTTAAGACAGTGTCAGCTGTAATAGAGACGTCACCGGCTGACCCTGTTTGCCTTAGCAAAAGCAGTGAGAAAAAACTGACTAAATCAACAGAATAGCTCCCCAGCTACAGACGTGTCATTCTGTCTGGGACCACAGATTAATAATATAATGTCACATTTTATCCATAGCATGTAATTATATTCTATGAAGAATTATGATTTTAAAGATTGTTTACTTTGATTAAAGTACCATTTCTTTCCGTATAAACAACTAAACCAAAATAAGAACTACTAGTATAATTTTCTGTTGCACTTAAATAATGTACAGTACTGTAGGTTGAGATGTTGAAATCAAACAACTACAAAACCCTCATCGCAGTGCATTTGTACAAATTTTAGTTGGATTTTTCTGTGTTACTCATTCTGTTAAATACCTCACAGGAGGTATGGGACACAACAAAAAGGTTGGGACATCTGCCATACACTAGAAAAAAAAATCATAATAAATTCATTTTGTTAAACAATTTTCCCTCTCAAAATAAGACGCATTATCCAAAACAGTTCCATGGCAGTCATCATACAAATTTTATAAGGTTAGTCTTATCTAATACAGTTTAGTACACAAACTTTGAGTTACAAATATATTAAGTTTCTAAAGAATTTATTAAAATTAAATTACAAAAACTAGTAATAAAAAAAATATATATACTCAGTTTAGAATTAAGACTGAATAGTAAATCGCATTGCCTATAACTTTGTAGTTCTCATATTCATTTGTGGCATCGAGTCATCGTAAAATACGGTAAGCTTTGGGTCTGAGTTCCCTGACTTTCCCTTGCCTTCCCTGACTTCCCCTGACTCTAGAAACCCTGGGAAAGGACGAAAAGCTCCCAATTCTGACTACTCTTACTCTTATACTTAGTTTAGATTATTCAACTAACCCAATTTCAATACAAATCAAATTGAAAAGTTCACAAAAAACCAAATTGACAGCATTTTAACATTTTATTATAATCGAGATATTGATTATGTTTACAGGTCAAGTTACAGTCAAGTTTAAATCGTCTACATTGTTGTAAATCATAAACCTTAGGCCTAAACCTAACACATAAAGCATAATATTATGTATAGAATCCTGATGACATTAACAAAATGAAAAACATTAAGCATTTGATTTACTAGTTTAAGAAACTCAAAACGTGATGATTAGAAGTTATCAGTATCCCATTTACAAGTAGGTTGTGTACAGATGCGGCTGGTACGGGGGAAGGGGAAGGTTTGTAGGGCGCACGGCCATGACAACTGATAACCGCAAGCGCTGACAAGGGTGCCAGGGACGTAGCAATACAGTCAGTGCTTTACTAAATGCATCAAATGGAAATAAATTAACTAAAAAAAGGGTATCAACAGTTAATTGTTTTGCTTATACACTTTTTCACAAGAGTTTTGTTTGATTTTAAATTATATATTGTGGCGTAGATATTTTTTAATTTTTAAATTTTTTGCCGCCCCCTGGGAAAGTACTGCTTTAGGCAGTCGCCTAGTTCACTTGACGGTTGCACCGGCCCTGGGCTCATATATTCACAACTACTTTTGGAGTTGGAAAGAATTGCTTTAGATCTGACCACTCACAGTTTTAAACTTGCACACATTTTTTTAACTAAATAAAGTTTCACATTGATTAATCTAAGCCTAAATAGTAAGAATGCTAAAGTAGATAGGCCTAATTTTGCGCCCCACAGGACATATTTAAACAACTTTTTTACCTATCATCAGACGACAGGTTTCTGGATTAAAAGGTTCCCAAGAGCCATTGGAAAGTGCTTGTTGAAGTTCATTGATTGTTATTTGGCCACTCTGGTCCTTATCTACTCTGAAAAACACAGTTTATGTAATGTAACATTTGATAAAAATACATAGACTCCTGATCATCAGTAAGCAGCAGCATTACGGCTTACTGGCAACGTCCCAACTACTTATGGGCTTTTTTTAACAAGTTTTATTTCTGTATGGCAATAGTTTTTATTTTTAGTATCAGAACTTAAGCTCGGTAAAATTATTACTTTCATTCTCACACAAAGCTTCTTCGCTCCACTCACTCGCTCTCTTCCTTTTTTAAACGAGCTCGTTCGCTTCGCTCACTCGCCAGGCCAAAGGGTGCTGCACTTTGGTATAATTTTCCTAAACTACTGGTTAAAGATGTAACACATTGGTTTATATCTACAGTTTTCAGCTGATTTTTGTTAAATTTAAAAATCACCATAAGGATAACATGGAAACTTTGAAGGGCTCAAGCACGAAAACGGGATTTTCCCCCAGACATAGGACCAGCTGGAGTGCAGAAAAATGTATTGACTCAAAAAATGTCCCCCTATTCTACTGTTACGGATCAAAGATTTCCTCCAAAGATACGCGACTTATATTACTCTGTCTTAAAACTCAACGCTTACAATGGGGCAATGAAATAATAAAGATTTTTTTAAAATTTTAGTTTATTATATTAAAACACAAGTAGACCTCCTTCCTTAAAATCAAAATCAAAACTACTTTCAGTACCTGTATTTAAAGGTATTTTCTATACAACTATTTTTTATTTTAATATATTCAACTCTTTTAAAAATGCTTGGCGGACATGATTGACGAAGACCTGCGGAAACGATTATCCTGGTTGTCGGATACGCTCGATAGAGTAAGCAGACATAATTTCTAAGACCGGTGTACACTGAATCGCCCCGGTCGGTAGGCATGATCACTTAAGACTACCGGACAAGGGCGTTTCCATTCGGCGGACACAGGGGTCTCCATTCGGCGGATACGAGCATCTTCAATCGACGGACTCGAGCGTCTCCATTCGGCAGACTCAGGCGTCTCCATTTGGCAGACATGATTGCCTAAAAAAAGGCGACCACAATTGCCCCCGGTCAGCAGACATGACTGACTGACGAAGACTAACAAACTCAATCGACACAGTAACAGAAATTATCACCATTTCTTGAGCTTTCTATGAATGGGTCTACCTGTTCCTCTAACAAGAAAACTACTTCAAGGAAAAGGCTGTATTCTGAAAAAAATAAGTCTCTTTTTTATGATTAATTGTATATCTGATATGAATTGAAATCTGTCACGTGCACATATGCACAAAACAAACTTTAATACTTTTTATCACAATTTTATGCTAATTTTATAAATCATGGTTTCCCACTGAAATTTTACTCAAATAAAAAAAAATTTAATGCAAACATGTTAATAAGGACTGGGGTGACAAGAGGTATAAAAATTTCTTTTTTCCATGAGACCTACGGTTATAGCTTATTCCCTATGGGAAATTCGCTAAAAGGGACCTGTCGCGGCAATTTTCGATATTGAGTAAGGGTATTCATATTTTTTCAATTCCTCATTTAATTCCTAACAATTTGACACAAGTCCAGCGAGTTTTCGATTTCGTTTGTTAAAGATGTAGGACTTTTAAATTACATGAGAAAAAAGAGCCATTTTGAAAAAAATCTATTTAAAAAATTCAAATTAGCATAAAACATTTATTTTTCAAAGCTCTAAATGTCCTCTTTAATGGGAACACCTATTTTAGCGAATTTTCCTATAGGGAATACGCTATTACGGTAGTAGCCATGGTAAGACCTAAGCCCGGGACCATGTTACTTTTTCATTTTGAGGTCCCCAGAAGCCAAAAACACCGTTCATTCATTTTCATATATATGTATATATATATATATATATATATATATATATATATATATATATATATATATATATATATATATATATATATAGATAGATAGATAGATAGATATATCTATGTGTCCGTGGTACTGATAACTTTTGAAGGAGACCTCCGATTTTGATGAAATTTGGTATGAAGGTGTTAGACCAGGTCTATTTTCATGAGTTCGCAAACAAGCATTGTCGGGTTATGGGAATGGGGTTTTATGGGGTTTCGAAGGGGTCAAAAAATGGGTTTTTTGGCATTTTTGGACCTTAATTTTTAAAATTCATCAATTTTAAATGAAACCATTTAAAAGCGCTCAAAAAAAAACAAAAAAACAATTTGGTATTTTGAATTTTTATCTTAGCATAACTGGTTAGGGGGAAAAATCCAAAACTGTGTTTTCCATGTTATTCTTATGGGAAATCAAGAAAATCCTATATCTTGCTTATTTATTGACGTAACTTAATCAAATTTGGTATGTACATTATCCAGATAAGGTTTAACTTATACTTGCTTACAAAACCCATATGGCGGCAAACCTACATACTCACCCCCATGGGGTTTATGGGGGAAAATAAAAATAATGAAAAGTGGATATTTCAGAAAAGGGACCTCTTCGTGGTCCTATGTTATTTCTCCATAAAGAATTGCATAAATTGCCAAAAGCGACCTCTGGGTGGCATTTTTCTGGTTTTTATTTATTTAAAGATGTTCTATATTTACCAGAGGTGCCCACCCCCCCCCCCCCCCCCCCCCCTTGGGACCAGGACTCAACCCCCCCCCCCCAACCGAACTGGCCCCCCCACCACCCCTGAAAAATGCCGTTTTAAATATAAATTATTCTTGTAAACTTTCTGTATTTCATAATTAAGTTACTGTATCAAGAAATTAATTTAAATGTAGGTTTGGCTGTTTAAAGTTATTAGTTAAGCAACCTGTAAAAAAAAAAGAAAGAAAAACTGCAAAAGTTTTTTAGGATGTCGGCTTTGGAGTAAATTTTTAAACATTTATAGGCCTATATCTTAATAAGTTATACAATTGAAACTCTATGTTCTTAGTAACTACTAAACTAATTTTCATGAATTATCTATCAATTACTAAGGGTCATCTCCACTTTTGGGCTGCAGTAATACAGTAGCCCATTTTTGCGCAGTCGGCAATGTTAACCATACGGCTTTTATGTAAAACATGGTATTTTATTCCCCTGTTTCGGACGCCATTTTTAGCCGATTTTCTTTAAACTTGGTAAGTGTTTAGTTGAATAGTTATTTTAGGTCCCTCATACCTCAAAATTTTGGAAATTTAACAAAATATTACTTTCTGTGACGTCGCAAAGTAAATCAAATTACTTACTTTTAAGATTTTTTTTGTAATTATACAATTCATTTTTACTTATATATGGTATGAGGGACCTAGGTCTAACCTTAATTTACAATAAAACATAAATTTTACTAATAAATATCCAAAAACACAGACCGAAACAGAGGAATACGGAGGCATATTTTCAGTGTTATTACAAGGGTGAAGATGACTCTTAAAGAGCATGATGAGTATATATTTGCATTATTTCCTTTAAATACACGATTATCTTCAGGATTAGTCTACATCCTATATCTCTTTAAAGTCTCGAGCCAATGCAATTATTACCGAAGATTAAGATTAAAACTAAAACAATTACTAACATTACACATTAAACTCAATTTTTACTGATGTGGCCTCACAGAGGTAAATTCTTATGTTTTTAAAGTGAATTGTGCGGGGGTCACCGTTTTGACAACGTGAATAGGAAGACACGGCGTCAAGACTAAACTTGGTATTTGATTGTTCCGTTTGTTTTGGTGTTTCATCAATCATCAGGGACACATGAATCTTTATAATTTCTTTTTTGGTGGATGGTTTTAATGCGATCTAATTTAACTTAATACATTGTCAACTTTTAGAATAAAATTTAATAATTGTCTGGTTTTGAATCACAGAAACCTTGAATATGCCTAAAACTTACCAACTAAACGTTTTGAGGTTATCGCGCACGCACAACAGTCAGATTTCTGATTTTCTTTATCGTGAAATTTTCATTGACCAAGGCTATGAAAAACGCTACTTTCCGGACAAAATTACAAACAGCTTAATGTGTCTGTTCCTGGTGTTGTTGCATAAAATAAAAACAGATATGAGCAAGTGAATCAACTTTGGCATCGAATTAGTGATGGGATTAACCCAGGTGAAAAAACCGATTCACCCGGTTCCTGCTCACCAACCGATTCACCCAGTTCTTTTTCTCCCTGTCGGTTGGGCGAATCACCTGAACAGCGTGAAAACTGTAACCTCTACGGCGCGACTATAGAGAATAAAATAAATTGTGTAAGCGAACTGAAACAATGCTTTATCCCTCTCTTAAATCATAATAATAGTAATGTTATGTTTAAATTAAAATACCTAGTCAAAAATGGTGACTAATAAAACTGCTTAGTTCTTTCACACAGCAGTTATTTGGTAGCAGTTTTAGATGAGGAAACCGATTGACGTAGGTTTTTAACCTGAACTGATAGGTGATTCTGATTAACTAGCCTACTTTAAAAAAATACCATAGAAACATATTTATTGCGGTAAAAAGTTATAAGTATTAACTTTTTGAAATGTTAAACAGTTTATGAATTTTAGTAACATCATTGTAAAAATTGGGGTTTGTTTGTGTAAATTACAAACCACTGTGCGAACACAGGTAAAAGTCGACTAATGAACGGACCAGGCTGTTTCACCTAGTACTATAGTTTACAATCACATTAATGTTTCAGGTTAAAAACTAGCGATTCTCTTCCAGGCGCACGCACCGAGATCTTTAGCCCGCGGTTCTCTTTCAGGTGAATCATTCAGGCTTAAAGAACTGGGTGAATCCTAAAAACCACTGAGTGAAAAACCGGTTGCTGAACGTAGTCGATTTTCCCATCACTACATCGAATTCTGCCGCTTTCGCGAACGACATAGCGCGCGTCATTTACAGCTCGCCGTTTCCATAGCAACCATAGGCTTCTAGATTCCGCCAACCTTAGAGAAATGAATACAGAGAGTCACTGTGTTTGTTGATCAACAGCTGGCGAATTTTTGTTGGTAAATTCTAAGCTGTACAGTTTTTGACGGTCATAAATGATTTGTTTATTTAAAAAAAAAACTTTAGTTTTAATACTACTCGTTATAAAAGTATACTTTAAAAAATCGCCCCCCCCCATTGCGGACAAAAATACCCTTTTTTCGACCCCCCCCCAAAAATTTCCATGACGCAGTCTGCGTCGTAACCCCCCCCTGTGGGCACCCCTGATATTTACAATTAACTCGTATTAGTTCACCTCGTCGCCGATAGAATTCGTCAGAGTGCAGTTTTCAAAGTGTAGCATAGCTTTTGGATTGGTTTTAAAAATGTACCTGTTCCCGGCAATGTTATTTCTCCATAAGCGCGAAGACGTACCTTTTCTCAAGCTAGACATCAACTACTTTAATCATTATTTTGAATGTTTTATTTCATTACAAGTGTTTTTTAATGTATTTTAACTGGAAAAGGGCGAAATGGAGCATATTAAAATGCAAACAACCGAGAATCGATATTTTTGACCTCAATCGATAAAACTGTCCATACTATAATTTTTACTTTGCTGCGAAGAGGGCCCTTTTTCCTTTCTCCCTCACATATATTAAATGAAAGTAGATAAAATGGACTATCTAAACATACACAAATTATTACCCTTACTTATAGTTAGCCTATCAAAATTAAGCTACAGGTTAAAAATAAAAAAATAAAAAATATATATATATATATTTAATGTAACTTTGCTCTCCCCTGAAAAAATTTTGGAAACACATAATCAAAATTAAAAGATAGGCTGTACATTTTGTTTAGAATTTTAAGCAGTTCAAGAAAATATATAACTAATAAAGGCTAGAAGCATTTGAAAAAAATGTATGTTGAATAAAACCAAATATGTCCTACGGTACTTATCCTAATCCCATAAGAACACATGTAAAATCAAGCTAGGAATATTATACTAATTCCTACTCATGTTTATGGTTATAAACTCGATAAAACATATTAATTTATTCCAATAATGCAAATTAACAGTATTAGTAACACTTTTACTCATTTATATCCTTAAAACAATTAGTAAAATACGAGGGCTGTTCAATAAAGACTGACAGCTAGTAGCGTACATGTAAAAAAACAAAGTATATTAATTTGGTTTATCAAGTTGATATGAAACATTGAAGATTAGCAACAACCAAATCAGCTGTTAACATTGCAGAATGTTCATTTTTGTCATGATAGCCAATTTAATAAACAGTTGCAAATATTTGCCTCTAAAGTTTACTATGGCTGATTTCTGTGTGAGCAAAGATATGCGATAAAGTTTTATGTAAAACTGGGGAAAAGTGCTACGGATACTTACAGTGACTTGACGAGAGCTTTTGGTAATGATGTAATGAGTGAAAGAACCTGTTTCAGGTGGCATAAAGACTTAAAATATGGACGGGAATCATGTGAGTTAGAAGGTGGGCCTGGAGCCCCTATTTCTGCCCTTACCGAAGAAATAATTAACACTGCGGGTGTTAAATCACTTAAAAAAACCCCACACACATTGGTTCAAAATTTTACAATAAAATTCCGAAAAATATACAATCTGCAAATAGTCTATCTGAGTTTAAGAAAAAATTAAAAAAAAATCTTGTCAGCAAATCCTAATCTTCCTTCGAAGAATTTGATTAACAGCAGTTCTTAATTATTTTATTACTAACCATAACTGTATAGAACCTTCATTTCCTCTTTTTTATTTAGAAGTAAGAAGACTTTTGACACCATTCATTTATACTGCTTTATATGTATATAAATTGAATAAAGATGTTTTGAATTGAATTGAATTATGATTCGCACTGACCCTCATTTGACTATTAGACAGCTTGCTGTAATGCTCGACAAATTAATTTGCAGTGTCCATTCACTTTATGCATGATCATAAGAAGCGGCCAGACCTCGCCGGACGCTTGATACTGCATCACGACAATGCTCGTCCCCATGTTGCCAATATTGTGCTTCAGTTACTGGCCAAAAAATTAAATCGAAACTGTGCCACACCCACCCTACAGCTCTGACCTGGCTCCAAATGACTTTTTCTGTATCCTAAGGCCAAAAAGGAGCTTAAAGGCAAGTGTTTTACAACTGCTACTGCGGCTGTTGAAACTTAAGAGGCGATTTTGAAGGTTCTGTCTAAGGATGGCTTTGAACACATCTTCAAGGAGTGGCAGAGGCACTGAAACAAGTGTGTGGCTTTAAATGGCGACTACTTAGAAGGAGATACCAGTGTTAAAGTCTTAACTTCTAATTATATTAAAGGTATTGAAAGAGTACTGTCAGTCTTTATTGAACAGCCCTCGTATGTATTTCAATGATTACAAAGTTAGCAGATGGTAACAGTTTTTTCCCCAGATGTTTCATTGTATATTACAAACAACCAATCGCGTTCCGCCATTTGAAATGGGTGTTTTTGGATAGCTTAGAATCTCCTGGTAACAGCGGTAGCGTTCACGGGTCTGTTTCTGCCATTCAAATCTATTTAATTATGTTTCTGCCATTAACTATAGAGTCAGCCTACGTCACGTTTTCGAACCGTCGAAAAATCGACTCAAACGCTTAGAGGGCGAAAAGCTGGGCCTAAAAATCGACGAATAACGCTCAGAGGGTTAATTTCTAAGTGTTTTTCTCTTTATTGAGTACGGTATTAGTTTGTTGTTTTACACATAGCCTATTCATATTCTATATGAAATTCCGAATTATTTGTGTAGGCTCCTACCCACATGACATACTTTATAAAGAGTCCATCTTAAGGCTTTTCCAACACTTTTTCCGCATTTTCCGACCTATTTAGAATAGGATCAAAATAATTTTTACATATTCGTGATCAGCTTAATCCACGTATTTCAGAAAAAAATTTATTTCCAGTTTTTCCGATTTTCCAGGGTTTTTCAAGCTTTTTCGCAGGGAAAAACTATCATTTTCGGAATCAGTGTGAAATTTCCAACATTTTGAAAAGAAATTTCCATTTTCCGATGGCCGTAGCTAAACTTAATAAATACCGAATAAATTTTGTCCAGCTAAATTTTGAAATTGACATTAATTTCTAATCATATTATATTGATACATATTTTCATTCCAAAGTAGTGTCTATGCACTGTATATGAAACTTTACCCCTGGCATTTCTTTTAAGACACCAGTACAATCTGTGACAGGAGAGCATTTCAAGGAAAATATGACTTTGTAGCCATGTGTGATGATGGTAATGGATCAGATAAGCACTCAATTGTGTCATCTTACCCAGGCCTAGGGTTAACAGAACTAGGGCTTACCTAGTCTGAACAAATTTTAACTTGCTCTTTGATTTATAGCCTATTGAATAATTTAATGTTTCAACTAGGCCTAAGTTACTTACTTTTGAAAAACACTCCACAAAAACTGCTGATCTGCTTGGGCCATTTGGTATCCAAATTGTAATGTCTAATAAGTATAAAATTGACAATAAAAATATGGTTTATTATGGGTTAGTCGCACTCCACAAATACAAATTGTAGGAAAGAAAAATAAATAACAAAATATTGAAAATAACCTCTGTTCTGTTTTGTTTCGTTTCGTTTGTGTATATTTAGTTCATAGAGTACAATTATAATTAGTTTTTCCAGGCTTTTCTACTACTCTTTGGCAAAATAGCAATTGCTATAAATATGAAGGCATAATTATGAAGGCAGTGGTACTGGAGCGCTCTGTCATCGTTCCATCCAACGCCAACCAGATTATCCATTCATCGTTTACCAAATCATCGTTATCGTTGTTGTTGTTGTTACAGTTATAGTAGAAGAAAGTTGGGGTAACTTGTGATTATATGGGTTTTTTTTCGTTTTCATCCACAAAATCTTTCCCTATCATATCAAAGGATAACACGTGTCTCTTAAGTTTTACTAGAGTGTTTAAAATTAATTTTTTCTATTTCATAGTATTTTATACGACCTAACCTCTTCTAGTCTTCTGTGCAGCAGAATTAGGTAGTGGTACTTGAGATAACAACATTGGTTATGAGATAATTTTCAAATAACAATGAGTGAAATTGGTGACTGGTTCAAATCTGTGCCCATATTTACAAGATGGTGGCTTTCGTTAACAGCAGGACTCTCCTTACTTGGAAGATTTCAACTTTTAAAAGCTTATAATCTTATTTTATTATATGAACCCTTAGTACACAGATTTCAGGTAAGCTAAACCTGTAGTTTTTATGGACAGGAGGTTATATTTAGGTAGCAGCTTTAGGGGGAGGGGTAGGTGAATTTTTGATTAAAAATAAACTTGTGGCAACCTTTAATTGTTTTTTGCATCATTTATTCTTGATTTGCCCTTTCATCATCATACATTTCAGCAGTCCATGATACAAAACCGCCCCAAGGAATAATCCTTGCTTATTGCGCATGCATGACTAACTTTTTTTCATGGAACTATTATGAACACAACAAGTAGGCTTGTTAGGAAGGAGCTGTTATTTTTTACCCTTAGGCCTAACGAATTGATTAGAGTAATTAGGCCTTTTGTCTCAGACGTGGTTAGAGAATTGCGGTTTTTTTTTTGTCTTATCGAGACGAAAATGGGTTGGTCAGTACAGTCACGGCCAGGAGTAGGCCTAGCGTAAAATCAGGAACGGTGAATAGAGTAAATGCTCCTCGCTTACTGCTCCTTCTTAACTTACTGGTCGCGATCATAGTTTATATAATATAAGAACAAGAACTGCACGTGAATAGTCATTTATTCTGTCCTTAAACAATACAATATTGTAAGTTAATAGGCAACGTCTTATAGGCTATTAGGAACTTCTCAACCAGACCTAGGCTATTTTACTTTTCAGTATTTTTACATTATTTCATGTTTTTTTCACTTATCAACTACAATAGCCGATCAGAGTTTAGTTATACTTAAATATCACAGAAATCTATGAAACATTTGAGACAGAACAAAATTTAAACATGTAGAGGGAACGGAACATTAATAAGCTACCAGAACATGATGTAACAGGAACTTTAAAATACAGTCAACTCCCGACTATCCGGGGGCGGGTAAACCGGGTTGCGGATTAACCGGGGTCACAAAACGTCAATTTCAATTTTATTTATTTTCCCAGTTTTGACAACAATACCATCATTTATCGATCTTATCATGTTGAAATTACTTTAGAAGAAATATCTTTACCAATTATTATTTGATTTACCGTATCAATGGAAAAAAGCAATAAAACACAGAAAATAATCCGTAAATTCTTTGGTGGCATAATTGTGATCGTAGTCAAGTGGTCAGGGAGGAATGAGTCAGAGCGATGGCATGGGGCGCAATGGCGGCATGACCTTGACTGCTAGAAACAACTGGGTCGCCCGCCGGGATGTGCTAAAAATTGAAACCAAGAAAGGTCCTATTTAGTTTCCAGTTCTGTCTGTAATTATCTCTGATTCGTGTGCTGCTCAGTGACCCCTTTGTGATAATTTAATTTTGTGTTATATCATGCTAAACAACACATTTCATAATGCATTTGTTTTGCATTTGAAGAAAATTTTGTTAAAGTTAAGGTACCTAATATTAAAATTTTATTTGACAAAGCTGTAAATTTGTCAGCCTAAATCAATATAGCCTAGCATATATTTGGAAAAATTGATTGTTCTAACATTTTTACCAATTAGGCCCTAGACAAAAAGATGAACCGTTGTAACTCGTTTTAGTACGCGCGCCCTTTTTTTTTTTTTTTTTTTTTTTCCTTTGGCGGGGCCAGGTAGTGATA
Source organism: Neoaliturus tenellus (assembly GCA_030545055.2). Taxonomy (NCBI): domain Eukaryota; kingdom Metazoa; phylum Arthropoda; class Insecta; order Hemiptera; family Cicadellidae; genus Neoaliturus; species Neoaliturus tenellus. Next base: position 245,750,652 of record CM061531.1, on the reverse strand, counting down.
CCTTTCTCTAACTCGGCCTAAAAGGCCTATTGTAGCACCCCTATTGTTTATCAATTTATTGGATGAAGGCTCTTCACAAGCCTAACTGCTGGTTGATGTCCATCTCCCTTATTTCAGCTGGCTTTAATGCGGCCTTTCCTAGGAATTTCGACCTTCTCTGAGAGATGGCCGGACAGTCCAGCCATAAGTGTCCGGATCTCTTCTGTTGAGTGATGGCTGCTGATTGGAAAGAAAGCCGTTAGGACTTTGGTTTACGGAATTTATCCCTCCGCCACTTCCTTTAGAGCCGCTCCTTCCCATCAGCCCAGTTGTTGTTCCCTTGACTTGAGCCAACTGGTAGTCTCTTCGTCACTGCAAACTAGGACCATATGTCCCTGTCTATTGTGGATACTGTGAAAGCCAGGGTGAACACCGTCACTTACTGAGTACAGTATCAGCTTCAGGATGGTTTCCTGTTTAGCCTCTTGTTGCTCATAGGTGAGTAGTACCTCTGGGAAGTTAGGGTGTAGAATTCCCATTCTTACTCCTTTGGTCACTTACTTGTAGGATAGTTTTTTAGGTTGGACTTGGTCTCTCCGTGAAGAGGAGTCCGCCTTTGAGTTCTCTCCTACCTTGGTTATTTTGCTCCCATGGGCCTCTTCAGGAATGGTGTTTTCTGATCTAGGTCTTTTCTACCTGTTATCAAAGTCCCTTCCTGATCCCTTCGGCATTGGTTGGATGTAGAGGACTTATGCCTCTTCTTCAGAGTGTCCGTGGTTCTTGAACCATTTGAACCTCTTCCTTTGGGCTCCATTGAGGTGTGGCTTTCCTGCTAATTTTAGCTGCTTAGCCTTTTCCTCAATTTCCTTGACATTTGCTGAGTCGTGGTCTAAGAGGTGTTCCTCTTCTGAGTTTGTTTGCAAGTCACCCATCTGAGACTCGACCTGGGGGGGGTCGCTTCAGTCTCTGAGATAAGCTCCTTACGTTCCAAGGAACTAGATGTTTGAGGCTGTGAAGCCTCTGAAAGTTGGTTGGGGCCTTTTTGGTTAGTGACCATAGTAGTCCCATGAGTAGCAAGGGAAAGAAGTTCGATCCAAGCAGAGCCCCGCATGCTTGGACAAGGCTGGTTGAAACTGGAGGTCGCCTGGTGTCCAGAGTCCGCATACTAGGGTCAAGCTCCCCCTTGACCACGCAGCCCTCGGCGTATGATGTTCCACCTTGGCTTGGGAATGAGTTTGAAGGGAAATGAAAATAAAGACCAGTAAAGGATAGTTGAAGCAGATTTTTGAGTCAGGGGACTCGATAGAGAGAGTAGTGTGAAAATAGCGGAAGTAAAAGATATAGGATAGAAGCCTGCCAGACTAACATCCTGACTCTGCAAAAAAAAAAAAAAAAAAAGGCTTGAAGAGCCTGGAAGAGTTGATTCAGGGAGTACCCAGGTTGGACGCGCACAATTTTGCCTTTTAAGTGAGAGAGTAGGAAGGCAGTGCTTCGTGGACGTTCTGGCTCGGCACGTGTGGATACACTTGAAGAGCGTATCCACTTCCAACCCTTACGCGCGCCCTTATCTTGAATAAATTATCCCAAGCGACCCTCCCGTCCTCACCCCACCCACCCATCCCGGCTGCCCGATGCCAAACAATAGAACACCTGACCTTGGTTTTTGTCCACATTGTTCCCTTTTATTGTCGTATTTAAAAATAAGGTTACAATACCTTGTGCCGTCGTCAATCCTTCATTTAGTCGAGATGACTAGTTTCGGAGCATTTGCTCCATTATCAAATCTTCATATACAATCACAGGTAGTTAAAATAGTTCGAACACAAAGTCGTTGTCAAAATTTAAAATCACATAACACAGACACGAACATTTAACATACATTACGAAACGAGAATTAAATGGAATTATTCCTAAACACGTGGCCGGCCGCGCAGACAAGTTCCGACTGATGACTCATGAATCACGTCACGCCGACCCAGTGGCGGTGACCTTGGAGTGGGGTAATCAGCTGTTTACTTGTATAATTTCTTGAACCCTTGTTCTGTAGCTTTTCAACTCTGTCAAATAAAAATATTGGCTTGGAAATTTAATTTTTCATTAAGGATGTCGTTGGGCGATTGTTTTGTAGCTTGGTATATTTCAAAATTCTCTAAAACATCCATTAGATGGCCTTTGGGACATTTATGTAAAATATTTAAATTATCTGAAAAACTGTTGATGTTGTGATTCTCTTTCACCAAATGTTCAGCAAATTTTGACTTCTGTTGTTTTAGTTTTGGTTTCGGGATATGTTCCTTGAAACGTGTACAAAAAGAGCGTCCAGTTTGACCTATATAAAATGTGGAGCATTGGTTGCAATTCAATTTATAGATACCAGATTTGTTGTGGTCATCATTTATATTGGTTTTAGTTGATCTGTGGTTTAAATTCCGTTCTAATTTATTGTAATTGTAACCTTATTTTTAAATACGTCAGAACTCAATCCAGGAGGCAATATCATGAATAAACCTTTTATTGTGTTCCTTGTTCACTCAACTAGAAGATCTCTGTTTATTCATTCCAATAAGGGTTGGCCAATAAAAATTAATAAATATTGGAATCCTACAGACTCTTAATTGAAACTTGTTTATTTCGTGTTTTACTCAATTTATTAATCTCTTTGTTTTAACCGTGGTTTTGGATTATCCGGGACCCTTCAACCAGTCATCACCCCGGATAATCAGGAGTTGACTGTAGCCTACTAAAAAATTTATAATTCCAACAGTACGTTAACATTTAATATATCTATAAAAACAGTAACAGCACTATAAAATTAAGAAAACAAAAGTGTGATGGACATATTGATATTCTTTCGTGTTAAAAAAATTCGCCAATACTATGAAAAGGATTTGCTGAAAGCCATACATTCTTCTTCTTTTAAATGAATAATAGTTAACAATCTCGATTCTTGATTTAAATTATTATATATCCTTATTCCTATCACACAATAGCTGTTTGCAGTTTTACTAAGTCTACAATAAGGCAAATCTACTTGGTTCTGATTCCTAGTGTTGTGGGAGTAGACATTTTTTCTTAAAACTAGATTATTTTCTTGTTTCTTTATATTGACTGAACAGAAATAAATATAAACATTAAAAACAGTTAAAATACCAGTGTCAATAAATAACGGTTTGCAATGTGCCAGTCTCTGTGATTTTGTGATGATTATAACAGCCTTTTTCTGAGCCAATAGAACATCACTGACATGACAACTACTACCCCACAACAGAATACCGTAACTTATGACAGAATGAAAAAAAGAAAAATTTGTAGAGCGTAAATGATCTAAAGGTAAATTATTACTAAGAGACCTGAGTAGACAAACAATTTTGGACAGTTTGGAACAAACAAATTCAATATGATGAGACCAGATTAAATTACTACCTATCTAGTGCAATTCCTAAAATTTTTATTTCTTTGGTTTTATTACTTTTAACTGCTCTATTTCTTGTGTGACAAACTAAATGTTGAGTTTTGTCCTGATTTACATCCAAGCCATCAGCATTGAACTATTCATTAGCCTGAGATAAAGTGTTATCCGTCATAAGCGTCAAGTCGTTAACATTCTTACTAATACTAAGAAAAGTGGTATCATCAGCAAACATTGTTGTGAAAGATAATGATATATTAGCTTGGCAAATCATTTACTGCAATTAAAAACAGCAATGACCCTAAAATGGAGCCTTGGGACACACCCATCTTGACCTCAACACAGCTTGAACGATCACCTGCAGCATCAACAAACTGTAACCTTCCACACAAGTAGGTCTAAAAAAAAATTTAAACTTAAATCTTGAATACCATAATGTTCAAGTTTTCTTAAAAGCACTGAATGATCAATTAGGTCAAAAGCCTTGCTCAAATCAAAAGCTGTGACCTGAGCAAGATTCTTCTCTTCAAAAGCCGTCATAATTTTTGACAACATAGAATCTATTGCATCTATTGTAGACAGCTTCTTTCTAAATCCAACCTGATTGCTACAAAGAATATTATTACTTGCTAGGAAGGAACACATCTGGTCATACACAATCCGTTCAATAATTTAAAAAAATAGAGGTACCAATGACACTGGTCGATAATTACTAACCTCAGATTTTTTCCCTTTCTTCTTACAAACAGGCACTACTCTTGAAATTTTCTGAGAATTTGGAAAAACACCCTCATTTAAAAACAGGCGTTGATGCAGCAGGTGAGTGGTAAGAGAATTTCATTAATCACTGACTTTATAACATGATTTTAAACACCATAGGCATCTTTACTTTTGGAGCTTTTGAACTTTGATACTACACTTTTCACACTATCTTGTGATACTGGTTTCCACTGACGAAGATGATTGAGTTTCTTGATTGAAGTCCGTGTTGAGAAGGAGATCATCCGAGTACACTGGCGTTGGAGTGATGGTTGATTTTGCTGCGATCACCGACTCAGTGAAGTATCTGTTGTGCTGGTCTGCAGAAATATTCGTTTGCACCTTTTTTCTTCTCGGAACTTGTAGTGTTTCGGATCAAGGCCCAGGCATCTTGAAATTTGTTATTTGCTGATTCAATGAAATTCATGTTAGCAGCTAACTTAGCATCATTAATTATTTCTTTCTTATAGAGGTTACGAATTTCTTTATAGGCCTTTAAGGCTTGTTCTGTTTCAAGTGACTGGTGCACCGTTTGATAGGCTAGAACAGTGTTTTTCATAACCTCTAATTCAGCTGTGTACCACTGAAAATTTAATTTGGTAGACTTAGTACATTTAAAAGAAAAAATTCCATTGTGTTTTCATTGGGCAACAAGCATAAAAGCTTTCTAAAAATTTAAAAAAGAAGGTTTCAAAAATTTGATTTTGTGTGATGTTGTTGTTGAGAATTAGGCTAGGCCAATCTAAGTGTGTAGTGTGCAAAGAATATTCCTCGATCGAGATGGATGTAATCATGATGTCTTGAGCAGAGGCATTGTCTGTGATACTTTAGTGATCTTATCCGAAGAGCAGAGACAAAGATAAGTCTTAGTTCTGGATGAGTGTGATTCAAGATTGATACAGGTAAAACATAACTGCTTTCCCAGGTTTGCTGTAAAAACTTTTTGTGTTCCGGATATGAAGTGTTAAAACTGAAACAACTCGAGTTAAGTTGTAAGATTTACCATTACACAGCTGACTGAATAAGTGGATGAAGCAATGTTGCTACGGGTATGATATATTTATTTGTTGAAAAATGTTCACAATTAGGCCTACTCTTATGGGTTCTAGCTCACCTGCCCTAAGACTACAGTCGTCTTGTGTGTGATTCTCATTACAGTCCGGACTAGTACAGTCGGAAAGACTTATCGTCAGGAGTAAGGCCTAGGACTAGTATTGTGTTAACCGCTAACAGCTAGGGTGTCAAAACCTGTCAAAAGATTACAGTCTTATCTAGGTGATGTAGATAGTCTTAGTTTTGGTAGGCTACATTAACTATTTACAAATACAAAAACAATAGTAAACATTATATTGTTAACCTGGCAGAACTGACATTGATTTGGAAACGTGAGAACTGACTCACGGTCTTTTAGACCAAGTTTTAATAAAATACCACATATATTGAAAAAATCGGTATTTTATTTTTCAAAACCAATTCACATGTCTTTCTTATTAGTTGTTTTAAAATTTTACACTGTAAAAAAGTGTTTACATAATTTATGTGATGTATGTTTTAAAAAGTATGGTTTTTTACTTTTATCAAAGATTTACGTTTAGCCTACTTAGTGGAGGAGGAAAACAAATTGATTGAACTTTAAACATTTATTAACAATATATTTGTCACTCAAAATTAAATTCATTTCAATTTAAAAGTTTCAATTTATGTATTTATTGTTAAAAAAAATGATACAATTTTTGGCAAGTCAATGAACTACACAATTTTATTTTACTGATGATGAGAATTGTAAGGAAAGAGGTCTATCGATCCTATTATGTTCCTTTAAGTCCATGATTTCAAGAATAAAAAAATTTATACAGAAAAAATGATTTAATTACAAACAAGTCATCTGTTAAAACTGTAACAAATTTAGTACACGAGAACTGACACACGGTCAAATGCACCGTTTGTCCCGTGACGCCGGAGCTGACTCACGGTCGAACGCACCAGTCTTCTACAGAATCATCCATTGCACTGGCTGTACAAGTTGGAAAATGACGGGAAGTGTGTCATTGTGTTCCTGGAAAGTGGCGCATGAGGTACAGTGCCGGTGAAGACTGCCGACAACCGGGAAATATTGTTTTGATAAAAAAAAATTCCAACCCGGTCCTTTCGACCGGTACCGTATGTCAGTTCTCCCGGGTTAATGGGTGCGGTAATATGAGGAATAGAATTTACCATTTTAAGTTGATAATAATTAGCAAAACATAAATGTAATTTCTCTTTGCTCCTTTTGCTGTTACAGATATGGAGGCCATTTACAGCCCTGTTCTTCTATCCCATTTCTTCAGCTACAGGTTTCCACTTTTTGATAAACTGCTATTTTCTGTACAACTACTCCATGAGACTTGAAACTGGTAAGATAAGTTTTTTTTTTTTTTCTAAAAGATTTACGGTGGACCTGTATTTATTTGCTGTATGGTAGGAACACACAGCAAAATGTTCAATTTTGGTATTTGATGCTCGTCCCTATATGGTGATATTTTCGATAAATCTGTTAATAAAAGCTGAAGTACAAGTTAAAATTAGGCAAATAAAAAATTCATGATTTGGTTCAGCATGAAATACCATCATAAAAATGTTTAATGTATGTTGAAATACATATGTTGAAACAAATTCGTTAATCTCAAAATAGTAGTTACTAAATTAGATTGACTTACAAACATTACCCAGAATTGAAAACACTTCTTTTAAACATAACTAAAAAAACTTCATTTTATTTTTAACATCTTCCATTTTCTAGGAATTAAACAAAGATAAAGTAAATCAGCTGATAACATTAATTTCAATACTGTATAACTGAAATGGTAAAGTCCACAGACTTAAAATTATAAAATGAACTAACATAAACAAAATCTCAACACTTTCCCTCATTTTGTAATTTTCAGTCTGAAGACAATAATCCCATGGCACCACATAATGTCTTTATTCTTGGTTTGTGTTGCGGCTTGGTTAGACAATCAGCTAGCTGAAACTCTGCAGGTGTGTGTTTCACATACAATTTGCCTTCGGATACTAATTCCCTCACGAAGAAGTGTCTTGACCTGATATGTTTTGTTCTTCTGTGATTTTCTGGGTTTTCAGCTAAGCGGATTGCTGATATGTTGTCAACATACAGTGTTAGCCTCTCCTTCAGAACTGTTATTTCCTGAAACAATCTTTCAAGCCAAATGATTTCTCTGCAAGCTTCACTTGCTGCAACAGCTTCAGCTTCTGTACTAGAGATATATATATATATATCGTATGGCTCATTCAGCCATCCACCATGGTTTTAAGAATAATAAAATAAATTCTGCGGTGCAGGGCACCTGAGTCAGTATAAGTAAAAATCTAAACACTAAAATAAAAAAAATAAAAAATAATAAAAATAAAAAAATTAGATCTCTCTTTATAGAGCTAAATCCAGGGCGCTAAGCCATTGCAGCCCAGCTTCACTTGAGCTATGCAGACCGGCCAATCCTTCGGGGAAGGCACTCAGTGGGCACTCTTCGACTATGTGTTCCATAGTTTGATACTCTGCTCCGCAGTCGCATGACTGCTCTTGTGTCATTCCCCTTTTGTGCTTCCAATAATTACATCTTCCCACTCCAGTGCGGAAACGATTGAGTATAGTCCACTGCTTCCGAGGAAGATTCATACCACCTACCGCTACGGTCGGGTCGTCTATCAAGAAGTGGTTCCGACCTTGAAAAGCGTCCCAGGAGGAAGTCCAGTTTGTATGGATGGTGAAGTTCGAGTCCATCAACTGGGAGGCTGTTCGTAGAGGTGGTTTTCGGGACCTCAATCGGCCCGCATTCTGGGGTAGGTAATCATGGATGGGCAGCTGTGGAGCAGATAAGATCTTTCTGTATTCCCTAATGAGTGCATCCCTTCGTCTTATTTCAGGAGGAGCGATATTACACAGCACCGGGAGCCAGGGTACAGGAGTTGCCATGAGTGTACCACTAATGGCTCTCATGGTCCTGTTTAGCTGGACGTCGATATCTCTAACGTGCACACTATTTAACCACACGGGAGCACAGTACTCAGCAGTTGAATATACCAATGATAGAGCAGTTGTTCGCAGAACTTGTGCGGTAGCTCCCCATGTGGAGCCAGCAAGGTGATGGACAATGTTAGTCCTGGTTCTCACCTTAGCTGCCGTTTTTTGTAAGTGGCTTTTAAACGTGAGAGACCGATCTAAAGTGACTCCCAGATACTGTGGGTGGTAATTATGTTTCAACTCAACACCGTTGAATACGATTTTAAGCTTTTGGTTGGCCAGTCTATTATTCAAGTGGAAGCAAGCAACCTCAGTTTTTGTTGGGTTTGGATTTAGCTTCCAGGCTTCAAAATATTCACCGAGGGCCGTGAGGTCATTTGTTAATGTTTCCTCAGCTTGTCGAAAATGCTGGTGTTGATATGCCAATGCAATATCATCTGCATATATAAACTTTAAGGACCGAGTTACAGGAATGTCGGCAGTATACACATTAAAGAGCAGTGGGGCGAGCACTGACCCTTGTGGCAGGCCATCCTTTAGTTGCCTAAACGTACTTTCGCTGCGTCCCAGATATACTTTTATCATCCTATTGGAGAGCATTGAGTTGAGGAGACGCAACAAGAAAGGGCAAGGAATAAGGTCGTAAAATTTAACTAGGAGGCCTTTTCTCCAGACAGTGTCATATGCTGCAGTCAGATCTAAAAAAGCCACAGAGGTTTTCAGTCTTCGCTCAAACCCATCCTCAATGAAAGAAGTCAGAGCTAAAACCTGGTCACAACAGTTGCGACCAGGCCTAAATCCAGCTTGTTCGACAGGGATGCTGGCATTGAGAATAGGGAGGATTCTGTTATAAATCAACCTCTCTAGCAGCTTATAACAAACACTTAAAAGAGCTATAGGTCGATAACTTTCAGGCAGTTTTGGATCCTTTCCGGGCTTCAGGATAGCTATGATCTTGGATTTTCTAAATATCCCAGGCATGTCGCCGGTTTTCAGAGTGGTGTTAAAAACTTCCAGAAGCCACTGTCTAGCCTTGTTACCCGAGTGTTTTATAAACTCCGGGAAAATGTCATCCAAACCTGCTGCTTTGCCAATTGGCATCGCATCAATCGCCACTTCCAGCTCGTCGTAAGTGAAGGGTCTAGAGACTTCCAAGGGTGCTTGCCGACTCTCCTTTATCTCATTAAGCTTGAAATTAATTTTTCTGTCTGCAGACGTACGCACAGGTTTTGAAAGTACGGAGAGGCGTTTTGCAATTTCACGAGGGCTAGGCTGTGAGGCATCGTGTTTTTCACTTGATTTACCAGTGGAGAGTTTCCTGAGCAGAGACCAAGCTTTCGGACTACTTTTGGTGAAGTTCAGGTTCTCAACAGTTTTCACCCACTTCTCTCTCCTGGAGTTGTCGAGAGAGTTAAGGAGTTGGTCAGCTACATCTCTGTCAGCAGTGTCTGTAAACTCACTGTAAAGATCTTCGCACTCTCTGCTCCATCCTGGTATGTATTCTTTTCTAAAACCTCTTGGGATTGTCGCCTTAGCGGAAGACAGGACAAGGCGAGTGAACCGATCATAGTTTTTTATTTTAGAGGGGATGAACCTGATGCCGCTATCAAGCCTTGATGAGAAGGCCTCCCACTCAGCTTTATTAAAGTTCCACCTAGGCCGAGGAAAAGATCTTACGAGAGGAATTTGCATTCCTACTGATATTATTACAGGCCTGTGCTGAGAGTGGGGGAATGCACCAAGGACCATCCTAGAAGTAGGCACGGGTGTTGCTGATGGTTCACGGGAGCAAAAGCACAAGTCTGGAGAGTACCCACGACGCCATCGGGCTGAATGGGAGGTGTGTGGGTCCTTGGCATTATATACCAGGAAAAGGTTGTTATTTTCAGCCCAGCTTGAAAGACGAGTGCCGTTGTCATCATCGGACGAGTATCCCCACTGGGTATGATGACTGTTAAAGTCACCTACATATACCACAGGATGTTCAAAAGTTGGGAGAACTGTGTCTGACCACTGGGTGTTTGGTGGTTTGTATACATTTACAATAGTAGTCGCAGACACCTTAACAGCAGCAACAAATGTGTTGTTATCACAACTTTTGTGAGAGACTGATACGTCGTCTATGTCCTGTCTAACGTACGTCGCCACTCCGTAGACCCTGTGACCTATTTCTTCCACAAGCTTATATCCTGGGATGTTGCCCCTCGCACCGTTTTCTAAGTCTTCTGCATGTGTTTCTTGCAGTGCAAGGACATCGACCTCATTTTCCAGCAGCACCTTGCTGAGGCAGTCACTTTTAGATTTGCTCAGACCCTCTACGTTAAAATGACAAACATTTAAAACACAGCCTAAATTTCTAAATTGGCCCTGGAAAGGGCCGTTTGGATTTTGTCTGGCAGCTGGCATAGCTGAGAGATCACTGTGTGTGACAGTTCAGCTGCCAAAGTTGTTGTTCGTTTAGCACCACCCGGGGAGTACGTGCAACTTTAATGGAATGCTGCGGACGCGAACAACATCACCCCCCTGTACTAGAGATAGCAACTGATGACTGCCTGTTACTAAACCAAGTTATAGCACCTCCGCTATATAAGCAAACAACACCTGTAGTAGAACGCCCACTGCACTCGTCCCCTGCATGGTCAGCATCACTGTAACATTCTAGAATACCAGTTTTATAATTTGACTTATATTCTAAAGCCATATCAACTGTACCTTTCAAGTACCTTAATATCCTTTTGACTTTAATCCAGTCTTCAGGTGATGGATTTTTAAGTGATCGTGATGCTTTCCATACTGCGAAAGCAATGTCTGGACGTGTTCCTGTTGCAAGATATAAAAGTGCTCCAACACACTCTCTGTAAGGAAACTCTTTGGGTTCCACCTTTTCCTCAGTGTCCACTTTCCCTACTGTGTCTTTTAACATCGGTGTCGCTACTGGTTTACATTCTTCCATGCCAAAACGCTTCAAGAGTCTCTTCGTGTAACCTTCCTGTTTAATACGTATTGAGCCATTTTCATCTCTGCTTATTTCAAATCCTAGAAAATAGGAAGCAGGTTTCTCTGTAATTTTAAACTCTTGTTTCAAACCTTTAAGGAAGTCTTCAAGCATATCTCCGTGTGTTGATGCAACTAGTCCATCGTCTATATAAAGTGCCAACAACAGCTTCTTTACTCCTTCTTTCTTGAAGAACAAACAGGGATCAGCTTCACTTTGTGTTAAGCCTACTTTAGTCAGAAAGCTTCCAAACCTCTTGTTCCAACAACGAGGAGCCTGTTTGAGACCATACAGACTCTTGTTTAGGCGGCAAACTCTTCCTGATCCATCGTCATAACCCTCTGGCTGTTTCATATATATAGTCTCCTCCAAGTTTCCATAAAGAAAAGCTGTAGAAACATCGAACTGTTTCATAACCATGTTCTCATTTGTTGCAGTGCTTAGCACTGATCTAATTGTTCCCAATCTGGCTACCGGACTAAATGTTTCAAAATAGTCTATGCCTTTCTTCTGAGAATATCCTTTGATCACTAACCTTGCCTTAAATCTTTCTATTGATCCGTCAGGATTAGTTTTAACTTTATAAACCCATTTACATGGAATGCATTTCTTTTCATTAGGTAAGTCTTCTAATGTCCAAGTTTGATTGACATCATGAGATCTCATCTCTTCATCCATAGCCTTCTTCCAATTTTCACTTTCTTTAGACCTTATGGCTTCCGTGTAAAATTGTGGTTCAATGATGTCACTCATGCTTGATTCTGCACACATTACATAATCTTCAAATCTTCTTGGAGCTTTGATTTCTTCTCGGTTCCTTAGTTCATACTTTGGACTTTCCTCGAGTTCTGGTTCTGGTATAGAATCCGGTTCATACATAACTTCTTTGTTATCATCGATATTCTCCTCCTCATTTGCTTCAGTCTTCTCATCATGGATTGGCAATCGTACAGCCCTCTCTTGAAGTAGTGGTTCTTCATGAAAAATGACATCTCTTGATATTATAAGAGTGTTATTTCCCTTATTCCACACTCGGTATCCGTCATCGTTGTCATAGCCGATCAGTACTCCTTTTACCGATTTCTTCTCCATCTTTGTCCGTTTTGGTTTCGGGACATGCGCATAACAATCACAACCTATTATCCTCAGATGTTTCAACGCTGGTTTCTTTCCACTCCACAACTCAATAGGTGTCTTGTCTTTAACGCTTGATGGACCGGTTCGATTTAGAATGTAAGCTGCAGTGTTGACCATTTCAGCCCACAATCCTTCTGGTATCGTCTCATGGGCATGCATCATTGCCCGTGCAGTCTCGACAAGGGTCCGGTTGTCTTGCTCACTACAGCCATTTTGCTCAGGCGTGTAAGGCATTGTCAACCTCTGCTAAATCCCATGTTCCTGCAAAATCTGTTTTACAATACCACTGTCGAACTCACCTCCGTTGTCACTTAAAATCTCTTTTACGGTGTTTCCAGTAGTCCTACTCTCGGCTAAGAATTGCTTCAGTTTTTCTGGAACCTCCGACTTCTGTTTCATGAAATATACCTGTCTGTATCTGGAAAAATCGTCTTTAAACAGAACAAAGTAACGATTACCTGCAATTGATTTCACAAATGGACCACAGACATCCGTGTGTATCAGCTCACCAGGTGTAGTCGCCCGTTCTCGGGTACCAAACTTCAACCTATGGCTTTTGCCGAAAATACAACCTTCACACAACTCGCTGTCCAATTTTAACTTAATACCAAGCTCTCGCTCTACTGTAGCCTTTACATGACGTTTATTTTGATGACCTAAACGTTCATGGTAAAGCTGTAACATGTTATCATCTGACACTACTACATTGACTTGTATAGGATTTGATGGTCGAACAGCCCTCATCGATAACTTATAAAGTCCCCCTTTCCTGGAACGTGACCCAATCAACCTTAGTTGTCCACCAATTTTCAAGAAACAGGATTCAGTTCTTGAAATAAACTCACTTTTGAGATGACGATCTCGAGTGGCAAGCACGGAAAATAGGTTTTTCTTAATATTAGGTACATACCAGACATCAAGAAGATCATACTTCACCAACTTCCCCTTCACTTCTGCTTCCACTTCCACAGTCCCTTTACCTAGAGCGCAGATGGACTCCCCATTTGCAGTTGTCATAACATGCCTATCTAGAAAGAGTTGAAAAGTTTTGAATATGTCATCTTTATAAGTTACATGATTGGTCGCCCCGTTATCTACATACCTCATCAGGATCTGCAGTTAGATTATTGACTTCACTAAATGTCATGAGACCCACATTTACCTTGGAATCTTCTTTTTCTGATTTGTTAGAACCAGATGAAGTGTCCTGACCAGGTGGCTTGGCGGGCCTGCCATCAGCTTTCCACTTATAACAATGCTTTACTTTATGTCCTGATTGCTTACAGTAGTGACAAACTATTGATTTATTCGACTTATGAAACTTTACCCCTGAATCTTTCTTTGTTACCTTTTTATCATCAGATTTCTTTTGAGATACAGCTAAAGCTTCACTACAACTATGTACATTCTTACTATTTAAAGCCTTTTCATATGCACAAAGCTGAGTAGTAAGATTGTCAATGGTTCTATCAGATTTCCCCATCAACATCCAACTAGACTTAAATGAGAAATACTCCTCCGGTAACGTTCCTAAAATTTTACATATCAGAAATAATTCAGGTAAGTTACAGTTAACTTTAGTGTCTTTACTAATTTCTAGCTTTAAGTCATTCCACAAGTTTTTGAGTTTAGACAAATGACTAGATATGTCATCCCTGGAATCCCTCTCATAACTAAAGAATTCTAGACAAATGTCATAGGCCTTATCCTCTGATACCCCATCATAGAGCCTATGTAACTCTAGCCAAACGTCCCTAGCTGTTGAGAATCGCATAACCTTTTGAAGTGTTTCCTCCGTCATATTTGTGGTAAGCACTATAAGTGCATTACTGTCTGCCTTGGTAAAAGTAGCTAACTTTAAATCATACTGGGCCTTATCCTCTGCTGATGCATCTGGATCTAGTATTGGTGGCACTTGTAGATTTCCCTCTACAACGTCCAATGCTCCCGGTATGTTCCTGAGAAGTATGCATACTTTATACTTCCAAGTAGACCAGTTTTTCCCATCCAAAAGTCCAATTTGTATTTTTGTAAACTCCATTATTTATATTCCCTAATAAATAACTTTAATTGTTTACAAACAACAAACATTCAATTTTCTGACTTGTAAAAAATAATATTCATACATTTAATAACTACTTAAATTTTGAACCACCAGCCTGCTACCATGTTGAAACAAATTCGTGAATCTCAAAATAGTAGTTACTAAATTAGATTGACTTACAAACATTACCCAGAATTGAAAACACTTCTTTTAAACATAACTCAAAAAACTTCATTTTATTTTTAACATCTTCCATTTCCTAGGAATTAAACAAAGATAAAGTAAATCAGCTGATAACATTAATTTCAATACTGTATAACTGAAATGGTAAAGTCCACAGACTTAAAATTATCATTTCGAGGTCCTGAAATGCCTGTCTGTAGGTTTGGCGTGGTGCAAGGTTGGCGAGGATTCTGACAGCTTTCTTCTGCAGGAGGAGGATCCGGTTCATGTTTTGTGATGATGTTCCTCCCCACACTAGTAGACCATAGCGGATGTGGGATTCTACTAGTGAGAAATAGGCAGTTTTAGCTGCTGCTAGTCCTGCAATCCACTTCACTCTTCGAAAAACATAAATACTTGTGCTGATTTTTTTGCACAACACATTTATGTGTTCGGTCCAGGTCAACTTGCAGTCAAGCGTAATGCCGAGGAATTTGGTCTGAGTTGCTTCTGTGAGATCTGCTGCATTTTTTACTATGTCTTTCTTTGTTGAAAAGTGCATCTGGGTTGTCTTGGATGGATTAATGGCCAGATCATTTTTCCCACAATATTCTATTGCAATATTCATGGCCCTTTTTATGCTTAGTGAATGTTCATCTGTAGTATTGTTGCTGATTAAAAGGGTAGTGTCCTCTGCATACATTACTGTGGTTGTGTTTTGGGTCAGCATTTCATTTGGGAAATCGTTTGTTAGTAAAATGAAGAGTATTGGGCCCAAGACAGATCCCTGAGGTACTCCTCTTGTCAGTGGTTGAGCTTTGGAGCGATAAGTGTGTGCCTGGTTTTGTATTGAGTGTTGTAGCTCAACAACTTGTGTGCGGCCTTCAAGATAACTTTTAAACCATTTATTAGCCAAGCCAATCACTCCCAGGCTCTCCAGCTTGCTACACAGCAGTTTATGTCCGAGGCAGTCAAACGCTTTGCTAATGTCCAAGAATATAGCAGAAACAAACTGTTCATTATCAATTTGTTCAATAACAAATTCAATTAAGTCTGTTAGAGCCGTGGTAGTAGATTTAGTTTTTAGGAAGCCATGTTGTTTTCCAGTTAGCAAGCCATGTTGTGTTAGGTGTTTCATAAGTCTGGCAAGAACGATTTTTTCTATGATTTTGGAAAAGGTGGAGACTAGAGTTATTGGTCTGTAATTTTGGAGCTCTGTAGTTGAACCTTTTTTGTGTTTAGGGTATACTTTGCTAGTTTTCAGTGTTGAGGGGAATTCACCCTTTTCAAGTGACTTATTTATTATGCTGACTAAAGGAGCAATGAGTTCGTCCATGCAGTGTTTTACCATTTTGGATGAGAATTCATCAATACCAGCAGAAGATTTTGGCTTTAAACTGTTTATAATATTTTCAACTTCCTTAGCATTTGTTGGAGTTAGAACTAGAGTTGCTGGGCATAATATTTCTGGGGAGTTAGTGTGTTCTATTTTGTCTTTAGTATCTTTGTTCAGCATCAGAGTTGTATCTGCAATTTTGGAGAAAAAAATATTCAAGTGTTCAGCTATCAAAACTGGGTTGCAAACTATTTTTCCATCTATTTTCATTTTCATTTCTGGAGCTTTTTCCTGTTTTGCTCTTCTGCCAGTGTTGATTACTTGCCAGAGTGCTTTTGGTTTGTTATCAGATTGTTCAATGAAGTTGTGAGTTGATAACTGCCTAAGGTTCCTTAAGTGTAAGTCATAGCTTCTTTTTTTGTCCACCATGTCTATTTTATCATCAATTTTCCCAGTCATCTCAAACTTGTAAAGGGCTGTTAGGTATACACTCTTCAGTGTACGAGATTCTTCATCGTAAAACCTTTTTTGTTTCTTTTTGTTTTTTATTTTTTACTTTCCTCAGTGGGCAAGTTGTGTCTAAGGCCAACTTGAGCAGGTGATTGAAACTATCGAATGCGATGTCGGTGTCAAAGGCTTCATGTACTGTTTTCCAGTTTTGTTCTGAGAGGAAGTATTTCAGGTTTTGTAGGTTTTGGTTACTTATTGTTCTCCTTGTAGTGGTTTGAGGTTTCCTGGTTTCATGCATTAAATTTAATTTACAAAATTGTGCTGTGTGGTCGGACAGGCCTGTTTGTATTACATAAGCTTCTATATCCTGTTCTGGTACGTTGTGGCATACACAGTCGATTGAGGTGGCTGTGTTGTAAGTTATTCTAGTGGCTGGTAAAGGATATCTTGTGATGGCATGAGTATCTAGTTCTTCCTCTAGTAGTTCATTTTTATGGTTTCTTTCTAGTCTGTCAATATTTATGTCCCCTACCATCAAGGTCGTTATTTTATAGGCTTCGTGGATCTCAAGTATATCTGACATAATTTCAATAGCTGGCTTCACATTCTCACCTGGGGGTCGGTATATTCCTAGAATTTGGAGATCTTGCTTTTTGGTTTTGAGTTTCACCATTGCAGCTTCGCACACAGATTCTTGACTAACGGTGGAGATGTCGATTGGTTGGATGGAATTTACATATTCTTCCACCTTTTTTTAAGAAACATTTATTATACAATGGTGTCATATTTTATAATAAATTACCAACTAAATTAAAAGAAGAAAAAGAATTGAAGAGATTTAAAAAGTTATTGAAGAAATTGCTACAAAAAGGAGCATATTACAAAATTGAAGATTTCCTTAAAGATAAAAAAATTTAATCATGGACGTTTAACAGTATAAATTTTTAAGTCATCAGTCATAATAAATGAAAATAATAGAAGAGACATTTAGAAGAATTTAGTATGTAAGTTAAAATTAGTGTGTAATGCCAATGCAATTAATGTAAATTGTTATATGGCAAATAAATATTATTATTATTATTCTAATTCTAATAAACGTACAGTAAGTATTTGACAGTAGTATCTTATTGTATAAAAATCATTAGTCCTGGTATTTCATTCCTTCATTGTAAAACTAAGTCTTTAAAATAGGGCACTTTGTTCAAAATTTTATCAAAAAATAAGATGACAATTTTCATGCATTAGTGCTTGTTTTAGAGAAATTATTTATAGAGGGGATTCCATAAAAAATAATAGTGCAAGTTGCATTATCCTACCTACTTTGTACAAAGATATTCAATTTAGCGTTTATGCCTGCAAAGTCCAAAAATGCTGTGCGAGGGTTAATGAAAATGACCGCCTCACCCAGAAGCAACTTGATAAAAATATTGGTAAAATTATTTTGAGGTCTTAGTTAATAACATAATTAAAAAATTGTCAAAATAAAAAAAAATGGTGAAGCAACTCTTATTGGATCACTTCAGATGGATTGATCCAATCTTAAATAAACACTGTGTTCAAAATGCGCACAGTTCTAGGGCCTATTGGGAACAGTAATTTTTTTAATTTTCTTTTTTAGTTCTGATTCCCAAAAGGCAGCCATGATTGTGGGGATCTTGATAAAATTTTACGCATCTCCTCGCGCAGCAGGGGAGCAAAAATGCAATATGTACTTGGCTAATTTGCAGCATGTTTTTTTGTGGTTAGGTTAGGTGTTATTGCTCAAAATTTCAAAATTACTCAAATTTTCATTCATAGTGAAGATTTCACCTACATTCATAGTTGGGAAAGTTAGTCAATAATTTTAACTAGTTAGAAGTTTTTAGTTAGACCCGCTAAAAGTAACTGATAGAAGTTATTAGTTAGTTCGTTAAAAAAGTAAGCGATAGAAGTTATTAGTTAGTTAAAAAACTAACTGATAGAAGTTATTAGTTAGTTTAAAACTAACTGATAGAAAATGAAGTTAGTTTTCAGAGAAATTTGCTGTTTGTTTTTGTGCAGTTGTTTTAAAGGATTTCGTATGAAATGAAATAATGACACATCTTGGTAACTAATTGTGTTTGGGTAAACACAATAAACATTCAAGATTCCACCTTTTTAATTTTATTTTCAAGCTGTTGTCATATATGTTTGGCCACTGAATATCGCACTCGCCCGCTTTAAAAAACAAGTGTTTTTAATCTATTTAATAAAAACTATTCACCTTAATAACAAATTATAACTATTACTTAACTATCACTAAAATATAACAACGAAATATAAACAACAATTTGCTACCATAGAAAAAATGGCTTCACACTTATCAGAGAACGAACATATGAACATCACTGAAGACAAATAATTTGAGATGTTAGATTACCAAACATTACCCCTTCCCTATCTTTTTCCACCCCTCGTTGTTGTTGTTATTGGCTGCAACCGCATACCGGCATATCAAAGCAACTTGACTTTCCCCGCCCCCTCCCCCTCCGCATCGTTTGTCATCAAGGGCGCTGACCCCGAGCGGCCCGAGCTCACTTCCACACGCAACCCTCACCGGTCGCGTATTTGAGGTATTTTTGTCTGTCCAAAAATCTAACGATTTCAACTTCAAAAATACTAACGAATATATTATCTATTCGTTAGCTAGAATCTAACTGAGTAGAAGTTATTTCCAGTACTTTTTAAAAACTAACGAATAAAATAGAAGTTAGCCGAAAAAAACTAACGAATAATCGTTAGAATTTCTATTTGTTACTCCCAAGTGTATACCTACATTCTCAATCATTGGGCAAATCGACCATTACTGCGGAGTGGAGAAAGGATGCTCTTGTCTTCCACCTGACCTTGGCTTATTTATATTTGTCCAGACTCCTGAAATTATAACTTTTCGTAACCTAGGACTTTTTTTATTGGAAATATTTCTGACATAATGGTAGTTAAATGTGGAACCTAATCTACGAAGCCCACTGTAAACTAGTGGCATCGATACAACATACGCCAACCTCAAAATGAATCCAGATTATCTCATAGTTTGCTTACGTTCCAGGACAGTATGCCGGAAGACCCGCAGACTACTTCTTCATGCTCATATTCAACTGGTTGGCCTGTGTTATCATTTCTCTGATTGCAGAAATCCCGGTAAATATGAGTTTTAAATTGCTATTTTATTCTATTTTATATGGATTTAATGGAATAAAGGATTGTCTGTATATTATTTATATTAACCTTTTACATTTTCTACTTAAATGTATAAAATTATAATCTTCGGTATACAACTTCATTGCTACTAGCGATGTTTTAGATTTTGTGTTTATCTAGATTTTGATATATAATTTCAATACCGTAGTTGAAACTTATACATTAAGGACTGCAGAAATTTGTTTTTTCCACTATCATTATGCCTACCACTTAGGCCTATTTTTAACCAATAATAAATACCCTCTCTTAATTTTGCAGGCTTATTAATGATAATTTAAACATTTGTTTACAGAATAGAAATATTCACTGGCGATCATTGAGCAGACCTTGGCTGTGTCAAGAGTTAAACTTAAAAAAAAAAAAAAAACAATGTTGAAATAATCAATTTCTACTAAGCATATCACATAAGACCTAAACTTGTTAAACCAGTCATAAGATTTTGGTAATCAAAATTGTTGCCTTAAATTAAACAAGTTTTTCGTCATGGCAGGACACTAAACAACGCAGTCCTAGATATAATAGTGAACAAAATTCAATACTTCATTGCAGTATTATTTTCAAATATTTTTTAGCAGAAGGCATCACTTAAAAGGTTGTGCTGCCTTTTTGGTTTGCATATTTCTTTATTAGTCTCTCTGTCTACTAGGAATGTAATATATAAACTAAATAAAACAGGTATATACTTACTAAGCTTGATGTGGTAGTGGTTACTTAAATTTTTTCGCTAGTATTTATGTTGTCTTTTTAAAAATGCTGTACTCAAATGTCTTGAGAGAAAACTCATCTGGCCATTCTATCAACTAAATATCCTTTTAAAAGTAAAAATCATTGTAAAAGTATCATAAATAGCTGTACACATTTTTCAAGGTATTTATTGTGTATTAAATAGTTGCTGATGGACTCAATGGTGCTCAGTGTTCTGTACGTGTGGTGCCAACTCAACAAAGATGTCATTGTTAACTTCTGGTTCGGGACGAGCTTCAAGGCAATGTATTTACCATTCGTGTTGTTCGCATTCAACATGATTATTTCTGGAGGGTAAGTTATTTTTCAAACATACGTGACAAGATGAAGAATTAATTCATATAAGTTAAAATTAAAACTCTTTAAAAGTTAAAATCCAATAAGTTAAAATTAAATTAAGTTAAAATAATTCGTATAAGGTCATTAATTCGTCGCAGCAGATTTGTATACTAAGCGAATTTCCTACAAATTTTTAAATTCTTTTATTTTTGGGACACCATGGGGATGAATATGTTGATTTAACTTCACATGAATTTTGTAGGAAGGCCTAAATATAATTTATACCCTTCTATTAAATGTATGTAAAAAATTTTATAAAGATAAGCCAATAAATAGCAAGAAAGAGGGTTTTGTCGTTGATTTCCAATAGAAATAACATGAGAGACATATTTTTATATTTCATCGATAACCATATAGAGCCAAATCAAAAATTCAAAATATTGGATTTTTGTTAGCTCTTTTTAAATGGTTTAATTAAAATTGTTGAATTTTTAAAATTAAGGTTAAAAAAGCAAATACCTATTTTTGACCCATTTGAAACCCCATAAAACCCTGTTAACATTGTCCAATCATACTGATTTGCAAACTCAATCAAGTAAATACTGCCTTACACACTTGTACTAAATTCCGTCAAAATCGGAGATTCCATTCAAAAGTTATTGTTATCACGAGCACATCAACAAAGTACATTGAACAAATGGTGTTTTTGGCTTTTGGGGACTTCAAAACAAAAAAGTAACATGGTCTTTGGCTTAGGTCTTACAGTGAGTACTATTACAATGGTGAATTCCCTATAGGGAAATTCACTAAAACGTAGCAAATTCAATGGTTACAAAATTAGAGTTGGCCTAGTAAAATAATATTTTGCAAAGAGCTCAAAAATTAATTTAAAATAAGACCTAAAGACCAACACTTTTACTGTTGAACGATGCCTGTAAAATATTCATCAGTACTACAAATACTGGAATTTCATCAACTACAAAAACCTCTAAAATTCACACAATCTTAATGTACCGTATCATGTAAAACAAAAACAAATAAAATACCCCTATCGCATTAGACCTGTGTACTCAGCGAATTTCCAATGGAATTTTTGTATTTTTTTCTATTTCCCATAAAAACCATAGGTTAAGTATGTAAGTTTGCCACCATATGAGTTTTTTTTAAGTAAATATAAGTCAACCCCTACCTAGTAAATGTACATACCAAATTTGATCAAATTATGGTATTTTCAATACCAAATTTGATCAAACTATGGTATTTTCATTTCCTCATAAACTCCATGGGGATGAGTACGTAGGTTTACCGCCATTTGGTATTTGTAAGCAGATATGAGTTAAACCCTTCCTAATGGATGTACATAGCAAATTTTATCAAGATATGTCTTTAAATTTAAGCAAGCTATAGGGATTTTGTTGATTTCCAATGAGAATAACAAGGAAAACATTTTTTGGGATTCTATCCGTAACCATTTAAGCTAACATAAAATTTCAGAATACCCCCGTCGCAGCAGACCTGAGTACTCAGCGAATTTCCAATGGAATTTCAGATTATTTACTTTCCCCATAAAAACACCATAGGATTGAGTATGTAGGTTTGCTGCCATTGGGTGTTATTAGAAAATCTAAGTTAATCAACAATTGGTGAATGTAAACACAAAATTGTATGAAACTCTATCATTTTTTTATTTTCCCCATAAACCCCATGGGGGTGAGTATGTAGGTTTGTCACCATATGGGTTTTGTAAGCAAGTATAAGTTAAACCTTATATAGATAATGTACATGGGTGATTCTCTGAAGAGTGGGATTTTTCGTGTCCCAAGGAATAAAATCTTTTACTAATTAATTAAGATTAAATCAGACAGTGTATTCGACTTAAATGAATGGAAAATAAATGCATAGTTGATCCCCTATTAATGAAAATTTTACCATTTATCAACAAAAAATTACCAAAACCAGTGTTTGTCATTCCTCTGGTATGTCCCTACCTTGAAAAATAACAATGTTTTCTAAATTTATTACCTTTTGAGTAATTAAAAATACTATAAAATAATATAGTTTGTTTGTATGTTGTATGTAAAATATCATATTCGATTTGGCCAGATTTGATACTCTATTTAACAAATTTTTAAACAATTTACTTTTGTCCCTGGTTTTTACTCATCATTCCTCTGGCAAACTATTACTGCCAGGTATGAAAGGAGGGAAATTAATTTGACAAAGGGTATAACAGGGATATTTTGTCTAAATATTTGGAAACACTATTTCCTTAAAAGCACATGTTCAGTAGCTTTCTGAAGTTAGTGAGAGGTGGATGTGACATCTTACCTGCTGCTGTCACACTGGCTGTCATCATTCCTCTGGTACATTTTATATTTTTATTCATAAAGTAATTCTTATGAGAAGCTACAAATTTAAATTTAATAGACATAATTTATGTTAGGCATAAATATTCAACTACATAAATGTATTTTTATAGTTTAAAAACTTAACCTAAAGTTGCAAACATCATTCCTCTGGCATCATTCCCCTGGCAAAGTATCTACCAGAGGATTGATGTTAAGACCAGAGGAATGACTTTACATTTTTACTTTAGTTTGCCTTATAAAATAACTGCTCTCATAAATAATAATATTCATAAACGTATGTTTATTAGTACTTATTTACAAATTTTACTTGAATTTCTATATATTTTTATAGTAATAGCCAATTTACAGAAACCAGAGGACTGACGTCTTATGAACAGAGGAATGACATTTTTCAATCAACTCTGTGATGAAACTAAGAATAATTAATTATTGAAATAAAATAGTAAGACTGATGAAAGACTTTATGTCAAGTAAAGACTGACTAAAAAGTTATTTTTATTTATAGGATCTTTAGACTTGTTTCTTTCTGTATGAGTATTTTTTTTACTACAGTATTACTTTTTGTAGTTTCATTTATATATTTTTATTGTATTAAATGTTTAATTTCATTATAAAACTGGCTTTTTCGTCCTTGATTTACATCCTTGTGATAATGCTGACTATTTTTTGTAAAATTTTCATTCCTCTGGCAATCTGTCATTCCTCTGGCATAAGAATACTATATTTTTATGTATGAAAAGTTATAAAGTAATATATTATTAATCATAATAAGATAAATAAATAATAACTTTGTCAATTTTAAGCTGCAAATATTTAATATAAATGTGGTATTGTTAATCTGGCTAGTTGTATCATTCCTCTGGTAATCATTTATTTCCTTCTTTTAAAATAACTAAATTGATAAATTAATATTTTATGTGTTCCTTCTGGGAAAGTAACAGTTAAGTAAAGATCAACTGGAAACCACAATGAAAATCCTTTAAATAAAAAAAGTTTATTTTGCCAATTATAGGGATGAAATAGCCCACTGTTTAGAGAATCACCCACATACCAAATTTGATTAAGTTATGTCAATAAATAAGCAAGATATAGGGTTTTCTTGATTTCCCATAAGAATAACATGGAAATCACATTTTTGGATTTTCGCCGTAACCAGTTATGCTATGATAAAAATTCAAAATACCAAATTGTTTGTTTTTTAAGCTCTTTTAAATGGTTTCAGTTAAAATTGATGAATTTTAAAAATTCAGGTACAAAAATGCCAAAAACCCATTTTTGAGCCCTTTGAAACCCCATAAAACCCCGTTCCCATAACCCGACAATGCTGATATATACATATATATGAAAATGAATGAATGGTGTTTTTGGCTTCTGGGGACCTCAAAATGAAAAAGTAAAGTGGTCCCGGGCTTAGGTCTTACCATGGCTACTACCGTAATAGCGTATTCCCTATAGGAAATTCGCTAATACTAAACTGTTTATTTTTTGAGCACTTTTAAATGGCTTATTTTCAAATTGTTGGATTTTAAAATTTTAAAACCCCATTTTTGACCCTTTTGAAACACCATAAAACCCCGTTTCCACAGTCCAATTACCCTCGTTTTCAAACTTATCCTGAAGAACGCTGTTCTACACTTCCAAACGAAATTTCATCAAAATCTGTGGTTTTTTTACTCTAAAGTTATCATGTGAATTATAGATATATATGAATTTTAACAGTGTTTTTGTCTTTTAGGGACCTCAAAACAAAAAAAAGTATCATGGTCCTGGGCTTAGGTACTACCATGGCTACTACCGTAATAGCGTATTTCCTATAGAGAAATTCGCTAATAGATAAGTGTGATTTGTAAGTGTCTCCCCCCCCTGCTTTTTTACAAACAAGTGACATATCCATCAATATGTCTTAAAATTCGCATTTTTAAGCTCTGCTTTTTCTAAGAGGAATAACTTAAAAATTTATTCTAAACATATACAAGCATCAAATTCATATTTTATGAGAAGTTTTACCTATTTTGGTTCAATGAAGTTCAGACTTGCGCTGCTTTATACCACAAAGTGAAATTTTTATTTGTTAAGATACCGTGTTTACATTTAAGATTTTCTTCCGACACCTGGTGCACTTTTTATATCCTTATGGCTAAAAAGTCATAAAGGTCTCTAAACTTTAGTGATAAATGCCCAACATGAATTTATTAAGTTATATCCATTCAAGTCATTCCGTGTAGGGAAAACTAAGATAATGACTTTTGAAAGTTTTCCTTTGTAATGTTGTGAAAAACTCTGCGAGCAACTTGGAATTAAGTGTTGTCGAAATTGAGGAAACCTTAAGCCGCGTCCGCACTGGCCGAACATTCGTAGCGAACTTGTTCGGCGAGCACAAAAAATCAACAAACATTCCTAACGAACAATAAACGGCCATATGATTTACATTCTAAAAGGTTAGTAACGAACAAATAGAAGTTCAGAAGAACATTGTTCGGCTAACATGTTCGGCCAGTGCGGACGCGGCTTTACTTGGTAGGATAAATTTATTAAAAAATGTTTATTGAAACAATATTTATAAATTAATCCAAAGAGATGTATTAGAATTATTTTTACAGGTTTCTAGGTACCAATGGCAGTTGATCGTTTCTAATGTTGTTGTTTCCAGCGGTATGATGGAGCTCGTGGGTATCCTCGTGGGTCATGTCTACTTCTTCCTCAAGTACAAGTATCCACAGGAGCTGGGAGGACAAGAGTTCATCAGCACACCGAGCATATTGTGAGTTGTACATATCTCAACACATCCAATTTTTTCAATAATCATATTTCACCATACAGTTCTGTGTATGTTTTTTCATCCATTATAGGCAATAATAATTATTATAATTATTCATTGAGGATAGTAATTCTTCTGATAGTGAAGAATGCAAACTCATTAAAAAAATTTATGAGACCTAAGTATTTTTATATATTTTTATTACCAGTAGAACGTAAATGGCCCAATAAACTAAGAAGTACAATACTCTCTTACCATATATTAAATGTTCCCAAAATTTACCTTCCATATCTTACTTGAGCTTATTCATTCTCTTATCTCTATATTGTAAATTCAAAATAAAGAATCTTTACCTTATACCCGTCACTGTTATTTATCACTTTTGTAATTCGGTTCCCAATTTGTTCCCAGGTATCACTGGTTCCCCAATGAGAGAGTGATGGGAGGGTTCGGGACAGCACCAACGCGAAGAGCAGGAGGTGATCCACCTCGCGGGGGCGGTGGCGGGGGCGGATGGGGCGGCCACAATTGGGGGCGGGGGAACGTACTGGGCGACCGATAATCTGCCCCACTGTGATAAGACTCTTCCACAACTCTGTTGTACATTACTTCAGTGTTCACCGCACAGTGGCATTTTATTCCGTGTTCGAAGAATCCGTGTGTTAATTGTATTGGTAAAATTATAACTTAATTGTTTTTGATTGTATTTATTATGGTTACGTTACACAGACTGCCTCCATTCCTAGTTTAAAATTGGGCAACATTCTGATGCTTCTTCTAACAACTTTATTGTCTATAAACTCTTACTATATTATAGTTTTCAATGCATAAAGACAGGTTGGTACATTAGTGGTTATAGTACCCACGTTGGTTTTGGCGTATTCTGTTTATAATAAAATTGGTAGGTAATTAATTGAAAAATATTAAGAGTTCAGAGTTATTACAAATTAAATATTATGTTGACATTCTTTAGGAAACTACAAAAAATTCTCTTTGCCCAGTCCAAAAGTATTTCAGAACGATCTAAAAATGAAGTTTTTAAAACAGTAACATAAAACTCATTTAATTACTGTATGTTGTAGTTTGCCTTACATATGCAGTCTAATACAAAACTGTCTCTATAATATCCATTTACAGTAGAAGCTCTTTTAATCAACTCTCATGGGACCCGGCTGTGGTTGGATAGCAAAAAAGATTAATTAAACCAAATAATATGAATAATTAGAATTATTATATGTGTTAATTGTAGTCTACTCAAGAATTGTATCTTGAAGGCTTTTCAGTCACGAGTGGATGTAGGCTAAGTAAAAACACGGGCAAAGCAAGTTTTCTAAATATCTAACGAGTAGCTTAAAAGCTAAATACACTTGTTGGATAGACTGTTGTATCTATGACCAACTTAAATTTGGTAAATTATTGTAATAAACATGTCAAAAACTTATAGGTTATGGGCGGCCATCCATCAAAAACGTTGCCACACAGATGTCGCTTGACCAAATGTCATTCTCATTCACATGATCACACTCTTTTCAGGTTAGGAAAGCCACTATAACAGAAATCATAATGGAACAATCAGCTGATGTGTGAATTGCTTGATTTCTATTAAAATACTACTTTTGTCAAATGCTGAGCTCTCATGCACTAATCAAAAATTTGTATTTTAATGTGAAACCTGTACGTTAAAGACCCCATTAAGCAAAAAGTTTAAATTTGGTTTAATAATGTACGTTTTTATGGTAATATTCTTTATGTTATAGGTGATTATCGCAACGGTTGTAAATAAAATCAATAGTATGAAACAAGTGGAATATGTTAAAAATCATAGCAACGCCATCAATTGTTCCTAATGCTATCAATATTAAAATATTGAGAGCAACTGACTGAATTTGACTTGCTACAATAAAGTAAGATTGACATTTTGTAACATGAAAGTTATTTTTAGATCATTATGGCAACATCGATTCGAATGGCGAAAGTTTTGTTTGATTGTGGAAAAATGGTAGGTTAATCAGAAGGGCGGTTGATCCAAGGTCAGTTTAAAGAGCTTCTAGTGTATAGCTATTACTACGGAGAAAGGTGGTCTGTATAACATTATACTTACCTAATACCTTAGTGTAAAAACAAAGCAAATGTTGATGCTTGTTAAAGACCAGTTAAGGTAGTAAAACTTGAGAAACTAATTAATTGTAGTATAGGATTTGACTGATTTATACCTCTTTCTTTTCCTTTGCAATCTACTTTAAATATTATTTTAAGTTATACACGTAGATAAACATCAAGGTATGTTGTTTAAAAGACAAAATATTAGACAAACTATTCCTATTTAATCAAAACTCTGAGATTCTGTTAGAACCTCGTTAATCAACTGTTGACTTGATTCTTCAGTTATCAGAACTACCCGCAGTAAAATTGAAATGTCATTGTTTTAGCTGGGAAGTGCAGGGGCTAGAGGGCCTGCCTCGTATTCTTAGGTTCCTAAATTTTATACTAAGGGAAATAAATAAACGTGTCATGGCGAGTAAAGTTCATTGTCCCCCTCGGTAATGTGACCAACAATATCCTTCATGGAGAGAAAGTTGCAATTTATTCCATTAATACACAAATAACTGTAACTAAATATAAAATACAAGGATTGTATACTCGTTGAACTTGCTCAAAATAAGGCAATCTATTTAGTATAGCTATTAAAAACAATCGCTGAGGTAGCTTTTACTATATTGCTAATACAAACAGCTGATTACCTCGAAACCAGCTATTTTTCTCCCCTGTGAAAAAAAGAAGCACTTTTGCTATGCAACACAATTGAAAATAAGTCCTTTCTGCAGCAGCACGATAAAAAAACTATTTTTGTTGATCTATCATATGAATTTTACAGTTAAATTGTTTTTCATTTATGTTTTGTAGATTTTATTTGTTTAATGTGCGCGTAGGACGAGGAAAAATGGCATCTTGGTGTAGTGCACCCACCATACTGTACCCAAACAGCAACAAGGGTTACAAGCTCTATATATGAGCTCTGTGCTGTGGAATTTGGTCCTATACACACGTCTAAGCGTATCTGGTAAAAAACCCCTTGTGCTGTCACCACGTCGCTGCGATCGACCAGAGCACTGCTCATTCCTACATCGCAGTGTGTAGCCTCTGTCCCTTTTGTTATGAGACTATTTTGAAGATTGGTTAGCTCTGAGATTAAGTTATCAATATTTTTAACATCAGTAAGGCCTATTCACCTAGACGTAAAATATGGTGTTATAAATTTATTGTTAACGTCCATCAGCTCCTATTTTACCTAACAATGGACTTTTCATGCGGCATTGTTTACTAACACTTTTTTGCATCTCATAACCCCGAGTTTTCTTTGTAATCATTTGACTACATGGAACCCCGGAAGTTTTTTATTGAAATTTTGTGACATTTTGCCATTCATATAGAATGGAACTTCTATATTTTTTTGTAGTCACTAAATAATCTGCATTATTTTGTATTTTTAATTATGGTGTGTCTGGATTACATTTTGAGTAATAAAATTTATTCAATGTGACGATTATTACTCTGCAAAGTAGCGAGAACATTTAAAAAAGTATGGAAGTCAAAAAATATCATCTTTTGATATTTTCTATGTATTATTATTTCATGTTGTCAAATAACAAATTTTTGTTTTGTGTCTATTTCATTTTCCTGCTTGAGGCGAATTTGAACTCATTGTTAGTGTTAAGGGTAAGTAAACCTCAAGTTTTAAAACCAATTTCAATTTGAAATATATTTTTAACTTTATATTTTATTTAAGTTATGTAAAAAAAATATTTATTATAAATACATCTTTGCCAAGGTAATAATTGAATGGCTCCGCCAAAAAACGTTCCATGTGAAAAAAGCCCTACTTTGAGTAAACACTAAAAGAAGATTGATTTCTAAAGTTTTACTTAATTTTTGGTTAAAATGTTTTTCCCAAATCTAAACAATTACATATAACAACCACTAATATATGAGTGTATTATAGTTGTGTTATACAAGACTTTTACTCACCAGAATTAAACTTTAAACAATATTAAGGCATTTTATGGAGCAAAACGGTTTTTTAAGCACCATCAGTGGGTTGCAACGTTTTTCCCCATGCTCAACCTTTGCCACTAAGAAAAATCATGGATGTTATTTTATCCAATAACAAAATAAAATAATAAATAAAATATTTATTTCCAAAATTTAAAAACATAACACTGATTTAACTTTTTTTATGCAATGTTTTTAAACTTAGGTTATTGTGTAAAATATTATGTATCATTATTACTTTTAAAATATACAGTATAAAATACTCTAGACTGTAAAATAGTTATCATTCACTGCAAATTAACTATTGCAGATATAAAAATACATTGGAATGTACTATACAAAGTATAAATCAACAAGTGGTATGCAGTGGTGCTTGGATCATTTTTCAACTTATGGCTCCTTGTGAAAGTTTGCCAGGAACAGTTTCTTTGTTGATTTCAAAATATACGTTCAGCATTTTTGCGTTCTTTCCAATTTTGGTCCTTCCACTTCCTGTGGTTCATCTTCCTTTTTCTACCATTATTTGTGTGTTAAGGTTGCCGGGTGAGAGTGACATGGCCGGCGGAGCATCCATATCGTGGCAGTTAGAATTAGAATGTTAAAAAAAAAAAAAAAAAACCTGACAACTCCCCAAAACGGCACGCGAATGGATAGGTGTAAACAGGACTGTCAACGTGATACGTGATTATCTTAACGAAATATTTACCTTGGTGTAGAAGGTGTCGGTTAGATTAAAACCTTTTTCACTCAATATCGCCAAATGTAAAATTTTGCCCCTTAGAACGCTTTTCGGCAGAGCCATTTAATTTATGTTTGTTGTTTTTTATTTGTACTGTTAGTTGTAAGAAACAACTTTGGTTTATGAGATTTTAAAAATAAAATAATATGTAAAAAATGTATTAATGATTAAACAATACACTGTTTTCATTGGTGTTGTAAAATTTTATTATCAATCCCAGGACCAATGTGACTGGTGATTTCCAATCATATTGTTGCATGTGAATTTTTTTGGAGTAGATTCGAGGAGCGATCTTCAGATGAGAGAGAGAATTATCTTTATTTATTTATTCTGTTGTTGTTGGATGATTCTTGTGATAGAAAACTAAGTTTCAGTCGTGGACTGAAAAGACCATGACTCTTTATATTCTGTTTGTTTCTTAACTATCCATTCCACTGTGTATGTGTAGAAAAGTAATTTTATGCAGGGCTGTCACTTGGGTGCTGCACTATGGAGAAATTAAAAAAGTCATTCCTCTTTATGTATAATAATTAACGTAAGTTAAAAGGCAATAAATTACTTTAGTTAATTTTTCTCCTGGATTGAGGGTCTATGCTTAAATTTGCATGCATATTTTCCTTTGCCATGGCAACCCATTAGCCCAGTGTTAATATTTAAAATGTTTAATTAGATTTTGTAATGTGAGTTAACAAATTCTCTCATTTGACTCTTTTTACTCCTCCCAAAAAATTCCCCCAATAGTGCTCAGTTTGATAGAAATTATGGTTTTGATTTGTGACTTCTGAGTTCTCAAATACAGATCCAACGTTTGTCCTTTTATTGTGTAGCTAAAAGGACACTTTACAACTTCACCAAAGTGTTATTTGGGAATCATTTATTCAGGGGCGGATTAAGGATGTGATTTTGGGGGGGGGGGGGGTGGTTTCGAAAATATAGGCCTTCTTTTTTGCCGTGGATAAGAAAGGTGTTGAATGAATAAGAATTGTTAAAAGGGTTGGGGGGGGGGGGTATTTTAAACATGTTTTAAAACATGTTAAAAATAATTGTTTATTTCCTATCATATACCATATTAATTAAATTTAATTTAATGATTAAGCTGTAATACCGGATTGACCGCGTCGACCGCTATACCCTTGCTTGTTGGTTTAAATCACAACTTTTTGTCATAGTATCATTGTAAATAGGCTATTAAGTTTAGGTCTACACTAACTACCAACTTACTGACCGTGGTGTATCCAAATTATAAACAAAATCTACCCATAGATGTTTATATAAAATGATATAATAAACTGATACATCGCTACAGACACTCCCATGGTAATTAGTTTTAGGTTAGGATTGGTTTCTCACAAAATTCTTGCGATTAAAAGGCACATAGGTTACACAGAACAACCAAAGTGATGATCCTAAACTTATTTTAAATTAACTAAATTTTGAATTTAACAATAAGTATTGTTACCAAAGATAAAACACATTTAAAATAAGAAGAAAATTAAGATGAACTAAAGTAATTGGGTACAGAATTAATCCAATTAAAACGTTAAAAAAAAAACAAAAAAAAAACAACAACAACTAAACGCCTTGAGTACAGAAACATTATTATAATAACAAATTATGCTTTTTAGTTTCCTTCATTATGGCAAATTTGTTGATTACATTTTCCTCGTCCACGTCGATGTCCCGATGGATGTACAACATCGCCAATAAATTCAGACATTCGTGACGCACAGGCATCACGGCCAGTGCTGAACATCTGAGGACCGTTTTTAGTCATGATGTAATACTATTAATTAAGAGAGACGCAGACAAAAGAATGATACCGGAAGGTCGTTATTATTATTAAATTTTAATACTTAATTATTTTAATTAGAACAGTTAATGGATTTGTTATGTTTTAAAATGAAAGTTTCAATCTTATCCGTTATGTGCTTACGCGACAACCCATGATTTAATAGGCCTATAGAATTTAGAGGAGGAATATTTTCAGAACAACCGTAAAACAAATACGTTTTAAATTAATTCTTCAGACTTCTAATAATGATTTTATTGTGTTAACGGTTGTATTTGTTTTACGGTTGTTCTGGAAATATTCCTCCTCCAAATTCTATAGGCCTATTACATCATGTGTTATCGCAGAAGCACATAACGGATAAGTTTTAAATTTTCATTTTAAAACATAACAAATCCACTAACTGTTCTAATTAAAATAATTAAATATTAAAATTTAATAATAATAACGATCTTTGGTATCATTCTTTTGTCTGCGTCTCTCTTAATAGTAAACACGGTCCTCAGATGTTCAGCATTGTCTGTGATGGCCGTGCATGGTATTTGCGGAGTTGGTAACACTGTCGGCGCTACCCCCACTCCTCCTCCGAATTTGTCCTCCCACAAAATGACAACGGGGAAAATAGACGCCTGTGAAGTTCCTCGGCACCCTCAAGTTATTGCGAATTGCAGTGCCACAGCAGCAGGCGTCGTACTTAGGTTCGTACTAAGTAAAAGCGTGGTGAGGTGCCCCACGGCGCGACGCTCGGAAACAATTTTTTTATTTTATATGTATCACCTTTATTTTGTACATACCTAGTTTAATCCTTATTTTGTCATAATTTATCTCTACCAATATTACAATTACTAAAACTATAATCATACACTTATTACTGTATAGCTTTTGATAACTTGACAGCCAAAACAGTATTTCAATCTCTGCAGCGGACGGGGGGGGCGGACGCCCCCCCCCCCCCCCCCCGCCTCCCCCTTTAATCCGCCCCTGCATTTATTTAAACGTCTGTTTTTATTTAATTTTTTTTTTAATTATTGTCAATACAAGACCTGTAGGATGAAAAATTTGTTATTAAGGTTAGTAATTTGTTTCAAACAGAACGAGGATTTGGTTCTCCCTGTAATAGCACAAATTTCAATGACATTAAATTTGATACATACTTGCATACACTTAACACTAAATTAATAGAGAAACATATACCACACGATAATACCTTTGATTATTGTGATGGTTTAAAAATCTCTATTAATAAATATTTAAGTATATGATGCCTCCTGTGGAAAACAAGACTGATCACCTTTTGAATTACAATATCTGCAATTTTGTGCTAGCCTGAATTGCCCACAACACCATCGTCATACTCTGCTGTAAATGTAATTGCCTACCCTCACTTGAAGGCTCTTTAAAAAGTCTATATATCCTCAACCCTGCGTTGTGAGTTGGTCAAACAGCGAAGAGTGACCTTTAACCAGGACCCGTCTACTCTTGCTGACTGGGATCAGGGGCCTCTGCCATTTGGTTCCTAACTTTGTAACAGTGAAGTTATAGTGTTAAACACTCTCGTGAGTTCATGGATTTATTTAGAGGTAAGAATTTTGGAAATATATTAAAATAAAATAAAATATTAATAAATATAGGAAAGGCCATTCTGCTAACAGTTACAGTTTGAGTTAAAAAAATATGTAAATTAATTTTGGATGATTACTGCACCATGCAGTTTTATATTGTAGGACTAGGTTTGAAATTATTTGTTTTTTCATAATTGTAATAATTTTTGCTGCTGGGAGAGTTAATTTGTTATTACATCAGTGAGAAAAATTCTAATTTATTGATATAAAAGTTGCAAGAATAATTCAGTAATTGATTGATTGATTGTAACAGACAAAGTAAAACATGAAATGTAGTTTTGATTCATTAATTCTTTTCAGTTAATTGAAATAAAATATTATGTCAAAGGTTATAAATTAATGTGTATCATTAAATGTTTCAAAGTCCTGATTATTTCAACCAAGTAGGTACATTAAATCTAAGTGGTAATTGTAAGAAAAAGTGACCAATTTTGTCTTGTTGAATTTTCATGCATAAAACCTGTTGTAGTCATGTCCAGGGGCATCAGGCCTAGCCTGGAAGTTAAAGGCAGTTGTCAAATATTTGATCATTGTAGTGTAATTTAATATTCTTTTGGATTTCAAGATTTTATGAAAAAAAGTGTATTGCATGTCAAGTTTTAGGAATAAAAATAAATAAATTTAAAAATTTCCAAATAATTAATTGATACAATTACCGGAATAGGTTGTATAGCCAAAGGGCACCTGTTTTAGGGTTGTAACCTGAACCATAGACTTTTCTAAGTGTTTAAGTTGTGTTTATGTTAGATGTTGAATATTTTCAGAATGGTGGCCACCGGTAACAACTGTAAGTAAGTTGTATTGTATTTTGAAGGGTACATTTGATCTATATTTTGGTACTCTCTGTGTTACATCATGAGATTAATTTGCAAGCGTAATATTCTGTGTAATGAAATAATTGATTAAACTGCAGGTTATCTTATCTGGATATTTTCTTTATCCTAGATTTTTCTTTGTATTTTGAATAACAATTTTAAACTCTCTATTTCAAGAATAATTTGCCAATCCAGTTGAATTAATAGTTTATGACAATTTAGAATATTAAATAAATCATTTTATATCAAAGTATAATATTTAATAAATTCAGTCAAATCTTTTAGATTATTTTGTAGCTAAATTTAATTTAATTTTATTGTTTATATTGATGATTTCCAGCCATAAAATATTTTAGATATATTCTAGATTCTTTGTCTGAGTTTAAATAGAAATCTGATTAACTGTTCTGGGCACTTCCCTGGTTATATTTTCATGGAAGGTAAAAACTAAATTTTGGGTATTTATTATTTTTTCACTTCTTTGACTATTGTGTACAACTGTATGGCACTTTGGACCATTCTATTTGGCGAACCTCTGAATCTCAGTTGGCTTGAGAATAACCCCGCTCCAACACCCAAAGGCAAAGGTTGTTCCTCGTAGAAGCCTTTAAATGCACTTTCTTTTCCACGAGGTGGGGCCCTTCGTCAAGTTAACTGGTAAGATGTAAATAATTTTAGGCATTTACGAGGTATAGGATATAAGTTCCGTTTATTGAAGGGAAAAACTGAGTGAACACCCACCACCGCTGAGTATTCGGGACCATTACATTATATACACTAACGTGAATAGATTTCTCATATCATAAGCGTGTTTAAAACCTATTGAAGCTGGTGCGATCTTCTGCGGCGTACATGAAGTACAAGTGACATGTGATAGATAAATCAGTATTACCACTCTTCTCAACCATGGATGAAACATTTTATAACTGAGGGTTATGTTTATGTTGTGCTAAAGTGTTTTTGCAGCACTGTAAATCCAGCTGAATAATAACAACATCGATTGCAGCAAATCTGGCGCTGCGTACACAAACTTTCCAAATAATGACTTAAAGATGAATCTTTTTTGACCAATATTAAAGGCATAGCTAACGTTTCAACTTTAAAATTAGTTTTATTGGAATAAATATCCAAGATGGCGGGTACTGCAAACTCTTTAAGGTCTTTGTATATTACGAACATTAAACCACAACACAAAATTAAAAGTTTGAATACGTCAGAGGTTTAAGAAATTATAATTTGTTATTGAAATGTGTATGATTTTCATGTTGCAGTTTTTAAGTTTGATCGCCAACCATTTTTGACATACCCACCATTTTAGGGGGTTTGCGGCACTCTCTATTAATGGAGACTTCTACTTTGATGTTCACACTAACCGATGTTTACTTTTAAACATTTATTTTTACTCATTACAAAGGCAAACTCTCTCCTTGTGTCTAGAGTATACAATAATTGCTATTCACACACAGCTTAATCGTGTTTGAAAAATATTTTATTTTTTGGATAAACATTCATATGCGAAACTGTATACAACTATTACAAAATATTATTAAAAAATATACTATAAAAATAAAACAAACAAAAAAAAAATAAGGACAATTAGGTATGTTTACAAAACCAAAAACAAAATAATGCAATAGATGTATTTAAAATCTGTAATTCCTTAAAAATAACACTTCAGATTGTTATAAGCCTAAGATTTGTATTTAGCAAAAATAAAAATTTAATTTATTACAAATTTAAAGAATTATTTTAAAATAATTCGAATTATTCTAATGAGGAGCTCAACCAAAATGATTTGAATTTTTCAAGAGAATTATAAGGATAATTCTGATCGCTCTGGCATGTTAATAAGAAACCTAAGTCACCAAAAGCCTTGGCTAGCTCGCCCCGAGACACCCAAAGCGAGATACACGGCGAGTCCTCCCAGCTGCGATTCCAGATGTTGTATAATAAACAACCTTGGGTGATGTCTCTCTCTCTCTCACGCCCCAGTGATAAGGCGCCTGGAGCAGATATAGTGATGCAAACGCTACCTCTTGATGAAAATGGGAACTAAAACTTCACCTCAACACTATTTACATTCGAAGTTTACCTCTGTATGTATTACTTCTCTGTGGTCTTATGAAGTTTAAATGCAAAAAAAGAATTGCTGAAAACAGTTGACTGTACTGTCAAAGCACGAAATACTTGCTCCAGTTTAAACATTTATGTACTACTAGTGCACGTGTTGCTCAACATCGAGCAATTTATTTTCATACAATACAAAAGTTACATTTAGTTCTAGATCAATGAAATCCGACCAATCCAATATTGTGAATATCGGTGATCACAAAAAACTACAGCTGTACGTTAACAGATGTTTAAAATGCTCAAACCAATCTCAATGTTATTCTAATGGGAAAATCTCAAATTTAATTTGTGGATAGCGCCCTTATTTTAAGACCGATTTTCATCGATTTTTTGCGGAAACAACTTCAGACTAAGCTTCAACAAAATTTGAGAAATTTGAGTTTAAAATTTTAAAATGGCCGCCATTTTGAAAATAAACATTAGAAAATAATAATTATTTTTCTGGAAATTACCATTATTGTGATAAAGGTCCATGTCAAATATGAAGTAAATCCATCAATTCATTACGGAGATAAAAATTATTACGTGTAAAAAACAAAATGGCGGCTAGCGGCTAAACGAAGGATTTTAGGACATATGTTTATATGGTCTTTTTTGTTTATTTTCTTTCATGTGTAGAATCAGCTCCCGAAATTTCTGCACTTCGTCGTGAATCACCCTGTATCAAAGTATAACTAATAAAGTTTTTTTACATACCATTTACAGGTGATCATTATGGCCTCCTTTAGTTAAATGCTCAGCACATATCTAGACGGTACATAAATTCGTCCAACACCTTAGCTTGCATGTGTTGAGTGATGGATTCGATGGCTGCTCCAATGGTTCTCCAGTTCAACCAATGATGTTGGAAGGGGAGGGATATAAACAGTGTCTTTTACAAACCCCCACGAAAAGAAATCAAGTGAGGGGATTTTTAAATGGTAGGCTTCCTCAAAGATGGATTGGCCGTACTGGACCTATGGTGTGGGACGAATTTGAGTATCGCCTAGACACATGCTATGCATCTAAGGAGGACCATATTGAGCACCTGTAAATGGTATGTAAAAAAACTTTGAGTTCCCAACAACCCAATCTTTACGCATGGATGACAAGAAACTATAAAATGTAACACCAAAACTACCTTTAGGCTTTAAACTACCTGATGAAATCCTCTTTGTTTGAGTCAAAATTATTATACTGGGTTTTAAAATTTATGTTAATAACCAAATTCCAGATCCCAAAAATTAAAAATTGTTGGTACCTCCTCTAATTAATAAAAACTTCAGCCCATAAAAAATAGGACTAAATAAAACAACGGGGATCATTTAAAATGAATTGTTTTATCTGTAAAAGTTATATACAATATTTACACTTATATTACATTATCGTATTTAAGTTATTAAATTTGTACATAATGAAGTATCCATGCATAGGACGAAAGAATGAGATCAGTGTCGTCACAACCGGGCAGTCTCACCGAGGATTGTATTGCTATCAACCGTCCGCTACAACTTGCGCTTCCTTTCCAACATTTGTACGCTAATCATTGTTCTTACAAAAACAATTTCAATATAAATATTACTTTTACACACTATAGAAACTGTAATTTTACGAAAAACAATAAAAATATAATTTATAAATGCTTGTATAACTATAAATTATTAAAAACTGATACAAAATAGCCTTGTAGGCGACATGGGATGAAAGACCTAAGTATGAATATGAGGAGACAACCAAACTTGTCTGACAATGCTCAAACACTATTGACCAATCTTGCTATAGGCCTATTATGTTAACTTACAAACTCCTGTTTACAATGTATAGATAAACTATTAAAAAATAATCTAAGTTCTGTGATTTACAATCTTACAAAATAAGCACCGATTAAATTTCTTCAAAAGAGACACACAAACTTAGGAATTTAGGAAACTAATAGGATTGATAGAGCTTTCTTAAGTTAAATTATTACTTAACTGTATGGCACCAGAAATTTTCATGAGTATTAAAATAGAAACCTTTGAAAAAACCTACAACTGATAGCGACCAAGTTAAGTGGGAGCCATAAATCTAAATAATCACTTTATCACTCATTTAGGAATGCAATTGAAACTTTTGAAGTTTCTTTTTCAGTAAGTTGAAATTTTTTATCTAATTTTTAAAATAATAAATTGTTACCAAAATTAAAAGGAAATAAGTGAGCCTGATAAGTTTAGTCAGCGCAGAAAAAGCAAGACAGAAGCATAGGAACTGGCACTTAACGTAATTAATACTTAAAGAACCATTGGAACTAGGTATCACATGGAGGTAAAGCTAGTCGACCGAGAGTACTGCTTATGAGCCCGCGCACCGACCACTTTAACGTTAACAGCTGACTGTCAACATTCTGGCTGGTTAAAGTAACCGATATAAGTATGATAAAAATCTATAAATTATCAGTCATTGTCATACAATATAAATGAATATAGTAATTCAGCATTGTAATATAAATTTGAAAAAAAATGATGTCATCACAACCAGGTAAATAATACCAATTTGTTTTTGCTAAAAATATATTACTTTGATTTTCCAATGATGGAAATAAATAACACAGAAATAAAGAACAGAACCACTGACGACTAGACAGGAAGGGCGGAAGGCAGTAGTTTCGTTGTCGAGCTCTACAGAAAGCAATAATAAATAAGGCAGGTCAATACAAAACTAAAGCACAATTATAAACACATATATACACGTACATACGGAGATTGTCTGAACACAGTCAGACTCAGACTTATTGGTAAGTAACACATCCACGATAAGTAACATATACTCGCCAGGGAACTCGGTTTGTGCCCAATAAATTACCACTTAAAAGCTAAAAAAACCGGATGATAACACGTATGAAATAAAACATATAAACTATTCACTATAGAAGCAGTCGTACAGAGTCGCTAGCAAACCATGGTTCTGTGGACATTTTGTTGTTTCATTAATGCTCATGTTGTGGAACATGATTATGTTGACAGGGGCATGAAATCATTAGCTTTATTGACGATCTATAACATAACATTAAAATCTGCTTTTCTTCACTAGGGAAATTTAATTAGAACAATAAAATGAAATTTATGCTAACACAGGGTTGTGGTTAACTTAAGTAACTAAAATAACATAAAACCCAGATTTATGATTATAGTTAAATTCAAGTTGGGCATGGGTATTGATAATTATGTTAAAAAGTAACAACTGATTCATTTTTGTAAACATTGTGATAATAATTAATTAATCTCAACTCCGATTAGGGTATACAAGTAAATGATGTGTAGGAGGTGAAAAATTAGCAAACACTTCAACTCAAATACAAGTTATTGCATGTTTTTTTTCATAGGATAAACAAAACGCTTAATACAGTAGAGCCTCGCTACCACGATACTCAATAACATTACCTCGATAACAATTAAAGACTTTCTAGTCCCTGTAAATTGTCCATCAATCAATGTTAATAGGACGAATACCTTTCATATAAATACCTCGATAACACGGATTTCTGTCTAGTTAAAATTACCGCACAGTCAACCTAACCTCTATAACACATATTTCAACATGAATGAGCCTCTATAGCTCAACCTCGTTCTCGGTGACACGATTATTTCAATAAACAAACTTTGTGACATGAATCTAACCTCTGTAGTGCGGAGTTTTTCGTAACGGAGCATTAATAATAGAAATCAACTTTCTCAGGAACAGTCCCCACGGTTTGGACGGTTAGCTTGCAGTAAACAATGTCTTTATGCTCAGGTCTGGGAAACACCTTCCTTACACTTCTTTCCTGACACATTTATGTGATTCGTAGGCTTACATGTAGAGGAAATACAGCAGATTAACTTGGAATGAATACAACAACGTTGTTGTTACAACTTAATCAAATAATATTCTTTACTAAATATTTACATACATACTGTTACAATGAAAACATTGATTCATAGAACATGATTAAAAAGGGTTTTGTATGATAAAGTACTAAAAAATTCATTAAATAGGCTTACCATTAGCTCTTTTATTAAATCTTTAAAAAAGATTTTATGTTTAGAGTTACAATAAGATTTTTTATTATTCTCTATTTTACTTATAGAATGTTTGTTTGTTAATTAACAATTTAATACAGATTTGTTATAAAAATTAAGTTTATTTGTTTATATTTTATGAATTATTACAGTAATTTTCTATTAACTCTTGCTGGTGATGTTTATTTGAAATTACAAGGAGTTTATAAAACTGTTACGTCGATAGCATAAATTATAAGTAAAATGATAGCACAGCACTCAATTAAGACGTGTAACTAACGGCGTTATAAAACAACGGTTTTGTTGGTCATCTTGAGAATCGTCTTATTTCTACTGCATTTAAAATTTAATACAACTAAAGACTTGCTTAGTTTTATCAAAGTTGCTGTTTTAGAGATCCTAAAATAAATAAATTCTCTCAAAAGTTACAATAGTTAATATCTTATAAGTCAGTACCGGGTATACAAAAAGTTTGTGTTATTGTATTCGCTGCTTATATTGAAATAATATGTATAGTAGCTTATCATGTAGAAACTTTCACTTCTATCTTTTGCTTTACATCTATATATTATTCTTTCTTGGTTTAAAATAGGTTTCCAAGTGACTCCACACCTTAATTTTTTTAGGGACGAGTATGTTATTTTTGGGCCAACCACCACAGATTGCTATAAATACCCCCGTCGCAGCAGACCTGCATACTCAGAGAATTTTCAATAGGTTTCTGTTATTTTGTTCAATTAACAAAAGATTAGGTCAAAATCTCATTAATTATTGTCCTCCCAAGAAAGTATTACCTTGATTTATTTATTTTAATGTTTACCGGTCGGTTCTTTTAAAGGATCGGTTCTCGGATCTCAGTACCGGTACCAAGTTCTCATTTTTTAATGAGGTTAATATAATAGAAAATATGTAAAAATATTTGTACATTGAAGTGATATTTCCAAAGTAGTGAAAATTTAGGGATTAAATTTAACCAACACATGCAAGTAAAAGAATTAGGATTGAATGACAATTGAGGAATGGACAATGTTGGGGTGTGTATGGGAAAACGTTCATCAAAAGGATATTTGACTAAAAACAATCAAAAATAGTAAAATGTTTGTTTTAGAATAATTTTTTATATTATTTACAGTAACAGATCTAGAGGTCCGCAGGCCAACTTTTAA
The DNA here is from genome assembly GCA_030545055.2 of Neoaliturus tenellus. NCBI lineage: Eukaryota > Metazoa > Arthropoda > Insecta > Hemiptera > Cicadellidae > Neoaliturus > Neoaliturus tenellus. The sequence continues at coordinate 245,708,667 of CM061531.1, read as the reverse complement.
CACTCACACTTCAGGTCGGGCCTGGTAAAAAATCATTACCCTTAGGTCTCAGAACTTGTTTTATTAAATTAGTTGACTAATAAATGTATTTGTTATGTTTCATTTTAAGAATATATTTTATGGGGTTTGAAGTTAAAAAATTATATTAAATTGTATTAAGATGCTTTTAACATTATAAAACAGATATTATTGTACTCAAGAATGATTTACTTAACAATGCTTTTCTAATTTACACTTGAATGAAAAGTCACACAATTTTAGTTGACGTTTTGTTTAATTTGTGAGAATTGGACGAATCAAATGAGCCATCTCTTAGCTTTCTACGGCAATTGGTTCAAAAAGTAGCAATTGGTACTAGGAGCAAAAACACCCCTCTTGAATAAATTACTGCCGGACAATAGATAAGCTGAAAAATTGATCATCTCAGTCCGTGCCGTGATTTTGTGCCTTGTTTTCCTCATTAGCGAGATCGCCGGCCGCCGATTGTTAGGTAGTTTCGAATTTCCCGATAGGTCCCAAAATTTCGGGACCCGACCATCCCTAGAATATTTTATGTTTTGGTTTATGATTTTTTAAAATTATTATTCCGTATTCTTTTAGAACATTTGTTAGTTATTTAATGGTTTTATTTTTTATTTTCAAGTTTCAATATTGAAACAAAATAATGAACTATTTTTTTCAACCAAAAATCATTCAAAATCAATTATGCTTCTATCGATTTGTAAAAATTTGACAAAAATGATCAATAATTTGTTTTTGTAGGACAAATGATTCAGGATATAGGAGATAAAGTAAGGTCCGGCTAGCCTCTTTCTCCCTGTGCCGGATGGACAGAACAATAATTGCGCTTTTATCGGTCTACCTTTTTATCTATTGTTATTTACCGAGAAAACTGTGGATGGGCGCGTTTGGTTTTAGTTTATTTTATTGTTAACAGACCGAGATACCGGAACCAAGATTTTGACATCGGTTCTCGGTGCCGGTGCTTATGCCAAGAACCGGTGGCGCCGAGAACCGACCCATCCCTAATATATATATATATATATATACAGGGTGAGTTTCTTAAAGTGATAAAATAGCTAACTTTTTTATTCTATATCTGACAGTATACTTCTTATTGGGAAATCCCTTTACTTTTTTATTTTGCTTTCAGGTATGTATTTCACTTTTCAAATTTACCGCCATTTTTCCAATATGGCGGCCAACTTTAAAATTTTTTACGGAACAGACTTTTTTCTCTAAACCTTACGGTTAGGGAGCTAGAGGCAGTTGAAGTTCATTTTTAGTTCCATAAGAATAACATGGAGCAAACTTTATCTGCCCATAACTCCAAAACCATTAATCAAAATAAAAAATTCTCAAGAATAAAAATGTCTTAAATTGATTTTATAAGAAAATTTTTTTCATAAAAACAAATTTTTTTGGAATTCCATTTTTTGCCCGCCATATTGAAAAGAAGTTAATTTATGCGTAAATGATAATTGTTATGAGTTAAATGTTCTTAAAACGTCAATTTAAGACATTTTTATTCTTGAGTATTTTTTTAATTTTAATTAATGGTTTTGGATATATTGGCAGATAATGTTTGCCCCACGTTATTCTTAAGGAACTAAAAATGAACTTTAATTGCCTCTAGCTCCCTAACTGTTAAGTCTAGAGAAAAATGGCAAAGAATAAAAAAAGTCTTAAAATCACATGTAAATTTCAAAAACACCATAAAATGTAGGGTGTTCCATAAGAAATTTTAAAGTTGGTCGCCATATTGGAAAAATGGCAGGAAATTTTGTGAAAAAAGTGAAATACATACTTGAAAGCAAAATTAAAAAGTAAAGGGGATCTCCCATAAGAAGTATACTGTCAGATATAGAATAAAAAAGTTAGCTATTGGATCACTTTACTTTAAGAAACTCACCCTGTATAAGTTTTAAGGAACTAATAAAGGTATACATCAAATTTTATAGATAAATGTTGAAAGAGGCAATACATAACATTTGATTTTATTTTGCATAAGAATAACATGGAAAACTTGATAAGAATGTTTGCTTGTATTTTTAAGTTCTTTTTTTATGATATTTGTTAAACATTTTTAAAATTACAGTTGAAAAATGCCAAAAACCCAATTTTGACCCTTCTAGAACCCTATAAAAACCTGTTCCCGTGGATCATAATGGTTTTCGAACTTAACCTGAAAAATGCTGCCTTACACCTCTGTACCAAATTACATCAAAATCAGAGGTTCCGTTTCAGAGATATAATGCTAACGGAGACACACACATTATATATGTACATTTATATCAATTTGAACGAACGGTGTTTTTGGCTTCTAGAAATCTTATAACAAAAAAGTACCATGGTCCCAGGCTTAGTTCTTACTGTGACTACTACCGTAATAACGATTCCCTACAGAGAAATTCGCTATAATAACCATTGTTGTAATGTTAATGTACATTGTATGTATTTTTGTAATTATGTTTGATGGAAAATAAAGCATGTTTTTTCAAGTTAAATTCTTCAACTAACTGAATTTAATTTGACTATTTGATGCCTACAGTAAAGACTCTCCTAAACAAACTCTTGGTCGAGTTAAAAACAATCATTTAATTGAAATATAATAAAATCTGCTTGTACAATATATTTGTAACAATCAGAAAAATGTCTAATTTTAAGAGCCTTTTCTTGTTAATCAAATAAAACTTCGTTGTCAATTTTTCACCTCCTAAACTAATAGTGCATTTGACTTGTTACCCATCACGTACAGTAATATTGAAAAGTGGTGACAAACTATGAATATACTTTTTTATATAAAAAAAGAAATAGAATTACTGGGTAAATGTTCTTTGTAAGTTAACAATTCACAGCCTAACTAATATTAGGCGGAAAATCAAACTTATTTTCCAAGAAAAATATCAAATTTTAAAAAGTCTTGAGAACAGAATCAACTGTGGATTATGCGTGATACTTGATACTATCAAGTACTTGATCCTGTACTTGATACGTGTAGCGTGTGTATGCTACTGATTAAATTGAATTAATATGTAGTCTCAAGAGTGAGTGAATAGAATTTACATGGATATATTTTAAAAATCAATTACGTTCATATCCAAAGAAATATAAAAAACAAACAAATTTTAAACAAAGGCACACATTGAATTGCCTTTTTAAAAAACCTCTCATGACTTTTAACTCGAAAACAATACACAACACGGTTCATAATTTTACCAGTAAATTTCAACAATTTTTCAACATCAACAAATAGAAAACGATGATTTTCTCCAAGTTCTAACTTGCCTTATAGAAAATTTTAAAAGTATCGTCACCCGTGGAGCGCGAAAATGAGCATGAGGGCCAGGGGCAGGTCAAGACGACAGGATGCTGCGCACCGCTTCGTCTATCACAGGGTCCGAGCCTTTGTTCCCAAGGTTCAGGATGCTGTCGATGGCGTTCTGCACTTGTGCGTTTATCTCCTCGTCATCCGCGCAGTGTTTCTTGCCACCGGCTCCGTCATCCGCGTCCTCCCGCTCTCGCTTGATTGCACGATCGTGCCCGCGCTGTGGCTGATCGCCTCCGCCGTGATTGTGATGCTGATGGTGTTCTCGCTTTTCCTGATGATCTTCTGGCTCTTTCTTCACCGTGGGTATCTTGTCTTCACGTTCTTTTTTCACTGTAACAAAAGTTATCTTTTATAATGGTGGAAAAAGCTTCAAACATAAACTATTAAAACAAAAAAATAACTTTGCCATTGTTTCAATTTCAATTAATTAATGCCATTGCATATGTTAAGAGAAACCAAATGTAATTTAGGAAACGACAACACAAATTGATTTTCAAACAAAAATTGGATTAAAAAGTTGGGTTGAAGTCAGGATGACCCAACACTAAAGACTTGCAAGATAACACATATTACCGTGATATACAGTCTTATGGCATGTTCCAGGTTAAGCATATATTACTTTTAGGTAACAAAATTTTAGCTCATTTTCTATTCAAGCAAATACTTCAGTTTGTTAACAATTTACTCTTTGTAAAATTAACACACATAAACCTTCTATCTCTAGTTGAGATAAGATTTAAAGATACAATAAAGGTAAAGAACCATAACCATTAGAAGGTAAGTGCTGATAAATTTTCTAATATATCTTAGAGAGCGTGTAGATAGAAAATTTGTCACTAATTTCCCTGACTTTCACTGACCATTTGCCATAGTAGATTTCCCTTACTCACGACTTGACTCAAAATTATAATACTGCATAGGCAAAAAAAAAAAATTATTGCTGCGTAAACAATTTAAACCACAGAAAAAAACTTAAATATATGTATTTACAGATTACAAAAAAAAATAAATAAAAAATTAATTTTTCAAAAGTTAAATAACAAAACAAGTTTCTTGAGTCAAACTTCTTGATACAGATTTTCACATAAAAAATTGGCTCCGACACTTTTTCTTGGGAAACGGATATTGCTGACAGCGAAAATTCTGCTCAAATTCATCATTCATCCTGCTTGACAAGCTGACATTTATCACGATGCAGACAGAGAATTTTTGTACCTATGGTAAATGAATATGGTAAAAGCTAATTCATTTTTGGCTGATTCACCTATTTTTACTGCTTGAAGTTACAAAACGCTTGTTGGAAAGTATTTAATGGTAATCACTATACGTTATTTAAACAGTTGAACCTCCCTGTAAATCGTATAATCCATTAATTTACAAATTTAAAAACAGCGTTTAGCGTTTACTGTATGATTTATCCTAAGTTACAAAAACTCTCTGATAAATCAGAGTTGAAAAAGTAATTGCTTTAACCTGGGGGCGAGGGAGCGTTGGCTTCCATCTTGGCAGCTTCGAGGCGAGCGGTCTCATCACTGACAAACATTCTGCCCAGCATGATCAGCTCACTGGTCTGTACCTGCCTCTGTAACAGAACTTAATGTATTGCACCTGACCTCCTTTATGAAAAAATATACAGCGTCGCAGAAAATTTTGCATTATAAAATAAAACCAAAACTTAATAGGTTACTCAAGAACATTCATAGAAAGTACAGATGAGTCCTTAATTTGAACTTCACTAATCTGATCTTATTCCAAACACGTTCTGTGAAGAAAATACAAAATTTTTTTAGAAAAAGAAAATTAGAGGATTTTTTTAAAGATTGTTACACAATAAAGTTAATTGGGATACACTTGATAATATAGTTGGATATGTTTGTTAACTCAATTGAAAAGAATAGAAGAAGCCAAAACTGAAATAAAAGGGCAAAAACCAAATTGGAAATAAACAAATTTTGAATAAATCACACCAAGTCTAGTGCAATAACAAAATGACTTACATTTTTACTGTGAGAAAAAAAGAGAGTTCACCGATAAGTTGGGGGATTCTATTTTTATAACACTGTCTATGCTTTGAGTATCACAGGTCAATCAATGTCTTCACCTTTCGATCAACACTGCACATGTTCAAAAGCCAAAAAATAATTTAGAGCTAGTATTAGGAGATAACCCTGCCATAAATTCCAGATATCATTATTGGTTTATTGCCGCCAAGTTTTTATTACATTAAAAGAAACTAAACAAGATATTGTCTAAGCTAACTAATACTATCTGCTACAAGTAATAAACATAATTTAGGCATTACTAAACCTACAAGTTGTAATATATAAATAATATTCGCCTAATCCAAAAATTTCACACAGGGTTCGGCCCCAGTTAATTTGGATTAGTGGGACTCAGCCAGTTGCCATTTTCTCAGCTCGGACTCACCATGCTCTCCATCAACAGCAGGTAGCGGTACTTGTTGAGCATCTGCCGATTCTTGTCTAGCAGGTGGCGCGCTGTTGCCTCGAATATCTCGTCGGCCTTGTGCAGGTCACCTTCGCTGAACACCGGTTCGTCCAGGCAGTGGTATCGGACCAGCCGCTTGACTGCGTCGCTGGTACTGCCGAACGGAGTGTTAACGTCCGGTGCCGTTGCACCCTGCCGGTCCGCGCGCTGCTGCTGGTCGATGCTGTCCCGACAGAATAATCAATTTTAGAGTGAACCAAATCAAACAAGAAATTTCTTATCCCCACCTCCTTGTAGTAAAGGAGTAAAGTGTTACTTTGTCTCCTTGGGAGGTAACACTTTCACTACATCCCGAATGGAAATGAAAAGCCAACTGATTGTACGCTTGCATTAAGATTCCAAGTTTCAAAGTTAGGTAAAAAAAAATCAAGTGACGATGGATGGTGCTTAACTACTTTCATATTTCCTTGGGCTTTTCTGGTAGAAGAAAAATGTTTGCTGTATTTAGGGAGTACAGTTCATTGTCTACCTTGAAAGAATTGATCATTTTCCTCAGGGAGAAAAATTTGCACTTAACTCCCTTAATAGACAAATAACAACGGTTTCACATGAACTAGTACAAAACAGGCGTTGGATGCATCTGTTATACCTAGCCTGTTCAATATTAATCTACGATTAAATCGTGGAATTAAACTTCCACACTCCTCCCATTGTCAAGAATCCTAAAATCCCAATCACAGAAAATATTACAGCAGTTCAGTTTCTCAAGATATTTTTTTGCAAATTGTTTTGCTTTAAAATTACACGCATGAATTGTTTGGACGAAGGAAGATGCCTATTCAACTCAAATATGCTGTTCAGGGGCTAGAAAAATGTAATTTGATTATTTTCCTTTTTTTGTTAACAACTATTCATTTTGTGATGTTTTGCATGTAAAAAGAAGCCCGTGTGACAGCTGTTAAGAGTAGTAACATTACACCAGCCAAGGTCAACTACACACCAGGCTGGAGTGCTCAGAGAGATGACGTTTCAGAAGGGGTGTGCCAGCTGGTCGTTGTTGCCAAAACGGGTAATTTATCCAATTTTTGGGGATTCAAGCGCAACTTGGATAAATATTTGTTTATTTTAGGGGATTTTCAGGTAATTTAGGGGAATGGCATCAAAATCGCATCATTTCAGATCAGCTGGCGCACAAGTGTGAAGTTTTAACATGAGTCTTGGGGGGCATTCCGGCCTGGTGTGTAGTTGGGCTAGTACCATCGCTACGAACTACTCTGAACTTCAAGTGCAAAATTAAAACTGAAAAAGAAAGTTGATTATGAAGAAAATCAATCAGGGGACTTCAGGACAGTAGGGAGGGAATCCGTCCCTGGTGGGAAATAATATTGATTCATTCTTTCAGCACACTACTTAAGAGCGGGGTTTTTCCTGCCTTAATACAATGAAATAATTTCCTTATTAATTTTAGTTTTATAGTTGACAATAAACAACAAATTACAACTGGATCAATACACAACTTAACAAACTGTGACCTTCTGCCTTAAACGATAACCCTGCAAACTTGTAACAACTGCCATGGTGAATAAAGTCATTACGTATAGCTGCTTTCAGTTTTATTTTAAATAAAAAAAAAATGTTTTTAGTTATTTTATTGCACTGGGCAAAACTTTTACGAGTATTTACTGTTTTCTGTGTTCCGCATTGCTGGTGCTGGTCAACTGGTGTGACAAGATATGTAAAAATATATTTCACAATTTTTTTTTTATTGGTTACAGTTTACTTTACCCTTTACCTTTACCACTTGATTTCTAATAAAATTCCATACTCAAAAACTCCAGTGGTTTTAAGAAAAGAATGGGTGAAAATTTCCAAGAACTTTGTACTAAATTTGTGGTTAATACAATATTATTTGATTTTTTTATTATTATTTATTTGTGAGCCTCTACGCCAGTGGCATTTTTTACACATTTTGACAGGGAACGGTCCAAACCCCAGTCATGGGATGATGTTAAATAGCATCATTATTAATTATTAATAGTAGGGATATGTTGATTTTCGACACCACCGATTCTTAGGCATTCGTATTGGTATAGAGAATCGCCTAATGTAGAAACCAATACCAATAATACCAGTAGGCAGTAAAACACCAATTTTTGTTTTGAGTTTCAAGGAAATTATTTAATAACTATTACAAAAAATTATATTTTATTTTATTAAGTTGAATCACTAGGTAAACATGTTCAATTCTCATATATAGGATAGTTATGAAAACGGTAGGCCTAGTAATGAGTAAAGTCTTTGTTTAACAGTTAACTGTACGACACTGACTTCGATGCAATGCTTGCTTGGTAAAAGTAGACCCGTATTCTCTTTGTTATCATAAGTGTTGAAATATATTGTATTCTTTGATAATAACGCCATTCTTGTACACTTGTACTTTTATGAATAAAGATATTATGAAATGAAATTTATTGTAATGATTTTTTTTAGAAATTCTACTGGCCAAATCCTCAATATTAAGAGTCATCTTCACCCTTGTGCAAGTAGCCCATTGTTGCGCAGTCGGCAATGTTAACCATAAGGCTTTTAATACAAAACATGGTATTTGATTCCCCTGTTTCGGAAGCCGTTTTTCAACCGATTTTCTTTAAACTTGGTAAGTGTTTAGTTGAATAGTTATACTATGTCGCTCATACCTCGGAATTTTGAAAATTTTACTAAATTTTGAAATATTCCTAAGGAAAATCGAGTTACTTTGCGACGTCTCAAAGAGTAATATTTGTTAAATTTTCAAAATTCCGAGGTATGAGCGACATAGTATAACTATTCAACTAAACACTTACCAAGTTTAAAGCAAATCGGTTGAAAAACGGCGTCCAAAACAGGGGAATGCATTACCATGTTTTGCATTAAAAGCCGTATGGTTAACATTGCCGACTGCGCAACAATAGGCTAGTGGCCCAGGGGTGAAGATGACTCTTAACTTGTTAGCAACAACAACTGACTGTCTCTATTCGCTGTAAGAAGGCTCCTTATTATTCGACACGCGAGGTTGTGTGGCTATGTCAGACAATCGGCGGTCGTGTTTCGGATGAGTTTTTTAGGGCCTTCCTTTGTCAAGCAATGGAATATATCTTTCAATATCTAAACTATGGTTATTGTTTGCAGTGTCTTATTCGAAGGTATTCACGCTATATCTTCTCCTGACGCAAAATTGAATAGATATTTAAACTAAAGCAGGGCTTGTAACAGTTCTTGAGGTTATTAAAAATAAAAAAATAACCAAAATTACAAAAAAATAACCTTGAATAAACCAAAATGTCGCTAAAAATTAAAAAAACTGGCATTTTATCGGGATATTAAAAATATGTAGGCAATAAAAATGATGTAGGATAATTTTTAACTAGGCAAGTTATCATCTACTAAAGCAATAATAATAATAATAATAATTTTTTTTTATATAGGAAAAATCCTTCCCGATCCGTTTCTCACTTTCAAAAAATTTTTCCCATTTTAAAAATAAATTGAATTTTTACGAGCTTCATCCAAATTGAGTGATAAAAACCTAATTGAGCAAAAAAAATATAAAAAAACCTAAATCCCCCCCCCCAAAAAAAAAAACAAGAGCAAAAAAATAACAAAAAAAATAAAAAATAAAATAACCTGTTACAAGCCCTGCTAAAGGAGACGCTAGTGTCAAATATTACATCAGTTTCATCTCTTCGCTTCCCAGTTAATGGTTGTTACCACACAGCTGCTGTTCTGACCAATATAAGTTCTGCACTAAAGTTCTGTATTAAAAATAAAATACAGTTTGTTTGTATCCAAACCGGCCTACTTGAAAAATTAGTTTTTCACGTGGTTAATGTTTAGTTTAGTTTTAGGTGAAACAGTGTTTAGGTTTATCTTAAACTTTTAATTTTGCGTTATGGTTATTATAATACTTAAATTTTTAGTAATACTACTAACTTAAACAAGTTATCGGCATCTGAAGTGTGGATGATACTAGTTGGAGAATAAAGGTATATTTAACCATTTTGTCGTTTTTATTCCAATATTACCTCATTTACAAGTGTGTGAGCTTTTATGTTATTGGTAGCCGAAGTACAAATAATTTTATTTAGTACAAAATTTTTGAACTTCAAATATCATCAGCGAGTAAAATTTTTAAACTTACAGGTAAGTTACAGTTAAGCCTCAAGTGTAAAGGATTAAAAAAAAATTCAATAGCCTTATTGGAAAACATAAATACCCCCCGTCGCAGCAGACCTGCGTACTCAGCGAATTTCCAAATTAGTAATATTAATTTTGACCAGCTAAACTTGTAAACAAAATTTCATCACGTGCTCATAAATAGGGAAATAAATGTCTATTCTCCTTAAGATAAATATAGGGAAAGAGTATGCAGGTATGCTGCCATGGGGGACACTAAAAGTAGGTTTTTAGCATAGAAAAAATTTATTTCGACCATATAAAGACATATAGTAAGTTTCATCAATATCTGTCCATAAATAAAAGAGTTTGCCTATTCTCCACATGATTAACATGGGAAAAGATTATGCAGGTTTGCTGCCATGATAAGTACAAAAACCAAGATTTTTTTACCTTAAATGGATGAATCTCAACCAAATGAAGCTAAATACCAAGTTTCATCCAAAAATATTGGTTAATAAGTGAAATATTAACACATCCTTATTCTCCATAAGATTAACATTGGAGCCCTAAAAGACAATGTACTGTCTTTAGACTTTGTAATATCTCGGTAACCAATGGAGATAGAGCAAAGCTTCAACATACTAAATTGTGTGTTTTTTTGAGCTAAATCCAATGGTCAAAATAAAAATTTAAAATATTTAAAATTTACATATGAAAAATGCAAAAAACCCATTTTTGGGGTACAAAACCCCCCAAAACTACCCCTTCCGGTAGGTCGATATGTCTGGTTTTCGAACTCATCCGAATAAACGTAGGATTACACATCTCTACCAAATTTGGTGTCGATTGGACCATTTTTACGAGAGTTATCGTGTCTAGGGACACATACATATATACATATATATATACATATATACATATATATATAATTTTTAATGACTATTATATTTGGTCTCTGGGCACCAAAAAACAAAAAAGTAACATGGTCCCGGGCTTAGGTCTTACCATGAGACCTACGGTAATAGCTTATTCCCTATGGGAAATTCGCTAAAAAGATAATTTTTTGGCGACCAGAAATTGCAGGTATCATTACATAAAAAAATTGAACTATTCTTCGAACAGACAACACTTGTGAAATATTGAGTTCTTGAAGCGAATCATTTAAGTTAGTTTCCATGCTTAAAAGCTTTACTTTTAAATTAAATTTTAAATGCTACTTGAAAGAAATCAACCTGTGCAAACACCTAATCCTACTCAGCTAATTTAATTAAACCTAAACTTTAAACAGTATACTTCTCTCTAAAACTCAAAACAAAAACAAAATCATTTTTGGTTGACCAAAAATGTCAAAATTACATTTTGGGGATTCACATCTATGTTGAAATATCTGGGGTAGCTGAGAACTGATCATGTTTGTTGTGATACGATTGCACCGAACTAATTACCACAATTTCAACACATCTTGGATAACAGGAGACATTTTTACTGTTTCCAGAAATGTCGGGTTGGTATTTTTAGAGTTTATGTTAGTTAGTAATTGTCTGCATGTTTATATCTACAAGAGAATTTCTGGACGTGAATAGAGGTAGATTTGCACTTACAGAGCAGCTCGCTTGGCAAGACTCAGAGCCGGGGGACTTGGTGATGGCTCACAGCTGGTCTGCGTTCCAACCTGCGGAACAAGCGTGCGTTGGTGATTAACAATTGTACTGTACAGGTGTAACTGATCAATAAACTACATTATAACAACCTGGATCATAGAAAATAATCTGAGAAAAAATTAATAGGAATACCAGGTGTTTATAATGAATATTGGGGTCTTACTTCTTCATAATTTTTATTTATTAGTCTACATTAAACTTACAGTTATAAATCGTACACATGAAGTCACATGAAAAACAGGGTGTCTACTAAATTTCACAAAAGAAATTTTTTACTTTTTCCCGACTTTTCCAGGCCACTTTTTTGTAGAAAATTCCTGTACCAAATAAAGCAGCCTCAGAACCATTATTTTAGTCAAATTAAGTTTTGTCAACTACCATAAAAATTTTATAGTTTATGATAAAATGAGTTTTTCCTGACCAAAAACCTAAAAATTCCCGACTTTTTCTTTACTTTTCCTGACCTCACAAAATTCTTGACTTTCCAACTTTTCCCGACCAGTACTCTCTGAAAAAAACAAAAGTTTTACCAAGAACCTTATGTGACTACCTCAATGTTCAATGTGACTACCATTTGTCACATGGCACACATCAAATCTATAGACGAGTTTTTCCCCAACTTTGTTAAGTGTGTCTTCAGTAATTGTAACAACAGCTACTTTAATCCTGTTTCTTTTTTGAGGGAAGTCAGCTGGTAACGCAGGCACAAACACACGATCCTTGATGAAGCCCCAAAGGTAAAAATTGCCTGGCATTAGGTCGGTAGAACGTGGAAACCCTATCTTTAGGACCCTTGCAGCCTATCTAGCGCTCGGGTACAGTGACAATCAACCAATCCACCAACTTTATTATGCCAGGTGGATCACCATCTTGTTGGAAAATTAATTCCTCTGACTTATTTTATTGCAACTGAGGGAAGAGCCATTGTTCTAATGTATCAAGGTAAGAAGTGCCAGTTAAAATAGGTCTTTATCAGTATCTTTTCTACTGCCGCTGTCTAGTGGATTGCGGGGGAAACGTTGCTCTCACATGCGCACTGGTGCCAACAAAATAAATTTTTTGAGTTGCTCTTTACTTGTCATATCATTTATAACTGCAAGTTTAATGTAATAAATATTATTAAGAGTTTAAACTCCGATATTCATTTACAAACATCCTGGTATAATGAAGAATCGAGGCAAGGCACAGTCAAGTAAAGCTTACAGTCACTTCAAAAAAGTCTTATTGAACAATGAAATATTTAAATAGAAGTAAGTAACAACTACCATTGACTATGAACACTAACGTGAATAGACTTCTCATAGCATAGGAGTGTTTGAAATCTATTTATGGTGGTGCAATCTTTTGCGGCATACATGAAGTACAAGTGATATATGATAGGTAAATCAGTATTGTCACTTTTCTTAACCAAGGATGAAACATTTATCCCCCAAAGTTATGTTACTGCATAACTCTGCGTAATTATCACGAACGGGAACTGTATCAAAATAATACTAAGGTTGAAAAATTTTTTAAAATGCAAAAAGATACATTTTAATACCTATTTATTAATAATAGACTTCAAAAATATTGAAAAATTACACATAAAATGATAAAAATGATGTATATAAAACTTAACAAGTTGATAACTCATTATAAAACGGGAATGGTCGCACTATATCAAAGTGATAAAATGACCTCGAGAGCAGCACAAGTTTACCCGATGAAATCTATGACATCACTGATCGGTAATGGGGAAGGGTTGAGGTCTCGGCTAGGGAAATGGGGTTTGGGAGACTGTGCATTACATAATAGCACCAATAAAAAAAAGCTCTTGTATCAAAATGATCAAGTTGACCTCCCGAGGGTTAGGGTTGCCATCAAGGCAACGAAATAACAACGAAAGGTAAACAAAAATAAAAACCTTGCTACTTTCAAGCACTGATTTGAAAGAGCTGTCAACTGTGAAATGGTATAGTTGGCGTAAACTTCAAAGCCTGATTACCATAACAAAAGTGAATTAACACCAACGAGCAAGAGTCAGTTAACCCGGTACTCTAGATAAAAAAGGAACAAAACAATACCATCAAGGTAAAGCTCATAAATTTCAAATATTTTTTTATTATGAGGATAAAATCAAAACTTCATTCAATTTATAGTTTTGATTACACTTTTCATGAGCTAACAAACTTTCAGAAGGTAAAATGTACAATTTAATTTGTTTTATGGAAAATAAGAGGCTAACTGGAAAACTCCACCAGAAAATATTAAGACTATTGTCTTTATTAATATATTTTTAAATAAGATGTTTATTATTTCATATCTTATTTATTCCTAAAAGTATCTAAAAAAACATTAGAAGAAACCCATTTACAAAAAAGTAAACACTTCCCACAGTAATAACGATTTAAGTTTTTCTTTTTGCCTTAAAAGTTAAATTTACATTTTGCTGAGTAGAGCATTATTAGTATCATTCAATTCCTAATTTGGTGAGGATTAGAATGATATGCGTACAACTTCATTGACAGATATTTTAAACTACACGTAAACATGTCCTTTTGAAATTAGCCAAGTTTGTTACAGTTTAAAACATTACATAAATATCATTGTCTAAATATAAGGTGTAAATATCATACGTTGGTTAAAAGTTGGTCATGTACTATCTATATAAAATGAAGACAAAAGACTCATTTTACTTACCGGTACCGAATTGTTTGTTTTTTCTTAATACAATAAAGTTCTTAAATAGAGTAAGAATAAAATAAATCAGGACTCTTCAATAAATATTAACCAAAAGGGAATAAGATTTTTAACATGTCAATAACAACAGACTCACCTGCACGTGTATTGGTGAAGTGGCCTTGGACACGGTGGGCGGAGGTGCGGGCGGGGGTGGTGGGGGCGGTGCAGTGGTGGGGGGTGGCGGCGGGGGCGGTTGCCGTGGACTGCTGGGCGGCGCAGGTAACACCCTCACGGGAGTCGACACTTGCTGCAAAATAGAGGACAAACGTTAAAACACATGGACTTGGCAGACCAACAACTGCCTTGATTTGCTAATATTGTAGGTGAGTCAGAAGAGCTCTGGCCCGTATTTAAATGAATTGTTGCCAGGGCTCTTCTCGTGACTTGCTAACCTTAGTAAATTATTAGAGACATTTTCCATCACTGGTTAGTAAACAAATTCACAAATTCTTTGATTTAAAACCACAAACAATTTACGGAGGAAAATGTTTTAAAATTTTAATTTTTTTATAAATGTTAGGTGGTATTAATTAATTGTTTATAACAAAACGACAACAAGACCAATAATTTTTCTTTTTTTTTATTCTAGAGGAGTTTATAAAAATAAAAACTTCTCTCCTCCTATCAGCAACCATGTCTTGCCTAAATTTAGGCCTATAAAAACTTAAAACTTGAAGTTACTACTATAGTAATTTTTTTAATTTGGGTCCACAGCTTCAACTACCCAAGACTTTGCTTAACTTACTTCAAAATTTTCTTTTTCTTCTAATTATAATCTTAAAATCAAAATAAAACCATTATAAAAACCACTATCTTTTGGGATAATATCTTACAAAACACTACACCCAAGTAATCTTTACCATTTCAAACATAATTGGTTAATTTTACCTAACAAAGATAACCTCAAATGGGCCATTGGCCAAAATAGAATTTTTTAGCCTTTTTAAGGTTTTGATGAAGCATTAAGTGAATTATGGAGTAGAACTAGGTTTATTGATTATTAATTTGTGTAGTCTTCAGCTTCACCATCAGGTATGGAGTGTTTCCCTTTCCAAATCCTAAAAATTCTGATATGAGCAAGTTATTATTTGATTTCTTTAAACTTACAAATGTGATGCCCTGAGCGTGCTGACCCGGGATCGTAGGAATCAGTTTCCCCGAGAACAATATTTTCTGCTGTTCCATAAATAACCTCTGCAGGCTTTGGTTTTCTTGTGGAGTCCTCGGCTTTTTGGCTGACAAGACTTGAATTTGGTTTTGCACTGCCTTTAAGTGCTGAAAAATTTATAATTATAAGATTAAGAATGTTATTTAAAGGATGATTTTGGAAGATAATTGGTCAGTTAAGATATAATGAAAGTTTCAAATTTACAATGCTGCTCTCCATTTCTCTTTGATCAAAACAAATTATTATGCATTAGTCCCTCAATTGCGTACTTTTTAGTGCGAATGGAGTTTTTGGCTTCAGGGGACCTCGAAACAAAAAAGTATCATGGTCCCGGGCTTAGGTTTACCATGGCTGTAATAGATTGTTCCCGTTCCCTATAGGGAAATTCGCTAAAATGTTTTTAAAGTATAGTACCAAATTCGATACCATTTAGACTGAAATTGAACAAAATTGAACCAATTCTGTAACGCTAAACCATAGAAAATAGACTATTAACACTCGGAGGGTTAAAAAAGTGACATTTATTAGAAATTAACACTTCTGAATTGTTGGTACTATATTATTACTGTAAATCTCTTTGGCATTGAAATGTTTCCCTAATAATTCAGTTATTAACACAGGTTTACAGCAGGTTGTTTTCCTACCTGTTGTTTCTGCGGCGTGAGCTGAATCGTCTGCACCCTCTGAACGACATTGGGCGTGTGCGTTGTTTCACACTGTGTGCTGATTGGCACCAAACTAGGAGGTTCAGCATCCTTTTCGCAGGGAGGTGTTGTCGTCTGCGTTCCCGCTCGTTCTTCGTGCATCATTGGTTTCACCACTGCAGACTTCTTTGGTAACTTTTTCGGTTTGAGTGCTTTGGATGCGATCGGCGGAGTAGGGGACTTGTTTATCACCAGGCTAGGGTGCGATTGCGCAATGGTGTCTAGGAAAGAGTTCTGATAGGACGATGATGTTGAGGTCGTGGTGGTAGTGGTAGTGGTGGTGGTGGTGGGGAGTCTCTGCATTTGTGGTTGCCTCGTCACAGCCTGGAGGGGTTTGGTTATCGCCGTGGTTGTCTGACAACTCGCAGCGAGAGATGTGATCACAGAAGGATGATTGGAGCTGTCCATTTGGTGGTTGAGAGGTGCATGTGACGTGTGAACGGATGTTGGTTTGTTGGTAAATTGTGGAGGGTAATGATTGATTATCGAGTGGCCCTCGTGTTGGGTGGCTTGTGATTGTGATGTAGCCGTTTGTGAGTTGTGGTGATACTGGGAGGGGGACGATTGGGTCACAACTGTGAGGTTGGGACGGTTTGAGAATGTAGGTTTGGGAGGTTGCGCTTGATGCTGTTGTGGGGACGGCTGTTGGTTCTGCTGAGGACTGTGGGTTGGGTAGATAACAGGACTTTTACTGTTGCTGCCACGAGGAGATTGGGGGGATGCCGCAGGGTTGCACCGTGGGCTGATGACAGTTTGTTGATGGTACTGCGGCATCTGGGGAGACCGAGCTGGGGGTTTAGGTTGATATTGAGGTCTTAACGACTGTTCCACCGTTTGAACACCACTACTTTGCATCTGCCTTTGAGGTTCAATATGAGGCCTTAACCTATCGTTTGACATATTAGACACTATATGTACACGTTGTTGATCACTAATACCTCCTGAACCCGCAAGAGAGGTAACGACTTGCAGTCTTTGATGTTCGTTAATTGAAAGATTGTTGGATGCGGAAACTCGACAGTGATCCGTATTTGCCATAGATGTGATTATTTGTACAGTCGGATCCGAACCGAGTCCTGTTACAAGTTGAACCCTCTGTTGTTCAGGGGCAAGAGAAACACTGTTATGACTTGTATTAGACAATATCTGCACCCTGCTTTGTTGCTCACTCAATGACAAAATATTCGTGCTAGGAACACCTGTTACTATTTGCACCCTATTTTGCTCTGAAATCACCGGGTTAGAATTCTGAGAGCCTGAAACTATATGAACCCTGTTTTGATGTTCAGAAAATGATAAGCCAGGAACACTATTAGCGATTTGAACCCTACTTTGATCATTCTGCACAACATGTATTCTGTCTGCGAGTGAAGTGGCAGTCCTGTTTGGAATGCCAGAGACTATCTGAACTCGATTAGGATGGTCTGTTGTGTTTGTTGATGCTGAAACTACGTGAACTCTATTGGTTGGCTGCTCATTAATTTGGATTCCGGTAGAGTTACTTACTCCTGAAACTATCTGGACTCTGTTCTGTTCACAAGACAAACTGGAGTTGGCTACACCAGACACAATGTGAACCCTATTTTGTTGCTCAGCTAATGACATTCCACTAGTTTGCATACCCGACACAATTTGTACCCTGTTTTGTTGTTCCAATGAGAGTGAATTAGAATTTTGCACACCCGATACAATCTGCACCCGATTTTGTTGTTCAGTCAAAGACATAGAATTAGCACTGGGAACACTCGAGATGATTTGGACTCTATTTTGTTGTTCAGTCAACGACATGGCTTTGTTGGTGATCCCAGAAACGATTTGCACTCGATTCTGTTGTTCTGTCATGGACATGGCACTAGAGCTGTGAACTCCTGACACAATCTGGACCCGGTTTTGTTGCTCCAGAGACATGGCACTCGAGTGAGGCACAGCGGACACGATCTGCACTCGATTTTGTTCACTAAGAGACATACCAGAAGGATTAGCTACACCCGACACTATCTGAACCCGATTTTGCTCAGTAAGAGCAACCGAACTCGAATTAGGGATCCCAGAAACGATCTGTACCCTATTCTGTTGTTCTGTCAAAGTAGAATTAGGAACTCCCGAAACTATCTGTACTCTGTTCTGTTGCTCTGTAAGCGAAAGGTTTGCATTCGGCACTCCCGACACAATCTGCACTCGACTCTGCTGGTCCGTCAACGAAACCCCAGTACTCATCTGGCTTCCGGACACAATTTGCACTCTATTCTGCTGTTCAGTAAGCGACATGGTCGTACTCGTAGGAACACCGGACACAATCTGCACTCTGTTCTGCTGTTCTAGCGACATACTAGTCGAGCTAGCGCTGGGCGCACGCGAGACGATCGTGTGGAACCGGTTGTGATCGCTGAAAGACACTGACGAATGAGGAACACTGGTGACTATCTGTACGCGATTCTGTTCGCTGAGCAGAACGCGGTCGTGCAGGCCGTTAATGATGACTCCGTTGTGCGAAGGGTCCAGCAGCTGCGGGTTGGCCACCACGACACTGGTCGGCGCATTAGTTGGCCGGCGCACAACCACCTGCGGCGCCGACGCCAGCGCCACCCCTCCTACGCCCCCAGCTGCCTTCATCACCAGTGAGTCGGTGTTGGCCCAGCTCAGCACTGCCGTCTGTGACACACAACCACAAAATCTGTCAATTGAATATTGTAATATATTTATCAAACTAAGGTGACTTTTTTTACATTATGCTTATGCCTCGGTGCCCTGAATTAATAGGAGCAAAGCCAATGGGCCTAGATTCAAGACGGGCATATTTTTGTTTACATCTTCATCAGGACTCCTTTTATACACAGGCTCTTTTAACTGAAACAGATAATTAATAAAACACGATAGTTCAACCAGTATATAAGAGAGTGCAGCAATCAAAGGGTTTATACATAGCAATGCATCTAGTTATCTTTAGCTTTGGTTATCAAATTTGACAGAGAATAAATTAAAAGATATAGAGTGGTTTAAAAATTAGTTTTGATGGATAACAGTTTAATATACAGGGTGATCGTAAGGTGTCCTAAATGAATTACAGACAAACGCTTGGTCCTATAATCTTCAAACCAAATTAATTTTCACTAATGTCCTAAATGAATTACAGACAAACGCTTGGTCCTATAATCTTCAAACCAAATTAATTTCCACTAAATCAATCGATATATCGTAAAAATATTAGTTAAGAGGGCTTGGATCTTACAAAAATGTGTTGTAAAAAATAACATGCATTTAAATGGTAAAATAGTATATTCTGCTGATTAACACGAAAACGATTAGAGATATAGGATAAGTGTAAATTAAAAAGCTGTGAGAAATCAAAAGACCTTTAAAAAGGTATGTTACTTAGCATATGTTACCATTTGAAATTTTTGAGTTCTGACCAAATACAAATTTCAAAAAATTATTGATAGTTTCATAGAAACATTGATTTTGCATTAAAATCAATACAAATTAAGGCCATTTAACAGCAAAATCAATGTTTTCATGCCAAAAATCACAACAACTCCGTTATTTGTTGTCAGATCTTTACAAACTTGGTACCATTGGTTAGATAATTTAATATGTCAACTTGTTTGTGTCTTGTAAAATTTTTATACAATTTTCCGATTTTGAGATATTTGCGTTTGAAAATTGAAAATGGCCGCCATTTTGAAAATATAAAGCGGAAAAAATTAATTTTTTTCCTGGAAATGTACATTGGTATAATAAAGATTCATGCCAAATATGAATTTAATACAACCATCCGTTACGGAAATAAAAATTATTATGTGAAAAAAACAAAATGGCGGCTGTGTGAGTAACTAAAGACTTCCGGACAATTTAAATATGATATTTAGATATGTTTCTAACCCAGAAACAATGGCCTAAAATATTTTCAGGGAGTTCTGAAACACCCTGTATACATATATAGCTATATAGCTTGATAAAAATATACTCTTTAATTTATATGTACTTTCACTTGGTGAGGATTAACTAAACTGGCTTACAACACCCTCATGGCATCAAAACTCCATGCTAAGTCCCATTTAAAGCTATCTTTAAATTCCATTGGAAATTCACTGAATACGCAGGTTTGCTGAGCCTTTACGTTTCCTCACAAAAAAAAAAAAAAAAAACATAGAAAACGGCACTCCACTCCCTTAGATACCATAAACTTAAGTTTTCTCAAATCCCATAGCTTTTACACATTCCAACCCCATAAAATCGTATTTCCATCCTCCCAGTCACTAGGAACTCATTGTATGCTTGAAATACAAGTTAGACAGAATATTTATACAAAATTTCATGAACGGACCAATTTATCTGTTATCAACTCATGTTTTGGGATAATTTTACTTGTACTATTGCACTTTTCGAGTGATCCTCAGATCATTCCTTGTGTTTTCTGCTGATACTTTAATCAAGACACAAGATGCACCAAAGTGTTAAATCCTCCAGCGCCAACATCGTCATCAGCCTTTAATGACTCTTAGAAAAATTAAAATTTGGGTAAACTATACTATACAATTTAAGTCTTTTTAAATAATAATTTGAACAAAAATGATTTCCTACTAGACAAGATTTTGTTCACTGAATTTGTTTGTTTTTTTTAACTATTTTCATTCTGAAAATAAGGCCAAATATTTATATATATATAGCAGTTAACTACATGTTTGTTTAATTCATAAATAGTGAATAGTAAGTGAGTAAATAGAGAATTAAATTTAAGCAACCATAGAAAAGTAAATGATTTATACCTATTGTAAATGTGAAATAGAATGAAGGTAAAAATATTCACAATAATAAATTAGGGCATATCAAATTTTTTTTATAATTTGGATTAAATATGATTTAAAAAATAATTTTTAATAACAGGGGAAACTAGAAATAATCCGCAAGAAACTGTTGATTCCTGCCGAAAAGTTTTTAGATTTTTTGGGTCTGTTGTAGAAAGACTAAAACATTCTGCTTTGAAGGGAGGCTTACTTTTTTGTTGCATTATGTTAGAATTCTTTAAGGAGGTTATTTTAATAATAAAGAACAATGGCGTCTATGAAATAAAGTTACTACCTGCAAGGACTGAAGTAGCGCTGCTGAATCTTTACTGGCCGCACCTGCAAGACTGGAATTGTTCTGCAAATACAAACAACATTTTTAATTCAAGGTGGCGCTGTGATTCAATTACAAAATTACCTAAGGGCGAGTCACGTTTGATGGGAATAATTTTTCTATTAAAAATCATCAAAAGAGTTTTTGACTTAGGCAAAATAAATTTCAATAAATCGCTAGGTTTTACTTAGCTATTCATTTAATTGTCCCTTAAAATTGACAAACTATTTTTTGACATTATCTATAGTTGAAAAAATTATTTACAAACAGATTGGGCTTATCAGGCAATTAATTATTAGTCAAAGTTGCATGTAAAAAATAGTGTGATTTCTAAAATATCTAAGTTTTAAATTTCTTTCTAAAATTTATTCTTAGCTCAAAATAATCAAAAGTTTGTATGATAATGTAAAGAGAGTGTTGATTTATACTAAGCTTCTGAAATGAAATCAATCTAGTCTCCAAATGATATTTTGACTACTGCCGCACTGACCTGGAGAATGCCGTCGCCGTGACTGGCCAGTAACTGGGCCAGCTGGCTCTGGGCGGCCGCAGCAATGCTCGGAGTCACTCCTCCACTCACCTGCACCTGCGCACCACACTTAACATGTGACATACCCCTCACAACAGTGGTTTGGCCACAAGGATATAAACTCAAGTCAACCAGTTCCTCGATCACTCTATAAAATATATCACTTTGATTTCCGATTTCCTTTGACGCTTCGGTGTCATGTCTTCTGAAATATTGTGTTCCTGCACTGTTTCCGACCATGATATCCATTTGCGGCATCGTCAATGTTACACGGTGATTAAACATATTCCGTCGTAAGTGCAGCCCCATCTGTATATCAGGACGTATACAGTGCACTCTCGTTCATCAAAATTAAGGTGGCGGACGGCCAGTTCAGATGTCAAAAAATTCTGATGAATCGGAGTCCATAGTAAGTCATAGTTTTCACCATTTCTGGGACCATTTTATGGTTTTATTCACTATTGTTGTTGTTATCACACAAGAGATTTTCTAAAAATAAGATACTGAAACAATGTGACATTATAACAATAAACTTATAGGAATAATAAATAACGCGGGAAACAAAAATCAGCCCACTGTCCTCACTCCATATTCCATAAAATTTTTTGCTGACTCACTGGCATCAATTTTTTGAAAGCTTTAATTTTATCCTTGATAAACACTTCATCCTTCATCCTGCTTTTCACTCATTTTTCAAAATAGTCAATTGACATTCCATGTAACACAGGTACACTCGTGAGATATACAGACAGTTGGTTTAGGAAAAGGATGTTTACTGTCTCCCTCTTCATGTTTCCGTGCAAACACAGCCTCGAAATCACATGTAGATCACAAAAAGCATCCAGTGACAAGTGATGCAAAATGTGATACATTACTGTATTGCGGGTATACCAGATTGGATACTGAAGGCACTAAAACGTAAAAATTATTTTTTGTAAGAAAAAATGTTAATTATATCCCGATCATCACTTCCAATGAAGTGGAGTTCCGATGTCACCTAGTTGGATGAACGAGAGTGTACTGTATTAGGCTAAATATTTTATTGGTATCATTGCCCATTAAATGCACGTTCATCAATGACCACCGCTTGTCAGTTATCCGATGGTCATTTCCGCCCTATAACATTGTCTAAACAAGTAAATGATGACATTTACAAGTCAATAACAAAGAATTCATTAGGTTATGCTGCCCTTTGAAATAAAATGGTTTAGTTCATTTTGGAACACACATAAATATAGGTTTCTGTTTGACTTGTTTAATAAACCGCAGGATAATCAGGCCATTTATAAATTAGGTAAGTAGACTGGTAATGAGGTGGCCGGATTTGAGAGTGTCTACTGCAGGTGATACTTGCAGGCCGATATGATTTATGATGCTATGATGCAAAGTTCTTTTTCACCACACTATGCTGTAAACATCTGTTTTTTGAACATTATTTGAATTACAAAAATATTGTTTTACAGCCCTAGGGATGAAAAAATTTACAGCTGTAGGGTTAAATCAGCCTTTCTAGTTAGTTAGTGTTGCCAGTTTATTTTAAAACATACACGGCATTACATGGTTATGTAAGGGGGGAACTGGATACTCATACTCAGGGTATGAGGAATGTGCATACTCAGGGTGTCTACTGATATCTCATTTTGGAATTCCAGTATATTTCCAGTACCTTTTTTCAAAAAATTCCAGTATCACTTGCGAACTATTAATCTGAATATGGAGTAACAATAACGAAATTTTATACATACTCGTATAAACAATTTTAACATGGATCTTTGTATTAAGAGATTGCCACTGGTCAAAATTCTATCAAAAAAATCACCTGATTTGGACTCTAATTTATTTAATAAGTTACCCTTCTTCCATAAGATTAACATTGAAACTTTGAAAGCCTGTAGGGCGTACTCCTGGAGGTTTATGTGAATTATAATGGCATTCTGTTCATCTACGGGATGAACCTTTCTAAAACTATGTGTGGATTTATCTTACGATACACACAAGCCGAGAAAAAAGGAGGAAAATTAACATGATTGCCTATTACATAGATACTTATGATTGTGATTAATAAGTACTTTCCAATGATAACACTTTTTAATATTAACTTTTTTAATTAGGCCATTTAAACTCCCCTTAGAGCCCTCCATACCGCCTTGATTTTTTTATATTGTACAAAAAATAATAAAAAAGTACAGTTAACTGCAAAAAATTAATGGAATGAAATAATACTAAAAGTAAAATACATGAATGAAATTTAAGAAAGAAAACTAAATTTTTAGTACAAAATCCAACACTTTCTAAGCTTAATCTCTACACAAATGTTTAGATTTCTTAATTGCTTGATTTATTTGAACAGAACTACAAGTTTTCTGATTTTGGTTTGCAAACATACTTGAACAACAATAATAACATGTGAAACATTTTTACATCGGAATGTACAGATCAAATGACAAAATCTATATTTTATGCATTTTAAAAATAACAATTTCCGGATTTTAATAAAAATTAATTTTTCCAGTATCTATTTTAAATTCCAGTATAATTCCAGTATTTCCAGTATGGAAATAAAATTTCAGTATAATTCCAGTATTTCCAGTAATTCCAGTATCAGTAGACACCCTGATACTATTTTGTGTTCTTTGGATGGAAAACATTGTTTTATAAATGTTTTTACTGGGTGTGGTAATAGTTTTTAGTCTGTGGCACATGGAAGTGTGGAAGTAATAAAATTTATTAAATTGTGTACTTTGGAGATAAACAGCGTTTACACATCAACCCAAGGGGCCCAGCCCGAAGTGGGCTATTTTCCACGTTGCCCTAGAATGTTTTAAGGACTTTTACATTGTCCCTTTTACGGGACAATGTTATCCCATTACATTGTCATAAAACAGGATAATCGGCTGGCAAAACCCCATTTTTTACCCTTGGTGCGAAGTATACTTTGTCAACCACTTTTAGTTTAAAGGTGGCCTTCGCTTGTCCCGAGTTGTTAGTTGGTGTACACCCTAAAGTTTCTTAAGTCAAGTTTGATCAATTGTTTCTATGGTCTATTAAAACAAATTAAAACAATCCGCTCACTCCCATATATTTATTATATTCACACGATATATTTTATTCTGAAAAATGACAGACTGATCAGATTAGTATATTACCTGAGGTTGGCTTTGATGTAGTATCATCCTTCCATCTTCTCCAACTGAAACTCTTAATCCTTGGTTGGTGCACTGAAAAATGCATGGAGAAGAGTTTATTCAAAGTGACAAAAATACAAGATGGACGTAAACAACAAAATAAAATACGATATAGTTTCTATTATTGTTATTGCTTACTTGCAGTAAAAAGTAAAAATTCAAGAGGATTTATAATTTAGACAGTTCTCAGTGCCAATGAAAGTAAATGAAAAGTTTATCTGTTATTTAGTGTGAATAACATTAAATGTCAAATGGGAATTTTCGTTTTAGGCCTTTCCTGTAGGCCGTTCTGTTCAAATTGAACAAGAATTATTTTTATCATATGAAACATTGAAAACCTCTTGCATTTGGAAATACTTATTACCTGTGAGGAGGTGATAACAGCAGGCTGTGGCTGTTTGGGTGACGGAGGGGTGGGGGCGGGGGGAGTTGGCTGCGGAGGGGGTGGTGGGGTGGGCGACTGGTGCGGAGTCTGCGTCTGTTGGGCGACTGATACCGGAGCTACATCATCATCATCAATGCCTGCAGCAAACAACAAAACAATGAGAGAATACAACAACTATTTTAGAACTACTATTAATACAACTGCAAGCAATGACAGGCTATCAGGCCCATAATTTAATACCTCTAAATCGACCTCTACGGGAGTGGATTATGGTCGGATAACAAAAAAAGTCGGTTAAACCGAATAATACCAAAATGTGTTAATAGTACTTTATGCAACGATGCTACTATTCTTTACGCCATGAGTGTTCTAAATATCTCATGAGTGGCTTAGAGGATAAATAAAATCATTGCCTACTTCATCTAAAACCAACTTACTTGCTTCTAAACCTAGTGTTGTAGTTGTGAGAGGCAGGCAAATTACTCTAGTTTGATATTCTAAAGTATTTGATTGTTTTTAGGATAAAGATTGCTTGGACGATTAGTATGTTGAGCTGTTTAAATGATTCTTCACAGTGATCTCTGAACCTCAGTCTGCAAATGTACTGGATGGCCCTCTTGCAATTTGAGAATACAATCAAATTCATGTAGTGTTTTAAGGTCTCTACAGCTTCACCATCAGATATACTGCTCGTATTTAAAACCATACAGTTAATCATTGCAGTATCATTGCAGTATTCAATTACAGTAAACTTCCTCTAATCCGGCACGTCTGGGACTTGACATGTGCCAGATTACAAAATATGCCGGATTACAGGAAGAATATTAGGAAAAATGTAAAAAAATGACTATAAAACACGTATTGTATTATTTAAAAAGCTTTTAAAGAATAAAACTATTTCATAACGTACTCTACTGTAATGAAAAATGGAGTACCATGATTATGAAACTCAAAAGAGTAGCCTACAGTAGACGCCCAATTATCCGAGGTACAGCAATCGGGACCGAGGCCACCTCGGATACGGAAAAACTCTGATACAGTATTACGGAGGTTAAGTACAATAAATCATTTAGTTTAGTGGATATTTTGTTGACTTTTGTTGTTATTTAATAAAGTTTTTTGAAATTTACATATAGCGTCAAATTAAAGAGACGCATGCTGGCAGACTGAACACGAAGATGAAATGCAAACAAAGCTATAGTGACGCCAGGCCTATCCCAAAATTACACAATGTTGGCTGAAGACAACTCGTCTCCCCTCCACGCATTCTAATACGGAATACGCCACAGTCAAATATGTTATTGGGAGACAGTCACGACACTTGTATTGAAGCTCCAGGTTTAGTGTTGTCCGCGCGGCAATTAGCGCTTTAAGCGGATGGAACCGCCATGACTGGAGTCCCCGCCCGGCCTTTCTTCCCATGGGCCGGAACATAAAATGTAACTCCAGTGAGCAGCAACCAATGCTAAAATAAATTTCGTCCGTTATCATACGATTGGGATTTAATTTGACAAGTAATTTTGATTGTTATCAGCATTAGGCCTACAGTCAATGGCTGTGTTTGTGTTGAGCTGATGGCTGCAATCACCTGTGATTGTGTTAACTCGGACACCAACCACTACGAGCGCTAGTAAATCGACACTAGCGCTCCAAGCACTGTTCCTTACGTAACTGGAGTCCCAGGGTGGTTTAGGCGGACAACCTAAGTGACGGAGTGTCACCCATGAATGACTGATTTGAAACCCATGTACGCATGAATGAGTGAATGACTGTTTCCCAATTACTTATATTAGACTGTGGAATAGGCTTTATACGACACAGTATTGCTTCGCGGCAACTTTCAATCCCAAACAAACTCGAACGCTCAATTGTTATTTTTGTTTCTGTCAATATAACTGTTCTTAAAGTCGTGCCGGATTATCAAGCGTGCCGGATCATAAGATACCGGATTAGAGGAAGTTTACTGTAGTTAAAGACAGATATAAAAAGAACACTGGATCGCGGACTCCATGCTGCGAGAACGAGCAAGCATGCAAACAATACCCTATCAAGGTATTGAGAGTAAATCAAAGAATATAAACAAACAAAAATGTGTGGATCCACCAATAATAAAGATACCATCTGTTATTAGGCTCGGTGCAGCGGCACCATCTTAAAATGGTGAGGGGACGCCGGCTCGTGCCTAGTACTATTCTGCCACCACATTCAATGATATAGTGTTATTGGGCATATCAATGATTCAAGAGCACCAAATATGGACTGATCCAAAACATATTTGGCTCTCACAACCATGAAAATAAAATCTACCAAAAAACTTTCAACAAATTTCAATCAAATCCTTAACTTACCCGACAACTTCATGAGGTTGGCGAGATCAAGCCGTGTGGGGCCCTCATCCTCCTTTTTCTTCTTCTTTTTGAGCTTGTTCTTGGGCGAGGCGGGCTGTGCGTGCTGGGGGGGAGGAGTGGGTGTGCTGGGGGCGGGCACGGCTATCAGTGCCGGACCTGACGACGTCTGGATGTTGTGCAGTTGCAGCGTCTGGCCAGTCACCAGCCTCACCAGTTGCTGACCAACAAAGTGACAAATATCATCCGTAGGACAAGAGTTTTTTGGCAACGTAAAAAGTTGGAAGCAAAATTAATAGGTAAATAATCACATGGGGCACAGTACTTGTTTTAAATGTTTGTTAAAAAGTATCAAACATTGATCTAGGATCATTGTACTTCTTGAAATAATTTTACAATCAATTGTACATCATTAACCTTTCACAAGTATGGAATTAATGGACGTTCCTGAACGTCCAAATCTCCTGTGCGTAGAGGGGCTTGCCAATTTTAACTTTCAAGTCGCCCAAAGGAGTAAGAATTTATTTTTTAACGAATCTTATTTTTACCCAAGTTTATAACTAAAATAATAAAGAGCAGTATAAAAAGTAAATTAGTGAAATCTCTTTGTCAATGATATCATTATTCCTTAAAAGTCAATTTTTAAATATTTAATGTTTTTTATATATTTTTAACATTAGAAATGTAAAATACTACAGTATACTCCCAATTACCCAAGCTCCGGTTATCCAAGACCCCCAGTTATCCGAGGCTGCTCTAAGCTGATTTTTTTTCGGTCGGAGCAAAATAATAATGTACTTAACTTGGTTTTGTTTAAAGTAAAAATATAACTAATTTATAGGTTTGGTTCAATAATTGCATTAAATTCTATAGTATAAAACAAGCACTGTCTGAGGGGATGTGAGTTCCCTATCTTTAAATCTAAAGGGTAGATTTTGCTTAAACTTTGCATTTAAGAGTGTTTTGGTATGTATTTAAGATGTATCGTTGGTTGTTGGTGGAAATTTTATAGCTTTATTACCGTGACACTATAACAAAAGTGAATTAAAACCAACTAGCAAGGCTTGATTAACCTGGCACTAAATATCAAAGGTACTAATTTTAACGTAGGAGTTAAACATAACCTTTCTAAACTAAAATATGGGTTGAAAAACTACATTAACAGCGTACAGAAGGTAAAAAATCGTTCAAGTAACAATTGGGGGAGGAAGTGATATCTCATACCGGCTGCGCCTGCGCCCGGGCCGGATTGTGCTGCACCAGCACGGTCTGCTGAGGCCCATTGCTGAGCACGACGGTTGGCTGCTTGGCCGGGGGCTGTGGCGGCGGCGACCGCAGGATCAACTGCACTCCACTGCTCGTCTGCTGCTGCACCAGCATCGGCCCCACGCCTCCAGGGATCATCTACAACGACGGAAACTCGTGTTGAAGCTCGAGAGCAAATCACTAGGTACTACCACACAATACAGTAGACCCTCTCTTAACTAGCCATGGATCTATCTACCCTTGGATTGATCGCCTCTGCCCTGGCACAAATTAGAGGTCGGTTTATCCACGCTGAAAATTAAAAATGGTGAGTTTGACCGACCTTTTCAAGGAATCGAGAGACAGAGTAAAGTATCGTGAGTAAAACTTTAATTTTCAATTTCAATCATCAAATTTTAAATAAAATTTAATCATTTAAACTGAAACCATTTAAAAAGAACTATAAAAAACGAGCAATTCAGTAATTTGAATTTTTAACTTGGCTTAACGGGTTAAGGGGAAAATTCGAAAATATATTTCCTAGAAATATTGTTATCAACAAAACCCCCCATCTCATTTATATCTTGACATAACTTGATAAAATTTGCTATTATGTACCTTCACTTTACAGGGTTTAAATTACATTTGCTTACAACACTTCCATGGCAGCAAATCTACATTCTGACCCCCATAATGTTTATGGGGAAAATTAAAGTGTCAAATATTGATATAATTTGATATTTACCTTCACTAATTAACGATTATCCTACATTTTCTAATAACAATCCATGGCAGCAAAACCTACTTACTCATTCCTATAGGTAGAGTTTATGTAGAAAATATAAAAAAAAACTCCATTGGAAATTCCCTTGGTACGCAGCTCTACTGCGATGGAGGTATTTATCATGTAATTGTGTATTGACGATGCTGATGCGGTATTTTGTTCATGGCAAATAAAGATCTTGACTCTTGACTCCTGAACAGTATCCGATCATGTAAATCATTTTTATGAAATCACATGGGAAACTCAATATTTTGGAAAGTTACTTTTGTCAGTTTAACGTCAGCTCTCCTAGTTTATTGGTCACATGTGCGTAGTATTTTTCTATAATAGCAATATTATTTTTGTTAGAGGGAGACTAATATATGCATTCCTATAATTCAAATTTAGTAAATATTTCTATAGGATTTAGCATAAGACTTCAATATTGTCTTGAACATACTAAAGATAATTCACTGAATTTGAAAAGTCAAACCATGAAATGACCTGAGATATTATTCCCCATCATAACACTTATCATCTGAGGTGAGTATTGTAAGAGTGTGTTTCACATGCCTGGTTGAGCAGAATTGTCTGTTGCGCTGGTGCCGGGATGGCGATGGCGGGGCTGGTGGCCGGCTGTGGCGCCGTGGCTTTGGTCGAGGTGGCAACACTGCCCGGCGGCTTCGGCAGTATCTGTGGCGGCTGTTTGGTCTTCACAGTCGCCACTCCACTCCCCACCCCCACTGTGATGAGAAAATGGTGAGAAAATTGTGGACAACAATAGTAGTATTTGAGAAGTCAGAACGACAATTTGATGTTAAGAAGTTGAAAAAGAATACACAGGTCCTCAACACAGAGAACCATCAAGAGAGGTCTTATCTTAGAAACAGGGGTCCACTTAAATAAAAGTAGTCATTGAGATTTAAGGCTATACAGTACATACAGCAGAGTGTCAAAAAAATTTCACAAATGAAATTCCTGACTTTTTACTCTTCCAGACCACTATTCTTAAAATTCCCGACCAAAAATCATCCTTATCACTCGTATTTACCCATTATCCTTAAAATTCCCAACAAAAAACCATCCTCATTACCCGTATTTTTTTTAACCATCCTCATCAACCATATTTTTTCTAAACCACCCCCATCACCCGTATTTTTTTTAAAAACCATCCTCATCACTCGTATTTTTTTAATTTTATAATTTGTAAAGTACCGTGAAATAAAAAATAAAATTATATGGGCATATTATTATACAGTAGAACCTCAATAGTTCGAACTTTGTGGCCTTAAAGTGTTGAGGTATTGAAATGTCGAACTATAGGGGGTATATGGGAAATGTTATCATATTGAGCATGAGTTCAATTTTAAAAAGCACTAAATTTTAATCAAAACTCAAAATTTTATTGAAGTTTAACATAACCAACATTCAAATCATTTGCCACTTTCTTCACATTTTGACCTTTATAGGTTTCCAACATGGTCGTTACTGACATGTTAGTTTTTCACAGACCATGTCAAACTATAAGGAGTGTCGAACTATCGAGAGTCGAACTATCGAGAGTCGAACTATCGAGGTTCTACTGTATATTTGGGAGTCTTTCCCGACCAAAGAGCTATTCCCGATTTACACAACTTTCCCCATCAGTTCAACTTTCCCCATCCTGGAACTGTTGTCATTTATAAAATAGTACTTTGAGTTAAAAAAAGAACAAAAACACTTCTTTATTAACGTAGTAAGGTAGGCTGTGTAAGAAAATCCTTAACACGTTGAGTACCAATCGTCACATATGATGGTTAAAAAACGGATTTAATATTTTTATAATACTTCAACTTAAAGGGAATTAAATAGTGGTGAATATTTCTGATATCTCTAATAAGTCCGGTCGAGAATAAGGTTTTAAACTAGCTGCACAAGGGGTAGTCTACAGTTGATATTAACAACTAGTCTAGCACTAGAATTGCAAGATTTTGCGGCTCACCTGTGTTCCTGGTCGCCTGCTGGAATATCTGCAGCACCTGCGGCACCTGGGGTGCCCCCATCACCTGGTGGTTGATGATGGTGGGGGGCTGTGGCGTGACCACGCGCTGCTGGTGCGATGGCGAGGGTGTGAGTCGCGCTGAGAACGGCGAGCCGGGCTTGACACTGGCCTGGCCGCCAACTCCCACTCCCACCTGGCGCACACACACGTCATGCAATGCAACAAAAGATGACCAAAGAACAATTCAAAACATTATTTCACTCACTTCATAATAATAGGCGATGGTGTGACATTGCTGAAAAAAGACCTCAATTTTTGCATAAAACTCGAATAGGATGTCACCCTCCTAGATAGGATGTAGAACTAGCAACTAATAGCAAATTTTTAAGTCTACAAGAAATTTAAAGTTTTTGGCTTTCAACAGTGGATAGCCAATTCTACGGCCAAAAACCAAATGAAGTGTACAAACTGAAGGTTTGATACAATAGCTCCACACAGAAATCCAAATCCTAAAGTGCTTTTGATCAGTAGCAGAAGTACATGAGCTATAACCTACGCAATCAATCACTAAAAAATTTAAAAAAAAAAACATGTTATTATAACCTAGTATATTGAGGAAAATAGATTAGGCATAGGCATCTTAGAGAGTAAAGACTAGGAACACAGCTAACTCACCTAGCAAAATGTAGAATGAGTTGCAGGTGCACAAAACCAAAAAAATTATTATAACCATTCAAGGTTATTATAACCTTGTATTAAAATACCTCACAGGGCTTTTGTCAGAGACCATACTATGAACTCGCCTACGGCTCGATGGGGCTCCGCCACCATGCCCCTTTAGAGGGTTGCGCCGAATTCGTTAATTGCTCTAAGTCTTAAGTACTGAACAGCCTAGTTGGGGCCTCCACCCCTACGCTATCCTTGAATCCGCAGACTAAGTTTAATAGTTTTGGGAAGTCTAAAGCATTTAAGATATTGTCTTGATACTTAAAGTTTAAATTGGTACTTTTTTATATTTTACATAAAATGCTCAGGGTATGTGTGTGTAACTAAATTTCAGGCATCTATGTGCCATAACAGTAAACAAAAAGTATTCAAATAGATAAATTTTTTTGAAAGAAATTAGATTTTGTGAAAGTACGCCCTTTTTTAAGGGTGAAGGGGGTGAGATACGGCAAAGTTTCACTGGACTCAACTTGTAGAGGGTCTATAAAAGAATATAATAAGTGCAAGACATATAACGAGATGGCAATACATTCACCGGGTTAAAGTGAATTACAAACACTTTACATGAAAAAATGTTAAGGAATTTGTGGTTTTACACTTTTTTCCACTGAAATTTGATTTGAAATTGACAAATATATACTAATATAGAAAGAACTGTATGAGATCATAATATGTACAGAATTTCATGCATCCATGTGCTATAATAGAAAATAAAAATATCAACATAGCGCAATTTTTGTGAAAAAACTTAGAAATTTTTAAAGTACGCCACTTTTAAGGATGAAGGGGTGAGATACGGCAAAATTTCACAGAACCAAACTTGTACACCGTCTAAAATAGAATACAATAATGGAAAAACATTTATCAATATAGCACGATATTTACCAGATTATATCAATTTAAAAACACTATACATGACAATTTTTTAAGAATTTCGTTTTTTTACGATTATTTTGGACGAAACTTAGATTGAAATCGGCCAATGAATGCTACTATAGTTAGACCTATATTAGGGCATAATATGTACAAAATGTCTGACATCCATGTGCCATAATAGTAAATAAAAAATATTAAAATAGCCCAATTTTTGTTAACGAATTTTGAAATTTTGGAAGTAAGCCCCTTTTTAGGGGGGAAGGGGATGAGATACGGTAGAATGTCACATGACATAACTTGTAGAACGTTTAATTCCCAACTAACGATTTTTCCTCAGATTTGAGCTACGACCTCTCGTTCAAAAGTTATAGCGAAAATAGAAAACCCTTACATATTCAGTTTACCGATGTCATCCCCTTTTAATTTTTTTGAGAGGGTTAAAATTTGAAATGTTCCATTATGGGTATTTTTTCTTTGGTTTTAAGATACAAGTAGTGTGTGTGCAAAATTTCAAGTTTCTAGCTCATCCGGAAGTCCAAAATACTTTGTATACATGATCAGTGAGTGAGTCAGTTTGACATCGGGTTGTATAGTTATTAGAAGAAGAAGACAAGTTAGGTTAGGTTGTCTGCTCACCTGCTGTATGCTGGAAGTGTGGCCGACCTGCTGTATGATGCTAGCCTGGCGTACATGGTGGTGAAGTATGCTGTGTGTCGTGTGGCCGGTGAGAATCTCGGGGTAAAACGCAGGTGTCTGTGGCGTCAACACCAACTGTCCACCGCCCTGGCCGTGCAGGGTCACCGTCACTGCCCCTCCCCCCTCCCCTACCCCCAGCTGCTGTAACTGCTGAATCTGCAACGTGAAATCAATCTGATAAATGCACAAAAGGAAACAATGTAAGTGGTTATTTTTTAGAGGTTAATTTCCCCATAAAAACCACGGGGCTGAGGATGTAGGTTTGCTACCATTAGGGTGAGGGCACACAAAGGCTTGTTAACCTCTCAGTTAGTGAAGGTACAGTGTGAGTTTTGTTATCTTTTGTTTATGAATATGGGGTATAAGTTAACTCAATTTAGTTGATTTCCCAAAAGAATATAATTTTAGTTTTGTTAGTCTCAAGTTATTACAGTACACTCTCGTTCATCGGAACTAATGTGGCGGACGGCTGGTTCGGATGTCAAAAAATTCCGATAAAGCGGAGTCCGTCGTGAGTCATCATTTTCGCCCGTATGGTGACTTATCGTGATTGTATTCACTCTTGTTTTTAAGATAACACAAGAGATTTTATGAAAATAAGGCTCTCAAACTTTGAAAATGGTAACAATGAACCTATAGGAATAAAAACAACGCAGGAAATAAATATCCAAAATCTTTATTCTCATATTCCATATTCATATTCCAGCAGTCAACTGACTCCCACGTAACACAGGTGCAGTCGCGACGCGAGACAGACTGAATGACAGTTTGGGAAGAGGTCGACACTGATGTTCACTTCCTGACCCCTTCCTCTTCTATTTTTGTGCGAATACTCCACGGCCTCGTAAATCACATCGATGGGTACAGATTATGGAAAACGCCTGATGACTTTTGATGCATAATGTGATACTTCACTGTTGTGCGGATAGAACGAATGGAAATTGAAGGCGCTAAAACGGAAAAATTATTTATTAGAAAAAAAATTAATAATATCCAGATTTTCAGTTCCGATGAAGCGGAGTTCCGATGTCGCCGAGTCCGATGAACGAGAGTGTACTGTATTATTTTGTTTACTACTAGCAGTGGAGTTGTTAGCCTCTCAGTTAATGAAGGTACCGTACACAAAGAATTTTGTTATCTTGCAATAATTATGAATATGGATATAAGTTAATTCAATTTAGTTGATTTCCCAAAAGAATCCGATTTTAGGTTTGTTAGTCTTAAATTCTTTTTGTTTTACTACTGGCAGTGGGTTTGTGCATGTAACACTACAATAATAAATTTCCTTGATCTGGGAAATTTACAAATAAATGTCTTATTTTTTTCTATTGCTTCTACATGCAAGGGGACACCGATTCACTATATGCAATTCAGTATTTCCCATAAGACGGATGTTGAATTTCAAACATCCGCTAGGCCTTTAATATTTGTCAAAAAATTAATCTTCATGTCATTTTCGACATTAATCGACATTGTCACTCTATGAAATCAAGTTTTACATTATTGATTGTTTGGTTGATAAACAACAAAGTATTATCAACATTTTTGGTTTGAAAATGGATGCGTTTTTTCAGTAGCTAGTTTAATATTATAAATCACTCTATAATTGTGATTTTGATTCCACAGTGTCTTAGACATTAAAATTTCATTAAAAATGACATACTGAAGAATCTTTTTCGACCAATATTAAACACATAGCAGATGTTTGAAATTAAACTTTATATTTAATATGGGAATAAACAGTGTTGGAGAAGCTACTTTTGAAAAGTAGCTAGCTACAGCTACAGCTACTTTTTCAACAAAAAGTAGCTTAGCTACAGCTACATTCTCAAAAAAGTAGCTAGCTACAATTAAAGCTACTTTGCTTCTTTCGCAATCTGGTCCTGTTTTTCTCTTGTGATGTATAACCACCCAATTTTTCCACTTAAAAGTAAAATTAAGTTTTTTTTATATAGGCCTACACCTTTTTTGTTATTGTTTCTAGACATATTTTCATTTTAATATAATCATTTGTGACTCTTTTGGAGCCTAGAATATGTAAACAGAATAGTGGTATGAAAATATAAATTGTCGAATAAAAAGACTTACATCAAAGACGTAAAGAACAATATTTATTAAAATATCTTCAGTTTATAACATGTTTATTAGACCGGCCACGGTAGGGTTAATGCTGGCGTATGCACACAAGAAGGACCAGCTTCTTCAGTTTTGTCACCAATCTCCCTTTTAGGCCTAATAATTGCCATGATGTTGATTGTTAGGTTAGATACTACAGAAACAGAATATAAGTATGAAGCACTCTGTAAAGTATTTAGTACAAATTTACAGAGTTCGGGAAGTACGGTAAACGTTCACATCAACATCTAACATCAATCAAGGTGGTTGAGGTTATGTTGTTGAGTCGTTATTCCAGTAGTCTTACAGTAACAATTTGGCTATTTATTTGAATCCGTTGACGTCGATTAGGCCTATTGTAAATATTCCTTTCCTTAATTCCTAAC
Organism: Neoaliturus tenellus; assembly: GCA_030545055.2. Lineage (NCBI taxonomy): Eukaryota > Metazoa > Arthropoda > Insecta > Hemiptera > Cicadellidae > Neoaliturus > Neoaliturus tenellus. The sequence goes on along the minus strand of CM061531.1, from coordinate 245,672,129 downwards.
CTGAGCGATCCTGGAGGTGCGCAAGCATTAAACTTAGTTCAGCAGTTTAGTTTCTATTCTATAATATAGGCGCATAATAAAGTAATAGAATACTACAAGCGCATCTAGTGGTCATTAAACACAAAAGAGAACAAGACTGGTGATTGTCATTTTGTGGTTATGGTACTCAAGCGTATAGTGGTGGCAATGAATTGAAAGTAATCTTCAATTCCAAAGAGCGAAAAACATAACAGCTGACTAACCTTCTCTCGTGTTTATTTGGAAGCCTTGAATGATGAATTGTGAACACAATTATTACGTTTTATTTAAACCAAAGTAGCGTGAAAAGTAGCTAAATAATCCGCTACAACTACTCTAAAAAAGTAGCGGCGCTACAGTAGCGCGCTACTCCCAACAATGGGAATAAAAATCCAAGACAGCCAAAAATGCGGACTCTTAAATCTTGACCAAAAACATACCATACAGTGTACCAGACACAAATTAAATAGTCGCTGATATGGAAAATTCAACTGCAGCAATTATTGAAACAATAGCCACTTATAATCAAAGTTCTACATGACTATAACTAATCAATTTTTTTTTCTATTTACCATATACCACGTTGCAACTGATGCCTAGATTCCAAGTTAAAAGTTAATATATTTACTCTTTTTATATGACTTATGAGCGGCCATATTAAACGACACTAGGCCTAAACATCTCAACGTGTATAGGAAACAATGCACTATACTATGCACTATTGGAATCACAAATAAGGTTATTGTAAGGAATTGGTGAAGTTGGATTGGTGAAGTTTCTTCAAGGCAAATAACAAGTACAAAGGGTCCTGACCCTGCAAAAGAAAGCATACTTGCAGGAATTAGCCCCAAAGTCTTGTGGAGAGATTTTCAGAAATCTCTGTATACTAATCTAGACTTCCACTTCCACATCACAAGGTCCACCAGCCCCAACTTCACAATCCCCTCATTAAGACTGATAGAACCTAAATAAGAGAAAAATTCTTTAACACCCTGCCTGAAGATTTAAGGAATGTCAATGAACATGAAATATCTCCGTCGCCGCAGACCTGCGTACTCAGCGAATTTCCAACGGAATTTTGGTATATTTTCCATTTCCCCATAAAAACCATACAAGGGTGAGTATGTAGGTTGGCCACCATATGGGCTTTGTAAACAAATATAAATCAAGCCCTTACTAATGAATGTACATACCAAATTTTATCAAGATATGTCAATAAATAAGAAGGATAGGATGCTTTATCGATTTCCCATACGAATAATATGGAAAACATATTTTTGGTTTTTCTCCAAAACTATTTAAACTAGTAAAATAATCAAAATCCTAGATTGTTTAAGTTCTTTTAAATGGTTTCGTTGAAATTGTTCAATTTAAAAATGAGTTTAAAAGAGCCAAAAACCCATTTTTGACCCTTTTAAGGGATTGTTCGGGGGTTCACAAACTCATCTAAGTATATGCTGGCTTACACCTGTACCAAATTTCATAAAAAACTGAGGTTTTTTTAAAGTTATCGTGTTCATGGACACACACACACACACACATATATAATATATATATATATATATATACAGGGTGTTTTTGGCAGATTTGCACCTTAAATTGTTCAAAAACAAAAATGAATTATTGTTCAGTTTGCTGGAAACGTCTATCAACGTTGGGGGATAAAAATTAACATGAAAATTTGATAACCTCATTAACCCCTGTTTCAGCACAAATCCCAACTTAAAAATTTCAAATACAAAATTAATTATATGTCATTTTTTGATTGTATACACAATTTAAAGACTTTTTCATAATGTGACATAACGATTAGGGAGCTGAGCTACAGGCAATTGAAGACATTCTTAGTCCCATAAGAATAACATGAGGCAAACTTTAGTTGCCTACATCTCCTAAGTCATATGGTAAAATAAAAAAATACTAAAAATAAAAAAGTCTTAAAATAAATTTTTTCAATCATATTTTTTCATAATAATATCAAACTTTTACAAATTATATTATTTCATAAAATTGAAAAAATTCATTCATGTGTAACTGATAATTATTATGAGTAAAATGATCTTGAAACATTATCAAAATTATTATGTTGATATTTTTAGTCCTGAGTATTTTTTATTTTTCTAAATGGTTTCGGAGATAAATACAGTAATATTTTGCTCTATGTTATTCTTAAGGGACTAAAAATAAACCTTCAATTGCCTGTAGTTCAGCAACCGTTAATTTAGGAGATAAATATCACATTATAAAAAAGTCTTTAAAGTGTGTATAGGCTACAATAAAAAAAACTACATAAAAATTGGGGGTTTGTATTTGAAATTTTTAAGTAAGGGGATGGGTTGAGAAGAAGGTTGATGAGGGGATGAAATTTTAATAAATATTCCTACCCCAATGTTGATATGTTTCCAGCAAACTTATCAGTAATATTTATTTTAGTTTTGAAATAAATTAAGGTGCAACTTTTTAAAGGAACACCCTTTATTGTAAACTGTCAAGTTTTAATGTCGTTATACATATTTGAACGAACAGTGTTTTTAACTTCTAGGGACCTTATAACGAATAAGTATCATGGTCCCGGGCTTAGGTCTTACCGTGACTACTACCGTAATTGTATATGCCCTATAGAGAAATCTGCTAAAAATTTAGAAAAGACTCAAAGTCTAGCTCATTGAGCAGCCTTCCTACTCAAATGAAGAATTTTTCAACCAAAGAGGAGGGAGGTGCAAGACCTAAAGAAGCCTTATGAATGAGGACCTATGAAGAGTAACTTTCTTGACCCGAACGATTATTAGTGTTATTTAGTGTTGATTTGCAAGTTTTGTCTGTTCTTTGTTTTGCTTTTTGACAATGTTAAGATCCTCAATGATCAAGCACAACAATGTTATAAATAAATAGAATTATTTTTCCAATGAGGTAACGTAGGCCTACCTGCTGAGGTGTAAGCAGCAGTGAGCTGCCAGGGCGCCCGTCCAACAAGCTCTGAGGTAGCGAGTCCACGATGCCTTCCTTGTGCTGCACTCTACAACACACAACACACACGTTGTCACACTTGCAAACTATCAACAACACTAACCTAGCCAGTGAGATAAAGAGTCAATCTATGTGTCCCCACGGAAGTTGATGAATGGCCAAAAACAGCTAGAATAGGCTAAATGGGAGAAAATACTATTCCAAAACCATCAGGCTTACGTAATAATGTTAATTAATATTCATGGATCAGCTAATCATCTAATGCTTATAACTGAATAGTAGTGCAAATTCATTCATCAAGCTATATGGTGGGACTTGTATGCTAGAAGATTTGAAGGAGAATGAAAGAGTGTTGATGGTTAAATATTGTGATGTGTTGTAAAATTTTATTCTTAACCCTTGATGGGTGTCTTTGATTTAAAAAAACACGGGAGGTGACTCACATAGTTTTCTTCTTCTGGATATTGAAATAATAGATAAGCAGTGTAATTATATATATTTAAGATGTTTATTGTCGTGAAACATTTAAAAACAAATGTATTGACAACGTCAATGTAGTTTGTATAATAATATACATTTTAAATGGTAACATCCGATTAAAAATTAATAAACATACAATGCAATGGGCACAGAGGCAATAACAAAAAAATACTGCATTCGTTATGTATTTTGTTTTGTTATGTGTTTGTAGTGTATTTGTTATATAACACATATCTATATATATAATTCTGTAAGCCGAATTTCTTGAGCAAAATTGTGAGCGTCATACAGATCGCAGAAAGATGGGACGGGTCTCAAATTAAAGGTCTCGGTCCCCTGCACGAGGAAACTCTATGGGCGTGTCCATAATGTTAACAGGAAATGAGAAATCACGTAAAACGTCCTCCATAAGAATAGCTTGGGGATTAAAAAAACGTCTGTTTTGTATACATTAAAACATGTGTTATGGTTTAATTTCAAAATGAGACACAGATGATAACATTGAGTGAAGATAAAATAATTCACACCAAGTGAAGCAATCTATATAATAATTCTGTACGCGAAATTTCTTGGGGAAAATTGTGAGCGTTTTACTAATCGCAGGAAGATGCTAGGAGTCTCAAATTAAGGTTTCGGTCCCATAAAGCGTATCCATAAAGTTACAAGGAAATGAGAAATATAGTAAAACGTCCTCTTAAGAATAGCATGGGGATTCAAAAAATGTCTTCTTTGTGTACATTGAAACATATGTTTTGGTTTTATTTTAAAACGAGAGACAGGTGATAAAATTTAGTAAAGAACTATTCACAGCCAAATGACAAAAATTAACCCTAGAATGGTAATACTATATTAAGACGTTTTGTTGCTTTGAGCTACTAAAAATTCTACCAGGAGAGTTAATATTACATACTTTTACAAATTGACTGCTGATTTTACTGTTGTTACTATAATTTAATTTGTAAAACAATCTGATAGTGTATGCAAATTATAAAATGCTTTCTGATCGTTGATAGAGATGCAATGGGCGATGAATTGTGGTTTGAGAAACACCTACATTATTTCCATTGTTTTGGTCTTATTTTAAGACAAAAAGTGTCAAATGATCATATTGAATGACGATGACACATATTAATTGATACTTAAAGTGTATCAGTCAGTGAAGTTTTGGTATTATGTTTGCTGAATTTTCCCAGAAACCTTTTAGTCATTTCATAGATTGTAGGATTATAGAAGACGAGTTAAAATCAAAGACGTTTGTCCTACATACTAGAGGAAAATGCAGCAGGAAAAAAACTTTACAACAAAATGGGAAATATATAAGAATGATTATTTTCTGAAAGGTTCTCCTTAAAGATTCTCCATGTAGTGATTTAAAAAACAATCTGCTTTGTTTACACAAAATTAAGAGTTTTGATTAGGAGGGATGAATATTCACAGCAAGTGATGATGCACTGTTTAAATTTTGTGACTAAAACATAAAAAATAAAATTGACAGGAGCTAAAAAATCAATGTTTTTTTTATTGTTGCCTTTCTATATTATATTAAAAAGCCTTCACAGCTCAATTAAGGGACTACGATTTCTTTCAAAACTTATTTTCCATAGATCGATATGAGTTTAACAACAGACAAAATAGAACATTTACAAACGGGTGACCTAAAAGTACAGGATTGATAAGAGTACTTGGGGGCGAATGGTGTGTTCAGACGGTATTGTTAAAATATTGTATACCTCAAATTAAAATTAAATTTTCTGGAAACTTTCGTTGTGGAAGAAATGGTAATACGCTATGGTTCATACTATTTTAATTTTATGATTAGGGGCTTTTGCCCCCTATGAGCCACTAGTGTTATAATATATACATATATTAAAATTTTTTGTTTAATAGTCAGATTAATTGAAAGTTTATACTTTTTACTATCATTTTATTATATTTTCTAAATCAAAATAATAAATAATCTTTAAAAAATGGGAAGTTTAAATAACCGAATTACACCTAAATTATTATTAGGCAACAAGACAACTATGCCTTCCAGTATAATAATTTCCTATGTTGCCTCCGCCTCTCCCTGAGGGAAGTTTAGTTGGGGTGTAAATTTTTATGACCACCCTACATTTTTTAGTACCCTCGCATTATTCTTACAGTAAGCCTAGCTAATCCCACTACAATTATTCTTGTAACATTCCACCTTTTGATGGGAGATGGTTTTTGGTCTCCAGCTGTAAGGGAGTTTGGTCACAGTGGGTGAAAAAATTTCTTGTACACTACTAGTACCTATATTGCCGTTCTTCTCTACTATATTAGTAGCCAGAGTGTGAAGTTGATGGGTACATCGAAACACCTTCTTATAACCAAGAGCGCAGTTGCATTTTTAATATAAATTTAGTAGGTAACATAATTTGATGTAATTTATTCCTGAACAATTCCTTCTATAGGAATCAAAATATCCATATTTTGGATTGATTTCTATGTCTAGCGATACAAAAACACAATAAATAAATAAGAGCGAAACAATAATCAATACATTAGATGTATAAATAAAATATAGGCCTTAAGATTAGTCAGCTAATACTTACAGTTCCAGCACTGGAGGGCACACACACCAATGCTGGACATATCTGTAACACAAGAAACAAAGGGTCCAAATCACAACTGAGATTTGAAACTTAAGAGAATTGGGTACATTAATTTAATTACAGCAAAAATTACCATGGATCATGGACAAATACATAGGCCTATGGGTGAAAATATACAATACATAAGGAATAATATAGAATATTAGAAGGGTGTATACAAAAAATGTCTATAAACATTCATTTATGACTATGACTTCATAGTCTTAAGGAAAGTTATTACTATTTCACAAGCAACCACAGTAAGTTATAAAAAAGCTAACCATGAATTTTAAGCTAATGGCATGTTATGAATTTTTTTAAGTTTCATGATCTTTTGATCTAGCTTAAAACTTATTTAGGTCTGTATTTAATTTTTTCTTCATCAACTGATTTTACACCTCAAACTGTGATACCGGACAGGCCGTTGCATGAGACTTGAGACAGTCTGCGCATGGGGGAGGGGAGCAAGAGGGCTGGGAGGGGTATGGAGTAGGAGTGGGAGAGGCGGGCGACAGTGTACTAGCCTGGCTGCGCACATTTGTCAAATTGTCCTAGCTTTAATTACGGTAACAAAATAACCATTAAAAATGTTAAAAATCACAAAGTAATAGGCTAATGCAATACAGCTCAACCATCATTAATAATAACTATAAACAGTTATTGATATGCAGTTGATTAAAATTCAATGTTTCACTGAGTCAATGTTTTTAGGATTTTTTTAAGTGAACGGCACTTGACAAGAGCCAACAGCTGACTGGCGGTGCTGCACTCTAGCGGCGAGTGGGCGCGCATGCGCAATAGCCTCTTTTGCTCCCGCCCATCTGATACACGTCTCACGTCTCGTGCAACCACCTGTAAGTTCTTTTTCTTTTGATGTTGACTGCACAATAAGTAGGCCTAATATTTATTCTGCATGAATATTTCCATTTCCTTTTATTGTTTCAACTGTTTAGTGTAATGTTTTGCTTAAACTTTAGTACCATCAATTTGTTATTCCTGAATAGCATTTATTAAATGGTTCAGTAAACTAACTTTATATTAAATTATATTTTAAAACCAAAATTGTATTCTTTGTATATATCCTCTTGGCAAAACAATAAGGTTTACTCAACTAAACTATGTCAACTTATAATTAATTCAAATAATGTGGGCAACACCTATCTAAATCGAGACTCATTACCACAGGTTGTAGAGTCCTATACCAGCCGTCACGAGAGAAGTCCGTTGAGCTGTAACCAATAGGAATTAAGCGCGGTGTTGCCACATTGAACGCCGGTTACCAATATAAATGTAAATCATTGAAGCGATCACCTGATTATAAAAACTGTCTCTAATGTGTACATCCCGTGTTTTAAACATGTAGCCTATTGCACATTGAAAACAAGAAAGGTTTGTAGTTCATGTGTTTATGTTTGGACATCATCATGCATTTACAAAACTACAAATTGAAAACCGAAATTGAGGGTGAATAGCATGTCATAATTTATCTTTTCTTCCATGTTTCGAGTTATCTTGAAAACCTATGTGGGTACTGTCCTCCGTCGTAATAAGACAACTTTTTACAGTAACGGCTCGTGGCCCGTGCGTTTGCCCTCGGCGGTAAGTGCGTGAAACGCCGCCCCCTGTGGCGGGACCGGGAAGCGAAAGTCAAAGGAGGGCTGCTGCTTGAAAAACCAAATGAAAAGAAGAAACAGCAGTTTGATAATTAAAAGGATTATTTTTCATCAAATTATTTATCTTGAGGCAAGAATGCAGATCAAGTGTCTTGTCTGATTTTAAAACTCTCGTTTTGATACGCGAAAGACCTCCCCCCCTTAAAAGACTTGAGCACCCTCCTAGATGGCCGGTGCCTTCATTTGGATGTAGGCGCATCCTTTAGATAAAAATTTGCCAAGAAGTTCCTACGCTACTTCTGTTAAAGTTACGTGCTCATTGGGGCGGTTCGGTACGGAAAAGAACGGCGGAAGGGCACGGCACTGGCGGACATCCTTCTTTACGTCGCCCTGAACATTCGCACGCTCCATCAAAAGAGATTATCAAAGGAGAGTTAGATAAGTAACATCATGTGGCCAAAACAAATTATAGTCATAAGTCAAATTTTTTCAAGAGAAAGAATAAGATAAAAACAATATTTCCATCATGTTTGTAGGCCTATTATTCCGAGAGAATTTAAGTACTCTAAATGCCTCATAATGTTCAACTTGTGGTAGTATCCATTATAACTATCAACTTAAAAATACCCTCTTTATAAAGTCGTTTTCACGTGAGAACGACAATCCCGTATCGCCGACCGGAGGGTACGCGCACTGATGCAGGTGGCCATATAGCCGGCACGGCAGATTGAAAACTTCCTAAAATTCGCTCGCCCAACTTTTAGTAAGGCAGCGGAAGGTGCAGATCGTCAGGGAGTGTTTGTGCAGTACCGTACTGACCTAGTGCACGCACTCACATAAAATTCAATACTACTGACTTTTGAAATTTGCCGTAACGCTTGTCAGTAACTGTTTGTGCCGTGCCGCGCCCGTTGTTCACATGACGCCTATTTCTTTACGGATGTGAACACCCACTTCATGGACACCTTGCTGAAATAAAGGGCCCCCATGCTAATAAAAGGCTGTCAAAAGATAAACATGCCCTTATTCCTTCTAAGAAACACCTTGGTTTCATTTTCCTTTAACCCTTAAATCAGCAGGATACGAAATCAAATGTCAGCGTTAAACTTACATTTTTTAAGTGTTTAATTGATCGTGTTGTCCTAAATTTATTTTTGGCCTTCTTAAAAAAATTGTAATTTTTTTAGAAATTATTCAAACCGCAGACTTAACAACACTAGATATATTGAATCATAGCATATTTTTCCACATGATCTAAAATTAAATTTTTGAAAAAATAACGTTTCACAATTATAGTTATTTTTTAGTTAAAAACTAAATAATTAGTAATTGTTTATTCTACCATTAAACAATGCAGACAATCAAATAATACAATAGACTTTGGTCATATAGGCTAGCTTTCTGGTTGCCTACAGTATTTTACTTGAACATACTCTATAGTTTCATGATTTGAATGATCTTATTTCTACCGTGATTCATACCAACTAAAACTTCACCCAAATTTCTAGAAAGATAACAAATGAACAAATAACAAGTGGTAGACCTACATAATTAGGAAATAAACAACTGCCGGCTTACTGAGCCAATACAGGCTCGGGCCTAGCAGTTAAAAATTATTTGACAAAAAACAATAACCACAACCCGGAAACATTAGGCCTAAATAAAACTATAACAGTAAATTAAAATAACAGTAACATAAAAAAAACAGAAACATAATTTTGTGGATTTTAATATTGTCGACTACTTGATCCTTTATTCATTTTTTTACACAATGTATTGATGCTTGAATTCTTGGAATCAGAACATCGTTGCCTGACTTGCCGTGTTTGTCTGCTCAACCAAGGAGTGCCTCTCTCCTGTGCCGCCGGCTCTGTTGTTTGCTGTTCATTTTCCAACAGTTTATCCAGGTGTATTATTGTCCAGAAATTTCCAATAACCGTTTAACTTTTCTGATATTTCAATAGCAATATTTTAATCGGTTTTAGGGGGGGGGGGGGGGAGTCGATCCAGTTAATGACTGGGGACTTTTTGTTTTCTTGATTTTTCCCGGTGTTGAAAAAAGTTTGGTATTGGCAATTCTTCAAAAAACTGACAATATTGCCTACTTATTTATTATGTTAATTGTCTTTTTCACTAATCTTGCAAGCAATAGCAACATTATTTTCCAGTTTTATTACAATTAACACACTCACGAAATGACGGAAAGGAGAGCGAGCTGTTTCAAAAAAAACAACAAACGTTGTACACTATGTTCTGTTCTGCACTGTTAACAGTTTTTTTTTTCTTTTTTAATGGCAAGTGATGCGGGAGGTGTTTTTTTTTGTCCATATTGAAACAACCACAAAAATTTACACTAGCCTACACGAATATGATACTTAACATTCAACACTTACTCTTAAAAAAAATAAGGGTTTTAAAAGAGATTGTATTTCGGATTGTTTACATATAGCCTATATATTGTTTACATTTGGAATGTTTATTATTTACAACATGTGATTTATGCAATTAGGCTATGTGAATAACGGCAACATCGCTTAAATCTCATTCGTTGGTCAAAATCACGTGACCGCTAATCCCCGCCCTCAACGGTCTTCTCTCGTGACGGCTAGTGTAATAAGTAATGGTAGGCCACTGAGATATCACCACATGACATTTTTGGTCAGAGGTGATATCTCTGACCAAATCATTTGACCATCTCTGACCAAGGCATTTTTTTTAAATTAAAAAGAAATACCTTGGCTATTATCCCTCCGGGTGTTTCATTGTTGATTTTTTTGACACAGTTTTTCCGACCTCCGAGTGTTTTACAACGATTTTTTCAATGGTTGGGATACATGTCGTAAACTAATCTGTTTTGGATTGGAAACGGAGCCATGAATGGTTACCACTGTTACTGGGAGATTCCATGATTTCTGAATATACTCATTTCAAATGACAGAATGCGACCAGTCACTTGTTATATTCAATAAAACATCTGGGACAAAAACTGTTTTCCACCTGCTTACCTCGTAAACAATGAAAATAAAATATTTTACCAATGGTATTATGGTTATGAGTGATTAAAAGGGTTATTATTACTAACTAAGTTGTTAGTATGTTTCATAAAGTTTATAACCATAAATTCAGTTTTAAAAATCAGTTAAGTTATATTAATCATAAATGCTCTTTCTTTAAAACAAAATCTTTTCACCAGCTATCAGTGTCGGATTAGGCCAGGAATGCCCACAATCAACACAGTTTGAAAATGCTTCAACTCATGAACCTGATGGATTTGAAAATGGTACGCCCTAATCTGACATTCTCTGTCGCCCCACCTGTAAAGGGTGTTTTTACTGCGTTGATCAAGACATTTTACTGAAAACATTAGAGTTTTCATGGTGTAATTGACTTCAAAATTCTCTTTTCAAATCATACCTTAACAACCGGTTTCCAAAACTGTTTTTTCTTCAAATTCTTTTTTCCAATTACAGTCAACTCCCGATTATCCGGGGGCGGAATCAATCGGGTTGCGGATTAACCGTGCTGGCAAAAGGTTTATTTATTTTTTTTATAATTACGCCTTGAACATATCAATAATAACTAGAGATGTCTTCAAAAGAGACAATTATTGTAAAAGGTTTTATTTGACAAAGTGTTTTCATAATTAATTATTAGTTAATGCAATACTGTACAGTACATTTTGATAGGTGTATTGTGTTTTACCCCGCAAGTCAGGTCGAGGTTATGACAACGGAGATGATGCGTTTGTTAGCGTTAGCGTGTTGTCGAGTGAGACGCGCCGGCGCCGTGGGGGGTAAGTTTAGAAGTGGGGTGGTGGCGAGAGAAAGAGGGGCGGGGGAGCCATGACCTTCACAACACCTGAGCGTAACCTGGCCACGCCCCTCGCGCCACGTGCCAAACGCAAGCGGACCAATCAAAAAATTAGATCATCCCGCGATGATCTAAGCCAAAAGTTGTTGCCAGTCAACAGTTCAATTTTTTTTTTTTTTTCAATTCAAATCAACTTTATTCATAAAATTTTGTACAATTACATATACATAACTGTTTACATGAAATCATACAAATGTAGAATGGCATCTCCCTATGTGATAAATAATAAAGAAAAAAAAAAACTAATAATACGAATTGTCTAAGAAAGTTCTTCAAATGAATATTAAGATTTTTTCTATTAAAAATGTTTTTTAAATACTTTTTTAAACTTTTTTATTGCTTTCTATTGAAGTCAGATCTTTGGGAAGCTGGTTCAAGAACCTTATGCCTGCAGAGCTGGGCTTCTTAAAATGTAAATTGCATTGAATGTTTTCTGCGTTGCTAGCTGATTTTTTATTTCTGGTGTTGTAATTATGACTTGAACCCAATTTAGGTAACCTGTCACCATTATACCTTACAAACATGACTGTTTCCAAAATGTATAGACCATAGATTGTAAGTATACCTAACTAAGAAAAAGAATTGTTTTACAGAATCTTTATCACTTAAATTAATGATTATTCTAATTGCCCTTTTTTGAAGCCTTAAAAATTGCCAGCAAATTTTTTGTTTACTAGTTGCTCCATACAACACAACTCCAAAAGATATGTGAGAATGTATGTGAGCATAGTAAATAGTTTTCAATGTTTCTAATGAACAGTATTTTTGACATCACCTTAAGAGCGTATAATCCAGAAGAAATATTTTTTACTTAAAGTTACAATATGATTATTCCACGTCAAATTTTTCATCTATCGATAATCCTAAAAAATTTTTGTTTCATTAGATTGGAATATTTTGTAGTTATCTATTACAACATCCAGTTTTGGTTTGTTTCTGTTTTTGTTTGGTGTGGAAAGATATGAGGTTCGTTTTTTCCGAATTTAGTAATAAATTTTTGCTGCTGAAATAGTTGTTGATTAATTTAAGATCTTCATTTGCTATAACCTCAACTTCATTCACTGTCTTACCAGTAACTATCAAATTAGTAAACTATCTGCATAAAGACATAATTTGTTTTGTGTCCCAGATAAAAACAGATGGAAAACCCCCTCATGTAACAAAGATTGGAAGAGAATAGGTCCCAGAATGGATCCTTGTGGAACCCCATGTTTTAATTGTTTGTAAAGAAGATTTTTGCACAAGTTATTTGATTTTGTTTGTTTTATGTACTTTAATTGAACATATTGTTGTCTGTTATAAATGTATGACTTGAACTAGTTTAAAGTAATGTCAGAAATACCGATATTTTTTTAAAGTTGAAAGCAAAATTTTCATGTGAAAACACTATCAAACGCTTTTGACAGGTCCATAAAAATTCCTGTAGCATTATCTCCTCGATCGATTGCAGCAACAACATTTTCAATAAAGCCAATTCCAGCTGTTACCACAGACTTGCCTACTCTAAAACCCATGCTGTTTCATTATCAAAACAAACTATTTTTCTCCAAGAAATTCAGTTAATTGTAGGTACATTACACGCTCAAATATTTTTAGATATTGAAGGTAAAAATAGATAATGGCCGATAACTAGCAGTTTCACTTTTATTCCCTTTTTTGAATAATTTCATTGTTCATGTTGATTCCATCTTCGTCAAACCTCAGGGGTATTTTCACTAATGAGAATATTTGTTCTTGCAGTGTCATGAAGGACCTTCTCAACATCAAACTGTGATAAAATCAGGTTTAATGGATTTTAAGCACTGATGTTTTGGATTTTTGTAGAAATTTGTTTTGTTCCAGCTAAAACTATTACAATATCCTTTTTGGTAAGTTCTTGACAATGACTCTCTATCCCCTTCGTAACTTCACTAAATTTGGCATTTGGTTTTGAAGACTGTTGAAACTTTAAACTCAACGCCGAGTTCTTCTTGTAGTTGGTTCTGACACCCCCTTCCATGACTATCCGCCAGTAAGAGAACTCTTCTTCTGTTACACTGTGTCACAGTCCTATTAGGCCTAAGCCTAGGTGTGTTTCTGTCAATTAGGTTAGTGTGTTTCACTTCTAACTGTCACTTGATCTGGTTCTTCCAAATCAAACTAGGGCATTAAAGCGATTCTTTAAGGGTAATTTTCCAATCTTCATTAACTTTAACTTTACCAGGTTTGGTTGTGGCTCCTTTCCATTCAGAGGATAATGTAGGAAAACAGTTAAGACAAGAAAGTCCGCCAGCAGTTGGTTGAGCTTCCAAGGTTTTGAGCAAGTCAGCTTTGTCATTTTGTAGGGCATCAATAACCGCTTTGAGACTACTAATTTCATCTTTAGCGGTATTTAATTCACTTAATAAAATTTGTGTTTGAAAATCTAGATTTTTCTCACTGTTGTTAAGATTTAAAAGACTTTCTTGAACTGTTACTTGTTTAATTAGACTTTCATTCAACTTACAAACATCATCCAGTTGGTTTTTTAAAATCTGATTTTCTTCTTTAAAGCTATTATCACTCATCAGTCCTGTGTTATTAGGTACATCGTCATGAGATGTCAAATTTGTCTGGCAGCCAAAGTCAGCAGAGCTAACAGTGACCACATTTAAACTAGGCCTAGGCTTAACTAAACTTACAGTACCGGTATCTTTATTTCCTTCATTAGTATGTCCCGCTTGTGAACCATTCTTCATTTTAAGAACATTACTACATTGTCCTCTTGGTGTAGTCTGCTTAGGCCTATTAGTTCTATTCCTCAATGAATAGTTGTTTGTAACTTTAGAGCCTAAATCTGACTTATGTGATTTTGGAGTAGGCCTATTTTCTTTACCGACCATGATATTACACCTTGTAGCTTACAGTTGTTGTAGAAATATAAAATAATGCCAAAACAGGTGGAAAAGAAAAATCCAGTGAACAAAAACCAAAGGTTTACACCAGGCAAAGTTTTAGGTTAAGTTTTATATTCTCGTCGTATTTGACACTTTGAAGAAAATACTATGTTGTTCTCTATACTACACTTTAAAACTAAAACATGTAAAAATTACTTTGGTCAACAATATATACTTGAAATCAACTAAAAACTGTGAAAATCAACTTTTAATAAGAGCAAAAATATACCAGAGATTAAAGATGAATTTACAACATGAACTATTGGCTTTATCAAGAAAATTTTGGCTTGTTTTATGACCGTAATTGGTATTTCATCATAGCCTACTGAATATTTATTTTTGAATGAAGAAATAATTTTATCTAATTCATCTTCACTTATAGTTTTAGCAGAAAAAATTTTATTACTAGTAATATTTGAAAAACTATAGGCTATGTTATTTGTATTTGGTGACAGGTTAGGTATTACTAAATTATCAACCACATTTATAAAATAGTTGTTAAAAGTTTCACAAACATCTTTAGGATCAGTGAAGAAATAATGAAGAAATAATTTTATCTAATTCATCTTCACTTATAGTTTTAGCAGAAAAAATTTAATGCAATACTGTACAGTACATTTCGATAGGTGTATTGTGTTTACCCCGCAAGTCAGGTCGAGGTTATGACAACGGAGATGATGCGTTGTTAGCGTTAGCGTGTTGTCGATAATAAATGGTTTATTACCATTAACCACTAATTTAACATTACTACATTTAACATTGTCATCATTTCTAATTTCCTTGTTAACTACTTTCCAGGTAGACTTACTAATATTATCAGATTTTTTATTTGATTCTCAATGTACTATTTTTTTGTTTCCAATACATTTTTATTGTGAGACTTTTTTTCTGCTTGAGTAATTTCTTAATTCCAGCATTCTTTGTAAATCTAGCAGTTTGGCTTAAGTTTCTAATATCATTTTTCTCTTTTATTAATTCAGGAGTTATCCACCTTTACTTTGCAACATTGACTCTACTTTTAATCAATGGAAAACATAAATTGAAATAAAACATTAAAATGTTATGAAATACATCATACTTATTCTCTACAGTGGAGTTATATACATCGGTCCAAGTCTCATTAGACAACATGTTTTTAAATAAGTCGATATTTTCCTTCGTAAATTTTCTACTCATGGCAGTGATTTTACTTACAGACACATTATCACTTTTTATATTTATTTTTAGGAACTGGGCATCATGATCACTTAATTCTGTAATCAAACCTTCAATTATCAGCATATCATTTGGTAAATTAGTAATAATGTTGTCAATAGCACTTTCAGATTCACAAGTTACCCTGGTTGGAAAATTTACAAGATATTTCATTCTATGCTGAGTTAAAATATTACATAATCTAATAAAGCTCTTTTTAGAACAATTTAGTGCATCAATATTTATATTGATGCACTAATTTGTCAGACAGTCAGTCGCTACTGATTTGCTTAAGAAGGTGCTTTGTTTAGTGACCTCTTGCGTTTGTGCGTTTATAAAAAACTTAATTTTAAACATTAAAGTGGTTTAATTGCGTTATTATCCATTTTTTAAGTCAATTTATTTTCAAGTTAAGTGTTAGTAAGAATTGACGGAAATTTATTAGGTCATAAAATGGCTAGTGTGTGCCAAAAACGAAAACATGTTGTGTTGAGCATACAACAGAAACTCGAAATAATAGAAAAACTTGAAAAGGGACACTCAGTGAAGGTTTTGGCTAAAGATTACGGAATTGGCGAGCAAACAGTGCGAGATTTAAAAAAGAAAAAAATGAACTTCTCAACTTTGCGTGTGCTTTTGATTCGTCGTCGGGTATGAAAAAAAGAAAAACAATGAAAAAGTCCACCTACGACGAGTTAGACAAAGCCATGGTACAATGGTTCAGCCAACAGCGGGCTCAAGGAAATCCGATCAATGGACAGATTTGCGCTGAAAAAGCAAAATTTTTTTTTTGAAGCTCTGGGGCTGGAGGGCAATTTCGATGCGTCGTCTGGATGGCTGACCAGATTTAAACAGCGTCACGGCATAAGGGAACTTCTAATTCAGGGCGAGAGTTTAAGTGGAGACAGTGCAGCCGCTGAACAGTTTCATAATGAGTTCAATAAATTTGTACTCGAGGAAAAACTTTTACCCGAGCAAATATACAATGTGGACGAGTCAGGAGTGTATTGGAAGTGCTTACCTACCAAAACACTCGCATTTGAAAGTGAAAAAAGTGCCGAGGGCCATAAAGTAAGCAAGGAAAGATTTACAGCGATGTGTTGTGCAAACGCTACAGGCAATCACAAACTTAAAATGCTCGTCATCGGAAAGGCCAAAAAGCCACGTTCCTTTAAAGGGACTGTCGCAACTAACCTGCCAGTTGTATATTACAATTCGGCTAAGGGCTGGATGAATAAGATAATATTCAAACAGTGGTTCGATCAACACTTTGTTCCCCAAGTCCGAGAGTACCTCAGGTCAAAAGTCTTGCCTCAAAAAGCCGTCTTGGTCTTAGACAACGCCCCCTCTCATCCGAATGAAATGTGTCTGAAATCAGAGGATGGGAATATTTTTGTGAAATATTTGCCTCCGAATGTGACAGCCCTTATCCAACCAATGGATCAGGGCGTCCTGGCGTGCGTTAAGCGGAACTACCGCTCTAGTGTGCTTTGCACGTTCATTGAGGAAGGAAACGACCTCAAGACGTTTTTCAAGAACTTCAGCCTCCTTGATGCAATATATGAGTGTTCAGCTGCGTGGGAAAAGGTAAGAAGTTCTACTCTTACTAAATCATGGAAAAAAATATTCTCTGACATTTCGGAGGATGAAGACTTCGCTGGATTTGACGACGCCGCAATCGAGGCTGCAGAACTCGCTACGATCGCAAACCACGTAGAAGGCGGGGAAGCTGTCGACCAGGAAAACATCGTGGAATGGTTTCAATGTGACAATGACCTCCCAGCTTTTGAAACAATGACCGACGACGAGATAGTACGATACGCACAGGGGGAGGAGTTTGGAGATGACGCAGGCGAGGAAGGGGAAGGAGAGGGGCAGGTAAGCATTGGAATAACACACGGCGCAGCACGTCACCATGTTGAATGTCTGCTCGACTATTTGGAGGGTCAGAGCGACTCCTTGTTGTGTGACAAACTGACACTTCGAAAACTGCGTTCTGCAATTATTAAAAAGGAATCGAATTTGAAACAACAAAAAACTCTCACGGAATATTTTGAACGTGTTTAATAGACAGTTTACTCCATTAAGATATAAATAAATATTTTGTTTAATACTTAGTACAATTTACGTTAAGAAAGCTAAGATCCTAAAATGTCTATCTATTCGTATTGTAAGACATAATTTTTGTAATTGAGTAAATATTGTCTTAAATGTTGTTTAGTTATAACATGTAACATTAAAAAGTAACTGATATTGTTCTTTAACGTGTTTTGTTCAATTTATTGAATACCTTTGCTTTAACCGTGATTTTGGGTTATCCGTGACGATTCAACCAGTCATTACCCCGGTTAATCGGGAGTTGACTGTACACTAAGTGTGACCACGGCTCATTTAGCCAGCCACCATGGTTTAAGAATAATAACATAAATTCTGCGGTGCAGAGCACCTGAGTCAGTGTAAGTAAAAATCTAAACGCTACAATTAAAATTAGATGTCTCTTTAAAGAGCTAAATCCAGGGTGCTAAGCCATTTCAGCCCAGCTTCACTTGAGCTATGCAGACCGGTCAATCCTTCGGGGAAGGCACTCAGTGGGCACTCTTCGACTATGTGTTCCATAGTTTGATACTCTGCTCCGCAGTCGCATGACTGGTCTTGTGTCATTCCCCATTTGTACTTCCAATAATTACATCCTCCCACTCCAGTGCGGAAACGATTGAGTATAGTCCACTGCTTCCGAGGAAGATTCATACCACCTACCGCTACGGTCGGGTCAGCTATCAAGAAGTGGTTCCGACCTTGAAAAGCGTCCCAGGAGGAAATTATGTTACTTTTCTTACCAGTAAGTCCAAAGTTACTGTCATCCCTTTTGAGGCTAATACTAGAACAGGCCAACTGCTGATATAGGGCTAATAAGCTGAAGAGCTTGTTTTGTCAGTATTCTTCTTCAGGGACTCCGACAAAACATAATCTTATTTTCACTCTCTAATGATCGGAATAATGATGGTCTCTGATGCTGGTACCGTAGTGATTTTGCTCAATGTGCCTAACTGTTGGGTATTTATTTGGACTCAAAACTTTCATAGCATTTGCATGTAAATTTTTATGTAGACCTAAAGCACTAAGTAGGGTGATACATTTGATGAGGAAGCTTATAACATAACCTCTTACGAATGCATGAGAATAGTCTACTTCGCCTTGTTTCAGAATAGAACAACGTATAGGATTTTACTTTGGGGTGATGTGAGTAGCATAGACATAAACTTAGTCCTCATTGTCGAAAAGAAAGTG
This sequence comes from Neoaliturus tenellus, assembly GCA_030545055.2. NCBI lineage: Eukaryota > Metazoa > Arthropoda > Insecta > Hemiptera > Cicadellidae > Neoaliturus > Neoaliturus tenellus. Next base: position 245,653,169 of record CM061531.1, on the reverse strand, counting down.
TTAAGATTCAGGACTAATAATGATTATAGAGCCCACTGTAGACATAGTGAAAGGACCTGTGACTAACTTATACAAGCCTACGGTATATTAACTTGCATTGCGTGTCGAGAAGAATTTTCAATCTTTTGTTGGCTGCACTTCCGCAGACGCCCGGTGGAACTATCGAATGAAAATTATCGAACGAGTCGATTGATATATCGACTAAAAATTATCGAGATGTACAATCGAATTTATCCATAATTCATGTATAAAAATATCGGGTGTTGAAAAGATCCAATAACATCTGCCATCACTCAAACCATAGAATTGTCATGGAGGGCCATAAAAGTAATTGAAAACAGGACTCAAATCATCTACCATCTATCCGACCGCATCTAGGATTAGCTGAATACCTGTTTAAAAGAAACGTTTTAAGTCGACAGCTGATCCATTTGTGCATTTTTTAATGCCACAAAAAGTCTATTATTCCAGTACCGGTAAATGAAAAAGAGGGATGTTTTCTTCATAATATAAGATAATTTTTAAAGGTTGGATATTTTGTTATTTGTTTTTTTTTTTTTTGTTAAAATTTTGACTGTAGGTTATGTTGAACCTTAATCATGTTGGTGTTTATACTTTTTAATCAACTTAGTAAGGCCTACAATATAATAAAATCTTTGCTAAAAACTTTTACTTTAATTATAAACTACCATGATAAAATTTGAGTTACGAATAACCCGTATTCATAAAAGATACAATAATTTACTGTTTGAATACGACCAATATATCGATTGACTTGTTCGATAATTTTCATTCGATATTTCCACCGGGCGTCTGCGGAAGTGCAGCCCTTTTGTTCTGAACAGGCATGTCCAGTGCATGACTATATTTACTAGGTACGTATTGCATGTGTATCAAATTCTACATGAATGCAAGTGTGTGTGCCTAAGTTACATGACTTGCCTAGATTAGCCTAAATTGGATTAAGATTACATATTAAGATAAGTTAAATCTTGTATTTATTAAATGAACTGTTTATTTTCTACTTTCTGTAGGAAGACCTTCTTATAAAGGAACCTACTTGTATGTTTTAGTTGATTTATTTGAATTTTAGTGCAGCCTAGAAATACTATACAGTGTATATAGGTACAAGTTCAATTGCATGTAGTACATGTTCAGACAGGGAATTTTGCTGGAAACATTAGTGGGTAATTTTTGTTGATAAGAGTCGGTAACCCTGTTCTGGGAGAAAATCCCCATAAAAAACCCCACCCCACTATCAAATAAAATCAAATAAGGGGTTCATATAAAATCAAATATTTTAATTAATAGTCAACAAAACCTTTAAAAATGTGTAGAACATTTGAGGGGTTGAATAGGCCTATCTTAGATAATACCGTAGGCCTACCCTAGCAGTTTTAGAACTTAAGTAGCCTACCTGTGACCACCTATTAGGCATACAGGCCTAATAGGTGGTAAAATACACAATAGGCCTACAATAAAATAAGCCTACCTAATACAATGGCAAAAGGTAGCCTAGTACCATGAACTTTTGTTTACTTGTTATTTTTTAGCTCCGGAAGGGTTAAGCCTATTGAGATCAGTAAAATTTAACTTTTATATTTGGTGGACTGTAAGAATAGGCCCTACAGTAACTTATTGAATTATTTTTAGGACCAAACCATTTTTGTCAAGTGCTAGCCTAGAGGTTAGAAAAAAGATAAATTCTGGGCCTATAGCCTACCCTATCTTAGTTCTTAATGCAAGATCCTGGGGGACAAAAAAGGACTCATTTAAAAAAAAATAGAAGTCTAAGTAGGCCTAGGCTTACTTATTTCAATACGACTGAACATTGAAAAATAGGCCTATCATTCTACATATCTGTAAGTTACCTCAGTCACAATTGAATCCAGGATCATGAACAAAGACATATCAAGACTGGTATTCTTAAATACTAATTATTTTCCTAAAAGTTGGTATACTTACAATGATTTTAGATTAATTCATGACGCATTTAAGTTATGAATTGCGCGCCAATCGCGAAATAGCTCAGATAAAAATCACTTTTTAAGCAAAACAATAAACAAACGGGTTTAGCACACCACCACATCTTGACCCCCAAATATCCGGAACTACCGCGTAAACATAACCACAATCGTATAGCTTTTCAATTTTAAAACTAATCATAGACGTTTTCGAGTCATCTACTTGATTGTAATCAAATATATATTTAAAGGGTTGAGTAATTATATGCAAACAATAAGCCACAATCACGTCAATGTTCGAGGTTTAACAAACGGCCATCTTCATTTTGCCAATGCCATTACAATGTTGCCATAATTGCAGAATGTTTAGAGAAGCCAGAACAAATGCTGCCAACCACATAACAACCGTCAAATAATGCACGAAATGATTTATTATTTTGACATTCGAAATTGGATCATTAACAAAACAATAAACACGGACCTCTTTTTTATTATTATTAATGACGAGACTAGATAAAATATGTCTATGGATAGGCAGTGAAGTTTGATTACAGTATTAATTTACAATATTCATTTTGTTTGAAATAATTGTTAGTACAAAAATTATTTCAAGTTAAATCTTAAAATAATTAAGTAAAGGTGAATGCGGGAATCTTAAATGTTTATTTAATTTACACACAATTAAAATAAATTTTATTCGTGATATTAGAAATTACATAAGTAATAATTAATTACCTAAATTAAATAATTCAGTCAATTAAGTTTAAAGATGGGAAATCAGCTCATATGGGAATGCCTTCAAGAAAGCACGCAAGTTTTAACTTACAGCCATATTGTTAACGATTTATAAAAAAAATCGCAGTTCCTTATCGATTTTTGAAAATTTCATTTTCATTCAAGTTCTACATCTGTGGGATAGGCTTGATTAGGAGAGGTCATTGGTATATCACGAGAAACGCGAGTTCCTTTACGATTTTTAAGTACAGCTCATTTACCAAGCTTTATTGTGTCGCGAAAGAATAATGAATGCTTTTTGTAGCAAGTCTAAAATTGTACTTGAGCACGCTCCCCCTCTAACTTCTGATGATTGTGAAGGCCGTCCCAATAGCCGAGCCTTGGGTAGAGGAAGGAGGGAGGGTAGTAGAGAAAACAGAGGGGAAGAGAGTGGAGAGGGGAATCAGGAAATTGAGGGGAGGACGGGGGGAGGGAGTTCCCCTACAATGATCACTAGCCAGGATTCAGCTCACGTGAGAGATAACACGAACAGTTTTACTGTGTGGAACCGTGCAGTCTCCCCTGTAAATAATATAGTTTGGTAATCAAAGTGATAAAACTAGTGATGTGAACCGCAGGAACTCGCGAATGGACCGACCCTCGTTATCTCCTCCGTGTATCGCCGCATGGATTAATCTGCTAATTATTCATTGGGATAATTCGGTAATGTAATATTTAGTACTGAATCGTTTAAAGCGCGGATGTGTATTGGATAGTACATAATATCTGCAGGCATGCAACCATGATTCTCTACAAAATGGTATGAACAAAATGCGTAATCTGAAAACACTTACCCGTGGTGTAACGTGCCTATGTCCTACGGGGCCCACAGAACACAAAACAAGTATTCCTTTGCTCCTATTGGACATGACGTCACAAACACAAATGCAATGCAATCGATCGAGTGACATGAGTCAGATTAAAGCTTTACAAGTTCATTAATTTAATCATGAACCATTGTAGAATGTTTTTTGGTTGAATGTATAATAGGTTATTAGTCCACGATTTTGTTTTAGAATTTGAAAATAGAAATCTCTTTTTTAATTCAATTGTAAATGTAATTAAATGTATAGTGTCAATGTCAGGACGGTCACAGAAAAGTAGTTCGCGATTTCGTGGGTTGACACTGCAATGTTTGGGAAAGTACTGAAGGGACCAAGTAGTGGTGGGATGTGGTTGAATTTTTTTAGAGCTGGAGGGGCTTCTTAGTAACTAAAACCATGAAATAGATTAGAAGGGAGGGAATTTGATTGAAGCTCCGATGGAAAGTTCAACCGAGCCGTGGTGGGGTGGGCGGCGGCTATCGTCCGACCATAGCATTCTTGATTTGATACCGAGGGGGCGTGGCTTATTTTGATTGCACACATTCATGACAATATCCTAAAAACGGATCTCGTTTCCTTTCATGTATTAGATCTTCAAAATACAGAGGAGTTTCTTGCGTAGCCACCTCCGTCGTAGTCGGGGTTTATTCCTCGACGAGTAACCGGGGTACCGAGTTTCGGTCTCTTTCTGACGTCGACTCTAATAATCATCGGACCAGCAAGACAGAGATCTATATTTTTACCGTACTGTTATTTGTATAAATCTATAAAGCTAAGATTTGTTTAAATACCTTTCCTGTTTTCCCTTAAACATGTGTTATTAGCATATTACAACTTTATATTACACCCGCTTGATTAATAATAGACCATGTGAGGTAAAAACCAAGGTTAAACTTTCGAGTTTTGATGCTATAAACACGCAAATAAACGTTAAAAAGTGAGTATTAAAATTTTTATACTAAAACTACGAATACACTATTTTTTCAGTAATAAGTAGGACCTAATTTACTTTCAAGCAGAGACTAAACAGTTTTAGCCTAGGCCTACTAACTTATAACTTAGTCCGTAATAATTTTTGAGTTAGCTTACCTAATGTCAATCATTAACTGTGATCCAAAAACTGTAGGTCTCACAGCATAAATTCAACTAGCCTAGGTTTGGTACAGTAAGAACTTACCTCTTTAAAACTTGCTTCATAGAAACCAAGTTTGAACGTAGGTTAAAACAGGCCTATTTTTGTAAAGATAAAGGTAGCTATTAGATATTTAGGCAACTAGAATAAATTGAGTTGTTATTTACCTTGAGTGGATTCAGTTTGATTCCTTAATGGAATGGAGTTTGCTGTGAAACTGATGATGTGGGACATACCTACCTAACTTAGGTCTAGGCCTAGGCCTAATAATGATTTAGGGGGAGTATTCTTGGCCCTTTGACATTTCTCTTTCTAGGCCTACTTTAATTAACCCTCAAGGCGTTCAATGTTACACACCCCCCCCCCCCCCCAAACTGAGTGTTACTCTTTTTTTAGATTTTGCAGATTTAAATTATTAATAAAAAAATATTGCCTATTTTATAACCAAGTACCTAGCCTAACTTACTATAAATATGTTAAGTTAGCCTATATGAAAGTAGGCTAGATAATACTCCCCCGTCGCAGGCAGACCTGCGTACTCAGCGAATTTCCAAATTAGTAATTTAATTTTGGCAAGATAAACCTGTTAACCAAATATCATCAACATGCCATAAATAGGGAAATAAATGTCTATTCTCCTTATGATAAATATAGGGAAAGAGTATGCAGGTATGCCTGCCATGGGGAAACACTAAAAGTAGTTTTTTAGCATAAAAAAAAAATAGTTCGACCATATGAAGCCATATACTAAGTTTCATCAATATCTGTCCCATTGCTAATGGAGTTTGCCTATTCTCCATATGATTAACATGGGAAAAGAGTATGCAGGTTTGCTGCCATGATAAGCACAAAAACCAAGATTTTTCACCATAAATAGATGAATCTTAACCAAATGAAGCTGAATACCAAGTTTCATCCAAAAATATTGGTTAATAAGTGAAATATTAACACATTGTTATTCTCCATAAGATTAACATTGGAGCCCCAAAATACAATGTACTGTCCTTTAGACTTTTTAATATCTCGGTAACCAATGGAGATAGAGCAAAGCTTCAAAATACTAAATTGTGTGTGTTTTTTTGAGCTAAATCCAATGGTCAAAAATAAAAATTTTAAATTTTTTAAAATTACGCATGAAAAAATGCGAAAAAACCCATTTTTGGGGTACAAAACCCCCTAAAAACTAACCCCTTCCGGTAGTTCGATATGTCTGGTTTACGAACTCATCCAAATAAACGTAGGAATACACATCTCTACCAAATTTGGTGTCGATCGGTACCATTTTTACGAGAGTTATTGTGTCTAGGGACACATACATATATATATACATATATACATACATACATATATAATATATATATATATAAAAATTTTAATGACTATTATTTTTGGTCTCTGGGCACCTAAAAAATGAAAAAGTAACATGGTCCCCGGGCTTAGGTCTTACCATGAGACCTACGGTAATAGCTTATTCCCCTATGGGAAATTCCTCTAAAATTGACTAACTTAAATTAAAAACACAAAAATTTTTAACCTTAGCCTAAGACTTACTCTTTGTTACCTCGTATTGAAAGTAGGCTACAGGTTACAAAATAAAAAATACCCCCGTCGCAGCAGCAGACCTGCGTACTTAGCGAATTTCCAATGGAATTTTGGTATATTTTCTATTTCCCCATAAAATCCATGGGAATGAGAGTATGTAGGTTTGCCGCCATATGGGTTTGTTGGTAAATATAAGTTAAACCCTACCTAGTGAATGTACATACCAAATTTTATCAGGTTATGGTGTTCTTTTTATTTTCCCCATAAACCCCATAGGAGTGAGTATGTAGGTTTGCTGCCATATGGGTTTTATAAGCAAATATAAGTTAAACGCTTCCGAATGAATGTTCTTACCAAATTTTATAAAGATATGTCAATAAATAAGCAAGATAGAAGGTTTTCTTGATTTCCCATAAGAATAACATGGAAAACATAGTTTTTGGATTTTCTCCATAACCATTTAAGCTAGGTAAAAAATTAAAAATACTAGATTGTTTGTTTTTTTAAGCTCTTTTAAATGGTTTAAGTTAGTAAAAAAAGCCAAAAACCCATTTTTTACCATTTGGAAACCCCATAAAACCCCGTTCCCATGGTCCGATCATTCTGGTTCGCGAACTCAATCTAGTAGATGCTGGCTTACACCCCTGTACCAAATTTCATCAAAATCGGAGGTTCCGTTCAAAAGTTATTGTGTTCACGGACACATACATATACAGTGTGTTCATTTTTTTAGGGCCACCATTAGGATCTCGTAAACCGTAAGAGATACAAGGAAGGTTAAATTAGCAAAATTGTGCGTAATAATGAGCTGAATAAAATGGTGAAAAAACATTTAAGGTATTCCCTCTAATTCGTTCTCTACGCTCGAAAAACCATTTTTACCCTAAAACTAAAATTGCACATAACTCGCTTATTTTTCAAGTTAAAAAAAAATTTTGAGATGAAAGTTGCTTCAAATTTTGCGTAGAATTTAATAAAGTGCATAAAAATTTTATAAAATTTGTCATTTTTTATAAACGTTAGTCAAGTTTAAAATTTGTAATACACACATGGTTATTTTTCTCATTCATGTGATAGACCTTTTTTTCCTGATTACAAAAATACCACACATGTGGCATTTTAATCATTAAATATCGTATTTATCAAACAAAATGTTAATTTTACGTCATTATTTTACATATGATGTATACTGGCTTTATCTTACAATCTTTTTAAGTGATTAAAAAATAAACAATTAATGAAATATTCGTCCTTTTCTCTAATTAGTATTGGGATTATTAATTAATTCATGGTTAACATTTTAAAATTATAATTAAATTGAAAAAGTGGATATAATGAATTTTTGTATCATAAAAAGTAATATCAGTGCCTTTATTTGTTTAACAGCTGATTATCCGGTATTGTTGCGGTTTCCGGTGAATCAGCTGTTTCTAATAAACGAGAGGTTCTGTAGGAATCAGCTGTTCCGCAACGTATTGTTGTAAGATAAAGCCAGTATACATCATATGTAAAATAATGACGTAAAATTAACATTTTGTTTGATAAAGACGATATTTAATGATTAAAATGCCACATGTGTGGTATTTTTGTAATCAGGAAAAAAAGGTCTATCACATGAATGAGAAAAATAACCATGTGTGTATTACATTTTTTTTAACTTGACTAACGTTTATAAAAAATGAAAAATTTTATAAAATTTTTATGCACTTTATTAAATTCTACGCAAAATTTGAAGCAACTTTCATCCCAAAAAAATTTTTTTAACTTGAAAAATAAGCGAGTTATGTGCAATTTTAGTTTTAGGGCAAAAATGGTTTTTCGAGCGTAGCGAACGAATTAGATGGAATACCTTAAATGTTTTTTCACCATTTTATTCAGCTCATTATTACGCACAATTTTGCTAATTTAACCTTCCTTGTATCTCTTACGGTTTACGAGATCCTAATGGTGGCCCTAAAAAAATGAACACACTGTATATATATATACATATATATCAATTTGAACGAACGGTGTTTTTGGCTTCTAGGGACCTCAAAACGAAAAAGTATCATGGTCCCGGGCTTAGGTCTTACCGTGACTACTACCGTAATAGCGTATTCCCTATAGGGAAATTCGCTAAAAGTACAAATAAACTATCTTATGTAACTTTGCTCCCCCCTGAAATAATTTTAGACTAAAATAATTACACACATAATCAAAATTTCAAGATATACATTTTGTTTAAAATTTTATGGAGAACAAGAAAAAATATAAGTAGGCCTAGGCTAGCCTAACTTAGTAGCCTATCTAGGCAAGAAGCATTTAAAAAAAAAATATGACGAACAAAACAAAATAGGCCTATGTCTAGGCTTGCCATACGTCCCGGTTTGACCGGGACAGTCCCGGATTTTAGCTGTTGTCCCGGTGTCCCGGCCGGTTTTGCTTTTGTCCCGGTTTTTTGTAAAAGTTGAGAAAACAGTAGATTATTAATAAAAAATAGCATTTTTTGTTTGTTCAATTTCTTAAAATGAATGCTTTTTTAATTTTAACAATGAAAAGTACTATTATTAAATTTGCATGACGATTCAATTCGTAGAAGGCAATCAAATTTAAAGTCAAAATAATTACGTCCGAGAGGTGAGGGGGGTAAAGATTGTCTGGGGGCAATTCTAGTGCTCTAGGAAAAAATAGACATACTATTTAAAAAGGTCTAATCCAGGAAATTTCAGTAACAAAAAAGGCAATTTATTAATTATGCAAATTTTTTTATCAAAAAATGTGTTGGTCCTATGTTATGTTTTGAGCACTTTTTAGAATAAAAAGCTAACAAAAAATATGCAACTGCTTTAATTTAATTTTTTATTTAATTAATTAATCATTCGTACATAATATAAATATTTTAAATTTTCCAGACTAAAATAAAATATTGTATGTATGATCAAAAAGTTTATTCTAAAATATTTTAAATCCAAGCTTAAATTTTGCATAATTGAGACCACCGTATCGTTCTCCATTTACGCCCGGGGGGGGGGGGGGGGCAGGTAGTTGGGTTTCATACTATGTGTCCCGGTTTGGTCCTGTAAAATTATGGCAAGCCTACCTATGTCCTACAGTACTTAGGTTTACCCTAATCCCATAAGAACTCATGCAAAATCAAACAAGGAACATTAGGACACTGTAAGAGAGGACCATGTGGTCCTAATGTTCGCCTCAATAAAGAAGTATTTTCATTCATTCATTCAATTCCTACTCATATTTATGCATATAAATTCGATGAAACATATTAAGCTTAAGTTACTCCAATAATGTAAATTAACACTTTTAATCACCTTAACACCATTTGTAAAATGCATATTCCGTTGTTTCCCATTTTAGTCTACTTTCCATCTTGATATTTCACCATCTTTCTTTCCTTTCTTTTTGGCACTGTCTTACCCTTATTAACCTAACCTGATTGGACGAAGCCATCCGGCAAAAACATTTTGACGGGTCCTATGTCGCAGAGGTCGATGGGATATACAAAACCAAGTGTATCTAAATTTGGTTCTGCTTGCTTTATGTGCCAAGATAGATTTCTTCCATGGCTATCTGTACATAATAGTAATTTTAGCTTATTTCTTGTTTCTGGAGTCACATACTCAGCCTGCATGTCAATATTGTCATCTCTATGTACATTACTTTCATGACCAAGAAATGTTCTTTTAGAGGCTTTTGTTCTTATAGTAGATTTTATTTGGGTTTTTTCATTGGAGTCATGAATTGAAACCAAAACGTTGTCTGCTTCCTTTTCCGTAGTAGAGAGGATTTGAAACCGATTTGGTGTAACAAAATTAATCTCATTTACTTTTTTATTTAAATGAGGTAAAATTTTGGGAGCTTTCCTAGACGACAATTCATTCAGAGGAGTAAGAATTGACTTTTTATTTACAAAACTACTTCTGTTACTGATTTCCTTAAGTTTATTTTTTACTTCACTTAAATTTTCTTCCAGTTTAATGATTATTGCTTCCTTATTTAATAATAAATTCTGTAACTGAATTTTTTCCCTTTCCATACTTTCAATTTGTTTTTGTAATAAATTACAAAAATAAATTACTTGTAATAAATTACATTCAGTTAAATTGGCAGGACCACATTAACAACACACATAAAATCTCTAGAATGAACAATGTCATTTAATATGTAAGTTAATGAAGCAATGAATACCCTGCCTAAAATGACATATTTTGCATTATTCCAGACACACATTTTATTTGTGGTATAGGGACACTCTCCTCATTCAAAAAATATTCTTTTATTACAAAAAAAGTTCTTGCACAATTGAGGAGTTTGGTGGAAAAACGACCTCAGTCCAAAAAACGTGTTTTGAGATAATCGACTTTGAATATTAAAATTATGTTTCATAGGCTCTTACCAAATTGCATTACTCTTCGAATTCTTATACTACGCAAGATACATTCTTTTAGATTAAGAATATAATCTTTGTTTGCTTATATGTCCTTTCTATCAAAAGTTATTGAACAAAATATGAAGCAGAGTCAGAGGTCGTTTTTCCTTCAATCCACTTTTTCAATATTAAAAACTTAGATTTTATGCATTTAAACTCATCAAAATGGATTGAAATAAGGTAAAATAAAATATTTATTCAAACTAAATTTATTTGAAATAAAATATAATAGGTCTAGCAACGATTTCATTCATTAAAACTTAAAATAAACTTGTAGAGATACAATGGTTCATAAAAGACTTTACTTAAAGAGTTTAAACATTTAAATAACAGATAGCTCGTTTAAACATCAATTTTCACACAAAGAAAACCAATACAACGTTTAGCAATAACCCATAATGTTTGTCTGCACAAGACTGTTTCCCCCAGCTGAAGCCAGGCTGCCTCTTAACAGTTGACAGCATTCAGAAAAAAATTCATAACTCAGTGAAAACACAAGATATTGACATGAAACAAACACTGCTGCAAAGAGGATTAAATGACGGACCATTTTAAGCGTTTTACCGAAAAACGACCTCAGTCACCTGAGGTCGTTTTTCCACCAACCTCCTCAATTGTGGGGCTGGTGCTTTGGATCACTGTCTTCGTCTCTTTATCAGACTTAGAATTATGACAATTATAATCTTGTATATTTATATACATTTCATATTATTGTACACAAAATCTAATTTAAATATATTTTCAAGCAGACTTGACATTCCTTGTAGATTAACGAAAACCGGTAACAGTCACTTAATAAATAGTACAAATTTTTGTAATGAACTACCTTTGTCTGCAAGTCTTGTAAGTTTTAAAATATTTAAGACAAAACTGTAGGAATAGCTCACAAACAAGCAATTCATATTAAAGCATAGTAAATTAGTTCTTGGATTGTGATATAAAGATTGATGTTGTATTATTGTAAAACATATATTTTAGTTAATTTTGACCATATGTCTATTCCTTGTAAAAGGTCAACGCCAATAAAGTTCTTTAATTTTTTGTCTTTAGTAGTCACCTTTTCTACAGTCCAGTTAAAAAAAATTATTAAAAAATTCAAATTCCAGCAGATATATTGCAATAGAGGATAAAAGTTTTGTTTCTTAAATACATCCAACACATTTTACCACCTGAAACACTCCTGTAAAGAAACGTTATGTATACATAAAAAAAATTTATTTATACATAAAAGTACTGCTTGTAAAAACTATTCAACAAACTTCCAAATTTTTTGTTGGATTTTTGAGTGTTTAGGGTTCTCCTATCCAAGACACCATTTTTTTTTATGAAATCTTAATTGTGGTGCTTGTAAAATCAAATCAAAATCTTTTACTTTCTCCTAAGATTTATAATGTCCTCAAAATGCTCTTAAATAAACCTCATTACTACCTACCCACTTTAAGAACTTATTCCTCACATTTTGATGAAATTAAAATATATATAGGCCTATAACTTTATATCAAACTGACTTGTCTTAAAAAAATTTTAATGTCATGAACAAAAAATTATTAAAATGCTTTTTACCCTCTAAGAGCTTTAAAACTCTGTGATACATAAACTAGAAAATATTCACACACATAATCCTACATTAAAATGTTCTGTAGGCTAGATACAGTGAAGTAGTATGACACAGTACATCTATAAGATATGAATTCTTCTGACCAACGCATAGCTACAGCATTGCAGTCACGTTGTTTCCAAGCATTACAGTTGGCTTCATGTGCACCTACATTCGGCAAAGGCGAGTGAAGTTTTACACTGACTAGAAGAACTGGAGAAGGCACTCAACTCTACTGGTACGACGTGTGGGGGTTTACATTGATCACCTCCGTTGTACTGGAACAACAACAGACATACATTTACACTTGTTCAAAGTTCAAAACAATTCTTTCATCATGTCTCCTGAAGCATGCAAACAACAGATGATCGGTATTTAAAAAAACTGCTTAAGACGTCAATTTAATTTTACTCCGTTTTACAAGTATCCTGAATTGCAATTTATTAGAGCACATGTCGTGAAGAATTAGCCTCTGGACCACTATATATGTTAGCATAAAAATATTTTAATTACGAGAGCCTGATCTGGTTTTGTAGCGACCAAGGTTTCGAACCTCAACGATTCATTTTAAAGCTAAGAAAATCAATAATCTATTTAACCCAGGCTGGGAGAAGCTTTGCCACACAACAAGTCGCATATTGCAATTTTAAATACTTGCCAATTTTGTGATGTAGTATGTGTTTTTAAATGTTCAAAATAATAATGAAGCTTCTTTTAACATTGATTAATTGTAAAATTTATGTAATTAGCTTGAAAATGAGTCTTTGAGGTTCGTAATCTTGGTTGCTACAAAAACAGATCAGGATCACTGACAGGCTCAGGTAATTTAAACCTTTTTATGCACATTATTATTATTATTTAAAACTAATCTCTAAACCTGTATGTTGACAAAAATGTTAATTTAGATTGATACATTTAGGAATAGGCCTATTTAATTTTTTGATTTGCTAATATAATTTGTTTAAGAAGCAGAATATAACTTAGTGGTACCTACCCCGCTGTAGAAATACCTATTGATTTGGTAAAATAATGATAAAGCTACGTCATTGTATTAAATATGTTAACATTAGATACACATACAAATTACATTCTACTACTCGCCTTTAATGTTTTTACTATAGCTCAAGATATTTTGCCCTTATGATAGGCAAAACCATATTATTTCATTTGAAATACCTCAATTTTAATATCTAAAAGTTGACAGTGATATTTTCAATTATAATATTAATTAAATATAAAATACATTAAATAATAGTCTACTGGTAACACTAAGCTCAAAGCTAGCAGATTCCAGTCACAAGGTTTAGTAAAATGGAATCCTGTTTCTAAAGCCTAGCAACAATGACTACATAAGGAAACCTATCGTCAATCATGACAACAGTGTCATGATTAACTTTGTTGATCAATTAATAGAAGTGCTCAAATTGAAAATCAAATAATAAAGCAAAACCTGAAACTGATTTAAATTCTTTCTTTTTAAAAACCTAAAGTAGACCTATTCTTCAAATTACTTGCTGGAAAGTAAATAGACTACCTCAACTGTCATGGTGAAGTTTTGTAAGAACAAATTAAATAATTGTTATTTGTATCCTATTTAAAACTAAAAGCCATAAATAAGCTTGCCACAATCTAATTAGGCCTACTTCAAATTAAGGGTAAGCAATGACAATTTAAAAAAAAGTAAGCAGAAAACTTGAGGTTAAGTAATTTAAGGGAACAAGAGTTTACCTCAGGACTAGCAACAATTATGAATTAACAATTATGAAGCTCAAGTAAGTTGAAATATCATGGAAAAGGTAACTTAGGTCAAGGGTAACAAATTAAGGTTAATAAAGATGTTCCTTAGGGTAATTAACACGTTCGCTACCACAAAATTAAAAACAAATCGTAACCACAGACCGCCGCCGCAACTTTGCGAGTTCGAGTTCTACTCAGAGTCCACAGCCGCAGATCTACGGCGGCTGGGCTCATTAAAATAGACTGCCGCCGCAGATCTGCGGCGATGGTTCCATGACACTAAATACAAAATTTCTTTGGTACGGTCTATTTTATAGGTTAGATAGCTTAGGCACGGTCTACGGGATTATTCGCCGCATATGTGTGGCGCTTGGTCTGTGGCTAGGACGATCACTGATGTCACTGGCCAGTTGGCTACACTTGTAGACAGATTCTATTGATTATATTCGTGGTCTGTGGCGCAAGTCACAGCCACTAGGGCCGGTCTACAGGGAAGTCAATGATTTTTTGGTCGGCTGAGGGAGTGGCGTGACTGCCGCAAATATGCGGCGGCTGGTATCGAACGTGTTAACGAAACAAAACTCAGGTGAATAGAGCAACCATCTAAAAGGTAAACTTTATCAGTGTTGGTGGCACTACTGTATGTGAGTTTAATTTTTCTCGACTCACTCATAGCTGCGTACTCTGAGTACAGTGGAGCCGTCGCCAAAGCCAAGAAATGTGTTCACTTGATAGAGACCAACAATATTAGTAATATCACAGAAAATTATATTTGGATCTTTATTAGCTGCTTTCATTCAAACAAATTTCAAAAATTCAATAACATTTGTATCAATTCTTTGTAAATAACAACCTAAATTTTTGATGAAAATGTATTCTATATTGAATGAATTGATGTTGCAATTTCTGATGTTACCCGGTACTCTCAGTAATTAAAAATTTGATTAATAAAAGAGAAAGCATACTTTTTTTATTGCAAGTGTTAGACAGTGTTCTTAGTGGTGAAATAGAATTTATAAATAATTCAAGGTGTATAGAAAGAATAGAGGTATGTTGTTGTTAGATGGTGTGATGTAGTTAGACTCGTCATTAGCGCTTTAAATATCGGGAGCTACAATCCAGTCTCTTACCGTCGGTTGCACGAGACGTGAGACAGCCCGCTAGGATTTGTGCTACACATGGGCAGTTTAACAGCCTGAATTTGAAATGAAGACCTTAGTAATGATTTGACTATAAATCATTATAATGGTTAATCCACGCCATGTTGCCCATATGTAGCACAAATTCTGGCGGGCTGTTTCACGTCTCGTGCAACCAACTGTACCATTGTTCAGTTATTAACTGATGAACTGTAGTTCCAGCTTTTCATCCAAAATAATAGTGAAGAGTCCAACTTCGTCATACCAGCCCAGCACACCTCTCTTTGTTTATGTTGGCCTTGGAAAGAATTAACTTTTAATGAACTGTATATTTCAGAATCATATAGAAAATTATATCCTTTGTATTATTACTTTTGTATTTATGATTTGTTATATCTTTTTATATTAAAATTGAAAACTGTGTTCTAGGCAATAGTTTTATTAAAGAAAACCAATGGGCCTGGAATTCAAAATAAAGGTAAAGTAAAGAATGAACTCTTGAAAGTAAATAAGGAAAAATTTGTGATGAATAAGAAGTTTCCATACAGAAAAAGACAACCTAGAGGAGTAGTATACATTTCTCACATACCTCATGGATTCTATGAAGAGCAAATTGAGGCTTACTTCAGTCAGTTTGGCAAAGTAACTAATGTCTCCGTTCCCAGAAGCAAAAGAAACAGATCTAAGGGTTACGCCTTTATTGAGTACAAACACCCTGAGGTTGCAAAGATTGCAGCTAAAACTATGAACAACTATTTTATATTCAATCGCTTACTTAAAGCAAAGTTCATTCCGCCATGTCAGCAGAAGCCTCATCTCTTTCGGATGGCAAAACAAAGTCGCAAAAATCGCCAAATTGCGGCAGATAAAGCAGCTCTTGCTGTTAAGCATAACCGAAAGGTGACGAATCGGCACCTAAAATTATGTCTAGAAGTAAAGTTTGCCTCAAGGCTGATGAAAAAGAAAAACCTATGGTTGAAACGAGCTGAAAAATTAGGTTTGAATAATGATGTTACAGTTGAAGAGGCCAATTTACAATCAATATTTGAAAATAATATGGAGACAAATATGAAAAAAGAGAATAACAAATCAGGGGAAGAAGTAACTGATATTTCACAATGTAAAGTGTCCTGCTTGTGTAGGAAAACCTATTCATTGGCCAATGACGATTTAATCCCAGATGTCTATCTCTCACCAGAAAGTGAAAAGGAAGGTTGTAAAAAGAGTTGTGCAAAAGACAAGGAAGCTTCTAAATGCACATTGAAGAAAAAACTAACCCCCAAAGAGAGAGTTACTCAGTAAGAATGAAGGAAAGAAAGTAACTATTTAAGGAGACAAAGACTTGTTTCAAAATGTTAAGTACAAGTTACTAGTTAGTTGTTGCCTAAAATAAATATATAGTCTATTATTTCCCAAGTAGACACAGATGACAAAGAAGTTGTTTTCAAAATCCTACCTGGTTTTGTTTAACATTTGATTAAAACTCGGAACATCATAAAGGGGACTATTGAGCATAAGATCGACACAGGAAAATGAAAAAAAGGTTTTCCGTCATTTGAATAATTTGCTATAATAATTTGAATAATAAGCATGCTACGAAGATGCTTTTTTCATAACCATGAAATTAAAGCAACTTGGTGAAAAACCATTTCCTACATATTAAAAAGGTTTTTGAGAAAAAAACAGACACTTAAACTCTTGAGAATCGTTCATGTTAGTTTAAAAAAATGAATGTTATGATAATATTGTAACTTTAAGAAAGTTGCCAGGATAAAAATTATCTCCATTCTAATGCAGACCATTCCTTTGATGTTTTTAGTAATGTCGGTTTTTGTAATAAATATATTTTTGTTATTGGAATAAATCAATATATTTTTATGAAATGTATGGCATATTTCAATTTATTGGGAACCAATTGGAAACCAATAAATTAAAAGTTCACTTAAAATTCCTTTTCCAATATGTCATCAAAGACCTAAATAATGAAAAACAACATCAACATGCAAAGACATATCCAATACCCCCCGTCGCAGCAGACCTGCGTACTCAGCGAATTTCCAAATTAGTAATATTAATTTTGACCAGCTAAACTTGTAAACAAAATTTCATCACCTGCTCATAAATAGGGAAATAAATGTATATTCTCCTTAATATAAATGTAGGGAAAGATTATGCAGGTATGCTGCCATGGGGAACACTAAAAGTAGGTTTTTAGCATAGAAAAAATTTATTTCGACCATATAAAGCCATATAGTAAGTTTCATCAATATCTGTCCATAAATAAAAGAGTTTGCCTATTCTCCATATGATTAACATGGGAAAAGAGTATGCAGGTTTGCTGCCATGATAAGTACAAAAACCAAGATTTTTTACCTTAAATGGATGAATCTCAACCAAATGAAGCTAAATACCAAGTTTCATCCAAAAATATTGGCTAATAAGTGAAATATTAACACATCCTAATTCTCCATAAGATTAACATTGGAGCCCCAAAAAACAATGTACTGTCTTTAGACTTTGTAATATCTCGGTAACCATTGGAGATAGAGCAAAGCTTCAAAATACTAAATTGTGTGTTTTTTTGAGCTAAATCCAATGGTCAAAATAAAAATTTAAAATTATTTAAATTTACATATGAAAATTGCAAAAAACCCATTTTTGGGGTACAAAACCCCCCAAAACTACCCCTTCCGGTAGGTCGATATGTCTGGTTTTCGAACTCATCCGAATAAACGTAGGATTACACATCTCTACCGAATTTGGTGTCGATCGGACCGTTTTTACGAGAGTTATCGTGTCTAGGGACACATATATACATATATATATACATATTATATACATATACAAAAATTTTAATGACTATTATTTTTGGTCTCTGGGCACCTCAAAACGAAAAAGTAACATGGTCCCGGGCTTAGGTCTTACCATGAGACCTACGGTAATAGCTTATTCCCTATGGGAAATTCGCTAAAACAAATGGACAAGTGGATATAATGATAGAGTGGACTATACAGACTATTTCCTTATCTTCCAATTTTGAAAACCAATCTTTTTCTTTATTAAAACTAGGGTCAATTGATTAAACATTAGTGCGATCTCGTCCAAGAAAACTTGATGAGGGATAAGGAACACAGCACAGGTAGCCCAGGTAGGTAGTGCGCATTTGCCTTGCTCTGGAATCCCCGTGGAATCTAACCCCTCTCCCACTCCTTTGTTTACATGTGTACACCGCAAATTTAAACCTCATTCGTCTGTTTGATCGGGAGGAGTGAGTTTTTCAGTTTGAATAAGGAGTTTTCGACCACCATAAGAGGCCAGCCTTGCCTTTTATATCACAGTTACCAGTACAAAAAAAAAAAAAAAAAAAAAAATGAAAAGAAGTGCGGAGAAATTGTGTGGCGGTGTATAAATTGCAAAAAAAATTCTTCTTTATGCCGTTCAAAGGAAATTTTAATATCTATGGCTCAGTAGTAAAAATCAAAACTATAAAGATTAATGAGATTTAACTTCTGAAAAAACTAAATTCCATTTTTAGCCCCTGAAATGTAAGATTCACTTAAGGTACATACCTTCGTCCAAACAGTTCAATATTGTATTCATCCCACGACTAATTTCGCTGCAATGGCAGCATTATCAGGTGGTTAAAATGTTTCATTCGAGAGGGAATCTTCGTATAAATATAAAATCGACAGTTATAAAACATGAACACGACACAAGAAAAACATTTAACTGCAACGAAACTTCAGGTAGGTCTACCGAGCACGACATAACCTCCAACGCCCTGGAACGAGACGGAGAGCAGACTGACGAGACATCACTTCACCCCTCCTACCCCTCTCCTGTTATCAAATGTTTGATGTGTGAATTGTCTTTCCTGCATTCCTATTGTTGGCTACAATTGAAAATAGAGTGAGATTTGAAGTTGAGCTGTTCATTCAAAATAAAATCTTTCTCATTATTGTTTCTGAAACCTTAAAGTAAATATTGAACCGTTCAATTGAATCCAGCCTACTTCCTTTCCGACAAATATGAATTATTTTAAGGCCATTATTTATGTGGTGCATGGTGTGGTTGGTCCGTCTTGTTCCGGTTGTGGCGTGGCGTCGGAGGTTATGTCGAAGCTTTTGTTACAATTAAATGTTTTTCGTATGTCACTCAGAGTTTAAGCTGCCGTCGCATTTGTCGCATTTTGCGACACCCGCCACGAAAAAGCGACAATATTCGGAGAGTCTGTCGCGATTTTGCTACAAAGATTTTACTATAAGTACGAATAACAAGAACCTCGATAATTACAGGTATTCAAATTTTAAGTTTTCTGTCATAAAATTATGTCTAAACTTGTTATTCACATCAAAGTAAACTACAGATTTAGTTAGTTAACCTCAATCTATAGCGTCATGATCTCAAATCAACTGCACGCAGACGCAACTGCAACTATACAGCATTTAGTCAAAATGCCTCGCCTCGTCTGTTGCAGTGTGTGGCAGGCCACACACTGCAACAGACGAGGCGAGGCAAGGCATTTTGACTAAAGGCGTCTTGAGTGACAGAGAGAGCATTGGCGCTTATGGAGCCCCACACACTGCAAGAGGCAAGGCGAGGCGAGGCGCGAAGACGCGGATAGGCGTCTTTAGTAAAAAAGTGCAGCAGGCAAAAATTTCGTTTCGTCGACAGTCACTCACAGTCAAAGCGACCTGCGCATGCGCAAAGTCACGTAACACCCCCGCACTCACCTGTCGTCTGTCTGTTCCGAGCAGATTTGGCCATAAAGACAATAATTAATGTAAATGATGATTCATAATCTCAATATTGTAATAATTATTAAAGAAGGGTACGGCCACACGAGCGTTTTTTCACGCACAAAGGCAGCATGAAAATACAAGAGAAATATTGGCAGCACAAAATGTCGCACACAGCGTGTTTTCCCGTAGCTCTTATATTGAAAATTGAATTATAAATTCAAGCAGCATGAAAATAAGCTAGTATTAAATTCGGTGAAAAAAAAAAAAAAAAAAAAAAACGCATGTGTGGTGTAAACATTTAAAATGATTTACTTATGATTGCCATTGAAGGTCCAGAGAGAAAGGATTTTAACTTTGAAGCTGTTTTTGCAAAATGGTTTTAGATTAGTCTAGATATTGTTGAGTAGGCCTACACCTACCTAGCCATGTTCATATGTTAATATTTGAATCCGGAGACAATTTGGAGTTTATGTATATGCTTAAGTACTTATGTAAATCTGTAACTTTATATGAACCTATTTTAACGTTTTAGAAATTAAAATAAAAAGTCATTTTGAACTTTTTAGTGATTTTATTTTAGGTAAAAAACAACAGCGTAAACAAAAATATTTTTACGGTAAAAGTATTGTTAACTGGTGACAAATTATACTACGCGCGATAAAGATGCTACAAAATTTTTCATTTTGCTGCAAGTATCCAAGAGCTTGTAGCATTTTTGCTCCAAGAAAATTTTCCCAGCTTAAAGCCTGATGTCACTGTGTTGTTTTAATGTTTTGTAACTGGCGATTTTATATTTGTGTGACGATTCCCTCTCGGATGACCCATTTTAACCACCTGGTGAAACTACCGTTGCAGCGAAACTAGTAGTGGAATGAATAAAATATTGAACTTTTTGGATGAAGGTATTAAGTCTTACTGAAAAAACGCGTCCATCTTTGAATAAAAAATTTTGATAATACAGGGTGATTTGTGGAAACCGGACGAATTTGGGACAGTTCCTGTATCGTTATTGCACTAGTTAGGGAGAAAGGGTTATGTCTTTGTCTTGAGTATGTCTTGCCACTTTTGTCTAAATGTATAAGTAATCATAATAGGGGGATTTTTTTCTAACAACACTTAAGTTAAAAACTGCACTTTTTTATAAAAAAACAACACAGCATGGCATATCTTCATTCAAAATTTAAAGAACAGTTGAAATGACACTCTTCTAAGCCGAAATACAATATGTTAAGATGAATAATCTTAATCATGTAATCATATTTATGAATAATCATCGTGTAAGAATAGTAAACACAAGCTTAAGCTTTCATGTTTGCGTGCAGATTGACCTGCTTCTGATTGAGACAGTTTTCTCTGTGACAATATTTTATGTTTCCACTACTTACGATTACAACAGAACCTTTAGTTTTTTATATATTTTAATTGTTCTTGTTGTTTTGAATGTGTAAAAATTGATCTTTACAATGGGCTTTAGCTATCGGTCTTTACAATGAGTGTCATTTCAATTGATCTTTAAGTTTTGAATAAAAATATGGTTTACTGTGTCATTTTTGTTATAAAAAATTTACAATTTTAACAAAATTGTTGTACAAAAAAAAAAAAAACAAGACACCATATTAACTACTTATACATTTAGACAAAAATGGCAAGACATACTCAAGACTACAACATAACACAAATCTCTCTAACTTGTGGAATAACAATACAACAACTTGTTTCAAATTCGTCTGGTTCCCGCAAGTCACCCCGTACTTTGTTATTTATTAGTCAAACAATAAATAATGTAAAACTTTTAATTTCATTGGGCTCTAGATATTTAAATTGAATGAGACATAAAATTTTGGGTGTCTATTTTGTTGACAAAAATATATATAAAATAATAAGCTTATTACATTTAACGTACTTGTTTTTTTGCAGTTTATACATAGTAATAAAGAAGTTTCTATATAGTTAAGTAATTGAGAGGAAGGCTTTAAAAAATTATAGAAGTAACATTTTTAGCATTGGATTGTTAGATTTAATGCTACATATAATACACTTTAAATTTATATATGGTTGTTTATGTTTAAATTGATTTATCTTTTCAACACTTTTACTTTCTCCCTCTATACCCTAGTATATGGAGAAAGTATTGTTTTCGTAAAATTTTTCGAATTAGTTTGATGATGTATATATCCATTTTGGAGCCCCCTTTCCCATATAAAGGTGTGTATATGGAGAAAGTATTGGTTGGATCGTCAAAATTTTAGAATTTGAGTGGTTGGTAAATTTATCCATTTTGGTGCCCCCTGAATCCAAAAAAGTGGGTTTCAGAGTGATGTCTGTGTGTGTGTGTTTGTCAGGATGTAAACAGAGCTAGAGAATGCCCCAATGGTCCGATTTTAATGAAATTTGGTGTATAGGTCCAAATCTACGATAATTCCAGACGTTTTTTTAATTTTTGATTTTTAAAGGTAGTTTACCCCTAAAATCCCTCAAAAAACGTAAAAAATTTCTCAAAAATGGCTCTTACGGTTTTGATTAAAATTTTGTAGTTTATTAAGATTAAAATGCTGAATAAAATGACACCACAAGCATTTCCGAGAAAATGCGCCTCCAAAAGAGAGCAAAATGTGTTAAAAAATCAATTTTTGGTATTTTAAAAATCTAGCTGTTATATTGAAATACATTTTACTTATCACCATTAAATCAAGCTCAAAAAACTAAATAATCCAGTATCTTTAATTTTTGCTCTATGTCAAGTGATTGCAGTGAAAATTCTATTTTTTTTTTTAGTGGTAAACACAGTACGTTGTTAAAAGTCACAGACTTGTGTAGAGTCAAACTCGTGCTGCTCAGCTGGTAGCCATCCGACTAAGCCATCAAGACATTAATGTTTTGAGGCTTTTAACACCTTTTTATATTCTTGGGAGAAAGTATGTGTCAGTTATCTGATACTGTTTATTTACAACCTGAGCAGGGTTTTAGTTAAAATCATAATGATTTACTACAACATGAACAATTTACGATTCTAGGGCCCAGAAATTATGCGTATAGGCAAGGATAGATTGTGTTTTAACATTAAATATAACTTTAAAAAAGTATTTTTATGATTTACCGTATTTGTTTTGTATGAACTAAAACAAAACTCAAGTGCGGGGCAGATGTCTCATGAGACATGTGTCTCACCAACCGGTTTCACGTGTGATGTGCTTCAGACATGAAAATGTCTAGACTCAATGTCTACCAGTCATATCCTTGAATTAGCCTATAATTTCCTCAAAGACAACAGTGAACGGAGAAAGCCCTTTAGCTTGGGCAAGTTTCAATACGTTTTTGTAGCCCTGTCAAGTAAACAATAGTATATAGGTTTTTTGACAAGATAGCACTAGTTGGCAGGTGGAGGTTTATCCTTTGCCATATGTTCGTGGAATTTGCACGAGATCGCACTTGGATGAGATCGCAGTTCGACAAGATCACACCTGGACGAGAAAGCACGACATGATGATAATTATATAATGCATTTTACTATAAAAACAATAGTTTTAACTAATAGTTCCATGATGAATCGGTAGTCAACGTTAACTTGTTTAAGTAAAATGTTTTCTCATCAGACCTCACATAACTTGTCAAGGATTTTACTTGATTGTTTTTATTAACTAATTGTTAATTAATAATATTGTTTGATGTTTTTATGATAAACTAGAATACTTAAAATATAGATGTGAGGTCCCTATCTCAAAATAGTGATATATAGTGATATACTTAAATTACTGATATACTTAAATTACTGTACCGCAAATGTCATGAAATTTTGTTTCAAAAAAGCTTCAAAAATAAATCCATCCTATTCATTTAACAATTTTAATTGTGCTTTCCTGGCAATGTATTATTTTAGATTCAATATTTAAAGTATCTTTACTATTGGATGATATTAAAGAACTATAATGAAATAAATATAAAAAATTGTTAAAATTCATATGGTTAATATTACTTTATAACATGCAATATTTCAAAAGTTGTTCCTTACTCTGATAAAAATATGCTCCTTTAATAGCAAGCCTTAGTAATATATGCTTTGCCATATAAAATATTAGCATACAGAAAAAATATACAGCTTGCGACTAAATCTGTTACTTCAGCCATTCAATGAGCTCACTCACAAAGCTCGGTTAATTTCTGGCTTTCTCTGCCTTGTCACAACCTCGTCATGTCCTGTCCTGGACAGTCAATAATTCATGGTCTGTAGCTTGAAGGGTCACAAGGTAACTTGACAAATGGATTTTCAATATTGGTCCAACTTATGACAAGTATGAAAGTGCGGCTGTTCCATAACACATCATCAACATCAGATGTTTTTGGAAAAGTACCTGCATTCCCTTAACTCTCAAACTCAAACTGCTTTTGAGGGCATTCGTCAAGTTATGTGGTAGCCTTAAACTTAAGATTAAAACTCTTTCAATTTTAAGATATGATTTCAACATAAAATACAGGCAATGTTCAAAACTATTCATACAGTATGGCACACAGCAACTGCAAAACTTCTTTAATTGAAGTATCATGAATAAAAATCAGTAAGAGAAATTGGAGTAGAAAAATTTTACAGTATTGCTGAACCAGAAATCGCAAAAGTAAGTCTTGGAAAATCTATATGGGTAAGCATGTTTCTTTTCCTCCTTTTTCTCAGCTTGTGTGCATCGCAGGAGAAAACAGGGCATACCATTAGAAAGGTATTGTCCTGTAGATGAGCAGAATTGCATTGTAATTCACATCAGCCATCTGGGCTCCGCCCTACAGGCTTTCAAAGTTTCAATGTTAATTTTATGGTAGAAGGATAATTGATTGAATCTTTGGACAGCTGTGTAAAAACAAATGCTCTGTGTAAAAACAAATGCTAGCAAATCAGGAAGAACAGATGTTTTAGTTAGATATAAAGAATTTAGAACTAATTGGCTCAACTGGAATTTCGTTCGAATGTTGACCAGCAGGCGGTCTCTAGTTAAATTTAATGTGTAAGATAAAATGTTAAAACTATCAGATTGACCCATTTTTATGACTATTGTTTTGATAGTTTTAAAATAAAAACGGAGGAAATATTTTCTTACTCAAATCATATTGCCATTTTTAAACATGACAAAATAATTCACATACAATACACATTAAATTTTATGTTTTAAATTTTATAAGTGAAAATACAAAGTCACTGATCGAAATCGTCATGTTCCCTCTGACCAACTCATGTAATAATTACTCTTAGAGAACTAGCATAGTGCCAACCCTAGTAGGGGCAAGTTAATAAAACCAACCTTTTTCCAAACTTGATGTGGATGATGAGAAAAACGATTCCTAGCACGAAGCAAATGCATCCAACCACGATGTACGCCCAGCCCATGAATGGATTCTTGCCACCCAGGATAGATGTTGTAGTGAGAATCACCTGCTTCGACCCTTCAAACCCCACCACCGGGTAGTCTGCAAGTAGTTTAACATGGTTGACAAATGATTACATTCCAGAACAAAACAAAAGAGTGTTTAATTTACATCACATATTGATTTTCCAACGTATTTCACTACTTTTCCCAACCTCACGAAATTCCCGATTTTCCCGACCAGTAGACACCCTGAAAGTGTGACTTCTTATCTTTTTTTTTGTAAATGGTTTTCCCAAATTGAGAATTCTCTGTTCTTTAGCGTTTTCCTCATATCCCCTAAACTTAGCTTTTTTAGAATCAGATAGCTCTGAATACATTAAATTGACAAGCCAAAATAAGAGTGTCTTCTCTCTCCCTATGATAAAGGAATAAATTTGATTTTTTTTTTTTAAGACATTTAGGCTATTAAATTTCTGTACAAAAGGTTACCATTCTATTCGCATAATGCCAAAACCTTAATATATATAAATATATAATCTATAATTTTTTAATACGGTAAAGGTTTTTTTTTATTGTAATTGAAACTTTTTTAAAATTTTTATCCGATTTTCAAGTTTTTGCCTGGGTTAACCGGATAACTGGACTACTATTATACTAAAATTTATCAATACTCACTGTATTTAACATTGAGGGTGTAGTTGCCTTTTGGTAAACCAGTAGTGAAGCCCTGAACACTGTGGTCTATCCGGCGGTACAGTTTGCGGAAGTTAGGCAAAGCAGCCGTCCGCATCCACACGATTAAATCCTCATTCTGGAATCCATTGTTATCTTCATTCTCCAAATCCAATTCCCACACGTTCTTTTTCCACATCTTTGGTTTTTCAAAGTTTTTGAAGACTGGAAAAAAACATGAACATGGTTAAGTAAGTGGAATAATCATTGATTTCTATAGTTGGAATTAGAAAAAATACCCCGTCGCAGTAGACCTGCGTACTCAGCGAATTTCCAACAGGATTAAATTTTTTTTAACTTCTCCAATAATCCATGGGAATGAGGATGTAGGTTTGCTGCCTTGGGGGGTATTGAAAGTAGATATAGGAAAATCCATTCCCAGCGTATGTAACTAAAGTGCATCAAATTCTGAAATTTTTCATTTTCCCCATAAACTCCATAGCGGTCTTGGGGTTGAGTGGGCCGGTTTGCCACCATATGGGTGCTGTTAGTAAATATAAGTTAAACCCTACCTAGTGAATGTACATACAAAATTTGATCGAGTTATGTCAATACATAAGTGAGATACAGGGTTTTGTTAATTCCCCATAAGAATAACATGAAAAACCTATGGTTAACAGGTTTTGGATTTTATCCAATACCTGTTAAGCCATGTTAAAATTCAAAATACCCCACCGTCGCAGCAGACCTGCATACTCAGCGAATTTCCAAATTAGTAATATTATTTTTACCAGATAAACCTGTAAACCAAATATCATCACATGCTCATAAATAGGGAAAAAATGTCTATTCTCCTTATGAAAAATATAGGGAAAGAGTATGCAGGTATGCTGTCATGGGGAACACTAAAAGTAGGTTTTTAGCATAAAAAAATTTATTTCGACCATATGAAGCCATATATATACTAAGTTTCATCAATATCTGTCCATTGCTAAAGGAGTTTGCCTATTCTCCATATGATTAACATGGGAAAAGATTATGCAGGTTTGCTGCCATGATAAGCACAAAACCAAGATTTTTTACCATAAATGGATGAATCTCAAACAAATGAAGCTGAATACCAAGTTTCATCCAAAAATTTAAGTTAATAAATGAAATATTAGCACTTCCTTATTCTCCTTAAGATTAACATTGGAGGCCCAAAATACAATGTACTGTCTTTAGACTTTTTAATATCTCGGTAACCAATAGAGATAGAGCAAAGCTTCAAAATACTAAATTGTGTGTTTTTTGAGCTAAATGCAATGGTCAAAATAAAAATTAAAACTTTATTTAAATTACACATGAAAAATGCAAACATTCCATTTTTGGAGTACAAAACCCCCCAAAACTACCCCTTCCGGTAGGTCGATATGTCTAGTTTACGAACTCATCCGAATAAACGTAGGATTACACATCTCTACCAAATTTTGTGTTGGTCGGACCATTTTTACGAGAGTTATCGTGTCTCGGGACACATACATACATACATATATACATATATGTATATCTATAAAAATTTTAATAACTATTATTTTTGGTCCCTGGGCACCTAAAAACGAAAAGTAACATGGTCCTGGGCTTAGGTCTCACCATGAGACCTACGGTAATAGCTTACTTCCTATGGGAAATTCGCTAATACCAAATTATTTGTTTTTTAAGCTATTTTAAATGGTTTTAGTTAAAATTGTTGAATTTTGAAAACTTAAGTCAAAAAATGCCAAAAAACCCATTTTTGACCCTTTTGAAATCCCATATAAACCCGTTCCCATAACCCGATAATGGTGGTTCGCGAACTTATGAAAATAGACCTGGTCCTACACGTTCATACCAAATTTCATCAAAATCGGAGGTCCTGTCAAAAGTTATCAGTACCACTGACACACACACATATATATGAGAGAGAGATACATATATATGAAAAAGAACGAACGGTATTTTTTACCTCTGGGGACCTCAAAATGAAAAAGTAACATAGTCCCGGGCTTAGGTCCATGGATATTACCGTAATAGCGTATTCCCTATAGGGAAAATCGCTATAACAGTTACCACATGAAACAAGTGGATTGAAAGTGGCTAATGTCTTGTAACCTTACATTTTTCATTTCAGGAGACTAAATATACCTTCTAAGCAAAACTGAAAGCTACGTTTCTTTCACAGTTAATACCTTACAAATGTTCTCTGAAGTCAAAGAAACAATGAATTAGTCATCTATTTATGGATAGTCTTTTATCTCTTCCCAACAAAAAAGTTTTTGTCAGAGTGATGAGAAATTTTTGGCACTTTCATTTTCGCGAAATTCCATACAGGAAGTTGATGTATTACACGATCCATCGTAGAATTACAGGAAGTAAATTCCCCTTATAAGAAGTGATGATAAGACCTAAGCCCAAATTTGGTACAGGGGTGTAAGGCAGCATCTACTTGAATGAGTCCGTAAACCAGAATGATCGGAGCATGAGAACAGGGTTTTATAGGAATTTATAAGTACAAATTAAGTTTTTGGCATTTTTTAGTTTAATTTTTTTAATTCAACTATTTTAACTAAAAACATAAAGAGATAGAAAAACAAAAAATTTTGTATTTTGAACATTTAACTTACAGTAGCTTAATTGGTTATGGAGAACATCCAAAATATGCTTTACGTGTTATTGTTATGGAATAACCCTTACATCTCATTTATTTATCGACATAACTTGATAAAACTTGGTACTGTAGGTACATTCACTTGGTAGGGTGTAACCTATATATTTGCATACAAAATCCATATGACGCAAATCTACATACCCACCGCATGGTGTTAATTGGGAAATTTATAAAAAATACCAGAACTTGATACAGTAAACTTTCAGTAATCCGGCATCCTATGATCCGGCACACTTGATAATCCGGCACGGCTTTAAGAGCAATTATATTGACAGAAACAAAAATAACAATTGAGCGATCCAGTTTGTTTGGGATCGAAAGTTGCTGCGAAGCAACGCTGTGTCGTACAAAGCTTATTCCACAGTCTAATAGGTTATTGGGAGACAGTCATGACACTCCGTCACTTAGGTTGTCCGCCTGAACAACCCGGGGACTCCAGTTACGCAAGGAACAGTGGCTTGGAGCGCTAGTGTTGATTTACTAGCGCTCGTAGTGGTTGGCGTCCGAGTTGACAACACAACCACAGGTGAACGCTCCAGCGCAACACGAACATAGCTGACAATAATGCCATTGACTATACAATGCTGATAACAATCAAAGTTGTAAAATTGATACAATAGTTATTACTCTTTAAAAGCTGTTTTAATAATAAAATATGTGTTTTATAGTCTTTTTTTGTTTAATTTATATTTTTCCTGTAATCCGGCATATTTTGAAATCCGGCACATGTCAAGTCCGGACGTGCTGTATTAGAGGAAGTTTACTGTACTTCCATTAAGTATAAATGAAAAACAAACGTCCTACAACACTAAAAAATATATTTATAATTATACTGCTAAGAATATAGATGGTAAATATATGAAAAGATGGAAAATGGCAAACAATTTCGAACGGACACACCGATCATCAAGCCCAAAGAAAGTAACAGAACCAACATGGCGGTCAATAATACAAGAGACATTATGGCGTCATAGCCACATGACTTCCATCACTGATATTGGTCAATATTACACGTATGTTGAACTACATACAACTGCAATTTAGTATGTATTTTCACTGGAACGGGATTAACCTATATTTGCTTACAACACTCCCATGGCAAAAAACCAACTAACTCATTCCCACGGTGTCCATGGGGAAAATAAAATAATGAATTCGGTTGAAAAATAAAAGGTTTATGTTACCTGTATCCGTCAGTGATCCTAGTTGTCACTCATCCTAGTGATCCAACTAGGATCACTGACGGATACAGGTAACATAAACCTTTTATTTTTGAAAATTAGTGATCCAGAGGCTATCCACTATGGAATTCGGTTGGTAATTCGCTGAGTATGCAGGTCTGCTGCGACAAGGAATTTTTGCTAAGTTCTATATAACTAAAAGAATACTTGATAGGCTTATCACCTTACTCATTGAAAAAGTTCAAAGAAGGTGTAAAGTTATACTAAAATATAATATATATGTATATAGTTTTAAGAATTGTTGTGACACTATTCATGTACTTAATGTATACAAATGAATAAAGCGTATTGACTATTGACTATAAATGATGATTTAGGTAATCTATTAGCAATTTCAGTCAAAATATCAATGTTTTATATCTATAGCAAATTAAAGTGACATATACTTCGAAAAGTGTGTTGAAATAAGAATACAGATCGTTCAAACACTTGCAGTAGACAGCAAGTATAGTTAAAAAATCAGCTGGGTGGCTGAGTTAAAGAGCTTGAATTACAATCTGCATTTGAGGGGATGTCTGTTCGGTCCTGAACATTGGGCCTTATCAATTGGACATAGCTGCCTTTGGTCATTGGGCTAGTTATCATGGCAAATTAATCAACTTCAATTCGTCAGTAACAAAGCTAAACATCATCTGTTCCATCAAATTTACCACTGGGCCATATTCACCTTAAAATATGCACCACAGAGTGTGTCGTATCTCAACAAATGTATCTAATACTTCAAATGTTAGAGTTAATTTTTCTTTTAGATAGGGGTCTGCGGTTCAAGAATTTTCAGGTCGCTACGGTTCAGTACGGTACATTTTTGTGTACCTCGGTTCTCGGCACAAAATCGGTACGGTACGGTACGCTAATCACGAAGTTTAAGTCCTTGAACTTCACACCTGTGCATGTATGCTGATGATATCAGTTTAAAGCTAAGTAGTAAAAATGAACATGAAGTGAGTACCAGCATCACAACAATAATTGAAAACATAGATTTATTTTTAGCTGATAAACAAAGAGATTTTCAAAAGGGCACTGACATAAGGTTTCAGAAGGACTGACATTCAGTATCAGTCTTTTTCAATTAATTACCTAAATATACATACTAATATATTTAGGTACATTTATTCGAACATATAAAAGGACAAACTAATTAAAAAGAAATTCAAAATAGAACTCAAAACTATTTAATTAGTAGGCTAGGCCTACGTAGGCCTAGCCGCAGTAGGCCTATTGTAGAAGTGGCAGATGTTGTCATTGGAGCGGTATCACCAGTGTTAATATTACTCATGATTACAAACTTTATTAATAACTATGTATCAAACTACTACTCATAGGTTATTACTTTATGTAATAACTATATTGTGTATTATGTTTCAAATTTGTTTAACTATTCACATCCTAAATTTTATTCCATACCCATAACTACCAGGGTAACTATCATACAAAGGCGCAATGAAGTAGGTCTGGATGAGACAGAGCAAGTGTAATGAATGAAACAAAAACAGAAAAAAACAATCCAACAAGAAAAGCCAACAAGTACAACGAGAAAGTAAATGCCACTATAGTACGTCTACACACAACATATAAACCTCCAAAAGAAACAGTCATATGTAACGATGTAAAATATAGTTATTTCGTAAATATTGCCCACATTTTAAAAGCTAATTTGATGTTGTAAACAAATTGAACATTTTAGAAAGTGTCTAGTTTTTTCTAATCTATATAGTTAATGTAAACAAACAGCTTTTAGACGGTCTTACTCTTTGCGCAAAGCGATCGTATACCATTTATTGCCGAATGATGAATGCATCCGACCAACTCGGGCAGACTGGGAATGCTCAGATTCCTTTTAGGTTAGGACAGATTTGTTCAATCGGCAGTCAACAATCGCTGCATATTGTACATCAATATTATTATAAACTGCTGCACAACTTTAAAACCCGTTGTTATAGTTTTTGACGTAATTAAAACTGATCTGTCAAACTGTAGTAACTACTGTTTGGTCGTAGTTCTTTACGTTTTTTAATTGTGTAGTGAACCGAGTAAATAATATTGACAAACGGCATCGATACGCATTCTAATCTTTCGTACAGTTCTAGTTAAACAACTGTCCTTACTGACTCGAGCGTTCCTGGTGGCAGGTAATCACGTCACTGTTGTTTGTTGTAACTTAGTTAGTTGTTACTGAATGAAGGCTAATGCAATTGATTACGCTATGAGCTCTGTAGCCATCGAGACCATTCCACTATATGACGAAGACGTATCACTAAGGAACGTGATTATCAAAATTACGTTGGACCGCGAATTGTAATACAGTATTCCTTTCCTTGGACTTGGTGACCGCTATTACTGCTATATCATCAGTTGTAATCTTGATGCTGAGCATAGAGGACGAACCATTCTTTTTATGCAGTAATCCATTAAAATTAAATGATAACGGCAAATATTGATTTATTTTGTTTTTATGAAGTCATATAAATAATAGATACATCAATATTTTATACATTTGTAATCTGTACCGAACCTGATGTGTACCGATGCCTTTAACCATACCGAACCGATGACGGTAAATCGTCTTGTACCGTACCTGTACTGAAATTTCGGTTCACCCCTACTTTTAGATGGCAATAGTTATATCACCAACGGTATAAGTAAAAAATTGTCTTGATTTGCATACATAAAGATAAATGAAGAGGCACAAAACAGAAATTTCAGGAGATAAATATCAACTACGCCTAAAGTGACTATTCAAAAATATTATGGGCCTTTATTTTTATACCAAAATTAGTAAATATAATTACTGGTGGTTAAAAATGTCTAAACAGAACGCCTCATATGCTACTTCAATATAGCTAACTCCGACTGATATCCGCCCATCATTATACACAATTGCTCCATTGGCAAGCCAGTTCAGACTTGAAAGAATGTCTGATATACACTAATCTTTGTTTTTTTTTTTTTATCACAAATTGTCCGACTAGCCATATATTTAGATGTGGAATGTGCTCTGACTGCAATCTTGCAATCTTATACTATTAATACTGTTTGTGTTTTTTCTCCTTATTTATTACTCCTCAGATATCTGACGTTTGGCTGTTCCAACCATGGCCCAGTCCCGTCAAGGTCAAGGATATGAGATGTTCTACTTTTTTTGTTAACAGCGAGATTTTATAACAAAACAGTTTCCAACACGGGGGTGGTTTACCATCCTTGAGTTGTTGGCCAGCAGGCACGGGCGGGTTGCGAAACTTGACTTGCTTGTCCGACGGCCACGCGATGTCCGTCCGCAGCAGCGGCACTTCCTTGGACAGCTCCTTGGATGACAGCGTCAACTCATCTGCGGGTTCCGATCAGTGTTATCAACTATTGTATTGATTTATTTCACTTTAGAGCCTTGCCTCATGCAATAGACAATAGATGCTAGACAAAATGTTTATTCTAAAAAGGTTTGAAATTATTACATCAATTCCAAGAGGATGGAATTTATGGCAGTGAGTTATTTCTCAGAAAAAAACCTCAGTATACGGTATGAAATATAGTACTGGCTAAAATATTTGTCAACTACACATAACAATTTTTTCAACCCAAACTTGGTCAAACATGTTTTATTAAGAAATTAAATTTTATAAATCACAGGATTTTTATCAAAATTAACTTATTTTAGCTGATTTTAATCATTCATTTTTTAGTATTTTGAAGTGGTAAAGGGATAAAAATTAAGATAAAAATCCAAAAATGAAAAAGTGTTGAGATATTCTACAAAAAAAAAAAAAAAAAAAAAAAAAACCAATAAAAACCAAAAGTATATAAATAAACAATGAAAAGTAATTAATAGATTAGATAATTACTTTACTACCCAGCTTTCTTAAAAGTGTACTACTCTGCTTTTCGAGACAACTTTTGTTAACAGTTAACAAAAAAAAAAATTATCTAGTTACAAAAAAACCTTACTACTACCCTTGATAGTATACGGCAAGGAACTATAGATTTGAGGTCTTATAAAAGAAAATTCCTATTTTTCCAGCTCTATATGAACACTTGGAAGCTATAAAGGCAGCCCTGCTCAACAACCCCTACATACCAAGTTTAAGAAAATCAGACCATGGATGTGGTCTCTAGCTTTACACATTTAAGATACAGACAGGTTAGAAAACCCTTATTTTTGGATCAGGGATGTGTAAACCAAACATTCCCACTAAATTTTAACAAAACAATAAGCCTATTTTCTCAATAGTCTACAGAAAAAGGGGGAAAGTACCACTGAACAGAGAATTGGCGATAGCTCCACAAGGGGCGATGGGTTTCCCGCTAGGTCCAAAGCGAAAAGGATCACAGTCAGTGGACGGAGTGTTGGTCAGCTGACCAAGAAGCTGAAAGTCGTCCCGGGACTTGACATAGCGGCGGTGGTTCTGGTAGAAGTTCTTCAGACCGTAGTACATATACACTGTGCCCTGTTGCCCATTTGAATAAAAATTAATAAGCATACTTATGTGTCTTTTTGTTCAATTCTTCAACTATGTATATAGTACTCTCAAGATATAGATACACCTTGACAGCAAGAGGAGCCAGTCCTAATTGTCAACATTTCCATCATTCTGGGTGGTACCCTGGCATACGCTCACTGTTTAAAAGTTTTGTATTTCACTAAAATTTTCAATTAGGATAGGCCTAATTTATAAGTTTGTCTACATATTAAATGATTTTTTCTTCTTACTGAGATGAATAAATAACTGCTAATCATAAGTAGTATCATAAGTTGTCAACATGCCGCCATTTAAAAAACAGTTGTCGAGTTCATTTTATGAACAAATATTTCTACATGACAATGAAAATATGCCCACGAGACATTTTAGCTTGTAATACAAAGAAACTATACCCAGGAGGCCACCCTTAACAATGACATTATTATGTCAACGATGGATAAGGAAGGGCCATTCTACCTGGGGGAGTGTATTTCTACATCTTGAGGCTACTGTGCAGAGAGACTTAAGTTTATAATTAATTTCTGGCTCTTTGAAACTTACACAACACTCATCTCTCATTCATATTCAAGTTAAAATACCCACTGGCACTATTTGAGGTCCCTGTCTCAAGATAGTGTGATATAGTGATATCTACAGTAAATATCTTAATATAGATTATTGTCTCTCATTGTAAAAGAGACCATTTTCATTAATTTAATTTTTATAACCAGCTGTGTACCGTACCCGTTCTTTGTACCGTACGTATGTATGTGTAGTTTATTAAACACATTATATAAATCCTAACAAAAATTCAATATGTCACTTCAGTTAGTTTTTTACCGCATCTAGATACTTAAGTTTTATGCTTAACAGCTGTCATCAGGTGATTTTAACAAACAATTTTTATTGGTTTGATTTTTTGTAAACAAATGAGTCCATTTTCACTTTTGGGTTTCAAGTTATTATTGTCTTCAATGTTTTTGTTGCAGTTTGATTAAACACTCAACATTGATTTAAAAATAAACTTTATAGTTCTGTAAATATTACATTAGTCATAGAAAAAGAAAACTCAAACTCTGGCAAGAATATTAAGGATATTTTAGTGAAATCTAATACTGAAACATTGATTGTATGTGACAATAGCGACACCAAATCCAATGAGCCCCACCCTTACATTTCTCCTTCTTAATAAAAATCACCTTTCAAGAGTAGGACATGTACAAATATACCAATAACATTTAATCCAATTTTAAGAAATTAGTTAAAATTCTACCAACCCAAGTAAAACAATGCAACACCTGTTAGTAATGTAGGCACCCCACCAGTGTAGGTATGTTTATTTTTATAGGAAGTTAAGATTAAGTCTTATATTATTGCCTAATTTTTTCGTCTATAGATTTACTTTTTTACCTTCATCCCTATGTTTTGTCCCATATATAGCTAAAATTAAAAGAATTGAGACTAGAAGCTGCAGCCAACCAGTTAGCCTAATAATAATATTGCTAATAATAAGACCAAAGCCATATAAGATATAATTAACAAAGAAATAAAGAATATTGTGTCAGAAGGACCAAAAGAACTCAGGATTAATAGCATAATCACTACAGATCCTTATGAGATAGCAGTCCACTTCAGCACTGTTTTACAACAATGACTGATGCTGCAATTGTTGGCAACCAACAAGCAAACAATTTACGGAACCCTGCTATACAACCTAATATGCCAAATTTTTATGTGCAACCAGCAACCGTGGACGAAGTAAATAAAGCAATTGATGCCCTGACAGTAAAAATGTCTTCAGGAGTGGATGAAATATCATCAAAGTTATTTAAAGTCTGTTGCCAAGAACTGGCATATCCTACCACTAGGTTCATTAATACATCTTTTCCCACAACAATAAATAAAACAACACATATAGATAAAATAAACTATATAATAAGTTTTACCTCCAGAGCGCTGTCTAGTGAAAACTGGATACTGCATGAACATGATGTATTCGTGTTGTTAGTGGTTACAATATCTGCACACTTCATATTTGGCATCTCTAGACTCAGGCAGTAAGTGTAATCTATGACTTTTTCACCGACCTAAAAGTGAGTGATTGTTAATTCCTTAGATGATTAAATGGGAATAAATTAAATAAAAAACAGACAAGCAGTTTTGTTGGACCCAGACTTATAAAAATAAGTAAAAATAACTGGAAAAAAAAGTAGAATTTATAATTGGCTTGCTAGTCAGTATTGATTTATGATTATTATAACCAACCCGATTAGCCAACTCAGATTAAACCTTTTGGATTGGTAATTTGCTAAATTACAGTACAGTAAACTTCCAGTAATCCGGCATCCATGATTCAACTCAATTCAATTCTCTTTATTGCCAGAATACAATACAATTATTGCATGACAAGCGTCCAATAATATTAATTTCATGAAAAGTATAACTATACACATTTATGTACAAGAAAATAACTAAATAAAAAAACTGCTAAATCATACAAAACATCTGTCAAACTTTAAACAATTGGAAAACTTGAGCTAAAAATAACAATAAAATAAATAATATACAACCAGAAAGAAAGTCAATAAATAACTCTGTCAGATCACAAAAGAGATAGCCTGATCAAATCCCACCGACTACAAAGAAAAAAAATCTTAATCACCAGTTAATTCTTGAAGGCTATATAATGCATTTTCGATTAAAAAAGATTTTAATGAGTTTTTGAATCTTTTTTCATTGCCAATTGATTTAATTTCTGGAGGAAGACAATTAAAAAACCTTACCCCCATCTGTGATGGAAGGTGATGCGAGACTTGTAGTCTATGTTGGGCAAATCAAAAGTTTTCCCTGCTTCCGGCATGCTTGATAATCCGGCACTAAGAGCAATTTTTTTGACAGGAACAAAAATATTAATTGAGAGATCAAGTTTTTTTGGGATCGAAAGTCGCCGCGAAGCAACGCTGTGTCGTACAAAGCATATTCCACAGTCTAATATAGGTTATTGGGAGACAGTCATGACATTCTGTCACTTAGGTTGTCCGCCTGAAGCACCCGGGACTCCAGTTATGCAAGGAACAGGGGCTTTGAGCGCTAGTGTGTATTTATTAGAGCTCTTCGTGGTTGGCATCCAAGTTGACAACACAATCACAGGTGATCGCAGCCATCAGCGCAACACGAACACAGCTGACAATAATGCCATTGACTATACATTGCTGATAACAATCAAAATTGTCAAATTACATCCCAATCAAATGATAACGGCCGAAATGTATTACAGAATTGGTTGCCACTCACTGGAGTTACATTTAATGTTCCCGCCCATAGCAGGGACTCCAGTCACGCGGGTTCATAGCCACCTTTAATACAAGGCTGTGGCGATGAAAAGTGGCAACGCCGCACACTAGGCTGGTGTGGCAGTGCTTTTAGCTGTGCCTTTAGCAGCGAATGTGTTAATAATTTTATTCAGTAACTTATTTGGCTGACATCAAAACGACATGTTTAGGCCTTATATTGGAACACGTGGAGTGCACTTTGACAGTTGAATCACCTGTTTTCATTAGGCTTATTTCTTTGCTTTAAAAATGTTATAAATTTTAATTAAAGATAATAAAGAAATATGATTTTTTCTGGCATAGATCTGTATTTATATTAATTTTATCCCAAAACTAGGTTATTTGAAAAGTTTGAAGGAAATTGTTTGAGCCGTTTTTGAGATCCGTGTGCAAGCATTGACCTACATACACATATACACATACGTATAAATTACATTGTGTGACGGCCGTTATCGTAAACATTTCATTAGATCCACTGAGAAAAGTGGTAGGGTACATCCATTTAAAGTCACAGTATCAAATTAAGATGTAAAATGATATTTGGTTGTTTGGCTCTTTTAGAAAAACAATTGATAGGGGACAAACTTTGCTAAGCACTTACAGTGTAAAAGTCAGTTATCAAAAGGTTTTATTAAAAATCATCCAAACACAGTACAAAAATTCTGTGATTATAGTTAACTTTCTTAACCCGGGAGAACTGACATACCGGTCCAAAGGACCGGATTGGAAGTTTTTTTTATCAAAACAATATTTCCGGGTGTCGGCAGACTTTGCCGGCACTGTACCTCACGTGCCACTTTTCAAGAACAGAATGACGCATTTCCCGTTATTTTCCAACTTCTACAGCCAGTGCAGTGGACGATTCCGTAGAAGACTGGTGCGTTTGACCCTGAGTCAGCTCCGGCTGTACCGGATAATGGGTGCATTTGACCGTGTGTTAGTTCTCGTGTACCAAAGTTGTGACAGTTTTGACGGATGACGTGTTTGTAATTAAATCATTTTTCCTGCATAAATATTTTTATTCTTGAAATCATGGACTCAGAGGAACGTAATTGGATCTATAGACATTTTCCCTTACAATTCTCATCATCGATAAAATAAAATTGTGTAGTTCGTTGACTTGCTAAAAATTGTATTTTTTAAAACAATAAATACATAAACTAAAGTTTTAAATTGAAATTAATTTGATTTTGTGTGACAAATGTATGTTAACAAATGTTTTAAGTTCAATCAATTTTTTTTTCTCTTCCACTACTGTAAGTAAGTTTTAGGCCAAACAAAAATCTTGATAAAAGTAAAAAACCATATTTGTTAAACATACATTACATAAATAATGTAAACACTTGTTTACCGTGTAAAATGGTAAAACAACTAATAAGAAAGACATGTGAATGGGTTTCAAAAAATAAAATACCGATTTATTCAATATATGAGGTATATGATTAACACGTTCGCTGCGGAAAATGAAATGCATTATATCCCTTAAAATGCGGAAATAAAGTAATTGGTTAACTCAACCAAAAATGACGTCCTGGTGTTCAAAATGAAGTTTCCAGATGTCCAGGCATCTATCAGAGCACGAATTGGTAACGTCATTTCCGGGACTGCTATAGCAGTTGTCCGCCACTGGTGCCGGTTCGTGTTCCGCCCCCTTCCATATTTTTGGTCGCACTTCCCCACAGACAAGCGCTAAGTAGTTTTTTTACGTCTAATATCATTTATAAAATACTTGTGCATAAAATGTATAGTATAAAAATATTTATAACCCCCTGTGAAAGGGATGTCATGAAGGCGCGCCATTGCACCGGGGGTCTGCGACCACGTGGGGGGTCAATGTCCTCACCATCGTCGTCCGAGCTCTCTGAACTGCCATCTGATTCGGCTTCATCACCCGAATACACATTTTCAATGTCTTCAATATCATTGTCCTCCTCCATTGCAATACAGGACACTGTCCACAACTCACGAACACCAACGAACACCACTTACGAACGGAATTACCGAACCGGAAACGGATTGCGCAATAGTAACGAGCGAAACCGGCACAAAACGCGGGGACGATATAAACCTTCCCGGCCAAGTGCTGGGCTCACACTGAACCAATAACTAGGAGGGGAGCGCGCCGCTGCTTTAGCAGTTGCCCGCACGCAGCGCCAGTGGGCGGCAACTGCTATAGCAGCTGTCCGCAGCGAAGTGTTAAAACTTGGTCTAAAAGATTGTGAGTCAGTTCTCACGTTTCCAAATCAATGTCAGTTCTGCCGGGTTAACAATAAGTTATATCTTAAGTTGTAGGTATACTAACCTGTTCAGAAAAATAGAGAAGACTGGCACCAATGGGAATAAAAGTGATTCCTACGATGAAGAAGGTTGGTAGGACTGTACCAGCTGTTAGAATTGGCTGCCAGGCTGGGAGTCTCTGCTGTTTGAAAGCACTGTCTGTGAACATTGAATCAACTCAAAATACCGAGTACGACTGTGGGTTGTTGGGATATTTATTCCTCCTTGATGACCTGCCGCAAAGTTGGAGACCAGCGACGACCAAATTGATACTACATTCAACTGTGCAGTGACTCCAAACAAAAAAGAATTTGAACAGTGGACTAATTTGTCAGGTGCTCAATAATGTAATACTTTTATCACAGAAACATATATTTAATTAAGACTTCTTCAGAAAACATAATTAAGAAATTAAGTATTGTTATACATCAGAGACCAAAGCGGAACAACCATCTTTGTACAAGTTCATGGCAAGAAGAAAGAAACTTCGATGCCGCTTAATCATAAAAGCCAACATAGAGTAAGAAAATATGTTTTATAAACCAATAAAGTTATACTATCAACATCTCCCTTCTTTTAAACAAATCAATGTATCTTCTATAAACACAAAATCAGTTACCTTTCTAAAACTAATTATAAAATAAAAAACTCAATTAGGCTAACAACTCATTTGCTTAAACCTACCTGGCCTAAAACATTTTACTCAAAAGTTAATCTCTTGGGATTTTTTACTTGTCAACCTTTGCTTGTGACATAACCATCAAAACTTTTAACAACTTCACTTTCAGTCGTTTCTAAAGGATTAGGTTCTATTTGAGATAACCTACTCAAATTAGAGTTATCTGATCTAGGGGTTGATTTCCGCAACTCATTACCGGTACCTTTGGGTGACAAAGACAATTCAGGTGTTTTAGGTCCAGGCCTAATTAATTTTCTGTTTCTAGCAAACTGATTATCACTATCATCACAAACAACATAAGATCTAGGAACATCTCTCTTACTTACAACTGTCCCTGGTGTCCAAGATGACTTTTCATTTTTCTTAAAATAAATTCTATCACCTGGGTACAATTCTGACAACTCATTACTTTTATTTTATTTTATTTTATTTCCCAACGGCAGATCGCCAATTTACAATAGTACACAAAGATGGTGGTTTGCAGTACAATATGACAAATATTAGAACTAACCATAAATTATGCTCTATGAAATGAAGTTAACAATACGAGTACAATAATTCTATATGATGATAGCAACATATTTAACAACAACAACTAACAATAACAAAAACAACGTATGTGTAACAACAACAATAAATACAACAATACAATAAATATATAGGCCTAACAGTACAATAATAGAATACATAAATATATAACAATAACAAATAACAGAACAGTAATTAGTACAAAATGTGCATGTTGGATAAAGAACAACAACAAAGATCTGCTACGATGTAATATACATGCAAATAATAATTTGAAACGGTGGCTAGATGTGCTCCGGTCTAAGAGTGAATGAGGCTTGCCTTCTGACTTGAGTAATGGTATCGCAGAAAAGGTCGCAATCCTGAGCGACACGATTCCCCAATCGAATGAAGCGAGCAAGTGGGCTGTTGTAGTCAAAGGATGTGGCGTAGTGTTTACGGCCGAAGAGTTCCTGATGTCTGGTGCGAGTTGGGACTTTAAAGTCTATTGCTGCAAGTAAATCCGGGCAGTCCAGGAGACCTCTGATGATTTTAAGCAGGAGAGTAATATCAGCTACATCTCTGCGTAAAAAGAGTGGATCAAGACGCAGTTCACTGGATAGAGCGTCCACAGGAACTTCCAAGAAGGCAATACCATTGCGCACACCAACCAAACGAATAAAACGTCTCTGCAAAGCTTCTAGCCTTTCCTTGGTACCAATGGTGTATGGAGACCAGATTGGACTGGCGTATTCCAAGGGCTGTCTTACCAGTGCACAATACAAAGCTCTCAGTGCAGCAGGACTCTTCATCCCACGAGTTGTCCTGATGATGAAGCCAAGCATCTTGTTGGCCTGTCTGCATACTCCATCGACATGTCCAGAAAAAGTTAAGTCCTTTTGAAAGGTGACACCCAGATCTCTTATTTTGTCGACTCTAGATAATTCAACGCCTGCGAGTGAATAAGTGGCTACAACAGGTGATTTACTTCGATGGAAAGAGACGACAGCACACTTTTGAGGGTTGGCTTGCATACGATTGGCAACACACCAACGGTTCAGGCCCTCCAGGCTGTCGTGAAGAACAGCACAGTCCTCAGAGGATGATATCTCAGCAAAAATCTTTAAATCATCTGCAAAGAGCAGAGCTTTAGCTTCCAAATTGTCCACGAGATCATTTATGAATATGTTAAAAAGGTTTGGGCCTAAAATAGAACCCTGGGGGACACCGGATGATTGAACAAATTGTCTAGATACCATTTGGCCGATTTTAACAACAAAAGGGCGATCACATAAGTAGTCGGCGATCCAAGAAAGAAGGGGATCTACCACGCCATAACCTCTAAGCTTAGAAACAAGGATTGCGTGATCGACCTTGTCCAAAGCCTTGGCCATATCAACATATATAGTGTCAACTTGAGTGTTTCTGCGGAAGGCGGTGAGAACGAATTCCTGGAAGTTCAGAAGGTTTGAGATTGTTGACTTTCCGGGGACGAAACCATGTTGGGCTTGATGTATGATCCTCGAAAAGTAATTCTTGAGCACATCGACAACAATGCTTTCAAAAAGCTTGCCAATTGCAGGCAATATGGTGATCGGCCGATAGTTTTTTACGTTGCTAGGGTCACCACCAGCTTTAGGGATAGGAATGATGTACCCTCTTTTCAAGGAGTTAGGAAAAATTCCATTTTCGAGAGATTCATTAAAGAAATGTTGAAGTGGAGTACACAGTAGGTCTTTACAGTGTCGCAGAACGGCCGGGGTTATGTTGTCAAGTCCGGCACCTTTGTTGATATTGAGATGTTCAAGTTTTACCTTTACGTCGTTTGTTGACACCTTAATTGATCCAAGGCAGTCGACAACAGGATAATCCACCTCAGGTGCAGAAGTGGTAGAGGAAGAGAAGATGGAACTGAAGTACGATGAGAAAAGGTTGCATTTTTCTTCATTTTCATTGGCATGCTTGTCGTCAAAATGTACAACATTAGGTAAATCAGGTGACTTTTTCTTCGCTTTAACAAGCCCCCAAAAGACTCGAGGGTTAGAGGAAATGCTGGCTTCTACATTTTTTTTTTTTTTTTTTTTTTTTGAGGGAGAGGCGGAAAAATGCATTACGCACACAGGTGGCCAGCCTGTAGTGTGGGGCTCCCCTAAAAACGAGTTTACCCACTAAAAAACCTCCTCTACTCTTTAGGAATCTAACCTGGAATTGTTTGTCACATTACGTCAGGCTAGGCCTAAATTTGGCTTACGCCCGTGGGGCTCGCTCCTTATCCAGCCGCTCGATCAAGGGATCTGGGCCACTTCACGGTCCAGATCGGTTTTCTTTTCCAGGAGGATGCCCCGGACGAACTGTGACAAACAATCCCAGTTGCCCTCATCCTCCAAAATCTTTTGGCAGACCGAGTCCACCGAAAATGCGGGGCCCTTCCCAACGGGGACAGCGGAAGAATGTGTGTTCCGCATCGTCGGGAACACCCGGGCAATAAATGCAGTCCGTTGAACCGGTCTTTCCCATACGGTTCAGGTACGACCGAAAATAGCCGTGACCTGTCAAAAATTGGGTCAGGTAGTTGGGGCTGGCTTCTACATGTAATAGGTATTCGTTGTAGCAATTAGTAGCTAGACGTTTACAAGTATCTCTCAGACAAGCAAATCGGTGGTAATGTGCCATGTTAAGACTTTCCTTAAAACGTTTGTGTGCAATCTTTTTTTCAATAATTAGTTTTTTGAGGTCGGGAGAAAACCATTTGGGAAAGCGAGGCGTCCCAAAGAGAGTAACAGGTGAGGCTCTTAAAGTGAATTCTTCGAGCATGCTCAAGAAGCGGTCGAACTTAGAGTTAACAGAGATTGACTCATGGATAAAGCTCAAGTCGGCAGTTGATAGATCCTCATACACCGTAGGGAGATGGCATTTGCGAAGATTGTGACCTGGGTGACTGGGGGGATGAGAAGGGAGATTTTTGAAGTGATATGTTGAGAGCTAAAGGAGGGTGGTGTACCTCAGGGACAACCAGGTGGTCATTAGTCCTTGTTATTTCAAGCAGTTTATCCGAACAAAACACCAGTCCAGTGTGACTCCTCTGTGGTTACGGACATGGTTGTTCTGACTCAGTGAGTGAAGAGCAGCAAAATCATTGAGGCATTCAATAGCCTGAGGGGAAGTCCCCT
This sequence comes from Neoaliturus tenellus, assembly GCA_030545055.2. Lineage (NCBI taxonomy): Eukaryota > Metazoa > Arthropoda > Insecta > Hemiptera > Cicadellidae > Neoaliturus > Neoaliturus tenellus. The sequence continues at coordinate 245,608,926 of CM061531.1, read as the reverse complement.
GCTTTGTTTCGAGATCAAACTCGGGCAAATTGAAATCACCGAAGATTATAATATTTTCAGGGTGGTTTGTCTCATCTAAGACTTCACTGGTCGCATCGCAAAAATTTTGGTAGGACATGACTGGACTCGAGGGAGGTATATATACACTACCCAGTAATAAAGTGCTACCAAACTTCATGGACAGTAGCAAGAAGACACATTCGATATTTGGTCTGGTTGGAAGTCTCTTTGCAGTTAGACCACTACGCAGTGCAATCAAAGTACCACCTCCGGATGATTTCTGGCTGGTGGTTTCCGATCTATCACATCTGTATAATAGGAAGTCAGTGTCACCTACGATTTCAATATCAGCTATATGAGGTGAGAAGTTGGTTTCACATAAAAGGACAATATCATATAATGAGCATGCAAGGTTTTGATTAAGAGAGTTTAATTTTAAGCGTAAACCATTAACATTCTGGCAATAGACATTAAGTGAAGTGGCGTTCTTGCCGTTGGGTGATCCTAGTTTTTTGACATTATTGACAGTTTTTTTTTTGACAGTTTTTTTTACTTTTCTTATTATACCATTTTTCTATTCTTTCTTGCCGTTTTTTCAGAACAGCAGGATTAGGCTTACAAACTTTAGGCTTAAGACTACTTTTAGACATAGGCAAACGAGAATTGAGTTTACGAGAGAACAACAGTTCTGCTGGAGACGGCTGATATGGTTTAGCCGTATTACGGTAATCTAACAAACAGAGATAAACATCAGTATTTGACTCATCTGATTTTTTCAACAAATTCTTTGCGATTTTAACACCAGATTCTGCCTGTCCATTCGATTGTGATGCTTAGGGCTAACAATGACAACATCAAATTCATACAATTTAGCAAATTCATGAAATTCCCTTGCAGTGAATTGACTTCCAGCATCTGCTACAAACACTAAGGGAATTCCGTGTCTAGCAAAGAATGACTTACACTTTTCGATTACAGCTTTACAAGTTAAGTTAGGCAAGCTTACTAATTCAATAAACTTGGAATAGTAGTCCATTACAACTAGAAAATGCTGACTTTTGTACTCAAAAATATCACCTGATATTTTATTCCAAGGTAAATTAGGTACATTGTGAAACATAATCGGTTCCCTACAGTTATTAGGCTTGAACTTAGCACATACTTCACAACCTTCAACTTTACTTCTAATATCATCATTAATATTAGGCCAGTACAACAAATTCCTAGCTCTAAGTTCGCATGTTTGTTTGCCAACATGACCATTGTGCAAAAGCTCTAACATTTGGTTTTGCAATTCTTTAGGAACAACAAGAGAGTTGTTTTTGTATACAAGACCATCAATAACATGTAAGTCATGTCTAACATTCCACAAGGGTAATGCTAGTTCATCTACCAAATTCTTATCTGGCCAACCTGATTTTATTTATGTACAATTTCACAATATTAAGACACCCATCTTTTGCAGTTACATCTTTAAACAGCTTAAGTTTAGTTTCAGATATTGGCAAATTGGACTTGAACATGTTTACTTGACAAATTATGTCCTTGTCTAACTCATCTATTTCTTCTTTACAAACTACAGGTAAAGGAGCTCTGGATAATGTATCGGCAATATACATAAACCTACCAGGTTTATATACAACATTTAGGTCATACCTTTGTACCTTCAACATCATTCTTTGTAACCTTAAAGGAACAGATGCTATAGATTTTTTAAACAAAGTTTCCAAAGGTTTGTGATCACTCTCTACTGTAACTTTTCTACCAAAAATGTACTGATGGAAACGAGAACATCCAAAAACTATTGCCAACATTTCTTTTTCGATTTGACAGTAATTGGACTGAGTAGGAGTTAAGGCACGAGAAGCATAAGCAACAGGCTTATCTCCACACAATAACACAACTCCTAGGCCTAAATTTGAACAGTCAACCGACATTGTTAACTCCATACTTGGATCATAGTAAGCTAAAACAGGAGGAGATGCCAACAATGATTTTAATTTTACAAAAGCATTTTCTTGTTCGCTATTCCATTGAAAACAAATCTCTTTTTTCAGCATTACTCTTAAAGGATGTGTGATACTTGAAAAATTAGGAATAAACTTAGAGAGGTAGTTCACAGTACCCAAAAACCTTTCTAAGTCCTTTTTGTTTGTGGGAGTTGGCATTTCCTGAACAGCTTTTACTTTGGTTGGGTCTGGCATAAGGCCTTTGTCAGAAAAACTATGGCCTAAAAATATAATTTCTTTAATACCGAATTTGCATTTCTTGACATTAAACTTAATACCGTACTCAGAATCTCTTTCCAAACTTCCCTCAGTCTTACGTTATGTGTTTCCATGTCAAGGGCACTTATACATAATTATATCATCAATATAGGTAACAACACCTTCGATACCTTCGAATATTTGTGAAATTGTTGAATGAAAAATGTCTGGGGCGCTACAAATGCCATAAGGTAAACACAAGTACCTGTACCTCCCGAATGGAGTATTTTATTTTATTTTATTTTTATTTTATTTTATTTTATTTTATTTACATGCTCCAATACAGTAAAGAATACCATTTACATTGAAGCAGTTCATATCTATTAATAAGTCCATTAAGTAAGTTAAACCGGTTTTCTTCTTTCACTTCATTCTTCAATAAATTATATTCTACAGACTAAATAACTTTTTTATAATAAATATTGTGAAATACAATGGAACATTAAAAAATACTTTGGTTTGGTTAACAAACAGAACATATTAACAAAAAAATAGAATAACATAGTAATTTATAACATAATAACAATAACATATTTAATAAATAAACCTAACTAGATTAAATTACATAAAAGCCATCATCATTTTTGCAGTATGGCCAGACATTTGGCTTTAAATACACTTTTAGTGTCAACAAAAATGTCGATGTTAGAATCCTTAGCAATAATAGAGTTATAAGACCTCATCACCCGGTAAAGGGTGTTGTATTGCATCTGCAAGTAAAATGATGGGTTTTATTATGAGACAGAGTTTATATTTTAAGAATGTTGAGACATTAATAAAGCTTTATAACTCTTTGGTCAGGTCGAGGCTGGAGAGCGGAGCCATTGTGTGAAATCCTATTAATGTTACCGAGCAAGAAGCAATAGAAAGAGTTCAGAAGAGGTTTTTAAGATTTTTATACTTTAAATGTTTTAATGTTTATACATATGCGGTTCCATACAGTGAGTTGCTTGGGTTGTTCGGGTTCCGGAGCTTGGCTCTGAGGAGAACACTCATGAGTCTAATTTTCCTGTACAAGTTAGTGCGTGGCGAGGTAGATGATATATATACTAGTATTGAAAGTGCACAGCTTGCTGCTGTGTTCATCTAGTTTGAGCATCCAAAAAGCACTACTAGCATCTAGAGTTGAAAAAACCTTTGAGCCAGCAAATTTTGCTGTTACTTCATCAATTGTAGGTACTTGACAATAAGGTCTTTTGATATATTTATTTAAATTACGAGGGTCAAGTACAACTTTCAAACCAGAATCGTTTTTGTTGATTAAAACTAAGCTATTTACCCATTCTGTTGGTTCTGGTTCTTTAACAATTATTTCATTTGCTACCATATTGTCTAATTCTTTCTTAAGGGTGTTTAACATTGAAAAAGGTACCCTACGTGGAGGCTCAATGACTGGTCTGGCATTTTCTTTCAAGCTTAGATGTACTACTGTTGGTATTGTACCAATACCTTCACCAAAAAGTGAGCTTTATTCACTTACAAGTTTCCTTACCCCATTACTCATATAATTATTGGTATCACTGCTAAGGTTCAATACCAAGTTGTTGACTGAAAGAGGATCTGAAGTTACTTGATCATGACTTTTTCGTGTGACAAAACCTAGTTCTACACATGTAGGCCTATTGAGTCCTAGCAAAGGTGTACAATTTACATTAACAATGACAAAAGTAATACAAAAGGTTTTCTTATTTACGGTACAATCTAAATCTACAGTACCTACAACTGGTAACTTTTCATTTGTCAAAGTTGTCAGAGTTACATTAGTGTTACGAATCATTTGTCTTGTCAAACCTAACCTATCAAATACATTCAGCGGTAACACATTTGTTTGAGCACCTGTATCGAGCTTAAAAGCCACTGAATAGTTGCGAATAACATTTTTTTCTATCCATTCATTGACTTTAGGTTTGAAATCTAATACAAGAAAATCATTATGAGACATAGACTTACTATTAGGTACAGATATCAAGTCACAAGACTCAACACTTAAGTCGACAACATCAATTGAAAAATTGGCATTTGAATTTGGTTCTACAAAATTCCTAATAGAACTACAATTAAGATTAGGCTCCTGTGTATTGATATTGTGTATTTTCTTAACTGATTTACACAACGAAGCAAAATGATTGCCTTTTCCGCACTTAAAACACACCACACCATAAGCACTGCATCTATTTAATGGATGATTCTTACCACAATTGTAGCAATTGGAGATCATTTTGGGACGAGAATGTTGCTTTGTCGACGTTGACCTTTTCGTAGACTTCGCTGCGCCGGAGTACCCAGTAGGCCTATTACCAGTAGGCTGGATGTTTTGTGTCGGTCTGCCTCGACTTGTTCCCCCTCCTTCGAACTGCTTACTGTATTTACCCTTATTTGAATTTACCACAGAGATATTTCGTTCACCATCAAGTTCCCTAACTTGAATTTGAGATAGCTCGGCTGCCTTGCAAATATCCAAAGCCTTTTCAAGGTTAAGATCTGATTCACGGAAGTCTTTCTTTGACATGCACACTACTACTATTAAGACCCGAAATCAGAACATCACAAAGGATACTTTCCCTTACGTCTTTTAGATCGCATGCTAGGCTAAGGTTCACCAAGTCGGTGTAAAAGCTGTCAATAGTCTCTGAGGGTCCTTGTTTTCGATTCAGGAATTTATGTTTTGACACGGTTAAATTTTTCTTTGGAGAAAAGTGTGACTGAAATTTATTGACAACTAACTGGAATTTCTTACTGTCATCGTCTGAAAGATTGAACGAATTAAAAATGTCAATGCATTTATCACTAAGATTATGTAATAACAAAGCAATTTTACGTTCATCATTTTCTGCATCAAGGCCTGAAGCCTTAAGGTATATTTGGAATTTTTGATGCCACAGTTTCCAGTTTTCACATAAATTACCGGTCATGTTCAGTTTTTCCATATTGCATGGAATTACAGCTTGAGAAGTTGAAGGCCTAGCCTGAGTTTCTGTGCTTGGCCCAGTCATTTTGACGAGTGAGGCTCTTTAAAAAGATTTAATTAGGCTTCTTTAGTGAAGTAACCAAAGCCACTAAGAATTTCTAGGGTATAGTCCATGAATTTTTAAGGCACAGTAGATTCATGTTCAACCCTGAAGGCATAGACTAGGGCTATTACTTACGGGCTCTTCTTATATATTCTGACACCATATTGATGGTTGTCAGGTGCTCAATAATGTAATACTTTTATCACAGAAACATATATTTATTTAAGACTTCTTCAGAAAACATAATTAAGAAATTAAGTATTGTTATACATCAGAGACCAAAGTGGAACAACCATCTTCGTACAAGTTCATGGCAAGAAGAAAGAAACTTCGATGCCGCTTAATCATAAAAGCCAACATAGAGTAAGAAAATATGTTTTATAAACCAATAAAGTTATACTATCAACAGTGACAGTGATGTTTATTCATAGGCCTAACTGATCTCTTAAATTGTAGGCTACTAAAATTAGCCTAAACTTCAAAAAGTATATATCATAAACAACATTAGCAATTATCATAACAATTATTACCTGGTAAATGGTAAATGGTTATTAGGATTGTTAGACTATTTCTTTTCCAAACCCCTAAAAGAAACTGAGATTTTAGTGGGATTTACGAATCCCATTGTATTTTTTTTTATGGGAAAAATGCATTGAATTGAATAGACTAGCTTATTCAAGTTGACCTTTCCAAAATGGGTGAAACTTTGCTATCCAACTCCATTCCTAATATTATTTCAATCGCGATATTGCAACCGTATCAGTAATGAGTAACCAATTTTTAACTCAAATATATGAAACATTATGTCAGTACTAGATTAGAAATAAAACTTTTGAATTCATACTTTTACTTTCTACTACAACAAAGCTTCTATTGAGTAAAAAGAAGAATATAAATAGGCCTACCCCTTGTCACAGCAGACCTGCGTAACTTACTCAGTGAATTTCCAAATTAGTAATATATTAATTTTGACCAGATGAATCTGTAAACAAGATTTCATCATGTGCGTGCTCATAAATAAGGAAATAAGTTAAATGTCTATTCTCCGTATGATAAATATAGGGAAGGAGTATGCAGGCATGCTGCCATGGGGATACTGAAAGTAGGTTTTTAGCATAAAAAAACCCCGACATTTGTGCATTGGACGATCATTGGTTTTTACACTCTCAGTTATGCAAAATCAAGCTAGAGGAATAGGCCTAGCGAGAACATAATTTTAGCAGCTAATGAGACAGCGGCGAAACTTCGTTATTCGTCTCCACCGTTATTATCGATGTGGAAATTTCGATATTGCGATAATATTGCTATTATATCGATGATACAATTACACGATACGATTACGATTTTATCACCTGATTTAGTTTCTCGTTCTAATATAATGAAATAAACCTTTTGACAATAAAACAAATACAGTATAGGCCTATATTCAAACAAGTAACTGAAAAAAGTAAAAATTGTAGCTAATGTAACCTAGGTAACAAACAACAACACAAAATAAACTAACCAAGTTTGTTGTGTAGCTGTATCTATATTCGAATTGTGAGAAGAAGCAGACTTTGTTAGATCTAAAATGGCGTCACACAATTGCTGCGAAATACAATAATCAGAAAGGTTTTTTTTTGCTATTGTATTGAGTGGGAATATGCATTTTAAATGCTTCCAAACACCATTGATTTTGTTGTTATAAACATCGCTGTCAATTAAAGTGACGGAGGTTTACGGTTACACTAATAGGTTAGATTATTATTATGATACATATCTTTTCTCAGTATCGTTGTTGATTCGATTGTTTTCATCGCTCAATTTAAATCGCAATATCGAAATTTCCACATTGATAATAACGGTGGAGACGGATAACGAAGTTTTGCCGAGACAGCCCTTCTTTCTTATATTAGCCTATATTACAACTCGCCAGTCTTGTGTCTATCATTGAAAACTCGGAGGGTTAACAGACACGATATGTTGTAGTGGAAAGTTAAAGTTTCAACTGAAATTTTCAATTGTAATATAGTGACAACCTCTAAAAACCAAACATACAACTTACCAGATGGTCGTTTACTTTTGGGATGAGTTGTCTCAGCCATTTTCAGCAAATTCTATAACTCCACAATGAAGATTATGTTCTGTAACAAAACTAAATGTAAACCTATTGCTCAGTTAACATTTTTCCACACTAAAAGCCTCTGATTAACTCAGGCAAAAAAAACTTTGCCTATATTAAGATTTGGTTTTGACTTAGCCAAATGCTATACTAAAGACTTTTGCTAATACATGTACTGTAGTATTTGTCAATGGCAAATAAACGCTTCTTGATTCTTGGCATAGATCTGACTCAGGCATGGATATAAATTATTTAAAAATAATAAGTTAAGCTTATATAGATTGTTTAGGTTAATAGCATTTGAAGATTTGTGAATTATAGTTAGACGAGATAGAAGTGATTCTTCATTAGGGTAAGTCTAATTTAAGTTAAGTTTTTACTTGTACACAAAACATGTATTGTAATGCAGTGTAAAAAAGAAATTTGTTTCAATTCACCTTAAAAATTAAATAACTATAAAGTTGATGAAACGTAGAAATGTCATACATAACATAAAGTGACTAGGTGACAACGACTGACAACAGGAACAGACTGACTGACTGACAACTGACAACAACTACTGACAACCAAGGTGACTAGGCCAGGGCCAGGTGAGCCGCATCCCCTAAGAGCAATGGTGTCACTTTCTGCGACATCCGTGGATGTCGCCATAGAGGTTTTGCCGGTTACAAAAGCGTTAAAAATGCAACATTTTACTCTTTGCTACCTGCAAGGGTTGCCAACACTGCAGGGAACAACAATCGTTCTCCTTTGTGTTGGAGATTTTTTGTCTCAACTATTACTAAAATAAGGAATTTCAAAGCAAACTAGGGAAGAATTTATGGTTTTAAATTTACCTAGATTAATAATTGTTAATTTGGTCATCACCAAATGGTTTGTTATTAAATAATAATCCAAATGTAAAATAGAGTAATACCATGGTAATACTGTGTCGTTACGATAAATATCGTATCCATGGCAAGACTGCTTCATTCTCTTTTTTTAATCAGCTGTGTAATGGTAATTATTATGACGTAACTTGACTTCCGTTTTAGTATAGACACTTCATATCCGAAACACAAAAAAAAGCTATTCGGCTGACCCTACAAGGAGGTGTTAGCTGACCTGGGAAGAAGTTATGCTTCTTCCTTTACAGACCTTGACTGACAACGACGTCAACGACGACAAGTAAGAGTTTTTCTTTTTTCTTTAGATTTATTTATTTATTTATTTACCATTGACAATTGTATAAATTGCATAGGCTTTTTACAGATAAATGCTACAAAATTTTTGAATCATAAGTAAAGTATTTTTAGAATTTGTCTGGAAGATAATTTTTGACACTATAATAACATTTTTCTTGAAGTTACTTCTTTAATTTCTTTTTGAACTTGAATGGGCATTTTTCATTTTTTATATTATCTGGTAATTTATTAAATAGTTTGGTTGCAGAAAACATATATTGATTTTGATAGAAACTTGTTCTGTGTGGTTGAATGGGAAAATTTTCAGTGGTTCTTAAATTATAATGGTTTTCTTTAATTTTGTCTGTCTCTTCAATTTTTTTCATGAAATATTTAAAATAATTTAAAGATTCGTATATATAGATGCATGGCAAGGTTAAAATTTTCCATTCTTCAAAAATAGGTTTGCATGATCTTCGCTTCTTTAGTCTAAATATTTGCCGAATGCTTCGTTTTTGTAATATGAATAATTGTTTCGTTCTTTTATTTTTATTTTCCCAAACAGGTATTGCATATTTTAGATGTGGGAAATTTTGTAAGTCTTCTGATAATAAAAATACCTTGGCATACCTTCCTTGACACTTCATGAATATGTTTTGAATAATTTAAATTTTCATTTACGTGAAATCCTAAAAATTTAAAATTTTTATTTGATTCTATGGATTTATTTTGAATTTCCACGGAAAAATTGTTATTTTTTATCTTGTTGTGGTTTGACATTGTAAATTTAACTAGCTTTGTTTTTTCTACATTTAATTTCATCTTATTGCGTTCCAACCAATTCATTAAATTATTTATTTCAATTTGGGTATTAATTTTAATCTTTTCTTGGGAAGGATTAGATGTGATAATGGATGTGTCATCAGCAAATAGCATCAATTTAGAAGTTGAAATAGAAAAATTTATATCATTGACATATATTAAAAACAAAAGAGGTCCAAGATTTGATCCTTGAGGAACTCCTGATTTTGATATAGCTTCTTGCGATAATATGTTACTTTTGCATTTAAATTTTCAATTCTTACTTTCTGTATTCTATTCTTCAAATAGGTATCAAACCAATCATAGATAGTGGTGGTGGTTAGACCAAGACCAAACAAGAAGACTCTATACAACAAGTCAGCAACATCGTTATGCTTCTTCCTCTACAGACCTTGAGCAACACCCACCATATCATTGTCTTTACATACTAAAGTATGTAAAGTTAGGGGTTTAATAAAAATATAATCGGTAGTCCCATATATACATAAAAATTGATGTTTTCGCGAATTCTCGCGGTTGGGTCACGAATTTTTCACAACCAATAGTTAGCAAGCAGCTAGAAAGTAAGTTGACGAATATGTGCACAAATTTTGTATGTGGAATGGATATGGTGTTCATGGATCTTTGTTGTCTTGGATCGAGAGCTACTTGAAGAATCGTTCCTTGATAGTTCGCTTCAATGGTGCCCTGTCAAAGCCCATCCCTGTTCTGTCTGGCGTCCCGCAAGGATCCCATCTTGCACCGTTCCTCTTCACACTCTTCATTAATGGTGTTGGCAATAATCTACTCTCCCAGTTTCTACTATTTGCTGATGATCTTAAGATCTTCGGAAGAGTTGCCTCCACGGAAGATTGCGTACAACTCCAGAATTCTCTTGCTATGGTTGAGCGGTGGAGTGTGGTGAACGGTTTGGCATTGAACACCAACAAATGTGCAGTCCTCTCATTCTCACGTGGCTCAAACTTAATCATGTAAAACTACTCTCTAAATAATTTAGTTTTGGCAAGAGTCGATACATTCAGAGACCTCGGTGTTGTCATGTCTTCATCCCTAAACCCTTCAGACCACATACGTCACATCACCACAAAATCTAGTCAAAAAATGGGATTCGTCTTCAGAACTTCTTACGATTTTACTTCACCCTCTACACTAATAACACTCTACAAGACACTTGTGCGACCAGTACTTGAATATGCATAAGTTGTTTGGTGCCCACACTGGAGGAAGGATATTGAGGCACTGCACAGAATTCAGAGGAGACTAGTGCGCCTCGTCGGGACACGGATGGGATTTCGCTACCTCGATGTGCCTGTCTCTGAGCTACAGAGTGCTCTTGGTCTCGAGCCTCTTGAGCTAAGAAGATCGATTCACGACCAGTCCTTCTTGAAGAGAATGCTCAACGGACTCATTGAATGCCCGGAGATCCTTGAATCGATTGAGTTTAGAATACCAAGAGGCACACGTTCCAGAGATCTCTTCGCCAGACGATGCCAGCCTACTGTCTATACTTATCATGGATGCATCCCTCGGTTGTTGAGGAGAGCGAATGAACTGAGTGGTGAGACTGACATTTTCGCACAGTTTATGGGAGCATTTAGAAGAAGCCTTAAGCTGCACGTCCTAAAAGGTTAGATCTTGTTGTTGATTTGTTGTTGTTGATTATTGTTGTTAATTTATTGATGTAATTTATCTTGTTGTTAATTTATTTTTTGGATCACTTGTTAAATTTATTGGAGTAATTACTAATGTTATTGTTGTCTTATTCTTTAATTTATTTTGTTGTTGCTACAAATAATATAACTGTTAACATTATTATCACTGATGTTTGCCACAAACTGTTATCATTGTTCTTTCACTGATCAGTTGAACTAACTTGTTTCACCACAAGCAATGCACCGAACTTTTTCACTCTTATGTATGTTTTTAAGTAACTATTTTCAATATGTTCAAACAAATTGTAAAAATTATGTAATGGGAAACCGTTGGAATGAATAAATGATAAATTATATATATTATCCCATCGGGCATCCCATCTGCAGCAGCTGAAATTCTGAAGGCCAAAGAGGTTCCAGCACTTAACTTGGTTTGGAAGATAGTGTCATGTGAAGAAGTGGTGCAACATGTTAAGTTCATGAAAAGTTCCAAAAGTCGTGATGTTTATGGCCTGTCTAGTGATATGCTTAAGGTAGTGTTACCTGTGATATTAGAGCCTTTAACCTTTTGTATTATTCGGTGTCTCACTGAAGGTATGTTTCCATCTAAGATGAAACTATCTAAAGTAGTTCCTATCTTTAAGAAAGGTGTTAGAGATGTTCCTGCTAGCTATAGGCCAATATCTTTGGTACCAATATTTGCCAAAGTACTAGAGAGAATTATTCATAGTCAGTTGTACAGCTTTTTTGAAATTAATTCTCTATTTTCTTGTTCTCAGTATGGTTTCCGAGCTGGGAAATCTACAATTCAGGCTGTCTCTCACCTTGTAAATGAAATTCATAATAATTTTGAAATGAAAAACGATACTGGGGTCACCTTATGTGATCTCAGTAAAGCATTCGACTGTGTCTCATGAAACACTTTTGACCAAACTCTAATTTTATGGAATTAAAGGTACAGCTTTGTCACTCTTGAGGTCTATAGTAGTAGTTCCTGAGATTTCGTGATGAGTCAGTCAGTCAGTGGTATTTCGCTTATATTCCTATCTATTGAACAAGGTCTGTAAAGGAAGAAGCATAACTTCTTCCCAGGTCAGCTGAATAGCTTTTTTTGTGTTCCGGATATGAAGCGTCTAAACTAAAACGGAATTAAAGTTACGTTATAATATTTACCATTACACAGCTGATTGAAAAAGAGAATGAAGCAGTCCTGCCACGGGTACGATATTTATCGTAATGACACCATTTTACTCTATTTTTAATTTGGATTATTAGTTAATAACAAACCATTAGGTAATGACCAAATTACAAATTATCAATCAAGGTAAATATAAAACCATAAATTATACCCTAGTTTGCTTTGACATTCCTCATTGTAGTAATAGTTCAATAGTTGAGACAAAAAATCCCCAACGCAAACGAGAAAGATTGTTGTTTCTTGCAGCGTTGGCAACACTCGCAGTTAACAAAGAGTAAAATGTTGGGTTTTTTTTAACACTTTTTAAAGTAACAAAACCTCTGTGGCGACATCCACGGATGTAGGTCGTAGAAAGTGACACCATTGCTCTTATGGGGTGTAGCTCACCTGGCCCTGGCCTACAGTCACCTTAGATCTAAATGACATGATTTGTTATTTGTAGGTGGGGGGTATTTATTCAATTTCTAATTATTGGGCGACACCCACCTGCTTTGAGTAGTTGTAGCGGAGATCCTTTGTCAAGTTTTTAAAAACACACCAAACACAACACAAAAACCGGATCACTCGCTACCGTCCCGACGTTTCGCACGAACTAGCAAAATGAGGAAGCAACCAGTGAAAAATAATTAAAAATTTTAACTTCGCAGCTGCATGGGAAATCCCAAAGCCGGCGAATATTTGGCAAATAATTAATTCCCCCGAAGAGGCGCGATGTTTTTAGTTCGTGCGAAACGTTGGGACGGTAGCGAGTGATCCGGTTTTTACGGAAGCCCTGAAGGGCCAAAGAGTAAGCGATCATTTTTTACACCGCCGCCGTGTTTGAAACACGGCGAGCCGTGTTTAAAAGACGGCGAGCCGTGTTTAAAAGACGGCGAGCCGTGTTCCAAAGACGGCGAGCCGTGTTTCAAAGACGGCGAGCCGCGTTTAAAAGTCGGCGAGCCGTCGCCGCCTTCCAAACACGGCTCGCCGACTTGCAGACACGGCTCGCCGACTTACAAACGCGGCTCGCCGACTTTCAAACACGGCTGGCCGCCTTTCTAACACGGCTCGCCGCCTTCCAAACACGGCTCGCCGTCTTTGAAACACGGCGGTGTAAAAAATGATCGCTTACTCTTTGGCCCTTCAGGGCTTCCGTAGGTTTTTGTGTTGTGTTTGGTGTGTTTTTAAAAACTTGACAAAGGATCTCCGCTACAACTACTCAAATCAGGTGGGTGTTGCCCAATAATTAGAAATTGAATACAGTCACCTTGTCTATTGAAAGCTGAAATTACCAATGTATGCATTGAAATTACTAGCGGAGGATTTCAGGGTATTTAGGTATATTTCGGGGACTTTTGCTGACATGGATTGGTAACTTCTCGCAGTGTTTTCAACAGATTTTTTTTTACTAAACCTTTCCAGATTTCCTTTTATGATTAGAAATCCTTACTCTTTATTTACAAAGAATGTAAAGTGGTTACTTATTAACAAACAAAAATCATAAAATGTAACTAACTATGTGTCTATGTGTCTAACAAAACACATTTTATTCCAGGGGAAATTAGCAAAATGAGGAAGCAACCAGTGAAAAATAATTAAAAATTTTAACTTCGCAGCTGCATGGGAAATCCCAAAGCCGGCCAATATTTGGCAAACTAGAAGGGAAAAAAAAGATTTTTTTGTTGTTCTGCTACACTCTGCTACCTTACCTAGGATTCCCAATTATCTGTTTATATAACCTCAAAAATTTACTACATGTGGCCGGTAACAATTTTGGGAACAGTTAATTTTTCATAAATCATATACTTAAAATGGGGAAAAAGAAGGGTTTGAAAAGAAAGCTCCAGTCTAATGAAAATGAAATATCAAAAGAAGAGCAACCCCCTCCCCCAACTCGTTCTTCAGACGAACCAATTCCAAAAAAGGTAAGCCGAGCCTGCTACATTTAGTTTTTTTCGCCTTTGAACTGATCAAGAAATTTTTTACACTTTTAGTAGCCAATCAATTTTATTTCATCATTGTTGTTGAGTTTATATTAGCCTATCTTAAAAAATGCCTAACCTTGTGCTGTCCTATCTCAATGACTGCGGCAGTTTGAGACGTTTATCATCTGATGTCAACTTCTTGTTAAATTGCATAATTTGTTCCTCAATAGCCCGTTGACAAATGGCAATTGGTTGCCGAATCACCCCAGCTGTTGGCCGTTAACAATAATTGCTACAAGATGGCTGTAGGAAGCGGCGAAACTTCCCCGCTTGTATAGAGGATACTTCCACCGTTATATCAAAGTTAAAATTTTGATTTTGCGATGATATTGCTACCTATTTTATCGATGATATAATTTACACCAGTATGTTGACGACTTTATTACCTGATTTGGGCGATTCTTTAGCTAGTATCTCGCTAGCCTGACGGCTAGCGTCTTGGACTTCGGTTCAAGATTACCGTACCTATTTATTTTGAACAGTAATAATGTTTACCCAAAGTCTTTGGGTTCTCTATTTCATTAACTTACAATATTCGCAAATTATTATCGAAAGTCTGCCTATTTCTAACTGATTTGTTGAAAAACCATAGGCTACAATGTGTATGTATCGTCTATGCAATATTTTGGCCGATACGATAGGAGTAAGGTCTGATATGATACAGCTGATACAATATGTGGCTCCGATACATATCACATCGCCAAATCTCGATACAGAGCTTAATCGCACATCACTAAATAGGCCTTTCCAGCTGTAGTTAAAGACCTTCTTTTTATAAACAGTTCACCCAGTAGTCTTTTAAGTTATCATCAAAGTGATTGTAGGCCTATCATAAGTGGATAGCCTGTATATCACTAATTTTCAAAGTACATAAAAGGTTTAGGTTACCTGTTTTCTGTCAGTGATCCTTTTTTGTAGTGTAATACTACAGCTGTTTCGTTTTCAAAGAAACATCAGTCTAATAAATTAAAACGTCATTCCATCTTCCATCTTGCAGATTTCTTCAATTATTAGAAACATAAATAACACCAACACAAAACAGTAAAGAGCGTAAAGTCTGTCCTATATAAAAACTTGGACAGTCGTCGCATGTGATTTTATACACACCTGTTTTAGTCATGTCATCATTTTTTTAACATAGCCCCTCTTTTCTTTTAACATAGCCTAGATGACAATTTATTAAATTTTGTGAACGCCACTACTACTTTATTTGTTGCCCATTCGTTTTTTTATAGTACCGTAGCCTATTGTTTATTGCAACCCCATATTCTGCACTTAAGTATTTTTCCTCTTCTGCTGCACTAATAATAGGTATTAGTTTTATTAATGTCCTGTATAATTATCATTCAGTGAACTCTCATATCCGTTGGAGACTGCAATGTGCTTTAAAATGTTTTAAGTTCGCTTTTGTAGTTATCTGGGTTGAGCATTAGCCTATTGATAAAAGCCTATGGACAAAACTGTTATAGGCCTAAGTGTCGTTTTTGTGTTTGTATAGATGGTGTGATTTTGAGTGGATAGTCAGATCGGTTGTTGTGGGTTTTTCTTTAAATTTTAAAATTCACTTTGATATCATTAGGCTACTCATTATGGTTACGCCCAGGAAATTAATCGATTTATTTACCTCAGTTTTGGGACTTATCTGAACAACACTCATCCCAACTTGAATTTCACTCTCGAAACTGAGGTTGGTGTTGGTTTTTTTTTTTAATAATTGACAAAATCTGCAAGATGGAATGACGTTTTAAATAATTGACCTGATGATGTTTCTTTTAAAACAAAATGGCAGTAGTCTTACTACAAAAAGGAACACTGAAGGTAACCTAAACCTTTTATTTTTAAAGTAATTGTAACCTATTGTATCAGGCTATTGTTTTAGTCAAAATGGACCAACAGAACAAGAGTTCTTGTTTTTGCAACACGAGGAATTACTCATCGAGATCGTCATCTTATGCAAGACTTGAGAACAATGCTGCCACATTCCAGAGATGAAAATAAAATGGAACGAGGAGAAAACTTCTTGATAGTAAATGAAGTAAGTTGTTCATTCAAAATTCTGTAAGTTTTAACAACCCTTTTATGAGTAAGGTATTTTTACGGAAAATGAGTATGGACATGCTGGAACCTTTTTGATTTCCATGTAGCCTTAAAAAAGCATCTAAGGTGATAATAAATTGTGAATAAATTATTTTATCATATAATTTACTCAGTATTAGCAAATTTTCCTATAGGGAATACGCTATTACGGTTGTAGCTATGGTATGACTCAAGTCTAGGACCATATTTTTCATTTTGAAGTCCCCTGAAGCCAAAAACGCCATTTGTTCATTTTTATACTTATGTAGCCCTATATCTATATACAAGGGTCGTCCACAAAGTAAACCGCCGTTTGGGCATGGGTGCGATTTGTAGTGTGGGTATCGCCGCCATACTCACATCGGCGTGCTTAGCCATATAGTAAGATTTCTGTAGTTGAAGTTAAACAGCAGCTGAAAGTCATCGTGAATTGAGTGTGGTGTATGGCTCAAACATTACAAGCTACGGCTATGTCGAGCGATTCAAAACAAGCGCCGTGTTCTTCTGACATCTGGCGTTGTGTTTGTCCATGACAACGCGTTTGAAAAGTTCAAGTGGGACTTTTATCCCCCCCCCCCTCCCCCGGATTTGCCCCCAAGTGATTTCTATCTTTTCCTGTACCGTACATGAAGGGGTGGCTTGCATCTGAGAGGTTTGCAAGTGACGCAGAAGTTCAAAACGCTATGAAAGGTTGGCTGTGTTCTCAGGCGGCAGATTTTTTTTTAAAGACGGAATTTCAAAAACTGTTAAAAGATATGATAAGTGCATAAATTTGTTTGATAAATGTGTAGAAAAGTAGAGAAAAGCTGTAGTTTTACCATGTATATTAAATCTTTGTATGTCAAGTGGTTTAATTTTTTATTACAAAACAACGGTTATTTTCTGAACGACCCTCGTATATCCATATTATAGATATGTCCGTAGTACTGATGACTTTTGACAGGAACCTCTGATTGGTTTTAAGGTTTAGGACTAGGCCAATTTTCATGAGTTCACGAAGAAGCATTATCAGGTTATGGGATTAGGGTTTTATAGGGATTTCAAAAGGGTAAAAAATGAGTTTTTGGCATTTTTGGACCTAAATTTTCAAAATTCAACATTTTAATCTGAAACCACTTAAAAGAGCAAGAAAAAAATAAACAATTTGTAATTTTGAATTAATTAACTTGGCTTAACAGGTTGCGGAGAAAATCCAAAAATACCTTGGCTTTCCATGTTATTCTTATGGGGAATTAAGAAAACCCTGTATGTCACATATTTTTTGACATAACTTGATCAAATTTGGTATGTACATTCACTAGGTAAGGTTTTTAAAACTTATATTTACTTACAGTACCCATATAGTGGCAAATCTACCTACTCACCCCAATGTTGTTTATGGGAAAAATGAAAAGTACCAGTATTTGATGCAATTTAGTTTGTACGTGCACTGGGAATGGATTTTTCTATATCTACTTACAATACCACCATGGCAGCAAATCTAAATCCTCCTTCCCTTGGTGTTTATGAGGGAAGTTTAAAAAATACCGAATCCTAATAGAAATTCGCTGAGTACGCAGGGTCTGCTGCGATGGGGGTATTAGCTATGGTACCTATACGTAAATTTTAACCATTTCAATCTCACAACTGTACTGTTTTTTATTCAATAAAAGTAATTTACTGGTAGGCCTACCTAATAAAAAAATTAATCCTAAAACAAAAGTGGCTAGCAGATAAAATTTTTAGGCCTACTTCTAGTTTATCATTGTTTAGTTGGTGATTGTGAGTTTATGTTATTATTTAGTAAATTATTGCAGACATTTTCCATCACTCAATAGTAAAAACAAATTAACGATGTTTCAGGATCAGATTGAAGATCCTGAAACGTGGTGAATTTGTTTTAGCGGATACGCTATTATGGTAGTAGCCATGGTAAGACCTTAGCCTGGACCACTTTACTTTTTCATTTTGAGGTCCCCAGAAGCCAAAAACACCGTTAGTTTATTTTCATATATATATAACTTATGTGTCCGTGGTACTGGTAACTTTTGAAGGGGACTTGCAAGTTTGATGAAATTTGGTATGAAGGTGTATACCAGATCTATTTTCATGAGTTCGCGAACCAGCATTGTGGGTGGGGTTATTGGAACGGGGTTTTATGGGGTTGCAAAGGGGTCAAAAATGGGTTTTTGACATTTTTGGACTTAAATTTTAAAAATTCAAGAATTTTAATTACAACCATTTAAAAGATTAATTACAACCATTTAAAAGATTAATTACAACCATTTAAAAGATCTTGAAAAAACAAACAATCTAGTATTTTGAATTTTTAACTTGGCTCAACGGATGGTAACGGAGAAAATGCAAAATGGTTTCCCATGTTATTCTTATGGGAAATCAATAAAACCCTGTATCTTGCTTATTTATTTACATAACTTGGAAGAATTTGGTATGTATATTCACTAGGTAGAGTTTAACTGATATTTGCTTACAACACCCATATGGCGGCGAATTCCTTTTATAGGCCTAGGGGTAGCATTGAGCTTGGCCTAGATGGTCGGGTATATGTTAGATGATTTGAGTCCTATTTTCAATGACTTTTTATGTATGGCCCTCCATGACGATTGTATGGTTTGAGTGTTGGCAGATGTTATTGGATCTTTTCAATACGCGATTTTTTCATTCATGAATTATAGATCAATTTGATTGTACATCTTTATAGTTTTCAGTCGATATAGGCCAATCGATCGATATTTTTCATTCAATAGTTCCACCGGGCATCTGCAGAAGTGCAGCTCTTTTGAGTAATATGATTTAAATAACTAATATAACTTTTTTGATTTGTTAAAGATGTGCTCGATGAAAAACTGTGACAAATGTATTCTACTTGAAGGCCGAAACAAGAAGGATTTGTTTATGTGGGTCGCGAATGTCCCAGATGGACCTTCAGCCAAGTTTCTTGTTGAAAGTGGTGAGTATGGAAATTGTCTTTGTAATATTGATTAAAACAGGGTTGATCTTTCTGCAGGCCTTCTCCTTGTTCTGCCACAATGTCGCACTGTCACCCTTTGTTATGCGGTTTAAAATTTGCATATTTTCATCAAAAGAACTCTCATTTACTCTGTTATTGGTTATCCAATGTTTCTAATCTTGGTATTGTTGTTTAGTAATAAAATTTTACAATTTCTTAGTGCTACTGCAATTTTTTTAATTTACCATTTTGAGATGTTTAACTTTGGAAATTTTTAATGGCTGCCATTTTTAAACCAAAAGTGCTATCATTTTTAATTTTTGGTTCAAATGTAACTGAGTAATTAGCCAACATACAAAGTTTAAATTTGATATCTGTACCGTAAACGGAGGTAAATAATATTGATTGGAAAATCCGTTCAGACAGACAGATTGAAAACTAAAAGCAAGGTAGGACTATGCACGTTACATGAAATATTTGGTTTGTTCTAACCAGAGAAATAACCAGGTGAAGTTTGGGTTGATAATTTTGGGATACCTTGTAAAAAATTCAAATTGTCTTCTTTAAAGTTGTGCCTAGTCTGGCAGGGGGAGGGGCAGTAGTTCCCTGGTCAAAGGCACGCTAGAGAGAAAACAAAAGATGTCAACTTACCATGCATATATGGTGTGCCAAAACGACAAAGTGTAACAAATATATGTGTAATTTAAAATATTTTTACAATTTTTTTATAAAATAGAAAATTTTGAATTTTATCAATGTAGGTATATGCATGATAAGTTAATTTACTTTTATTTTATTTTATTTAAAACATAAATTTACAATGAATTTTGGTTGAAAAGATGATTCCTTAGAATTTGAACTGAACTTTTCAGAACACTTGAAACTATAATTTTGTCCATTGATTTTGGTAGTTTGAACGTCTTTCGAAATTTCAAATAGTTTTTATTTAGTGTTCCTCTGGAGCCGAAAAGAAGTCCAATAACATATATATTTTTAATTTTGTATTTTTCCTGAAAATATGGTATTGTTGGCTCGTAAATAGTCTTTTTTTCTTTATCAACTTCCTCGGGCTGTTGAAGATTAGTTTCAAAACGGATAGTGGGGTCAATGATAAATCCTTTATTTTCTCTTCTGTTAATCGCTAGAATATCAATTCTTCTTGTACTCCCACTATCCGAAATGCATTTTATTTCTTCATAAACTTCCCAGTTTTCCTTCTTTAGTTCTTTGGCGATGATACTCCTTACTTCATTGTGTCTTTTGTTTACTAGGAGTTCACTGTGCCTGCAGGAACCCAACACATGAGCAAGGGATTCATACTCGTCGCAATGCCTGCAACGGTTTGTGTTGGGTCCTCTGCCAGGCACAGTCCTCACTGCCGCAACATTACACGTCATTTTTAGGCAGTCTCGCCATTCCGAGGAAGATAGACCGTTTTTGTTGTAAACCCATGAATTTGCAATAGGGACTTCTTTATATAGAATCACTCCTTTCCCTTTTTGAGAATGATTGGCCCATATACTAAATTCTTTTTCTTTCAGAAATTTCCTTAAGTGTTTGCCATTAATTTTTATTTTGCTATGTTTTCAAATTCTGAAATATCTATGTTTAATTGGTTGAAAATTATGACTTTATCATTTTCATAGGAATTTGGAATTAAATTAACTTTAGAATCTTCTAAAAGGCACAATGAATTAAATTGCTGGATGTATGCTTCCCATGCAATCTTCATTATTCCTAGCCCTTATATTTCCTATCAGAGTATAAAAACCCATTTGGGGTGTCACTCGGTAATTGTAATATTTCTTTAGTGGTAGCCTACTTCTTATAAGTTTGTCTCCATCTTCAAGGAATTTCTTTGATATTGACTTTAACTTTGCATTTTGAAGGGGGTAAATTAATGTGGGTGCTACATATTGATTTATAATATTTAATTTTTGATCGACACTTAGGAGGATGCTTCTACTAAGGTTGTTCAATTTATCTGATAACTTCATAAGAATTCCATTTGAATCGAATTTGAGTTCATCACACAAATTTACACCAAGATACTTAACTTTTTCGTCTCTTCCTATTGATTTAATCTCTTCATTATCCACCATTAACTTAATTTTTGTGATCTGGCCGTTTTCTATGCAAATAGCATGTGATTTATTGAAATTTACGTTCAATCCTATTTCTTTAAATCTGCTTATTGCCATACCTGTCAACATTTCAGCTGATGACTTGCTATTAGCAATTAAGACAGTGTCGTCAGCAAACCCAAGTATGGAAACACAATTTTCGTTCTCGACAAGTCTGAATCCGAAAGCATTGGCAACTTCAGGCTCTGACAGTTCTTGGAGAATAAAGTCTGTCGACATGTTGTATAACAGGAGGGATAATGGAGAGCCCTGAAAAACTCCTTTTGCAATTTTAACGGTTTTTGATTTGTTAAGACCGACTTGGAACTGTGTCTCGTTGTTCAGTGCCAGATTTAAAACGAGTTTCTGTAGTGTGTTTGGCATAGCAGATTTTTTAATAGTTTGTTCTAAATGTTTATGTCCCACACTGTCAAATGCTTTTTGTATGTCAAGGAATATTATTGTAACATCCTGTTTATCTTTCTTTGCCTTTTCAAGTGTTTCATCAATTATTTTAATATTAATTTGACATCCGGGTGTGTTTGTGAAACCTCTCTGGTTTTCATTTATATTAATATATTGACGCATATCTTTCTCAATAACTCGCTCGATAACTCGTCTAATCACAGATGTAATTGAAATTGGTCTCCAATTATCTAAATTATTAGGATCACCATTCTTGTAAATTAAAACTGTTCTAGCTTTTCTTAAAGACTTTGGAATGTGTCCCTTTTGCAGCATTCTGTTTAAAATTACTGCAAGTATTTCTGCCACTTTGTCATTTTTTATAGATCTCATTAGGACTCCGTCTGGGCCTGCAGCGGTATCCATTCTCATTTTCTTTACAGCATTTTTAATATCTTCAGCCTTAAATATTCTTTTATAATTGTAATCTGCATCTAATCTCTGTTCAGTTGTCATAATATCTTCATACTCACTTCTGGTGCAGGAGTTTTCTATACTTAATTTGTTACTGAAGTATTGGTGGATATCTTTAATATCAATTGTACACTTCATTTGTTTGTCTTCATTTAGGACTTTTCTCACAGCTTTTCTTCGTTGGTTATAATATAGAAACTGTGTCATCTTGTACTCATATTGAGCTTTTCTTTTCTCTTTTTCCTTTTTTGACTTTCTCATGGGATTCGAATTGTCTTTATACTTTCGATTATGAGGCCTTGGTAACCCTTTTCTTCTGGCCTCATAATATAACTGGGCCGGATGTTTTGGCCCAGGTAACATATGAATAGCTTTCGCTAGGAATTGCTGGAATCCCTCTACATTCTTATCAAAATCCTCATCACACATCTGATCATTCGCAAATACCTTGACCCAATTTTCAAGGTCTACCTGAAATTCGGGTTGTGATATTTTATTATCAGTCTTCAATGTCTTTTTATTGTTTCTTTTAGGCAGTGGAGAATCGGCTATTGTACAAGTTAAGTTGATATTTTCATCATGTTGACGACTTTGTGACGAGGCATCTTCAGTTGTATACTTTTCAACTATACGTCTTCTACTCTCTTCGGGACGTGCTTTAGCTAGGTGAATGTTCAAACCATTTTCTTTGTAGTAGCCTCCACATAATAGACATTTAATTAATGATTTTTCCAATACTTGAGAAGGACCTTGATTTGCCCTTGAATTTTTTATATGCGTACCATTATTGTTGTTTACATTGTATTCTTGATTTGTCGTATCTAGATAAGGTATTGAAATATCTTTGGTTTTATATAAACAATCCTCTTGATTTTGTGATAAGATTTCAACCAGATCATTATCTATGTCACTGTCATCATCATAAGTATAAATCGGCCGTAAATAACGGGGATCTCTCCCATTTGGAAAATGAATTCTTTGTGAATTATATGTGGATGGTCCAGGTTTTAAGAACATATCATTCTCTTTATCTTCAACTGAATTAGGGATACGTAATAGAGAATTGCTGACCATTTCACTAGCGTTATTCTGATTGGTAGGAATGGCCTTTAACTTGTGACTCCTGTCCGAAATGTTACATAGGCCACTTTCCTCAATGGTTAAGGAAAAATCTTTGTGTGAAGCTTTTATATGAGGCCTAAGCCGTGAAAACAATTTACTACAAACTGGACATTGTTCTTTAAGTCCTATCTCATCACTAGTTGGACCAGGGTTCATTTCTACATCCCCTGAGAGAAGAACTAAAAGTAACAAAACTGCTGCCATCACCTTCATTTTAAAACTTCTGGATTTCAGAGCATGACACCATTGCTTTTGTCTCTTTTCTCGTCGTGATAATAAAAGCATTTGATTCATTCTGTACTGTAATTTTGAGAATTGAAAACTTATGTATTGAAATCTCATTTTATACAAACAAGCTTCCGATGAATTATGTAGATTATAATCTTCACTTAGGTTACACGAGAAAAAAATTGTGATTTTAGAGACATTCAAAATCATAATAAACAAAAATAACAGCATATATTTTCTTCTTTTTAATGAATGCAATAACATAGTTATAGGTTAGGTAGTACATAAACTGATTTAAAAATTTTTTGATTGAACAAGAGTGTAAGACTTATTACTTACTCATATTCTTCAGACAAAAACTTCATTTGAATATAAAATTAACTAAACTATATCGAAATATTATAGCAATTACTTCAAATTTTTCTGAGATGAAAATTTTGTTGTTGTAAGTTTTGATAGTTTCCAAAACTTATAATCCAGCTGAAAATTATAGAAAGTATATGTATAATAATACTTTCTAAATTAGGTGAAGCTTAGCTGGCCTACTCAGGTGCGGGAGGGATATGCCTAAAATAAAGTTACAATGATTTAGAGCAAACAAAAAAGATGAAAATGATTATGGAAAAATTGTATAAAGTTGGATGTTAAGTCCAACTTTGTATTTGAATTTTTTTTTTACAAAATAAAATTGTTCAAGTATTTTTTATTTTTTTTTTAGAAAGACTAGTAGTTATGTAGTCATAAAATTAAAATATTATTTAGGTCTTAGGTATAATTTTTACAAGAAATAACTGCAAAAGTTCTTGACTATTATTGAGTAGATGGTTTGCCCTAAATCGTTGTACATCATTTGATAAAACGTTCAATTTTAAAGCTTGCAACTATAATAAACCATATATTACAATTTCCAATTTTTTACCCTATTAATTATAATAACATGTTTAGAATTAATATTTTGACCAAACACCCTTAAGACCTGTATTTCTGAGAACTATAAAATCACTCATTTTTGTCAAAATACTATGTATAATATAAAAAATTCAAATTGTCTTCTTTAAAGTTGTGCCTAGTCTGGCAGGGGGGGCAGTAGTTCCCTGGTCAAAGGCACGCTAAAAATACTTTCTAAATTAGGTGAAGCTTAGCTGGCCTACTCAGGTGCGGGAGGGATATGCCTAAAATAAAGTTACAATGATTTAGAGCAAACAAAAAAGATGAAAATGATTATGGAAAAATTGTATAAAGTTGGATGTTAAGTCCAACTTTGTATTTGATTTTTTTTTTACAAAATAAAATTGTTCAAGTATTTTTTATTTTTTTTTTTAGAAAGACTAGTAGTTATGTAGTCATAAAATTAAAATATTATTTAGTTCTTAGGTATAATTTTTACAAGAAATAACTGCAAAAGTTCTTGACTATTATTGAGTAGATGGTTTGCCCTAAATCGTTGTACATCATTTGATAAAACGTTCAATTTTAAAGCTTGCAACTATAATAAACCATATATTACAATTTCCAATTTTTTACCCTATTAATTATAATAACATGTTTAGAATTAATATTTTGACCAAACACCCTTAAGACCTGTATTTCTGAGAACTATAAAATCACTCATTTTTGTCAAAATACTATGTATAATAATAAATATTTACTTGCCACAGTGTTCACAATGGGAGAGTTGAAATTGACAGGCAACTGCCTTAAAGGTTCTCGGCCACTACTGTCGTTTGACGAGTCATTTGATGCTAGCCCGCAGTACGAATTACTCAAGGAGCTTTTCACACAGGTGAGACTTTTTTACCTGTTTACTTTTCCTACCAAAACACTTGATTAAAATAATGACCAAATACCGCCCAACTTGTTATTGTGGCTGACCACCATAGTGTAAAAGTCCTCTCCTACTTGTTACCTCCTTCATCGGATCCGTTGAACCGAAGAGGCAGGGGTTCCATCATTTTCTTAAACTTTAATTATTGAACAAGATAATTAGTTTAATATTGATTCCAATATTACTTCAATTGAATTAGATGAACTGACATACCTATGAACTAGATATTTATGAATGTGACTACAGAGTTAGGCTGTAGACTGTAGATGTTACCATGTAAATGTTAATCTCTAAAATAGCCTGATATCTCACAATCGGCCACTTAGTTAAATACATACATACATACAAATCCCATGTCGTCTCGATTGACCAGCTCTTGGTGTGAGACCTGTCAGTTTTCTTCAGCTAATTCCTAGAGCTCCACTTATTCAGTAGTTGTCATGGCAGAATGGTAAAAGGTTAAACTTTAGACAAGGTTAGGTTTAAATTAGTTTAGGCTGAAGGAGGTCATATCAGGTGAGGTAATAAGGCAGCTGATAAAATTGTTGTTTTAAAAGGTATTCTTTAAGTTCAAGTTTAATTTTTTCAAGTTGTTTATTTATCTGAGTGAGGTGTGGAGGCAATGGTGAAATCATCTTTAGGCCTATGTACTCAGGTTTACTTTAGAATAATTTTAGCTTGTGAGAAAAAGATGGATTGAAGTTTCTATTTCTGGTGTTATATGAATGTTGATGATCCTTTACAATATGGTGTTCCTTAACATAGGTTATTACTTCTAACATACAGATGCAAGGTACAGTAAGAATTTTAAGGTTTTTTTAAAATGATCAAAGCAAGATTCATTGGGTCTGAGTTATAAGATACATCTAATTGCTCTTTCACTAGAGAGTTAGTTGTCTTGTAACAGAGCCCAAATATGAGCATCAAGACGATTTTGAGAAAATCTTCACCATTTTGAGGTAAAGTGTGTGTGAGCCGCTGTACTGTACTTATTTGAGAAAACCAATTGCATCATATAAATTGTTTGGGTGTAAATAACTTTTGTATTAAATTATTGGAGCAAATTTGTCTAAATACATCATAGCTTAGTAGGGAAAAAACATTTTCTCTAAAATAGATGTTTGTTTATTTTAATAAGGAGTTTAATAAGGAAAGGATTTTTTAAATCTTTTGATTGGTTTACTAAATTAGTCTTAAATTTTAGATTTTCGGGACACCAGCCTATCATCCTAAGAGTCAACCATTTACAGACAGGGTTGTGACATTTTCAGTCCTTGATAACCGGATTTGGTTTAGAAACTACCAAATACTTACCGAAGATGGAGCACTTGCTGAAATTGGTAAGCTTATAAACATTACATCACATTTCTTGAAACACCCACACACTCTATGGTGCATATTTTAAGGTGAATGTGACCGAGGGATGAGTGTTATAATTGTGATGTTACTTCAGTGCCTGTTGTCTGGTCAGGCCCTAAATGATAATAAGAGGCGTATCTTTGTTACTGAAAAAATAAGAATAAGATAAATAAGACTTTTATTGGGTTTTCAGCTCATTACAATAAAATAAGAATAGACTTTGTCAGCAAATTAAATTAGGCCTAAAGCTGACAATTTTAAAATCTGCAATTATTGTAGATTCAATATAAGTTAGGCATGCCTAGTTTTACTTTAAAGGTACAATTCATAAATTCATCCAACTGATAAAATGGGTGTTTTCCTGCAGAGTACAATCTTTCATGAAATTTATTTTGTGGCTGCCGGAAGGTTCCGGCAGCTTATAAAAAAAAATTATGCACCCAGAGATAAGTAATAATTTATTGCTTTTGTTAACCTGTGCCTTGATTGTCATAACTGATAATTAAATCTGGTTGCATGTCAATGAATTTGCCATCTGACAGGACAACTTTCCAAGTTTATCTTATCCATCCAACACTATTACTTCAAAAATAAACAAATTTATAATTATTGTAAGAATACCTGTCTCCTCAAACAGTGGCCTACAGTGAGCAATATTTTCTAAGATTGTTTTAATTCTTAGTCTTTTTCTGAATGATTAGAATCTTCTTTAGTACTCCACTACCCCAAACTATTAGACCATACCAAAATAATAAAAAAGAAGCAAAATACACTGTTTTTAAATACTTACTTGACCCTTGGTTTTTTAAGTTCACTAACAAATAAACCATGGTACTGTACTCTAGATAAATTGTTGCAAACAAAATCTATATATTCAGACCACAACAACTTACAATTTAATTTTATTTCTAGTAAAATTATAAAATTTAACTTTTTTGAATTTAAACTTTCATCAATGTTTTAAAGTTGCAAGAAACCTTTGGATTTTATTTCCATTAAAAAACAGTTTGTTTGTTTGAGTTTGATATATTTCCTAGCTGTACTATGTTTAATGACAAATATCTGCATTTTCATTTGTGTTTCAGAACTCCCTGCCAAGATTTTAGGGAATTGTTTCTGGACAAAAAAAATTAATGTCAAAGTAATAACGTCTAAATGCCGCCACCTACCCACACAGCCACTATTTTGTTTTTTACACATAATTATTTTTATTTCCCTAATGGATGATTGTATTGAGTTCAATTTTGGCATGAATCTTTATCACACCAATGTTCATTTCCAGGAAAAACATATTTTTTCCTATGTGTATTTCCAAAATGGCGGCCATTTTAAATTTTTAAACTCAAATATCTCAAAAACGGTAATTTTTACAACAATTTTACTAGAGACCAAAAAGTTGAAAAATTAAATAATCTAACTAAGGATACCAAGTTTGTAAGGATCTAACAAAAAATAACGGGATTATTGGGATTTTTCTGCAGGAAAACAACGATTTTGCATTAAAATTAACAAAAATTTAGGTTATTTTAAGAGAAAAATCGCTGTAACTCCGTTACTTGTTGTTATATCCTTACAAACTTGGTATCCTTAGTTAGATAATTTAATTCATCAACTTTTTGTCCCTGGTAAAACTTTTGTAAAATCTGCCGTTTTTAGAGATATTTGAGTTTAAAAATTTTAAATGGTCGCCATTTTGAAAAAAAAACATTGGAAAAAATTATTATTTTCTCTTGAAATGGACATTGGTGTGATAAAGAGTCATGACAAAATTGAACTCAATACAACCATCCGTTGTGGAAATAAAAATTAATATGTGTAAAAGACAAAATTGCGGCTGTGTGGGTAACTGGCGGCATTTTGATGTTATTACTATGATATTCATATTTGTTTTTGGTCCAGGAACAATGGCCTAAAATGTTGGAAGGGAATTCTAAAACATCCTGTATAATTGTAATAAAGAAATAAATTTAAATCCAGGGCATAGGAACAAGGTCGAGGCAAACCTTACAAGGCAACAGTCAAGGCAAAGGGGAGCTATTTACCGTCAATTAGGGGAATATTTACCGCTGGTCGGGGGCGATCTTTACCGTTGATCACAGGTCCCTATGCGTATTGGGGGCGCTCTTTACGGTCGATCATCGGTGTTCTTTAGACGATCAGGGTTGCTCTTTACCGGCGGTAGGAAGCTATGTTTACCTTCGGTCAGGGGCGTGATTTTATTCTGGTCAAGGAAGAACCTAAATTTGCGATGCTATTTACCGTTGTTTAGAGGGCGATGTTTACCGCCAGTCGAGGGTGATGCTCTTAATGGGGCTCTTAATCAGGGACACTCTTTACGGCATATCAGGGGCGCTCGTCCCTGCCGCGAAGGAGCCCCTCGGGTCCCGGCAACTAAGGGGGTCCTCTAGTTCGCCTAAATAGATCTTTCTTCTTTCTATTTTGCCTAATATTCTATTTACTCTTGTTATTGAAGAATTTAATAAAAAAAATGTGAAAACCCCAAAATTAAATTATTTTTGCAGTGAAATAATTTTCTGACTGAAAAGTAATAAAAAAAATTCATTTGACGCCCCTTCCCGGCTGTCGCCCTAGGCCATGGCCTAGGTTGGCCTAGTGTATAATCCGGGCCTGGATTCGTGTGCTCTTCAGTGACCCCTAGTAATTTTGTGTTATATTATTCTAAACAACGCATTTCAAAATGCATTTGTTTTTCATTATATGAAATGTTTGATAAAGTGACATTAAAATTTTACTAGACAAAGTTACTAATTTATTAGCCTAATTTAATAATTATCATACATTTTAAACAATTGGTTGTTCTCAAATTTTTACCAATTAGACAAAAAGATGAACCATCACTTGTTTTTGTACGCTTGCTCTTATCTTGAATAAATTATACCAGCGACCCTCCCCCCTCACCCAGCGCCGGACCCTCTCACCCCTCACCCTACCCACCCATCCCGGCTGCCCGATGCCAAACAATAGAAAACCTTACCTTGGTTTTTTGTCCACTTTGGACTCAAATAGAAGATCTGTTTATTCATTCCAATAAGGTTTGGTCAATAAAAAATAATAAATATCGGAAACCCGTGAACTCTTGATTAAAACTTGTTTATTTCGTGTTTTACTCAATTTATTGAACTCTTTGTTTTAACCGTGGTTTTGGGTTCTCCGGGACCCTTCAACCAGTCAATTGGGAGTTGACTGTAGTCATAATTTGATGCAGGATGGAGGGGTCACGGACAGCCTCAGGCCTGAAGACACTCAGCTGCGAAGCTTGTTCACAAACTTGCCTTGAGATTAAATCACAGTTATGTACCTATTAAAAAATAATAAATAATAATAATGCTTTCAATAGATTCACAACAAATTCTTGTTGCAGGTCCACGATTTGTTCTGAATCCAATCAAGATTTTCGAAAAGAGTTTTGGTGGAAGGACTCTATGGGAAAACCCAAAATATGTTACTCCCAAGCAGGTAAATAATTCTTGTACATCTCCCTTGTATCACTATATCACTATTTTGAGACAGGGACCTCACATAGTGGGTATTTTAACCTAAATATAATAATGTATAAATATAATGTACCCATTGACTTCTCATTTAATGTCTCTTGGAATTGCTTCCTTGTTAAATCCTGAAATTTGGACCAGGTTCATGTCCTAGAGTCACTGCAAATAATATCATAATTTTCCGCTGTGTCTTCAGTGCTGTAAAGCACATAAAACAGGCAAAATCCTTAGTCATTAAATGCTAGGCGCAATCTAAGCAAAGTGATAGGACTGATTTACTTATTACAGCCACTTGTAATAAGTTAATGTACACCACAAAATGGATCTCTGGATCTTGGAGAAATTATATTTAAGGAGTGGTCACGCGGGGCTAGAAACGAAGCCCCGAACCGAGTGGTGGGGGCTACTGAGTCGTTGAATTATTGAAGTTTATGCTTAATTAGTTGTTTTAAATGACAGAATAGCTTTTAAAAAAGTTTTTAAATAATTTGTTGATTTTTAGGTCTACATAATAGGTCTATATATTTCAAGTTTAAGAATAACTGTGTTAAGGCTATATATTTTTAAAACGTTGACTAAATTTAATGCAATTGTAAAAAAAACTTAATTATAATTAGTAAATTTTGATTAATAGTTTTTAATAAATTAGTAGTTGATAAATTTTAGTTTGATTAAATTTGAAGAAATTTTTATATACAATTTTAATTAATTTTGATAAATCATCCTAATTGTGCTGATAACCTTAAAGGGTGATTGTTCTTGTTAGTATAAATAGTCTACTAAGTTTTAAGAATTTGACGAATAATCTTATATTGTTCATAAGTTAGTTTTAACTTATTGTACACCTAAATTCCGTACTTCTTATTATTTGGTTATTTTATTATTAATAATCCATAATAGTAATCATGAGTAATTAATTGTATGAAAATAAATTACTGACCAATAGCCTACATTGGAAATAATTCTGAACGTCACTTAAAGAGGTGTAAACTTAACTGGTTTTTACAAACTATAATAAGCAATTTACATTAAAAAATATTAATTAATGTATTATTTTTTGTTGATAATATCATACTACACAATAAAATTAATTTTACAGTAGGCCTAACACATATATATATATATTGAGATAATTTAAATTTGGTTTTTATGCCTTCTCAAAATATTTCTTTAATACAGATTTGTTACTTTAATGTCCTTTAATAAATTAAAATATATTTTTTACCCATAAAAAAATTACAGGGTGGCCACTCAACCGGGAAACCGGGAAAACCGGGAATAAGCCGGGGATTTGGCAAACCGGGGATAAACCGGGAATAAGCCGGGGATTTCTATTTAAAATCGTGAAAATCGGCCTTTTCTAATACACGAAATCGGTCGGAATTTAGTGTATCAGATTGTCGGTTTTAACAATAACGAAGAATAGAAAATGGTCATTTCTTATTTACTTTATTTTTTTATATCAGTCAACGTGAAGATTAAGAGAATGAGTGAAAAAGGAGCAGATCCAGGGTTCTAGGAAAACGACGAAGTGGTTTGAAATGTAATTTGAAGCTTCGACAGGTGGTTATTTTTGGCCGGAAGCGAGGGAGATAAGGAATGAAGAAAACACAACGATGAAATTGGACGGTCTATTGTTCCGTTGACGACGCACGCACACTCACAAGTGCCTGAACCAGAATCCCTACCCGCGCGCCGGCGCGGTGCCTGTATACTAATAATAGCGCCAATACAGAATCATGAAGTTTTATAAATAAATAATTTAATATCTTAATTAAAAGTGGAATATTTGTAATAGGCGGTAAAATCTGAGAAAAATAACAAAGGCCCATGATTTTGGTAAACCCATGAGTTTTGGTTTTATTGAACACAAGTGTTTTCAATATATATTATCATGATAAAACATCGTGTTTGATGACATTATCAATGAAATTAAACCGAGATTACAAATGAACAACTTACATAAGTTAAAGTAATTATTTTAAGAAATTATCCGTTTCATGACGTTCTATTGAGATATATATATTTACAACAAATATGTGGTTAAGAGTCATTCCCAGTATGTGGTTTTTAATGTCACTTTTTTATAATACTAAAGCCTGTGTTCATTTCGGCCCCCATAGGGGTTTGTGAATTGTGATTTTTCTGGTCAAGCCGAGCCGAGCTGGTAATAAAATATTCGAGTTTCAAGCCGACCCGAGCCCAAGCAGCAAAAAAATTACTATATTTTTTTGTAAAATACCAGATTTTATCCGCCAAGAAGGTCATTTTTTGGTCATTAAAAATTTAAAAAGTATAACATGAAATAAAATAGTTTTAATTATTAATATGAGGATTTCCGGGTGAATTATAAATTCATTACGTTTTAGCCACCAAACTACAGTAAACAGCTCTTCCAGTTGACTGAACATTGAATTGGACAAAAAACTAATACGGTCTCTTCTCTATTGTTATGCTAATGGGAACCCGGAGCCTTCACCTGTCAATGGGACAGGGTGAGGGGGGAATGTTGCGCGTGTGTGTGTGCGTGTTTCGTCTGTCAAGGTCATTTCCTATTACGTCGTTCATCTCGTCCCGCCCCACTTCACCCCTCACCACCCTGACCACTCGTGTGTAAATTGCCGTATTTCTCTGCTTTATTGTATTAATTATTAAATCAAATAACAGTTGATTTATTTGATTAAGTTATTTATTATGATTAACTGCAACGGCATCGCAATTAAAATGACTCGACTCTTTTCCAAACTGTTGAGAAGGAAGGTACTGTTTCCGTGGCTCAACAACAATTTTTGATACAATCCGTTGAGAATGAGTCATCCAATGGCGACGCGGACCCTTCCTCTACTCCCGTTACCTCTTCGTCAAAGCCAATGCCTCTAGGCCTACTCCCAGTACATTTTATTTATAATCTTCTAGTTATTAAGGTTTTATAGAGTTTTCTTTTTCACATTCATCAAATTTAATGACGTTGACATGGTTTTCATAATAAAAATATAAACTATTTTTGGTTAAAAATTATAAATCCTGCAATCCGTGATTATATTCTGTAATTTTTCCTCATTTTACTTTTAATATATTTTCTATCTATGAAGAAATCGTTCAGACTAATCACCATTTTGAATGAACGGGAGCTCCTTGTGAATATAAATCTTGATTATACTGTAATATAAAACTTGAGACCACCCCAGGCAATACAACAATATCATATTTTCGGAAGATTTGGCGTTTGAAACGGCCGGGAATCGGACTGAAAAAAAAACCGGAAAAAACCGGGAAAGAGCCGGGAATTGAGAAATCAAGTTTGAGTGGCCACCCTGAATTATATCAGTGGATAGAGAATTTAATCCTCTTTAAAAATGCAGATGTACTATTTGATTTGCCTGGTGCTCAGGATTTTATTGTACTTGTTGGCTACCAAAAACTGCTAAATAAATATGGAGTAAAACTCGCCATCAGCAATCCAGTGTATTGTTACTTGAAGTGAACAATTGTTTCGCTTTCATATCCCAAGGTCATCATCAGCACTTATAGGGCCAGAGGTTAAATAATTTTGAACGGTGGGTTCATGTCAAAGTTTAAAATAAATAGTAAATATATACAGTTTCACACATATTATACTAGGGGACACACGACACATTTTAAAAACATAACACAGACTGTATTGTACACATGCCTAACCTTACTTCAAACCAACCTTACAGCACACCTAACCTTACTTGTTTTATGGGGAAAAAACTTTTTAATAAATTGCCACCTAGGTTAAAAACATTAATTCACTCCAGCACATTTAAAAGCAGCCTTGCTGATTTTCTGTTAGGCAAAACATACTACAGTGTCAGTGAGTACCTAAATGAAAACTAAAAAAATCTTGTATTTCATTTTGCTTTACGGTATTTTAGTTTCAACTCTTTTTCTTTGTTATTTGTTTTATATAAGATCATGAGAACTATGCCTGTATATAGTATCATATTATGTTTATGACTGTAATTTTGACAATGTCACCTGTTTTTATAGCTTTGCTATAGTTTAAAACGTTTTGTGACAATAAAGAATTATTTATTTATTTATCTAAGTAAGGTTACGCGTGTGTAGACTGCAGTCTGTGTTATGTTTTTAAAATGTGTCGTATGTCCCCTAATATAAAATGTGTTAAACTGTATATATTTACGATTTCAAACTTTGACATGAACCCACCGTTCAAAATTATTTAACCTCTGGCCCTATAAGTGCTGATGATGCCCTTGGGATATAAGGGCGAAACAATTGTTCACTTCAAGCAACAATACACTGGATTGCTGAAGACGGTGGGTTTTACTCCATACTCAGGATTTTAATTCAAAATTGCGCGCGTCACGTTTTTTCCCATCTCTCCCTTGTTACAGCGGCGCCACCATGCCACTCTAGTGGAAGGGAGCGGCCGGCTTCATGTTTTTATTCAATTAGGCTAAAATAACTTATTTGACACAATTGGTGAATGTGACTTATGCTAAGAAGCACCGATTATATTCAACTTAGTTTTAATGACGAAGTCCATTGTAATTACAGTGTAATTATTGAACGACTAATAAATATTGTCTATTGTCTATTGTCTTCACTTTAGCACGGTATATCCATATGGACGTGGACACTCCTTATATATAATTCCTCCAAGGTCTGGATGTAAACAGAGCTAGAGAATGCCCCAATGGTCCGATTTTAAAGAAATTTTGTATATAGGTCCAAATCCACAATAATTCCAGGCGGTTTTTTCATTTTTTTCTATTTTTAAGGGTAGTTTACCCCTAAAAACTTTCAAAAACCGTGAAAAATCAAAATTTCTCAAAAACGGCTCTAATGATTTTGATTAAAGTTTTGTGGTTTATTACGATTAAAATGCTAAATAAAATGACACCACTCGCATCTTTGAGAAAATGCATGTTTAAAAGTTATAAAGCAAAAAGTGTTTAACAAATATATTTTTTTAAATTTTTAAAATAGTTGTTACGTTGAAATAATTATTACTTATCGTCATTAAATCTAGCTCAAAAAACTAAACAATCCAGTACTTGAATTATTGCTTTACGTCAAGTGGTTGCGGAGGAAATTCAATTTTTCGTTTAGCGGTAAACGCAGTAGGTTGTTAAACATCACAGACGTACGTAGAGTCAAACTCGTGCTGCTCAGCTGGTAGCTATCCAACTGAGCCATCAAGACATTAATGTTTTGAGGATTTTAACACCTTTTTATATTCTTGGGTGTATGTGTCAGTTATCTGATACAGTTTATTTATAGTGTATTCTTTACATTCTAAAATTGATTTAAGAAAGCATTTCTGCTAAAGAAATAATTGAGTTGACAGGGAATCTAGGTCCTTAGATAACTGGAGTTTAATAGTAGAAGTAAATTCATTGTTGATATCTTGTTTTGGACATAAGATCAGCCCTTCCCATTTACCAACCGGTATCTTCTGTGATTTTTGTGAAACACTTCACTAGAATTTATCGATAAAGGAAAGAAAACAATTCATAAAAAAGTGTTAGACAGGAAATATGTAATCTGTTTAACCTAAAAATAATAGCTGGTTAGAATTTGTTATCTGTGCAAAGTTCTCTGAAAAATATATATAGGTATTTTGGAGACATTAACATGTTATACTCTTGAATCTTTTATTTTTTGTTTAGTACCGTCGATTGTTGAAACAAGCTGCTAGTCACAAATATGTGGACAGGAAACAACAGAAAGCTGCATTCGTAGCATCTCGACCAAAAGAATCGTATTTCTCAAAACCAAATGATGACATCTTTGAGGGAAATCCACTCGAAAAGGCAAAAGAGATTAGTGAAAAAGTGAAAGTACTAAAGGAACAAAACCAACAAAGTTTTAAACAGATAAAGAATAAAAGTAAGAGGAAAATGAAGAAGAAAACTGCTCCAAAACCCACATTTAGTGTTGAATCAAGCAAAGTTCAAGTGAACGGGAAGAAGAAAAAAGTTAAAAAATCTGTCTCTCAGGGATTGTTCTCTGTTTCGTGAATGAAAGTACAGTACCATAATAGGTTTTTATTGTATAATAAATCATGATTTTTATTAAAAGATGTGTTTTTATTTGTGATCATTGTTTTTTTATTCCAAGAAAAACTTATCAAGTATGCAATAACTGACACAAGACTGACTTCCTCTCAAAAGTTCCTTGTAACACCTTCTCTCTGTTCTCTGTAACAAGTTCTTTGTAAAGTTCTTTGTTCAATTGTCACTTGTTTAAGAATGCTTACGGAATAGACAGAATGTGACAAAGTCTGGGCTGGCAGCATTTGTCTCCAGTACATCGCCCAACCATGATCAATTGTCACATCGTGGATAAATCAATGCCTTGCTAAGATGAATTAAGTATTTGAGTATTCTTTTTAACTATTGGAATGCTTTAAATGTCAGAATTATTCTTCCTGGCTTACATACAAAAAACATCTCTTTAGAAAAAAAATCAATTAGATGTTATTTATAATAGGACTGCTGTTTCACAGAGCTAAAACATCTGCACATGAAGCATTGTGTCAGTCTATTTACACTGAATCTTGTTTCACAACAATGTTGTTAAGTCACCAAATACAAATTTACCACGTTAAATAACAGTGCCTGGGGGGGGAGCAAACATTTGCTCGGTCCATTCCATTCTCAGTTGTAATAATATCCATAGGCGTGCACAGGATTGGTCCCACGGAGGCCCCAGGCAGGCCTGAAGAGGCTCGCCAAAATACCAGAAATTATGTAATGAATAGAATTTTTAAAATCATCGATTCCCGTTTTATATATCAACAGATACAGTAAAAATAAAAAGTCATTTTAAGTTAAACCATTTCAATTCACAACTAAAATTATTTGAAATATGAAAAAATCATTCATTGTAATTAATTAGTCAGAAGTTTATGAGAGATGTGTGTAACTCAGGTGTTGGATTTCTCTAAAGGACTGGGCAGGAAGTGAAGACTATTCATTATGTCATATCTGCACTTGGATTTATTAAAAATATTGTTGTATATTCTTTTATTCTTCAGACATTGGCCGTAAGCTTGCTGAAATGAACAATGCTCCTAACAGCCTTGTCCGCCGTGCGGAATATCAGATTCCTACAGCTGAGTTTTGTGTCCACTATGACTCCAAGATATTTGATAGCTCATGTGGTCTTAACCACTTCATTTTCCACATTCAGCGGAATAATGGTGTCAATCCACTTCTTCGTGAAGACCACAATTACTGTCTTGCGCAAGGTGAGGGACAGCCTGTGGTCACTCATCCGTTCGTCAGCAAAACCCATGACTTAGTTCTGCTTCAGCTGGGCAAGCTGAACATTTCATGCAGCAATGAACGCCTATGCTTATTGAGTTCGTATAATATTATGAGTATCTATACTTATTTAATACGCCGAAGGTTTTTTTGTAATTGGAACTCCTACAACAATTCTCAACCCAAGTTTTTTGTGTCGTTCAGGCTTGGTCTGTAGTGGTTTCCGCAGAAAATTTATGAGAATCAGACCTTAAATAAAAATGCTATGCTTAATTGGAATTTTATCATTAGAATAACATTTTAGGATTGGTTTGAGAATTTTAATCATTTGTTGATGTACAGATATAAATCAGGTGTGTGTATAAATCCAAAAGCTTGCATTGAAACTGTATGTAGGCTCGTTGCTATGCTGTTTTAGGTTTTTTAAATTGTGTACACATTGTGTATCTCTCTGCTACTATATAATTCAGTTTTTAAAATCTTCAGAGAGAAAAATATCAAGTTCTACTGGAGTGATTTTATTTAAAAAAAAGGAGGAAACGAAACATGCTTGCCTACTAATATATAGATTATTGACGTTCTACTGTATTGCATTGCTTTCATAAAAAAATGATTTTACTCTGTTTTAAGGGCTTTTTTAGGGGACCCTAGGAGAAAAGTTCAAGGGACAAGATTCAAATTAAAAATAAGATCCATTTTTTATTTCATTTAAAATTTTATAAAATACAGGTGAATATTAGTTTACAGTCAGTATTAAAGCTAACTTAACCTAGAGAAATAGGAAGACACATAAGCATAACTTAAATGTAGTGGTTAAAATGTAACAGTTACAAATGGTCAACATATAAAAACAATGTTCTATAAATGTAGCAGAGTTATTAGCTTTGGTAAACAAAGCATAAAAGATAGTTGTTCAACAATAATTATTACAGTCAACAGTTATAAATTCTTAATGTAACATTTGAGATCCTAATTATAATATAACATGGTTTCTGGTGATACAAGAATGCATAGCACATTATATTATTAAACTAATATGTCAAGAATGTTCAAAATTCATCTTTAAATCCTGAAATTTCATAAGACATTGTAAAAGAATCATAGCACCTACTAAATATAAAAATATTAATAATTTTTATGAAAGAAATATTAAGTTTCTTTTTTACTAACCAATGAATGCACATGTAGTAATATCGAGGACACTTTATAAACAAACTTTATTTATATTTCTTTAATGATCTTAAATTTAATGATTCACTATGATTTGTTAACCTTTAAATGGGGGTTTTAATTATTAACCTTAAAACCGTAACTCTGGTAAATAATAATTAATTCTATTAAGACAGGTATAATTCAAATTTACGATGCCTACTAGCATTGACTATGTACACTAACGTGAATAGACCTCTCATCCAATGCATTTAGTTTGAGGCAAAAATTTGGAAGTTCGGAGTATGCGGCACCAGAGTCGCTGCCATCGATGTTGTTATTATTCAGCTGAATTTACAGTGCTGCAAAAACACTTTACCAAAACATAAACATAACTTTCAGTTATAAAATGTTTCATCCTTGGTTGAGAAGAGTGGTAATACTGATTTATCTATCATATGTTATGTGTACTTCCGTGTACGCCACACGAGATCGCACCACCGTCAATGGGCTTCACACATATGATATGAGAAGTCTACTCACGTTAGTGTACATAGTCAATGCTATTAGTCTTTTTTAATGATGTATAAGTACAAAAAAGTGCATTATTGTTATAAGCTGCATGAAATTCGGCAAAAGACTTAGAAACTAAGGCGAATATTGGTATAAAGATAGTTTGTTTATTAATAATTGTCATTGATCATTGTTGATTTATGAAAGCACTTCACAGTTCAGGCACATTTAACACAAAAATCAAGAACATCTTTAAAAATTTCACTAATAGTAAATTCTTTCTACAACTTTCACTGGTTTTTTCCTAAACATAAAAGTAATATAAACTTAACTTACATAAGAGAGGACTATGAAAGTTGTTATTTTATAAGTATGACTTTAAAAAATAAACTTCAAGTCCTAACATTACTTAAGTAGCGATCTTGATAAAATAAACACTTATAAAGTTTTTATCATAATTATGTTAATTGACCATCAAAGGCACCAAGTTGCAAAAATTTTATAAAACTAATCTTTTATACAGGAATACTTAGAAATTAAATTTGTTGCTGCGGTACTGGTCTTGTATAAACTAAGCGCAACTAACATATTTTAGTACTGTATAAATTCTTCATCACAGTATTTATAATGGCCTCTAACTCATACTGCTCTGCACAATGAAAGCAATAGTTCTTAGCATAAGATGGTGCAGTTAATAACTGACAACCAACTATGGTAGTACTTACTATATAACTTGGTACGTGTTAAAAGTTTAATAAATTTGACACATTTAAATTCAAGTTGTGGAATTCCGACAATATGATAGATTATATTGGATCGCCAGAGATCATTTTAATGTCTGGCTGTGATGAATACACAAATAGAGGTCACTTGTTGTAGATACATATGCAACCATTCACTAACACAGTTCCAACTGATGCAGCAAGCATGAGATGGCAAGCAAAAAAGGCTTAATCCCAAATTAATTAGTAATAATTCAGTTTTAGACGTTCATAGCTGTTCTAAATGCAAAAAAATAGTAATTTGACAGTGTTTCACAATTTTGCTTCTTGGGAAAGAAAAATAAAGATGTTGGATTGAGTTTTTAAGCTGTTGCTATCTTTTCTATCTACTGCTTGGGTGCCCAATACATTTCAGTGTTCCAAACCAGAAATATTCAAAAACATTTACCATGCAAGTACATTAGAGTGATTTTTGAGAAGAGTTTTCATGAATAAAGTTGAATAAAGTTAGCTTATAACTCTTAAGTATCAAATATTATTTAAGCATTATTTACATTTCATCGGACAGCTAAAAGGTGTAAAATCAGCCATTTTTCAGCTAGTAGAGTCAAGAATTATCTATTCTTACTACTTTTATCAGATGTATGTTTTTAGAGTGTTTTAGTAACTTAAACCCTCAATTATTTGAAGTTCCAGCTTGGCAGAAAAATTGTTCAATTATATTATGTGATCCATTACGATAAAAATTGGATTTTTTGTACTAATTTATTTCATATGTTCCACATTATTTCCAAACATCAGGTAGCTACATGTTTATTTCACATTAGGTTTGTCACATACAGATGATTTATGGAGGTTTGGTAATCATTTTGAGAAAATCATGCTAATTGGCTGAAATAAACTACCTCTAAAACACTTTGAAAATAAAGTTAAATACCCCCGTCGCAGCAGACCTGCGTACTCAGCGAATTTCCAATGGAATTTCAGATTATTTACTTTCCCCATAAAAACACCATAGGATCGAGTATGTAGGTTTGCTACCATGGGGTGTTGTTAGAAAATCTAAGTTAATCAATAATTGGTGAATATAAACACAAAATTCTATCAAGCTATGGCAATTTTTTATTTTCCCCATAAACCCCATGGGGGTGAGTATGTAGGTTTGCCGCCATATGGGTTTTGTAAGCAAGTATAAGTTAAACCCTATCTAGATAATACCAAATTTGATTAAGTTATGTCAATAAATAAGCAAGATATAGGGTTTTCTTGATTTCCCATAAGAATAACATGGAAAACATATTTTTGGATTTTCCCCGTAACCACTTATGCGAAGATGAAAATTCAAAATACCAAATTGTTTGTTTTTTTGAGCTCTTTTAAATGGTTTCAGTTAAAATTGATAAATTTTGAAAAGTGAGGTCCAAAAATGCCAAAAACCCATTTTTGACCCCTTTGAAACCCCATAAAACCCCGTTCCCATAACCCGATCACGCTGGTTCGCGAACTCATGAAAATAGACCTGGTCTTACACCTTCATACCAAATTTCATCAAAATCGGAGGTCCCCTTCAAAAGTTATCAGTACCACGGACACATAGATATATATATAGATATATATATATATAGATATATATATATATATAGATATATATATATATATATATACATATATATGAAAATGAACGAATGGTGTTTTTGGCTTCTGGGGACCTCAAAATGAAAAAGTAAAGTGGTCCCGGTCTTAGGTCTTACCATGGCTACTACCGTAATAGCGTATTCCCTATAGGGAAATTCGCTAAAAGTTGAAGTATTTGCACATTGGTACATTGATGAGCAGTCAGGGAAAGGGGAGGGATTTAAAAGCTCAAACCCAAAACTATAAATAAAAAACTATTGATTCATCTCCTCTCATGTAATAAAGAGTATCCCCACACACTTACATCATATAGGTACGGGATCATGCAAATATTAATTAAACAAACTAAAGAACCCCTAGAAAGCCTGGTATTAAAAGGATTCAGTAAAACTATTGAAACCTAAATTCATCCACTCTCAACTCCTGAACAAAGCTTCCATGACATGAATTATTTTATAAGGTATTGGAATCAGAATAATAGGAAGCTGTTATTTCTGACACTCCTTTTGTATGTTTGTACAAGTTAAAGATTGTCAACAAAAAATCGAAATTGGTTTGAAATACAACTTAGTTTAATTGTTTGTAAATAAAACAATATGGCAAAATATTTATGGCTCGTAACAAAATTTACCTACTAATTTATGAAAGTTTTCTTCTTAATTTTTAAGCGTGAAATTCACGTAACAGTGTCTTTTATTAAAAACTTAACACCATCGTAGTTATAAAAGAATGCTAAATAGTTGTTACTTTTAAATTCATTTGTACTTAGGACAAGCTAAAAGAGTCAATAAAAATTGACTTTTACTAGTTGAATGACATGTTACATTTAAAATTAAATTACAATAAAATACTGTTTTAACGTAGTACTGACCACACAAACTTAACTAAGCCTCACTAAATTAGACAATCAGACAAAAAAAGTATAGACACACTAATCTAAAGCAATAAAATTAAAGCTTGAATTTTCGGTAAAAGTTTTCAAAAGTTAAAATGTTTACAAAAATTATTTTAAAACTAACGTACAGCA
Source organism: Neoaliturus tenellus (assembly GCA_030545055.2). Taxonomy (NCBI): domain Eukaryota; kingdom Metazoa; phylum Arthropoda; class Insecta; order Hemiptera; family Cicadellidae; genus Neoaliturus; species Neoaliturus tenellus. Next base: position 245,566,369 of record CM061531.1, on the reverse strand, counting down.
TAAAATTAAAACATGATAAATCTTTTATAAAATAAATTCTAAGTAATCAGAAGGCCACACAAATTTGTGTTCAATTCAGTCTTCCTTTGCAGTATTTTGGACAAGTTAAATCTGTTCATCAAATACAATGTTTACACTCTATGAAAGTGAACCTTTTCGATTACAAGAACTTAAAGATCAATTTGGGGACATATATAATTTTGGGATTAAAGAACCAAAACATATTCAACCTCACAGGCATTATCAACTGAAAAAGGTAAAATACAGAGTCATCAAGAAAGGTTGTAAAAATTGTAATTAAAATAATATAATTCACTTAGCAAACTGAAAACACATTGATTTTTTAGATAAGATCTATTCTACTCATGATATTAAACCAATCCACAAAACAAGTACACAACTTCATAAAGCTGTGTTTCGGGACTTTTCACCTCAACAAAATTTGATGGGTTTGAAACACTTTTTCCAAAAAAAGTGTTTATGTGTACTTAGTACAAATCTCCATAACAAATGCCTCTGGCGTAGATATGAGCAAAAAATAAATAAATAAATAAATAACACCCTCAGTGAATTTCTTGAATTTATACCACCTAATGCCATTAGTATATGACGGATCACTACCTACAAGTTGGAAAGTGCATTTACAGTAAAATAGAATCAAACTCTTCTAACCACAACACTCACTGTAAATTCTACAGAACTGTTGTGATTGAAACTGAAACAAAAGCACCATAGCTTCATCAATCACTGAAGTTGAATGATGAATGATTGAGTATTGGTTCAAAGTTATGGGCAAAGTAACGTTACATTTAAAAAACTTGATGAGTTTCTAAAAATAGTTTGTAGGTAATTAAACATTTATCCCAATTACTGTGGAAGATCTGACTTTTATATTCCTACACTTTTTTGATGACTCCATATGAATGTGAACCTTTATCAAACCTGAAGAATGATTTACGGACATATCTAACTTGAAGATTTAACAGGGTGTCCAGCAGGTCATGAAAATAAAATTCAAGGACAATTCCAGGTTTTCCAGGCGTATTTTTATAAATTTCCAGGTAAAAATTTATCGACATAAAATGAATATTTATATGCGTACCAATAAAAGAAAGTGTTAAAAATTTAAAACAGATTTAATACGTATGATGAAACTATAGAATAAATATTAGCTGATAGCTGGAAAAAACAAAATACTGGAAAAAAACAAAAAAACAAAAACTGGAAAAATACTTAATAAAAATGAGACACAGTAGGATTACAAGTTTTTTTTTTTTAATAACTTAAAATGTTTAAATCAGTATAAATTAGAATGAATATAAATTTTACTGTAGTTAATAGATTATTTTTTTTATATAAGTGGTAAACTTAAGTGAATGTTTTAACAATTTAATTTATACAGGTCTTTGGAAAAAAGGAATGTTAGGTTTCGTTATAAGTTATGAAAATTTAAGAAAGAAAACTAGATTAATGTATGCTAAGTAAAACACAAAACTCTTAATGTTGACAAAATTTTGTCATAAATCAGCAGAAGTTGCAAGAAGAGTCAAAATATAGGCTTAGGCCTACTAGGCAGCTAACAAAACAGTGGGTTCTTCAGATAGGACTGAAAATCGTTAATAGGCCTAGCCCAACAAGCAATGGGATCTAATTGCTGATAATACATTGTCTGTGAAAAAATTATGTAGGCTAAGTTATATAAAAAGTAAATGGACCTAGGTAAGTTAATGTAACTGATTCTTAAAACACTTGGCCTACATGATTCATTCCACTGCTTGGGCCTTTAACTAATCTCACAAGAATATAGTTAACTTCTAAATGTCCTATAACGAGGCAATCATTGCCTTAATGAGACTTGTTTAACAATAAATGATAGTTACTTGAGCCCGATGAGAGTTGTCAATTCCTACTATAAACTTACATCACATGTTTACGTTTTCGTCTTGTAACCCATAGAAAGGAGCATTCCCGGTAACCAATAAATAGGACTAACTACATTTAGACAACTATTAGCGAGGTTTTTTATGCTAATACCCAAAAAGGTAAAACTTTCAATTGAGTAGTATTATTTAAAACGAATAAATTTTGTATTGTATATAATTATTATAAAGAGTAATAATTCACTTTTATCTATGTAAACCCAGACGACAACGACGCCATTGATGTTTTCTACCCACAACACAACAGTCGAACAGTGGTACCACGATACCAGTCAGTGGTGATCATCAAATTGTCGTATTCGGCAGAGCTTCATACGGAATATTATTTATCGTAGGGTTCAATGGCGCTGTTACTGAGCTAATATAATTGGGATGTAACACTGTGTGTTACAAAAACATGTCTTCCGTCCTCATATTGTAGCGGGCATTGGTCAGTAAACATAACCAACGCAATTTTGTGACGTTGGCAGTGACGACGTGAACATAACTTAGATGACTCTAATGCACGACGGCATTGCCAACCTCGTAAAACGACGGCACGCAGTTACAGTGTTTTAGCTCAGTGAACCAGCGCCAGCGCAAGCATTCATCATGGTACTTTCGTGGTACAAGATTATCGTATATCTTGTTCACAGGCGACACCGGTGAGTGATTGTCGACGACGTCTTTTTTGCGGCTTCTCTTTATTGGTCTGTTTTGAAGAGAACGTAATTATCTAGTTACAGATGACAGGTGATATTGATATCTCTGTTCCTATACCAAAGTAATATTTCGGTCTGATATTTCACAAAATAACAATCGGCGATTAAATTTATGGCCGACGTTGCCAATTTTTGCTTAATATATTCAAAATTTAAAAAATTCCCGGTCAGCTGTAAAATTCACGTACAATTCACGGATTTTTCCCCGGTCACTAAAATTCACGTACAATTCCAGGTTTTCCAGGTTTTCCAGTCGGCTGGACACCCTGTTTAAAGATAAAAAAGTTCACCCTCGCAGATGACTGTATGATTATGAGGTTCACTTTCGCAGATGTTACCAATGATGAGTTGTGCGCTGGTGAATGAATGGTTTGATCTATGAGTTGATCGGTTGATGCTCTTGCATGTCCGCAGCCTTCCTCGCTGCACTCAGGTTGGCAATGGCTGTTTGCCGCCACCTACCCTCGTCTCCATGAATGTTCTGGTCCTCGCACACGCACAGGAACAGAGTGTCTATCACCACCTGCGCAGACAACGACAACAGCGAAATCAGTAAATTAATTTAATTACTTATGCAACAAAGTAGCACATGATATAAGTGGAAGAAATTTGTTAGTGAGGCCAAGTACCAATTATCCAAAGGCTATGGAAGATAAGAAAAATATAGCCTAGAATGTGTTTAATTATTAAAACTATCCTGAAACAGATAACTGTTCGAGATATTTAGAAGGATCTTCAGTAGAAATTAAAGAGCGAATTTTAGAGGTTGACATACATGTAAATACAGAGTCATGTTAGACACAAACGTAAGGACTCAGTCAGTATATTATTGAAGGAATAGTGATTCAAAACTCTACTAGGTCTACATAAAAATATCTGACTCATAAGAATGCTAAGGACAATAGGACTGTAAAGAGTAATCAAGAGGCTTTAATCTCTAATAATTTGAGCTACTTTTAAATACATTTCAATCATGTCAAACAAATATAAAGTTTGTGTTATATTAAAATTCATATATTTGTATATAACACACATTTACTCATCTTCCATTTATCAGTACCATTCACCTTGTACTGTAGCAGCTCACTTCCTTACTTTGTCTAATACGATCCACACACAGATCAATAGTCTGTGTAAACAGGCCTAAGTAAGGCAAAAAAGACGTCTGCCAACCTCTTAAAAAAATATATATATATTTGAAATAAAAACGTAAATTTACTTAAAATCCAATGTTTGTCACAATTCATTTTTTTTTAAGGAGGCTGGCACGCCTCTTTTTGCCTTCCTTTGCCCCGTCCACATAGAGTATTGAACTGTGCATGGATCATTTTAGACAAAGTAAGGGGGGGAGCCGCTACAGTACAGAGGTGAATAAACCCGTTTTTAGGGGAGCCCCACACTACAGGCTGGCCACCTGTGTGCGTAATGCATTTTTCCGCCTCTCCCTCAAAAAAAAAAAAAAAAAAAAAAAAAAAAAAAAAAAAAAAAAGCTTCCCTGCTTGAATTGTGTTATGTTTTACAGTGAGGTACTGATAAAAGTCACTGGCAGATTGCGGATTTGAACGCACGACATCGCTGCCATGGTCCCGAAGTCTGGTGCGTTAACCACTACGCCACCGACTCACATAAACATTCCAGTATTTTTCCAATTAAAATTATATTCCAGTATAAGGCTAGTAATTTTGTTCAATGTATTGTTCATAGTTATTCATTTCTTTACCTATTTATATTTTAATAACTGTAAAACATAACACAATTCAAGCAGGAAAGCTTTTTTTTTTTTTTTTTTTTTTTTTTGAGGGAGAGGCGGAAAAATGCATTACGCACACAGGTGGCCTGCCTGTAGTGTGGGGCTCCCCTAAAAACGGGTTTACCCACTAAAAAAACCTCCTCTACTCTTTAGGAATCTAACCTGGAATTGTTTGTCACATTACGTCAGGCTAGGCCTAAATTTGGCTTACGCCCGTGGGGCTCGCTCCTTATCCAGCCGCTCGATCAAAGGATCTGGGCCACTTCGCGGTCCAGATCGGTTTTCTTTTCCAGGAGGATGCCCCGGACGAACTGTGACAAACAATCCCAGTTGCCCTCATCCTCCATAATCTTTTGCCCACCGAAAAAACACCGAGTTTTCTTGTGGCCTCCAGGCGGGGCCTTTCCCAACGCGAACAGCGGAAGAAGGTGTGTTCCGCGTCATTGGGAACGCCCGGGCAGTAGATGCAATCCGGTGAACCGGTCTTGCCCATCCGGTTCAGGTACGACTTGAAATAGCCGTGACCTGTCAGGAACTGCGTGAGGAAGTAGTCCACCTCGCCATGCCGCCTTTCTACCCATGGTTGGACCTGCTCGATGAGTCGCGCAGTCCTTCATCCTCGGGTGTCGTGCTCCCAGCTGTGTTGCCACTACTGGAAGGTTCGGGAGCGCTCTTCTGTTCTTGCCGTGTCCTTGCCGATCTCGCCTTGTCTCTGATAAATCGCTTTCCTCTCCCCTGCCAAGAGCTTGACAGGGATGACTCCGGCGACCACCAGGACGGTAGGCTCGGACACTGTCCGGTAGGCGGAACACACCCGGAGCGCAGCTTGACGCTGAACCCGGGCGAGTCGCAACCTGTAGCACTCCTTATCTAGAGCGCCTGCCCACACCTCTGCCCCGTAAAGGAGCACGGATTGGACCGCGGACATCAACAGACGTCTTCTGCTGGATCGGGGACCCCCGACATTGGCCATCAGCCTACTAAGGTAAGTGACTACCTTAGCGGCCTTGTCCGCCGTACGGAAGATCTGATCCCTCCAGCTTAATTTGGCGGCACGAGTTGATGTGACCACCTCCCTTCCCACTCGAAACGGGACGACGGTGTCGATCCTCTTCTTCGTGAGAATCACGATCTCCGTCTTACTGAGAGCAAGCAAGAGACCGTGATCGGACATCCAGTTGTTGACCACCCGCATAACTCGGTTCAACTTCAGTTGGGCCAGCTCAACGTTGCGTGCAGCAATGAGAGCTGCGACGTCATCGGCGTACCCAACCAAAGTGGTTTCCTCAGGCATCTCGGACCTCAGGAGGCTGTCATAGGCAACGTTCCAGAGATCCGGGCCGAGTATTGAACCTTGTGCGGCACCAGAAGTGACTTCCATCGTCCGCGTTCCGTCCCTCGTGTCATAAATCAGGCTTCGAGAGCGTAGATAATCCTCGATGAGCCGCAACAGATATGCAGGAATACGAAAGTTGTTGCGAAGCGCATCCAGCATATCGACCCACCTCGCCGAGTTGAAGGCATTCTTGACATCAAGCGTAACAAGAAGCACTACTCGGCGGGAGAAACGGTTGCGGCTCTCGGCTCTCTCCACAGCTCTCTGAACTTCGGTGACAGCGTTGATCGTTGACCGAGCCTTTCTGAAGCCGTACTGACGGGGGCATAAGTCCCCGGCAGCTTCCACGGCAGAAGTCAGGCGGGAACTGATCAGCTTCTCGAACAGCTTCCCAGCCGTGTCCAACATGCAGAGAGGCCTGTGGGACGACGGCAGCTCGGGATCACCTTTGCCCTTGCTGATCAGTACAAGCCTGGCTGTTTTCCAGGGAGCCAGAAACACCCCTTCTACCAAACAGGCATTGTACATTCTCAACAACAAGTCAGCGTTGATTGAAAATACTTTCTTTAAAGCCTCACTGGGAATTCCGTCCGGGCCAGGAGCCTTGTTGCTCTTCAGGGAGAGAACTGAGGTTTCCAGCTCCTCGAAGGTGAAGAGTGGAGCGTCCTCTACCCGTCCGAAGTCAACCGGCGGTCACTGTGGATGTTCAGGAAACAACGCAGCGACGATCCTCCCCATGGTGGTGCCCTCCATGATGGAAGGTGGAGAGCGGGCGCCTAGTTTCTGTGTTACAAGTTTGTAAACCAGGCCCCACGGGTCGGAGTCAACGTCGTCACGAAGTCTCCTCCAGCTATTCGCCTTGCTCCTGTTGATCGCCTGGCGGAGAGATTTTCTCGCAGCTTTATAGGCCTCCGACTTACGAACTCTGTCTGCGGGAATTCTCGCTCTAGTGGCGGCTCGTCTAGTTCTTAAACATGTTCTTCTGAGTTCCGCAATCTCTTCAGTCCACCAGTAAACGGGTTTTTTGTCGCGTCGGGGTTTCCTTCGCGGCATAGACTGGTCGCAGGCCGAGACGATTAGTTCCATCGTGGATGTTACTAGTGCCTCGGCCCCAGCCTCACCAGGATTCCCCTGCGCTCCCCGAGAGATGACTTCGGTGAACTTAACCACGTCCAGTTTGTTGGTGTTCCACCGGCGTGGCCCTTCCCGAGATGCGGAAACTCGACGATTTGCCTGATCATGCAGGTCAAAAACGATGTATTGGTGGTCGCTACCCGTGTAGTCCTCCACAACCCTCCAGCCAGAGATCCTTGGAAGGAGCGACTCAGACGCAAAGGTGACGTCAGGGATCGTGCCTCTCTGCCCGGGGCGCCGAAAAGTAGGTGTGTCGCCCTGGTTGAGGACGACAAGACCGGCCCTGGCGATGAAATCCAGGATGTATTTCCCCCGGGAGCTGGTAGAGAGCATTCCCCACTCGACGGCCCTGGCGTTGAAATCGCCACCAACGACGACATGCCCGGTGGTGCAAAGAACGCACTCCTCTAGGCTATCTATCTTGTCGCGGAAGTCCTGGACGGCCTCGTTGGGGGTGAGGAAGCAACTGAAGATTGTCACGTCCCTACACCTAACCCAGGCAAATCCTCGGCCGCGACCATGACTCCGCACCAAGACATCCTGCGTATTACGCGCCCAAAATGCAGCAGTACCGAGGCTGTCGGAGATCCAATTGTTTGGGTCTCTGTCCCGATACTGTTCGCTAATAAGGAGCGCGTCAGCACCAAGTTCTCGGGCGAGCTGATCTAGAAGGTTATCAGCTCCCCAGGATCTATGAAGATTGGCCTGGAGGATGCGAATTACCGGCCGCTGCCTTTTGCCTGTTCAAGTGCGGTTCTGAAGGCATTGCACTGACCAGACCCGGGTAAGTGACCGAGGGCACTGGAGCCTGAATCCTTGCAGAGGAAGCAGGAGGGGCTCGAGGAACATTCCTTGCGTTTGTGGCCCTGGCTTCCACACTGGAAGCAGTTGGCACTCCTGTCGGGAAAGCTGCCATATTTCCTATTCAGGAATTAGCTAAATATGATTTTTATATGGATAAATTCTTCTAAATTTATTGTTAATCTATTCTAGGGTGTAGTGACCCACATAAAAATCAGTACAAAGGAACAGTTGGCTCACCTCGTACAAGCTGATGACGCAGTGAGCAACGAAGTAAGCAAAGATGCAGACAACGAGAGTGGGTGCCGCATAGAGGTGCAGATCAGGGTCGCGTTTGAAGATAAACAATCCCACGACTCCGGTCACGCACATGACGATCAGCTTGCCGAGGAACAGGATGAAGTCCCCGACGCTGTTCAGAGTCGCCAACCTCAGCGCGTTGTTCACCAACACGTGCCAGGCCTGCCACAACAGTCAATTTGTGGTCATCAGGTAATTCAGTTTATCTGACGGATTGTGTAAATTCTCCTCTTTAATTGCATTTCAAACTTTTTTTGTTACTTCTTCTGATTGGTTGATTAGTAAAATTTTTTTAATTATTAGAAATTAATAGAGTTAAATGGGGTAAAATTTTAACGACCTAGTTAAATCAGGTTTACTCAAAAAATAAAAACACCAAATTAGTTGAAAAGAGACTATCTGATAAATTAGAATTATTATTATTAAATTTTATAAATGCTTTTGTAAGCCTTTAAGAGCACTTGTAAGTCTTTGTAAGAGAACAATTCAAATTCATCCTCTTAGTTGTTCCAAGTCAATTTATTTTTCTAGATGATTTCTTTAAAACGAACATCCTTTAAATTTTGACTTCGGTTGCTACTCCACAAATAAAGATTGAGTTTTGACACTGATTTATTCAAATGTAACCCTTAAATATTCTAATATGTTCAAAGTTTTTGAAACTTCAACCAAACAAATCTAGTTCTAAAAACTCTAACACTAATAATTTAACCATAAAAATTATGGTCCCAAGCTTTAACCATAACTACTAGCCAGTAGAAGTTCATCCAAAAAGTATAAATTTATCAAAGATGAACATCAGGAATATTTTGCAAATTACATGATAAAAATTCAGCCTATTATTTTAACAAACTCGTACCCTAGCAGCAGCTGGACAAAAGTTGATTCCCTGCATGGCAACGACCGTGTACGCGTTGTGGTTGATGTAGCGAATGCAGTTCTCAAAGAGGTAGAGGCAGCAAGCACAACACCTGGCCAGGCACTGGGCGATCTCCGACTGCTCGTGCTTCTTCAATCTGCAATGCAAATTTTGTTAAAAAAAGGCATTTAATCTAAGTGTATTTGTATGCCTTACAAATAAAATGCAAGTTCATTCTCAAGTCAATGAAGAAGTCATTATCATGAGCACAGAATTCTTGTTCCAATTTGAAAATGAAAATTACATTTTTTTCCTGGTTTTCACAGTCTAAAAGCCATGAAATACACGGTCTAAAAATAGTCATTTTGTGGAGCAAATAATAATTACCAGCCGAGCATTAGGCCTATTTAGATTGAATAACGTATAAGGCCAATACTGTTACTTTGGACACAACAACAGCAATCGTTTTATTTCTTTTTTGCATCTTTTGGTAGAGAAACTAACAAACCCTATCATATGAACGCCGCAACACTCGCCGCTGGCGATACACATGACTTTCTGTTGGTCCTATTCAGACTACATGACTTTTCCCCGTGTGCCGTTTACATTACGAAGTCAAAAATAATAATATTAACTTTGTATTATTACCATTCCTTTTTTCTTACTCCTTGACACTGCACCATAATTGACGCACGGTGAACAGTATCATATGAACGGGGCCATACTCCATTGTTTACATGGTAAAAGCCTTATACAAAAGAAGAATTTTAAAAGTTTTATGATAAAATTCAGGACTTACAAAAGGTTTTTACCCGATAGATGAAATTCACGGTTTTAAGGTTTTCACGGGTGAGTGGGGACCCTGTGAGCACCATGTATCACATCTGGGGAATGTCATGCAACTCTGGTTGACAGTTGATTTAATTTGTGAAAATTAGATGGTAAAAAATATTTGTTTTTGTTCTACAATTGGTATGGGTTTTACCATTTTGTACTATTGGGTCTTACATAATGGAATAAATGACCGTGATTCACTATTAGATTTCAAAAAATATATTGTCACTGATAAGGGAATTCATTAGTGGGCTTTTATAATGAGTGATAGAGCACAGCACTGGAAGTACACAATTCTGTTTTTTATTCAGTAAAATACGACTATAGCCCGTTTTTAAAAACTTGATCCTTTGTGGGAGTGGCCAGATATAGCGGTGGGAAGGGTTTGTTTATCCTTGCCAATATACCATTAGTTGAAGCCTTTTGGTTTTTTTGTTGTTTTTGTTTTATTTCACTGTTGCATACCAGCTGGTGATTTTACACCACAACATGTGTATCAGTTTTTTAATATTATTTGTAACAGTTGCTTTTTAATCAATTTAATTTAGACGTAAAAAATGAAAATACAATTTCTTGTATGTTAGCCAATATTTAATAATTTTTTATTGGATCCAATAAAAAAATAAAAAATAAAACTTTTTTTTAATCCAATAAAAAATTTGTAAATATTGGCTAACAAACAAGAAATTGTATTTTCATTTTTATAATATCCAATATTCAAGCTCTAATGTGCAAATACATTAGACAAGACACAGGTTTGGCTTTAAAATATAACAGCTGACTAGGAGTAACTGAAAGACATTTTAACCCATTGGCCTTGTATCATGGTACCGTTCTGTGACAGCTATTGTCCCAAATTTTGTATCACGAAACCTTCCCAGGATGATGTTAACACACAAACAATGTTATATCCAATGTTCTATTTGTGATAATGAAGCCATATATATTTCGATGTAAAACTATTAACAGAAAGTCAAAGTAACTTCTAATTACAATAATAGGAAATTTTATCAAATATTACATTATTATTCACTATAATTACGTGACTGTTTTCCTTGATCTCGTTGTACGGATCGAAGCTAAATATACAAACGTGACGGTTTTCCTTGATCTCGTTGTACGGATCGAAGCTAAGTATACATAGTCGTCGGTCCTGATAATTTTTGTTTATACTTCTTTGACTGTTTCTTTCCTCCTGTGTCTGTCCCTGTCAGCTGAGGGTTGTATTGTCGGTAGTAAACTAACCTTAACTAAACTAACCTAATTTAAATATTTTTTTTGTTTCATCCGAATATTGCCGCTCCACAACCACAGGTGGGGAAGTGGTGATCTTGTCAGAGCAGAGTTTGAAATCCAAACCCTTAAATTAAAAAAAAAATTGAATATCTCGTTGAAGATAAACTCTTTGAATGTTGTTTAGCTAAGTATAATGTAAATAATTGGAAATTTGTCCTTGTGGGAATTTATAGAAAACCTCAGTTGCAAAATTTAGAGTTTTTAACAAGATTAGATAAATTATTTGACATTTTGGTTTCCTTAAAAGATGTAAGAGATGTTATCATTGCAGGAGATTTTAATATAGATGTTCTGGAGGTATAGGATTTTAAAAATACTGTTTAATGTCATGGCTTTTATTATCTGGTAGATTTTCCAACAAGAGTAGCAATTAATGCAGCAACAGCAATAGACAATTTTCTTACTAATGTTAATAAATCAATTACATCTGTTAGTGGTGTTGTAACAGCTCTTTCAGATCATGTCGGGCAAGTTTTATAAATAAATACTCCATCCGCCCAAAATCCTAAGAAAAAGTATCAATACATTGAGTGTAGGGATTTTTCTGATACAAATATGGATCTTTACTTTAGACTATTGATGCGGGAAAGCTGGTTGTCTTTATACATATCTAAAGTTGAAGAAAAATTTAGTGTGCTTGAAAACATTTTTCAATATTACTTTAATTTAGTTTTCCCAAAAAAGAAAGTAAAGAGGTTATTGAATAAAAAAAGTCATAGTTTGATTAATGTAGATCTAATAAAAGAACAAAATGAAATTGTGGCGTTGACAAAATATGTTAAGCATACTGGTGATAATTATTTATTAAATCACTGTAGGTATAGTTAAACAAAGATTACAAAAATAAATTATTAAGAACCAAAAAAGATTTTTATGATAAAAAATCAAACAATCAGATAATATAACTAAAAAAACTTGGGAAATAATAAATAGGGAAACAGGAAAAAATTTAGACTGCAAAAATGTTATTCCTGTCATAAGAGCAGGTACTGGCAGTTGTAATATTAAGGGCCCTCTAAAAATTTCAAATTGTTTTAATAATCATTTCGTTGGGGTAATAGATGAGTTGGTAAAGAATATCCCTTTGCAATCTTTGCCAGTTGCAGGAAACAATACATCAAACTTAGTTTTTAAAGGAACATTTAAATGTAATGAAGTAACTGAAGAAGAAATAAAAAAGATTGTTTCATCAATTAAAAATAAATTATCCAGTGGTCATGATGATGTGTCACTGAAACTGATAAAGCATGTCAGAGATTTGATACTAAAACCATTGGTACAGATAATAAATTCCTCCTTAATAACTGGAGTTTTTCCAGATAGCTTAAAAATTTCTAAAGTTATTCCTATTTTCAAAAAGGGAGAAAAATCTGAAATTAGCAATTATCGCCCAGTTTCCTTATTACCTTCAGTATCTAAGATATTCGAAAGAGTAATGTACAACCGTTTGTTTAACCACCTGCTTAATAATAATCTTTTTGATGATCAACAACATGGATTTCGTAAGGGCAAATCTGTAACCACGGCTTTAATGGAGTTTACTGAGACGGTAATAGATTCAATTGATAAAGGTCAGAAAGTTGCAGGCATTTTTATGGATTAAAACAAAAGCTTTTGATAGAATTTCACATGAAAAGCTCTTGGCTAAATTAAAATATCTGGGCGTGACTAATTTAAAACTAAAATGGTTTGAGTCCTACCTCTCTAATAGAACTCAATATGTTGAAATTGTATTTGCAAAAACCAATAAAATTACAAAATTTAACTCTAAAATTATAAAAATTAAACACGGAGTCCCTCAGGGTTCCATTTTAGGACCACTCTTATTTTTATGTTATGTACAAGGAATGCCATCCATACTAAATAAATAACGTAAACGGCACAAGCAGCAAATTAGTTTTGTAGGCTGATAATTCTAACCTAGTAACTTCTGCTACAAATTACTATAATCTTGATTAAATTCTCTTCAATTGAATTTTTTACAGAATAGTTTATTTTTAAATGCTACAAAATCTGATCAAATGTTTTTCTCAACAGTACAGAGTACAGAAAGGCCTAAAATGACTCTAACTATTGATCAAACTCATATTGGCACAATTTAAGTTACCGAATTTCTAGGGTTACAAGTTGAAAATCACCTTACTTGGGATATTCATGTACAAAAAGTTAGTAAAAAGATTTCTTCTGGTTTGTATATTTTAAAAATAATGTCATTCTTGTGTAGTATTGACACATTGCGATCTATCTACTTTGCGCACATACATTCTCATTTATCATACGGCTTGGCAATTTATGGGGGCACTACGAAACTAAACCTTGAAAAAATTCTTAAATTACAAAAAAAAGCATAGCGAATTATGTTCAACTTAGACCATTCTGACTCAGTAAAAAACCTTTTTTCTTCAATAGGCATTCTAACTGTATATGACCAGTGTATTCTGGATTGTATTATCTGTTTTAAAAGTCAGCTCCACAAACAAGTTAATCGTGGGGTTATTCACAGTTATTTTACCAGAAATAGAGACCAGATAAACATGCCATAGATTAGAATTTTATAGAAAAAAATCAACATATATGGGACTGAAATGTTTTAACAAATTACCATTCGATCTTAGGATTAATGTAGAAAAAATCTCTTTCAAAATCAAGTTAAAAAAATATTTTTTGCAAAAAAAGTTGCTATCCTGTAGAAGAATTTTTTGGCTAAACGTAAGGATGAATTTTATTTATTGATGTCATGTTTATATATTTCATTCCTGTAAAACAATATAACTTCATTCCTGTCTTAATATAACTTTTTACTTTAGGACAATTTATTATTATTTTTATTTTTTACTTTTTTTAACAGTAGACCTATTTATCTCTTTCCTTGGTATCTCTGTTAACTATGTGTTATGAGATGTATTATAACTATGTATTATAAGATGTATTATAACTATGTATTAAGTAGCTATATAGTAAGATCTCACTGCTTGTTAAGCTACTTTGACACTATTCATGTATGTACCTCTATCAGTAATGCAGTGTTTGGTTAAATAGTGTTATTAGTAAACTATTGACGAAGTGTTGTCAAAAAGGATTGTTTATGAAATTTGTGGATAAAATCCGTAAGTAACCTTGTTTTTCGAAAAACTAATTAATATTATTAGTTATAAAATAAAAAACTCTTGTTTTCCAAAAGTACAGTTTTGGAGTTTTTCATTAATTATTCCTAAACTATTACCAGTAATTCAAATAATAATACAGTCACAATGTTGGTACAATAATGCCAAGGATCCATGTTTTCGCAAAATGTAAGGTTTCACTAAAAACGCTCTAAAAATTTCTTTTTTGAAGAAAGGTAATTGTAAAGGGAGTTTTACGTAGGGAATTAAATTGGCTACCTTTCTATTGCAAATAATAAACATATATTAAATTTTTTAGGATGATAATTTAACCTTGCTTTCAAAAAATAATTTTTTCTCATTTTTAACAGTTCAAAAAAAATGTTTACAACTACTAAATATATAGCCGATTTAATACCCTTTCAGAAAATATAATATATACAGTTATTTATAAAAATAAATTTTCCACAGTTTTTTTTCTAAAACCTTGCATTTTTCACCATTTCAAGAGGATGACTTGGTGATGGATTTATGCAAAATAATTGATAGGCCAATGGATTATGTTATTAACACGTTCGCGGCGGCGAGGTTTTTGCTCGAACCTCATCGCCATCCTGAATGTAAAAATTGTAAAACCCACCATAGCAGCAGCACTGCCCAGTAAAAACCCACGTGGTCAAGAAATACATTGCACTATTGAGCAGTGCTGTGCAAAGCTTCAGATTTCTAGCTCAGATCCTGGCTTAAAAATAAATCATATTGTAAAGCAGTGCAGCTTGGGAGCGATCGCACCCATCAGGACGGCATTAGGGTTCCGCGTGGGAGCGATCGCTCCCATGCCGCCGCGAACGTGTTAAAAACTTTATCAAAGGAAATCTGCTACTCGAACTTGTTTGTCACAAGTTTGAATTTGTTTTTTACAGTTTAAACCCTAATATTCTCGAGGAGAACCAAGTTAAAAAACAACTTTTAACATTTGTTAGTATTACTTTTTTGACAATCTGACACCCCACAGTTTCGTAACTGTCGCATTAGATTGACTAACTTATTATTAGTCAGCTGTACTTGATAGATCATCCTGAAGCTTTAGTTAGTCTCCAAAATGGGCTTGACATTATGAACTATATTTTCATTAATTGGTTCTAAGGTGCTGAGGATCATCCAAACAAAAATTTGGACTGCATGTAAAACTTACACACAAACAAATTTTAAAAATCCTTCACGGAAAAGTTAATTTAAATTGTCGCCCTTGTTTTATGAATATTTAATGGACAGTACCTGAGCAAAATTTGCTTCTTGCTAGCACCCTTAGCCCTTAGTGACTGTTTTGGAATTCAAGAGGTTACAGGTTCTTACTACTACAAAACATTTATGTGAAATCCTTTATAAAATACCACGGGAATAGCAGATAACAAATTAAAGTAAAAATCCTAAAATACTAGAAACTATAGAATAAACTCTAAGATGACTGACTCACTTGGCAGCGATGTATGACAAGATGAGCCTCGGAACCTTGAACAGTGTTATCAGGAGAGAGCCGAGCGCCATTGAGCCGAGATGGTAGCTGATGAGGTGGCGATACGCAGTCCACACTGGCGGCTTTGGGTCCGTCTTGTCTCTGGAGGATAAAAAAAGGTTATTATCTTTTCAAACTGACTAGTGATTAAAAACCCTGTGCTAAAAAAGTTAATATCGCAATTTTTAACCCATTTGTGTTGTAATTTTTAAAACGTGAACTGAGAGAGATTTTTGTTAGTATTTAATTTTTATTTTCTATGATATTTCAGTAGTCATAATACATTGAATTTGATTACAGATTCTCATAACTTTCTGGGATTTCAAAGTTTTGAAAAATATTTGCTTCAATAATTTTTAACTGGATTTTAAGTTATGAAACATAATTTAATTTTTGAAGGAAGCGCCATTTAATCAACATGGAAAGCCCAACAATTTTCAGCAAAATTTGTAACAGACTTAAACTTAAAAAAAAATTAAACTACTAAAAAGATTTGTTCACCACCTGAATAGCAAACTTAAGGCTTGATAATCAGATGAAAATACCCTCCACAGTTTACTTTGCTATCTAATAAAATTACGAGAAATTTTTAGAATAATTATAAGCAAATGGGTCAGCAGCCTTGGATTGGGTAGTACACTGACAATCTATTAGACACACACAGGATTAGACACTGACTTGTTGAAGTACCAGCGGGCGACAGCACCAGCAATGACCATCTGTTGACAGGCGAGGATGAACTCTGACGTCCAGACCAGCCCGATGAGGTAGACCCACCACACGTAGCGCACCCACGTCCCATCCGTGTAGTCAACCAGGGTGAAGGCTGCACAACACCAAGCCAAGCTCACCAATAAATTTGCTGTCCAATTTTCTAATGTTCACATCTGACATTTTGATGATGGTGATTGCGTTGGACTTATCCAACACTATTATAACATAGACTTTTATCTAGGACCGTTTTTAAAACAAAAATCATTATATTATGAGTAGAATCATTAAGAGGTACATTATTAAACTAAATATAAACCAGTTTCATAAAGTATACTTTCAAGACACAGGTTCTAGACCAATGAGAGCTTGGGATTATGTGTATTAAAGATTTGTTTACTAAACAATACTTTTCTATTTTGCCCTTGAATGGAAAGTCACACATCTTTGGTTGAAGTTTTATTTAATTTGTGAGAATTTGACGAATTCATCTCTTAGTTTTCTAAGACAAATGGTTCAGAGAGTAGCATTTGGTACTTGGAGTAAAACACAACCCTCCTGAATAAATTACCGCCGGACAAGCTAATAGATTGTCTCCGGCGTCCACGGAATACACCGGGTCTTTGTGCCGTGTTTTCCTCATTAGCGAGATCGTCGGCCGCCGGATGTAAACATTCATTGTTCGGTAGTTCCCGTCCCAACAAATTCCCAAGTAAAAAAAATCCCGCCCAAAGATCGAGACAAATGTGCTCCCAAAAATTTCCCATAATTTCGGGACCCGACCATCCCTATTTTAAACATGCCTTTTAGTACTCCTGCACATAGTCCGGTTCATGGAGGGCGTTTAAGTGCTTCAACTGTGCTTATTTTTATTTAAAAATTGCCTTACGTGTGAACGAAGCAGCTGATATGTTTTTCAACTCAATCAAGTTCTTGCTAGTATCCACTGACTTGTTAACCGCAATCTGGAACGCTTCAAGAACTGAATCACTCGAAAACGGTCTCAAAGGTCTTGCTCCTGGATAATCTGAAATGATAGACATACTGTAACTAGAGTTACTGTAACTAGTAGTAATAAAGTAACTAAAAATACAAAGTAAGGCTAATCAAAACTGTAATTTAAGGATGTAGGCTCACGCTTGTATAAGCCATGTGGCTCAATTTTAGTCACCCAGGCCAGGTTGTGTCATACCCAGTTTAATTTTGCTCACAATCAGCAATGACCAAAAGCAACTCTAGAAACAACTTGATAGTGCAATCTATGTTAAAGTTGATGGGAAGGTTTTTTTTATGGGACTAGTCGATTCATTTCAAGTCCTTGTCAATACTAATTTTGAAAAATTTTACTAAAAATAACTACTACCACTACTAAGATATTTAAATTTTGACTCAATAAAACCATTGATAGAAGTATTTTCATGCTTGATCAAAGCCTTAAGCACATTACGGGCTACAAGCGTTTATAAATTATTAACTATAAGTGAAAAACATGATCGAAACTCACTTGCAGTCGCGAGGCAGACAATGACCAAAAGCCAGAAGGCGTAGAACACCATGAGCTGGATGAACGAGAAGACAGGCTGCAGATAGAGGGAGGGCAGTGCCTCTAGGCAGTCGGCTGCCTCCTTGAACAGTGTAGCCACAAAGTCGACCCGGCGCCGCATCACTAGCACCAGCAGCAGCACGATCAGCTGTCAGCAATAGGGCAAGAAGCAAAATGAGGCTTGCGTTACTTCAAGTTTGCATAGGCAATCACAATTAACCACACAATCACCAGCATGTAAGATAAAATAATAGAAAAGAGATGAATTAGAACTTTTTTTTGTAAAAAACGACAAAGAAAAGTGAGTTGACTTGTGCAAACATGTATGATTTTATAAATAAAAACTCAAATTAAGACGTTGCTTCTCATTTGATCGTATTTTTTAGTTAGACACTTAAATTTTGCTTCTTTTTGTATACACTGTAAAAATCATATATACAAATTCCAGTTTTTAAGACATTTAGCTTTGAAAACTTAAAATGTATTTGAACGTCACATTTTGAAATGCCAAGAAAATTTTGAAATGTCAAAATTTATAAGCATTTGTGTCCTAGAACTCGAACCAAGTTTGAAGTTTGATTGTTAAAAATAGTGGTTTCAAGGGTATCATTGATTAATAAAAGATTGCATACAGACAGACAGACAGAAAACTGTTGAGAAACTGTGGAGATTGGACACATGTTATATTGTTTTACTATTTTTTATTCTTGGGCAGCACTCACCATTGAAGAAAGTGATGTGATGCTAGACATGAAGTGGTCAGAAAAACACAAACACAGCCACACACAGAGCCGTCTCCACACACATACATACACGTGTGTACATACATACATTATAGAATCCTATAGGGAATACGCTACTACGGAAGTAGTCACGGTAAGACTTAAGCCCGGACCCATGTTACTTATTCATTTTGAGGTCCTCCGCAAACACTAGAACTTTTAAACGGACTTCAGATTTTTTATTAAATTTGGTACAAGGGTGTAAGGCTGCATTAACTTGATAGTGCACACAACCTTAAGGATCAGACATTTTTAACTTAAATCATTTAAAAGAGCTCAAAAAAATCTAGTAACTTTAATTTTTTACTTAGCGTAAATGGTTATGGAGAAAACCAAAAATAATTTGTTTCCCATGTTATTCTTAAGGAAAATTAACAAAACTCTCTATATTGCTTATTTATTGATATAGCTTGATGAAATTTTGTATGTACATTCACTACGAAGGGTATGACTTATATCTTCTTGCGAAACTCATGTGGCGGCAAACCTAACATAAAAAATAACAGAACTTGATCAAATTTGTATTCACTAAGTTGATTTTAATTTATATTTGCCTACAAATCCCATTCTGTGGATAGTGAATGTCACAGTCTAAAAATATTAAAATTGAACGCATAAGATAAGATAATGTTTAAGGTTTAGATTAATATTTTAAAATAAACAGTGACTATTCAATAAGCTTTAAGTGTGTTGAAATATGTTGAAAATATGTGTTTAGAAGAAAGGTTGAAGAGATTCAAGGTCTATTATAGTATTCAGGAGTATCTTGATTACTACTAGAGCTCGCCAACGGACCCAAAATATAAAAAATTAGTGTGAAAATATTTTATATTTGAATCATTTGTTCTTCCTGATTTGCTAGCATTTATTTTTAGCGTTTGCTAGCATTTGTTCACTGCGGGCTACCGACCGGTCGGTAGTTCCGTCCTCCGCAGGTGACTGCGCGCCGACCGATCGGTAACATGCTCCCTACAAATCTATTCTGTCACA
This sequence comes from Neoaliturus tenellus, assembly GCA_030545055.2. Lineage (NCBI taxonomy): Eukaryota > Metazoa > Arthropoda > Insecta > Hemiptera > Cicadellidae > Neoaliturus > Neoaliturus tenellus. The sequence goes on along the minus strand of CM061531.1, from coordinate 245,546,772 downwards.
GTACTGCAGCGCCCTGGTGTGGACGGGAGATATTTCGTCCGTGTTTTGTGTAGGACAGTGGCTATCTTTTGGCGCAATCCGTTCACATTTATCGTTACTGGTTCTGTTACTGTGTCTGGTGGAATTTCACTCAAGTTTTGATTATATTAAATATAATTTTTCGATGTAAAAGTATGTTCTATTATGAAATAATGGTGACTATTCACAAACATCAAGTGGCAGACGACGCCAACGTGACGCTTGAGACAGTTGATCATGGCGGAGCAGCTTTCATTGAAGGACAATTTCTATGAAGGAGGAAAATGGGAATACTGACAATGAGTCTTTTTTGATCGGGTAGTAACTGAAAATACCTATATTTTTATACAACACACTATTATTTATGTAATAAATAACATATAGATTAGTTTCAATGCACTAAAATGAAGTGAAAGTGGAACGGCTATGTAGTGGGCAGTCGAAGGGGAGCGCCAGGTGCTGACTATTGACAGGGCGGTACTATTTTGAAAATGGCGGCAGACATTCAAAATGCGGCGGAAACTTAATTTCAAGCCTTGAAATCATCTTTGGACATTATAAGGTATGTATTTTCATGATAATATATTTTAGTGTTTCGGGTAGGTTTTATTATTCCTAGCCGCAGGGAACGTGATAACACCAGCTGTTTCATAAGAGATTAGCATTTAAGATTTATTTAAACCCTACAGGCTGTAGCCTCGTGGGCCGATGTGAATCAAAATGTGATTCTGCTCATCTACAGGACACCCGCTTCCTAACTGTATGCGCCAAAACATGCTTGCCTATTAATACATAGATGTAATTATTTAAATTGACTATAAATGTTTAAGTCTAAAGTTAGTTTTAGACATCTTACTTGATACACAATGACACCTGTTTTCCCAGCTATGCTGGATTGTTGAAAATGTTTTGTGACAATAAACTAAAAACTAAGTCATTGTTCAGATGTTCTCAGTTTACTGGTATATGATTTACAACTAGTTATTGTATGATTTATGATTATCACAGGTTAACCACAACCAAATTATTCATAAATAATTTCATATGCTAACCAAGTGTCTGTTATAAAGTATTGGCAACTGTTACAACCAATGTTATCGAATATAATTTCAGCTTTTCACACTCACAGTGAACACTGTCGCTATAACAGAGTAGATACAAAAGGCGCGCTCGTTCTGTACGGCCTCCTCCAACAGCTGATCTGATGGAGTGTTGTCCAGCTCCGTCTTGAGCTGGTGAAAGGTGAACCAGAGATACCCGGTGGCACCTGCACAACAAAAAAACATTTGTTGGAAAAGATTGAAAACATATTGAAAATATTTTATTGAAAGGAATGTCCATACAAAATGGCACTCAGAGATAAAGTTACTATCTTTATTCGTTACAATGTTTTTCCTTATTCAGCTGAGAAATTTTATATTTTTTGCTTGGTTTAAAAAGTATGCTAACAGTATCTAATAGGAAAACTATCATACATTTTTTTTAAAGAGGAAGAAAATTTAATTTTCTTGAGAGTTTTATTTTAAAGTACTAAGTATTTTCTTATTCCTAAAAAAATTTTACACCAACAAGGTACAATAGTTGAATATGTCTATACTAATAGAGTATGACTAGATTTTTAGGAATGTAGATTTATTAATTAACTAATGTAGAAAAACACAATATGAACATCATATGGATTCCCTAAAAATGTTTTACTAAGTGAGATTGTGTTCAATTAAGACACATCTTGTAAACGAATGAATGAACCGTAATGGTAGCTTGTGTACTGCTATGTTTAGGTTGGCACTACTGACGTAGTAACGATAACAGCAACTTCACGTCGGCTGCGGTAATTAACTCAGTTTGCTCTGTGATTAGCCAGTCAATAGCTAATCGGAGTGGACAGTGGTCGTATCTACTACTGACTCAAGTATTTCAAACTTTATTTCGAGCAAGTAGTGATTATTAAAGTAATAATTTGTGATTTGCCGGGCGTCACGTCGTTGGACCGCGTGTGCCGCCGCCATCGTGTTCCCGCGTGTTTGCTGTGCCGTGGCGTGTTTTGTGACAATAATAGTTTGTGGGAGTTATGAGTTTCTATGGCTGAATCAAAAATCTTTAATTATTTCACTCCTGTGTCTGCAAACAGTGTGAAACGTAGCAAGCCTGATTCGTCTCCAGATTTAATTGATTACGATACAAGGTTGCCGGAAGGAATGGAGAACGACAAAGTGGGGGACCTGACGCGCGGCCAGATCATGGGCGACATGTCCATGTTGCTTGGCAATCTCCTGGATCAAAAACTTTCCAACCTGGCCACTAAAGAAGATATTGGCACTGTTTCTAAAAAAATCTCTGACCTAGAGCGAGAGAATGTGTGCATGCGAACGGAAATAGTGCGTCTGAGGGAACAAGAAAAACAAGTGCTCAGGAAACTATTGGATCTAGAGGGTAGGTCTAGACGTAATAATTTAATATTTAAAGGGCTAAAATGGGTCGGAAATAACCCAGACTTTAGACACATAGTGAGGCAGTTTTGTATTAAGGAGCTAGGTTGTGATGAACAGCTTTGGATTAATCGTGCACATCCCCAAGGCCGCGATAGAGGACTAGTAATCGCCCATCTTCCTCAAGACGTGGATATAGAATATATTCTCACCCGAGCCTACATGGTAAAAGACAAAGGCTATGCTATTTTTAGAGACTTTCCTGCAGAAATTAGGAAAAAACGAGCTTGCTTGTTTGCGGTACGACAAGAGGTGGAAAGAGTGGCTGGATGTAGACGAATGCCTATAGATTTTGACCATCTGAGAATTAACGGCATTCGCTTCACTTGGGAAGATGATGGGCTAAAGGCTGGGAGAGAGGAAGGCGCAGGAAAACTGCAGGAGTGGTTTAAACACGACTTCAGCACCTTCCTAGGCGACCTGAAGACAGGGGGACCGAGAACAGCAAGGGCAGATGAGCAGAGAACACCCAACAACGTGAACAGCGAGACGAATACGTCGGGACCAGGACCAGCCAACCACGCCGAAGTGCCGCGGACACCGACGATAGCGCCAGGGGGCGCGAGCCACTCCACAGCACGCTGAGGTGTCAACGCCATCCTGGGTCGTTGTTAACCTGGCTGGGCCAGGTTGGTAGGCCTGGCCTGCAGTGAGTAGACGTATTATTTTGTGTGAATTTAAATATTAGTTTTGAAGTGGTAAAGAACTTGTGATCGCAGAATAATTTGTTTTATATTAGTGCTTTATTGGTCTACGCACATTTTGGTACGTTCAGAAACAGTTCTAGTTATTGTGTGTGGTTCTAAAACAATATATTAACTTTTGCAAAGACACTGACAAGCCTTTTCGGCAACGTTTTTCGACCGCCGCGCACCCGCCACGCGCACGAGCCAAACAAGTCGGCCGGCCGTAGGGAACATTTCCCGGAATAAGTGCCCTTGACGCAACGCCGCCGCCGTCGTGCCGTCGCGCCGCCCGCCGCCGCCGTCGCGCCGTGTTTCGTCGGTCGAATCGTCCCGTTTGCGAGCCGGCGCCGGCCGGAGCCAAGTTTTCGAAGCGCCTTCAACCCAGCAAACGCCATCTACATACTGTTCTATACTGCGATCGTCTATTTCAACTTTGAAGGCACTTGGTTTAAATATAATTAACCGGATAATTTTGAAACAAGGAAAATCTTGAAGTCTGTTGTCTGTAAGTCTGTTGTCTTACATCATGGGCAAATATCCATGTGGAGTTTGTAAAAAAAAATGTAAGATCATCAGCAATTCTGTGTACTGGTTCTTGCAATGAATGGCTTCATTTTAAATGTGCGGGGTTAACCATATCAGATATAAAATGTATGGAAAAGAATGGTTTTCTGGATGAATGGAAATGTTTTAAATGTAACCAGGAAAATGAAAATAATGAAAGCACAATAGCTTTAATTAATCACAGTAGTGTGGAAACTTCAGAGCAGTTGAATGGATCATCACTTGCTGAGGAGATAAACAAATCTATTTTGCAAGATAATGAAAGTTTAAGACAAGAACTTTTCCAAACAAAAAAAGATAGTTCTTTTTATGTATTGGAACTCGAAGATAAAATTAAAGAAAATGTTGATAAATCTGAATCACAGGAGAAAATATTTGAAGAGAAAGAAAATGAACTATTAAATCAAATCAAATCATTAGAGAAAAAGCTAAAATATGAAAAAGAAGCAAGAGAGAAGCTGATTCAACATGCAGAAGAAGAAGAAAAAGTCCGTAACTCAAATAGCTTGGTACCAGAACATTGTGTAAAGTGCCTAATATACAAAGAGGAAACTTCCAAAATGTTGGGTACTATACGTACTTTAGAGAGTACTATTAAAATACTGGAAAAAGAAAAAAATGTAGTCCAACATAACGAGTTAAATCAAACATGGAAATCTAGTTGTCTAAGTTGCTTTCCTTCTCTAAGTAAAAACAAGAACCATGAAAACTCCTCTGTTACCTATAAATGACAACGAGTAAATCCATCCTCTTCCCGTAAGCATCCAAGCATATGTAAAGAAATAATTGGACCTGATTTTACGTCTAAGAACCCCTTTGAAGTGTTACAAAATACTTCAGCAGCCGAGATGACTGAAGAAGAAGACTTAATCCTAAATCATAACACAGAAAAAGCTTCAAAGGTAAATCTACAGTCTTGTGTCAGAAAAAGAAAGAATAATAAATCAGCCCGGTATGAAAAAAAAGTTAATTTTGAAAAGGTAACATCACAAAGAAACGAAAGATGCTCTTATGTGCAGATAGCCATGGCCGTAATTTAGCTTTCCATCTGAATAAAAGCTCAACCTTATTTGACGCAGTTGGTTTTGTGAGGCCCGGTGGCCTGGCAGAGCAGGTACTTAATTTTGAGAACATTGACGGAGAAAAACTAGCAACTGAGGATGTACTTGTCATAGCATGTGGGTCCAATAATGTTGCATGTAATGACGCGAGGAAAGCCCTCAACTCAATTGACAATGCTGTTCAAAAATACAGCAACACTAATATAATCATAGTTGATTTACCTATTAGATATGATTTAAAAGACTGGTCCTGTGTAAATAAAGAAATTAGGAAAACCAATGCGTCACTGGAAGCCTTGTGTAACAAGTTTCCTCACGTATCACTAGTAAGGTCTAGTATAGCAGATAGAAATCTACACACCCGGCATGGTATGCACTTAAATGAAATGGGGAAGAAATGGCTTGCGAGGAGAATTTATGAGGAATCGGTTGGTAGAGGTGTTCTGGAAGTTTCTGCTGCCCAGAACACCCTCAATGGACAGTTTCCAGAGTCACAGTCATCTTCAGCCAGAGATCCCAGTGCGGTCGAACAGCAAATGGCAGATACGGAGCGTGATTCCAGCACTGACATCTGTGATTTGGACTCTACTTTACGTTACGAGCTATCTGAAGAGATGGAGAAGAAGATCGAGACGCCTTCGGAAAACGACTCACCACTACAGCCAGCTTTACCGCCTTAACTGATTTATCATCTAAACCCCATTCATTTTCGATATATTTTTTAAATGTACAGTCTATTAGAAATAAAAAAGATATGTTGGATCTGTGGTTAGATAAGCATGACTGTGATGTTTTAGCTTTAAGTGAACATTGGCTAAATCCTCTTGAATCCTCACTATATATATATATATTCCATCTGGGTTTATAGTTGCAAGTATGTTTTGTCGAAAACCACCGTTTGTGAATGGGGGGAGTTGTATTTATGTTAAGCTAGGAGTAGATTATACTGTTTTAAATTTTGACGAATTTTGTAGTAACTTTGTGTTTGAAGTAACAGGTATAATTCTTTCTCACACAAACATTATTGTTGTAGCGATTTATAGAACCCCTAGCTCCAATGTATATTGTTTTTTAAATTCTTTAGAAGCATTTCTGACCTATTTAAGTACCAAATATGTTAATTTAAGGGTTATTTTAACAGGAGACTACAATGTGAACATTAGGGAAAACAAGGCTGAAACAGAATCCTTTTTGAATTTGTTAAGATCATTTAATTTATACTGCTTGCATAAAGAAAAGACAAGAGGAGAATCCTGCTTGGATAATATTATTACAAATCTAAACAAGGATAAGATCAAATGTCAAGTTATTCATCCTCATATTTCAGATCATGCAGGAGTTTTTGCAACTTTCTATGACTGGAGCCTCTCTCATGTTTCGGTTGACAATAGAATCCTGACAAAGAAAATAAGATCAATGTCACCTCAAGCTATCCAGAATCTTAAAGATAAACTGTATCACTTAAATTGGGGAAATTTATATCTTTTTTCAGAAGTAGATTGTGCTTTTGATTATTTTATCAGTAGGCTGTCAAATGTGTTTGAAGAATGTTGTAGATTTAAAGACGTAAAAGTAAAGAAAAATAAAAGGGCAAATGTGAAATGGTTTACACCCGAATTAAAAACTATGAGAGATAGTATACTGGTTTTGTATGATAGGTATAAGTTAAACAGAGGTACAGAAAATGAATGTGAATCCAAAGATTGCTTAAGGCAAAAATATTGTATAAGGAAAAAATTAAGCAAGAAAAGAATAGGGCAAATGAGAAATACATATTAAATTCTAGCAACAAGTGTAAGGCTGCATGGACTATAATTAAGGGTGAAGCTAAATGTAAACATTATGGTAGTAATAGTGAAATAGTTGTAAGCTGTGATGATTTTAATAATTATTTTGTTGATTCTGCTTATGAAATGAAAAGTAGTAGGTTAGATAGTTTTAATTGTGCAGAAGGGTTTGTAAATGACTTTTTGTCAAGTAAGGTTAATGGTTGTAGAATATTTAGGTCAAGTAAAATAAAAGAAAGCGATATTATTAAATGTGTGTCCAAGCTCAGCAATTCAAATAGCGAGGACTTCTATGGTTTGCCAAACAAAATTTTTAAAGAGATTATAGAGACCATAGTAGGGCCAATTGTCTTTCTTTTTAATTTGATGTTGTGTAAGGGTGTATACCCAAGAGCTTTGAAGATATCCAAAGTTATACCTGTTTATAAGAAAGGGGAAAAATCCAATCCTGCCAGCTATCGCCCTATTTCTTTAGTTCCAATATTAAGTAAAATCTTTGAATCTTGTTTTAAAGAACAATTGTATAATTTTTTCATTCAAAACAATCTTCTCTGTAAGGAACAGTTTGGTTTTCTACCTGGGCGTGATACCATTAAAGCAGTGGAAACAATTGTAGAAAATGTCTTAGATAATTTTGAAAAAAAACTGGTATCCTCTGTAACATTATTGGACCTCACGAAAGCTTTTGATTGTATCTCACATAAGCTATTGATAAGTAAATTAAGACATTATGGTATCCAGAATAATGAATTGAAGTTGTTGGCATCTTATCTGAGCGATAGAAAGCAGATGGTAGTTCAGGGGCAGCTCAAATCTGATTTTAAATGTACAAAAGTAGGAGTTCCTCAGGGTTCAGTACTTGGTCCCTTTTTGTTCATTGTTGCTATCAATGACTTTGCTTTTAGTATTCCCTGTAGTTCAGTGCTTTATGCAGATGACACTACCTTGTTCAACTGCAGCAAAGACATTGAAAACCTAATTTTAGAAAAAGAAAATTGTACTGACTTAGCTTCTCGATGGTTCCAAGATAATGAGTTGTTGGTGAATCAAAGTGAGACTGAAAGTTTAATTTTTTCTTTAAACCAAGACATTGTTAACAACAAAAGTAATGCAAAACTATTAGGATTACACTTAGATAGTAAATTAAGCTGGGAATTTCATGTTAATAATTTGTGCACAAAGTTGGCTCGAGTTACTTATCTTTTGCGTAAATTGAAGGGCTGTGTAAATTGTGATATGTTGATAACTGCTTATTACGCATTTTTTCATTCACACTTGAGATATGGAATTACCCTTTGGGGCAATAGTAGCAATTCAAAAAAGGCATTTATCTGGCAGAAAAAAGCCCTTAGGATTATAAAGAATGTTTCAGATAGAGAAAGTTGTTCGCCAATATTTAGAGAATTCAAAATCATGACATTACCTTCTCTCTACATTTATTGTTGTTTAGTTGATGTAAAACAATCTCTAAATAAATTTGTAACGAGACAGAACATACACGCCCACTTTACCAGAAAAAAATATTTTTTAGAACTGCCATCCATTAGATTAGAGAAAAGTAGAAGCAGTCACTTGTTTATGAAACTTAAGCTATTTAACAAATTGCCTGAAAAAGCTTGGGAAGTAAATTTAAAAAGGTTTAAAGTTGTTTTAGAAAAATGGCTCAAAGAAAAAGTGTTTTACAATGTAGAGGAGTATTTGATCTGTGATACTAGTTCTTTATCTAGCCTTGTTATAAAGTATTTATTGTTGTTTATTTATTGTTTTTCTTTTTTAGATTTTATGTTTAGTTATCCAACTTGTATGCAATAACTTATGTACAACGACTGAATGACTAGCTTTAAACATTTTTACTGTGACTTTGTCAATTGCATATGTGCTTAAAGACAATAAAACTCTTGATTCTTGATTCTTGATTCCCTCCAGCATCACCCGGATTACAGCGACTGACGAGGACTCTATTCAGGACACTAGCCAGGCAACACTAATTAGGATACTTAGTTATAATGTTTGTGGCCTAAGGAAAAAGGTCAGTAACGATTTATTTCTTAGTTTATTAAGTAGGTATGATTTAATTTGCTTATTGGAAACCTTTGTTATGGAGAATGATAAAGATTTTATTTCAAAGTATTTTAAGAATTATGAAATTCATTTTCAGTTTGCAAAAAGAACTGCTATTTATGGTAGAAGTAAAGGTGGAACGGTATGCCTCATTAATAAAGACTCTAAGTTAACTAAGAATTTAGATATTACTTTTTGTGAACAAGAAACTTACACATTAGTTAAGGTTAATGTTATGAGAAACGAGCAAATGTTATTACTGCCAATTTACCTTAATTTTAACGAGTGGGAAAATGAATTTTCAAACTTAAAATCATTCCTATGTCAGTCAGATTTAAATAATGTTATTATTTTAGGGGATCTAAAAGGTCGAATTTTTCAAAAAGAGCAAAATTTTTCAGATGATTTCATACTGGGTTTTAATCGTATCATTGAAAGGGAAAGAAACTCAAAAGATGAAGTAGTAAATACAAGAGGCAGAAAATTATTAGAATTATTTAATAGTATGGGGTTAATTGTTCTCAATGGAAGGTGTGAAAGTGATAAGGCAGGGGAGTACACTTTTATCGGCTCGGCAGGTTGTTCGGTCATTGACCTTGCGGCTACCTCAATAAATTGTTTGCCGTTTGTAAAGGACTTTGAAGTACTGGGCCAGCCAGGTTCCGATCACTTACCAATAGCTGTTACCTTAGAGGCGTCAATGACAATGAAGGGGATTAATGGAGGGGATAATTTTATTTCACCTTTATTGCCAAAGTTGAAATGGACAAAAAATGACGGCAAACATTATTGCTCAAAAATTGTTAGAGAAAGTAATAGATTAAATTTTACTAATAACAATCAAGAAAATATAAATGGAATGATTAATTGCATAGTAAAATCTGCTGATTTTAAATTAACACAAAATTAGGGATGGATGGGTCTCGAAATTACGAGAAATTTTCAATCTCGTTAACCGAGACGAGATTTTATTTTGATCGAGATTTTTCGAGACGAGAAATAATTCGTGAATAACGATAAAAACGGGTATAAATAATCTACGAATTTAATACTGCAAAATATATTATTTTGAAGCAATGTGAAGTGTTTCATTTTCCTATTTTCCTCACAACTTCAAACTTAAATTGCCATCATGAATGGTTAAACTACGGTTGGACTTCCAAGATTTGGACTGCACTAGAGACGGCTCTACGGCTGCATCTGAACTAAGTTAAATGATGCATCATTTAACTGGCTGGGTAGCTGAGTGGTTATAGTGCTCGCCTTTGAATCCGAAGGTTGCCGGTTCGATCCTGAGAAAAGTCAGTAGCTTTTTAAAGGTTCGATTCCGGACCCAGTTGCCATTTGTCATTGGGCTATTAATTAATGATGCTTTCTAACAACTGGTCGATGTTAGATAGTAACAAGACTGGGGTTTGGACCGTTCCCCGTCAAAACGTTAAAAAATGCCACTGGCGTAGACAAATACAAAATAAAAAAAATCTGCACGGACTGTAAGTGGTACTGACGACGATCTGTGGGCGGAGTCAACATAGCTTCTGATTTATAAAATAATCCATTTGATAAATCTTTAGAACATCGGGAAAACTTTATAAACAATAAACAACCATTATTTAACATTTAATTGCTTCAAGACGATTATTTAAAACTGATTCAAATAATTTTTGACAAATTTAAGAGCTGTTTTGACATTAGCAGTAAGAATAGTAGTGACAATCAGATGAATGACACGAACGATAGCCAATCAGGTTGAATAATGGCTAACCTCAAATATCCCACTTAATACAGAATTTAATTTCCTTTCACACTCTTAGCAGAGTTCAGCTATTTTAAGCCATAAATGCTGAAATCGGCTGATGGTTGATTTTATTTCAAGGTTTGGATACTAAGAAAAAACTGAATAGGCCTATTAACAATAATTGTTGAACAGCAATAAATAGGTTGTGTTGAATACATAGAAAATCAATGGTCTTACCAGAACTATACAGGCTTCATGGCTACACTAATGCTTGCCTTTATTCAGTTAGGAGCAAATAAATAAAAACCTTACAACTAGCAGACGACGCGACGAGGGAATTACATGAATTCGAAAGCAGTGAAAGTTAAGTATACAGGACTTGAATAGTTGGAGAAATAAAAGTGAATAGCAAACAAAATGAGACAAAGAAGAAGAGAGAGTTAAAAATTAAAATCCTCCAATTAAAAGTTATTTCTTGTTAGCCTCCCGGCCTCTAGGCTTGTGATTCAAAGTTAGTAGGCCTATGCCTATTACAAATCTGTGAGTGAGGAAAATCTCTTATTTGGAAACATTTTAAAGTAGGTTAATAGTGAAAAGTGTGAAACATGAAAGTGAAAAGTGAAGTAAGTAACTGTAACAGAGGATTCTCTTTTTATGTTTTATTAAACGTAGGTCGGTAGGGTTTATGGTGAGCCTATATCTTCTCAACCTATTTATTGGGTACATTCCTTTATAGGCCAAGACCTTTTGTTAAGAAAGTGACTTTTTTAAATTCAGTTTATTAGCATAATCAGCAGTTTACAAAGAAATATTTGTTCCTTCACATTAATCAGGATTAGCCATGTTACAAAATCAGATTAAAATCCCGAACGCACATTTCTCGTAATGTATGAGAGGGAAAATCTCGTCTCGATCTCGTCTCGAAATTATTTGAGAATTAAAAATTCTCGTCTCGTCTCGTCTCGAACTGAAAATCCAATCTCGTCCATCCCTACACAAAATAATAGATCAGTTTTTAATAAACAACCCTGGTTTGATTTCGAATGCCTTAGGCTTCGCAAGCAGTTATTCAAGGAATTGAATGCTTTCAGAAGAACTAACAGGGATGACATCAAATCAATATATTTAGAAACAAAGAAGCGTTTTGCCGATTTATGTAAGATGAAAAAAAATTGAATATTATAATAAAGTGTTAGAATCGCTCAGTATGGCATCAGACTCAAAAAAATGTTGGCAGGCGCTTAATAGTTTCAAGGTAAAAAATTGTAAACAGATTGGGAATATTTTGTCAACTCAATGGGTCAGGCATTTCAGAAATTTACTCAACCCTCCGTTATCAGCGGCAGCGATAGTGTACGCGGAGCCATTCATTTCGGTTCTGATAGTAGACGCGGCATTTTCTATGAATGAATTTAAAAGCGTTTTGAAACGTGCAAAAAATGATAAAGCGCCGGGGTTAGATAGAGTGCCTTATGAGTTTTTTAAGAATGCACCTGAGTCATTCCTTGTGAAATTGTTATTCATTTATAATAATATTTACAAAGAAAGCAAGATCCCTCAAAGTTTTAAAAGATCGATTATTTTCCCATTACACAAGAAAGGAGATATTGATTCTGTTGAAAATTATAGGGGATTGTCCTTTATTGATTGCGTTGCGAAATTATTTTTGTCCTTGGTAAACAGTAGAATATGTTTCTGGGCTGAACAAAATGATATTATTACCGAGTATCAAGCCGGGTTTAGACGAGGCTATTCGACAGTAGACAACATATTTAACCTTTCTAGTATGATACACTTGCGTTGGGCTCAACAAAATGAGAAACTGTACTGCTTTTTTATAGATTTTTCGGCAGCTTTTGACTCAATCGATAGACGTGCGTTAATGTACAAACTTTCCTGTCTTGGTTTATCGACTCGTATGTCACTTTTGTTAAAAGACTTATATAGAGGGACTTCCTCTTGTGTTTGGTGTCGAGACGGCGTGACTGAGAGTTTTGAAACTGAAAAAGGCTTGCGTCAAGGTTGTGTGTGTAGTCCGACCCTGTTCAGTCTATACATCAATGACATGCCAGAGAGTGTTCTGCAGCACATGATAAATAATCTTCAAGAGTATTGCATTACATGGAGTTTAAAGGTTAATTTAAATAAATCTAAGGTAATGATTTTTAGAAAAGGGGGCAGGTTGGGATCGAATGATAAATTTTTCTTTAGAGGCGAAAAAGTAGAAATTGTAAATAAATATACTTATTTGGGAATAACTTTATCAACATCATTATCCTGGGATATTCATTTAAAAGAAAAATCTATAGCGGGCAAATTAGCAATCAATTGTGTATGGAAAAACTTGTTAGATAATAATCAAGTCCCTTTAAGTGCGAAATGCAAGTGTTTTAATTCAATTGTGAAAGCTATTGTCTGCTACGGCGCACAAATTTGGGGATTCAGGGAGAGTGAGTGGGTGGAATCTGTTCAGAAAACTTTTATTAAACGCCTTTTTAAATTGCCGTCCAATACCCCAAATTATGTTTTGTACATTGAAACTCCTTTTGAAAAAATGCATTTATTTACAGCTTTAATGAATATTAATTATTTAATTAAAGTATCTAAATTGCCTAACAACCGACTGCCTAATTATTTAGCGAAAATGGTGATAAATAAAAATGTTTTTTGGTATAAAGACTGGAAAGTTTTAGGTCACAAATTTGATTTTGACATTAATTTTAATATGGAAGATTCTCTTGCGATTGAATTTCAGCTTAGGCAAGTTTTGGAGGCAGAACGGTTGCGCTGGAAAGCGGATTGTCAAGGACGAGCGATAACGTCACAATTCCACGAACAATACCGGGCGATCGACCTTGAACTCGGGGAAAGAAACTTCTTATCTGATGCCAATAACGTAAACGTAATATCTTGGGCCATAAAAACTAGAGCGGGGCTCGTGAATCTAAATTACAAGCCCTGGCTTCCTGACCAAAATTATATTTGTTCATTATGTAATTTGGGCGAAATTGAAAACGTTTTTCATTTCGTGGCTAGATGTCCTGTTCTTTCAAACATACGCCTGAACTGGCTACACAAATCTCTTTTATCGCGTGAGGAATTCCTTGCGTATCTTAATGGGAGGGATTGGCGGGAACTAGCTTATTTTATGCGAGATTCATGGAAATATAGATTTCAATTAATACAAGAATTTAATTTTTGACATACCGGTAATCAAATTTTTGTATGAAAAATTGTGATTGAATCATTAAAAAAAGAAATATGAAAGACAAAATGAAAATTTATTCATTTATAGTACAATGCAAAACTCATAATTAAACAGTAGTAACACAAAATAAAATAACTAGAATGTATAAAATAAGTTACTGAATGTTTATATAGAAAAAATGCCTAAAAAATTCCTTTAGCAAGTACTTCAGCAGGAACTATTTTACAATCAAGTTAATGCATGTAAAGTTATTATTTTATTACTATTTGTTATATTATTTATTAAGTACTTGGATGGAAATTTTACTGTTTATTTTTTGAACTATTCATGTTGTATTGAACAGACTTAGATTTAGTATGTTTATAAGTTAATGTTTCTATTTATGAAAAAAAATATTATTATTTTCTGTAGATGTGACCAATACGTGCCAACCGGCCGACAGTCAATTGACTATGGTCTAATAGTGCACAAATAAGCTGAACTATGTCACATTATTTAGTAATAAATAATAAGATATTTTTAAGTTATTAAATGTAATATGTGTATTTAAAGGGATCAATAAAGCACTTTTTTTCTTCTTCTTCTTCTTCTTCTTCTTCTTCTACTGCTATGTTTAATTTAACTGCCTAAATCCCAAAGTTTTTAAAGACCTGAGGAGAAGTCTAAACAATTATTTTACACCATTCTAATTCCACAATGAAAGAATTTGAACCAAATCTAGACAATTAATTCCCAAAACTTAGTACTTTTCTTTGTACATAATTCAGCAGTGGTAAAACACAAAGAACATTAGACGTACAAAAGGAAGGAAGGTTTATGACTCTGTGAAATTTTAATTCCTTAACACTGGAGAGGTAACAAACGGAATAGAAGCTTGGCAAATCTTTGCTGATAAAATTGTTTCTCCTCCACATACTCATATAGCATGCTAAGTGATTTATAAGAAATACTGTGTAAAATGAGCTTTAGTGTTTGTTACTCACCGACACACACAATGCTGACAGCCACTAGGATGATGTGTGCTACAAAACTGGCCACCATGTAGAAGAGGGACACCATAACCAGCGACAACACTGCAACATTACCAGTCAATTAAGTGCCCATTTCCGGACTGTTCGGTTTCAAATGTTTTCTAAAGTATTGTTTTTGTGTTCTATATTCAATTTTTTTACTTTTTTGGGTGTTTCGCAGCTTGATAGAGCTGTAACACAGAATTTAGGTCACTAGATGGATTCCTTCACTATTACTGTTCCATTTATACGTTAGGGCCTTGACAGATGACCAGTATTGATGTCTATTAAACGCAGTTTCATCGCTAGCGACCGCTTGTCCGTTGTCCGGTCGTCATTTCGGCTGCATTACAGTGTCTGAGCGAGTAAATCATTGTTGTTTCAAAGCGATACCCAGCATTGATTGGGCAAGTATAATACCCTTCACTGTTAAATACAACCTAATAGTTCATGTTTTGAACACATATATAATACAGGTCTCTGTTCAATTTGTTTGGTAAACCGCTGGTTAATCCGGCCATTTTTAAATCCAGCAGGTAGTCCAGTCTCAAGTTGACCGGATTTGATGGCTTCTACTGTAAATATAAAATTATAACTGTTTAAACACTGTTATTCATTACAATAAAACAGTCTGAATTAAAAAAAAAAAAAACTGTTCCAAAAATGAGGCTACAACTGTTCTCAACAATCACGAAAAACTGATGACCTTCATAATACTCAAAACTGTCCGTCCCGTCTGCCGCGCGCAGCACAAAATCTTATTAAAAGGACCCTCATGGACCACAATTAATTCCCACACAAAGACTGTATTTTAATCTCCCTTAATGTGAATTTAAGCTAAATACACTTAAATAATGATAACTTAAATAAAAAATACATAATTTTGTAACTAAATATAACATTTTATTTTTAATTCGCAAAAAATTTTCTATAAAAAACTTCTTTGGAGAAGAGGCACTGGTGAGAGCTTTTCCTGAATTGTTGAATTGAAATTTGGTAATAAGCAATAAATCAAACAAAAAACAGTACAATAGTAAAACAATACAAAAACCATATATTTTCTATTAATTATACACATAAAGTTAATTTGAAACTAAAAATGACCAGCATGAATAAATTTTGTGAATACCTAAAGCATTAATAACTTTAAAACCCCTTGGTAACAGAGCATATTTTGAGGTTTGTGTGCAAAAAGCCATAGTGAAGTGGTTAACATAAAAATAAAAATTAGAGTTTCATAACTTGTTTACTCTAAAGCTTTAACAGTTGGCACAATTTTAAAGTATAAATATCCATAGTAACTTCAGAAAATTTTTGTGGAGAAATTCATGACGTAAAGTTTTTAATTTTAAATTAATTTTTGGTGCCAAAATTTCAAGTAAAAACATGGATTGCAACTTTTTAAGTTCTCCAAACAATAACCAGGAAGAAATACTAGCATCCGGTGATGCATTTCATACGAATAATTTATTGCTTTCTCCTTCACTAACCGATGTTCTACCTCAGCCTGCCCATGAAATGCAAGACGGGAAGACTGATGTGGTATGGAGGTACGATGTGGCATCAACAAAACAATTCAATGGTCCTATGGGTACAGAAGCTCCGAGCCCAAATATTCTACCAATAGGAAGCTTAGAGAAACCTCAATACCAAGACAGTTTAAAAAGGCAAAATAGAAATACCAAGCATAAAGGCCTAAAAAGAGAGAGCAGATGTTTCAACCAAAACAATAAAAATGCAAAAGGTAGCCATAGCAATGAGTGTTTCACAACACAATATAATCAACCCGCTTTATACTTTATTGAGTTGGCCAAATTGTTTTCATGCCAGGCTTGCAAAACTTCACCTGTCACGTCGATGACCGTGCACATGTGTAAAGGAGGGCATCAGGTATGCGGTAACTGCTATAATCAAAACCAATCGTGCGTCCTATGCGAAGAACCATTAGAAGGTCGCAACAAGCCATTAGAAATGGTGCTTAAAAAACTGAGACATATCAGTCCTGAACTATTTCTTCAAGACTTTTCTACTTTTTCTGGAACCAACCATTTGGGGCACAAAAAATCTGGGTGTCATTCATCTCACAAACCCGTAAAGTGCCCACATTTTCTCTGCCGCAAAACTGTGGCATACAATGGTTTCCTACCGCATTTCAAGTTCGAGCATTCCACAGTTCCCATAGTAAATACACTTCTCGATTGCCCTCACCGGTTTTCAATACAGGAATGTTTCTTGAACGATACAGATGCTAGAGCTGTATTAGTTTTCAAAGTGCATTTTGTCACGAAGAATGATGCCAAAAAGTTTCCACAAGACAGAGATCCGATAATCTGCTGCCTCCTGTGTGTTCCAATACGGATCGGAAGTGTCAAAAGCCTAGCCATTTGGTGTTCCAGCATCTATGATGGTGTTTCACCTCCTCTCATGTACACCTTGAGTTCTCCTGATTTTCGAAGAGCCAAAACTTATCAAGCACTGGTGGCTTCGTTGCATGAAAGCTCAGAAAGTATTGTGAAGGATGGTCGATGTTTACTTGCTACTCCTGAATCAGTTGAGAATTTTCCACTTCAAAATAAAAGCACAAATATATTTCAGATACAGTTTTTTGTGAACTAAGCCTACTGATTGATAATATGTTTCAAACTTTTCTGGCTCAGGATTAAAACCTTACATTGTGGATTAACTATTTCGTTTTTATAACAGTATTACAAGAGTTATTATAGTTATATTTAATTTATTTAACCTAATTTTCATTACAATAAAATTTATTTTATTGCAATCAAAGATATAACAATGCAATCTGGTGAAATTTAACGAAACTTTTTGTGATATTTTTATATATTGCACAGGAATAAACAGTGTTATTTTAAATCACATAAAAATACTGTTTTAAAGCAATCTCTTACAAGCAATACTTACCTAATGATAGGAATGTGAGGGCAGCGATGTATTTCCAAGCCGAGAAGATATCGCTAAGAACTTGCTCGCCAAAGTCCCAGCTGTTGAGGAGTCCATAAATGTCTCGGACGAGAGTTTTAACGATATCAGTGACCGGCTCGGGCACACAGCGGTTCAAAATTGGTGTGCTGCAATGGTAAAATATGCAAAAATTTACCAACTACCACAATGAAAACATTGACTCTGTGGGATTATTTGTTTGTATTTGTATTTAAAACGGAGCCTACATTTCTAAAATGGCCCTGGAAAGGGCCGTTTGAATTTGGCCTGGCAGCTGGCATAGCTGAGAGATCACTCGCGTGATAGTTCAGCTGCCAAAAATTGTTGTTCGTTTAGCACCAACAGTACGTGCAGCTTTAACGGAATGCTGCGGACGCGAACAACATCACTCCCCTTGCTGGCTCCACATGGGGAGCTAATGCACAAGCTCTGCGAACCACTGCTTTGTCCCTGGTTTACTCAACCGCAGAGTACTGTGCTCCCGTGTGGCTGAACACTGTGCATGTCAGAGAGATCGACGTCCAACTGAACAGGACTATGAGAG
>CM061531.1:245359063-245528548 GCA_030545055.2 Neoaliturus tenellus | reverse complement strand
CTGGCTATTAATGCCATACGATATATATATATATATATATATATATATATATATATATATATATATATTATATTTGTATTTGTAGAGGTGAGACACAAATTATTTGCTATTGCATATTTGGAATGTAAAATAGATAAACCCAAGCTGAATATACTTGTGCTTTGCTATGAAAACTTAAGTGGAAGAGAATTAAATTACCTAAGTGAATATTAGACCAAGCTTGGTGAAGTCAAGGATTAACTTAGCTTAATCCTATACTATAATACGAGCAATGTCTGAAAGGATGTGTGTTCCACGATCTCGAAATCTAGGGGGTAAATTTTGCTTAAACTTTTGCATTTAGGAGTGTTTTGGCCCAAAAATAAGTTTAGAAACAGCCTCAATCCCAGGAAAAATAGAACTTGGTCTAAATTTAAGTTTAAAAATCGTAATTTTAGCGAATTTCCCATAGGGAATAAGCTATTACCGTAGGTCTCATGGTAAGACCTAAGCCCGGGACCATGTTACTTTTCGTTTTTAGGTGCCCAGAGACCAAAAATAATAGTCATTAAAAATTATATATATATGTATATATATATATATATATATATATATATGTATATATGTATATATAAGTAGATAGTAATATGGGGCTCCTAGGACACTTTGGATATTCAAAGAAAATCAAACAAATTTCACAGTTTTTTAATACATTTATGCAATATTTTTGCCATTTTTGGCCAATTTTTAGCTTTTGTTAAATTGTTATAAAAATATGCAACTTTAATGAAATTTTGAACAAATATTCCTAAATTTTTATAAAATTTCCTACTAAATAAATTTTCTTAAAAACAAGTAAACTTATCACATTTTATAAGTATTTTTTTTAAATAAAATCAATAGTTGACTTTTCATAAGTCAATTAAGTTTTCTAGAGTATTTTTTCAATAAATTTGACTAAAATAGTAATAATTTTAATTATATTCTAACTAATTTTAGTTATATTATTTTTGATTATATTATACTCAAGTATATATTATAATTATAAATAAAAACCATAAGTATCCTGAATTTAACATCTTTATTATTAATTTCTTGAATACTTTATACTCAAGTAATTTTTAAGTTTTTATGAATATGAATTGAAAAAAACCAATTTGTAAATTTTATTTTATATAAATGGAAAAGATATGTTTAAGGAGTAAATTATATAAAGATATATCTAAATTTTATAAAGACAAAATACTAAAGATGGGTTATATTATTATTGCAAAGAATGTAAGGATGTGTATTATAAAAAATTATATGATAGTATTAAAGTTATTGAATTAAATGAAAAAAAAATGTCATAAATGTAAAGAAATTAAAAATATTTCAAATTTTAATAATTATTATTATAGTAAAGATAGAAAAAATACAATTTGTATACAATGTATTAGAGAAATGTTTGTAAAACCACAATTTTGTGAATGTGGAAGAAATATTAAATGGACTAATAATTATTTAAGACATTTAGAAACTAAAATTTATGACAAAAATATAACAAAACTAGAAAATTAAAAATATGATAAAAATAATAATTTTACTTGTTTTAAAAAAGTTTAAATTTTATTGAAAAAATACTCTGGAAACTTAAATTAACTTGTGAAAAGTTGACTATTGATTTTATTGAAAAAATACTCTAGAAATTTAATTAACTTGTGAAAAGTTGACTATTGATTTTATTGAAAAAATACTCTAGAAAATTTAAATTAACTTGTGAAAAGTTGACTATTGATTTTTATAAAAAAATTTCCCTTAATAAATGGCGAATGAAAAAAATAAAAATTATTGTCATGACTGTAATAAATATATATATTATAAATATATAATATATTAATATTTTTTATTATTTATAAATATTTCAGTGTTTCATAAACATCTGTTACTAAATTTTAGAAGAATTAAATATTATTTAAATAAAATGTTAAAATCTTATATTAATTACATTCTGATCATTTTCTTTAATATATGGTATAAAAATAGTTATATATAAATCTGTCGTGATAAATATAATATCCTTTATACTTAAATATTTATTTATTTTTTTAATCATTATATATTAATTATAATCATTGTTTTACATCTTTATAACCCCAAGGTAATGTATCAATTTTATTTTCACAAATAAATCTTTTGTCATCTTTATTACTTAAAGCATTGACTTTGTACACTACGTGAGTAGACTTCTCATAGCATAGGCGTGTGTGAAGCATATTGACGGTTGTGTGATCTCGTGTTGTGTCCATCGAAGTACACGTAACATATGATAGATAAATCAGTATTACCACTTCTCTAAAACCAAGGATGAAACATTTTATAACTGAAAGTTATGTTTATGTTTGGTAAAATGTTTTGGCAGCACTGTAAATTCAGCTGAATAATAACAACATCGAAGGCAGCGACTCTGGTGCGGCGTCCATCGAACTTCCAAATTTTTGCCTCAAACTAAATGCATTGGATGAGAGGTCTATTCACGTTAGTGTACATAGTCAATGCTTAAAGCCTAATTTATTTATTGTAATTGTATATAGTTCATGTTTAAAACTTCTAATACAAGTCATCTCTCTATATTGTTCTTGATCATCAAACAAACATTTCTTAAAATCATCCATATGTAATGTTTTATCAACAACACATTTTCTTAATTCCTTTACATTTTACAGGATTTTTATTATTAAATTCATAACTATATAATTTTGATCTTAAACCACAATATTCTTCTAATATTTCACCATTTAACTCATCTTTAAATTTACCAATTATTTTTTTATTCTTTTCACTATAGCATTCATGTTCTTTCTTATAATCACTTGTATCAAATTCATTAATATTTTCTTTAATAATTTTATATGGATCCGTTTTAAATTCTATAAAATAACTGTCTGTATCCATATATAATAACCTTATATTTGGATCAAACTTCTTTAATTTTTCATAATAAAATTGATACATATGTAATTTTGATAAATCAAGTACTGAAAATCCTATATAGATTGGTTTATCAAACTTAACCTTTTCTTTTATCATATGTGAAGCAATACAGTCTTTATCAAATATACTAAATGTTTTTAAATTAGGTTTTTTTGCTTGTTTTAATGAGAACTTTTCGTCACCTAATTTAATATCACATCTATTTCTAACATTTTTCATAGTTTTTTCCAAAAACACTATTATTCATCAATTTAAAAAAGTCTTTTTCAAAATCTGATGTTGATTTGGATCTTAATTTGGTATTTAATTCAATATTTTTTTTCATATAATCGTCTTGATCAAATGCTATAACTCTATTAACTTTCTTTAATTTTAATCCTTTTTGTAGATAATATTTTAAGTTTCTTGAATGAATAACATAATCTTTTTTATCAAATAATGTTGTGCAAAGTTTATTATTATAATGTTCAGGTGCTAATGGTAAATCTTTATGATCATCATGTAATTCAATAGGATATTCTAAATCAACATCTAATATGTATCCATATTCAGCATTTTCATCTAATTCTAATATTGTTTCTTCCCATTCATTTAATGTATGTATTAGGATTCATCCATGTTATATCTTTATAAGGTAATTTTTGACTTAAAGCCCATCCATATAGATTATTTGCATCTATATATAACATATAATTTTCAGGTTTTGTTTTATCATAATTTTTTGTATATTTATTGTTTGCTTTACAATATCTAGTTATACATTGTGAAATACCACCTCTAATGCCTTTTTCAATCATTAAATACATATTATAATCACTTATTAATTCTAGTTCAATTTTTGTTAATTTTAACATAGAATCCCAAGCTAATGATGGTGATGTTAGATAATGTGCTGGTTCTAATTGATAATTTTTCAAACAAACAGATCTAAAATTTTCAAATATATCAGCTAATAATAATACATCCTGAATATTACACAAATCTGAATAATTACCTAATGTTTTTATTTTTTAATTTATTCCAAACTTTTATATAATATTTATAATCATCATCACTTATATTTTCATTAGTTAAACAACTATAAAATTGATCTTTTTCTAATATTTTATCATAGTTCAATTTTTCAACATTATCAATAAATTCATATGGAAATACACCTTTAGAAGTTAATATTTTTTAAAGTTTCATTATCATATTCAATTATATCATTTTCTTTTATAAATTTATTTATATGCTTAAATTCTTTAAGATTTTTAGCTAATTTTTCAATTGATGTAGCCATAAATCTAAATGTATCTACAAATGAGAATTTTATAAATTTTCTAGGTTTATCACCTTCAAATTCATAACCATAACCAGAATTTACAGAATAGTTATATATTTTTTCATCTGTATTAGCTAACAAATCAATTTTACCATATTTTTTAGCTAATTCTTTTTATAAACAAATGTGTATCATAATTTGAACTATTATGACAAAATATAGGAATATTTTGAGGGGAATTTTAGATTTAAATTACAATTTAAATGTTGAGCACCCCTAAATTTTCCTGTTAAATGGCAATGATCTCTTACCTTTTTTCTTTCATCATTATTAAAACCACTATCTTCACAAATATGACAAATATTAGTTTTTGATAGTTAATTTCTTCTTCATTACCGGTAGTTAACCCTTTGAGTGCCGTGGTATATTGTTAATTTCTTATGCATAAATTGCCGCGCTGTTTTCAAAGCAAAATGTAGTAGTTTACAAAAACGTTCATAAAATTTACAATTTTAGAGGTATGTATGTAATTTTTTTTAATCTTGTGCACAAATAAATTCTCTATAAAATGGTATAAGATAACAATATTTGTAAACTAAGTTTAAGGCATAAAAAATTTTTCAACTTTGACTCAGTATAACTTGTGCTAAACAATTTAATTTATTTTTTTCAACTCAACAGTCAGAAAGAGCAGGAAATAATGATCAAAATTGATGTGTAAATCATCTATATAAACTCAAAATATGTTTGTAAAAAAATCAAATGAAAATTGTTACAATTCAAAATATGTGGTTAGGTTAGGTTCGTTATAAACATCTTCCCGAAGGACACTGGAGTCGTTTAGATTTATTCTCTCACTCATTTTTACCCACCATATTAAATAAATAGTAATTAAAGAAACACTATAAAACACGTAAATAGCTTATTTTGTTTACCGGGATTTGCCGCACATACGTTCTGACAACAAACAACAATCAGACGACAGTCAGATGACATCAACGACGACTAAACTTATAAACAGTGTCTGTAAACAGACCAAAGGCGGTGAAATTGCTACAGAACTGATAGCTGAAGACCTTGGGATCAAAACGGCGCATATTTAAAGCCAGTACGTAATCTGGATGTAAAGCACTATATAAAATACTGAGAGTCGCCCTCAGCGACGCTCGGCAATTCTTGCACAACTAACCTGCGTCGCTGTGAGCGACGCCGCGGCACTCAAAGGGTTAAAATCATAGGCTTTTTATTTTTTGAATTATATTTTTTAGCTATATATTTTGAGATTTTATCTAAATATTCAAATAATTTATTTGGTACATTTATTAATTCCTCTTCAGTTTTTGCTCTATAACAAATAGGTTTATACATTTTATTAGTTACTCTAGATACTAAATAGATTGTAAATCCATATGGTTTATGCCTTTGAATTTTATTTGTATATGAGCTATTTGGATTATTTTTACAATTATCAATCTTTTCTAATATACTTTCAAAATCCATATAAATTACATATGGATGTTCAAACTTTTTATAATAGTTTTTAAAACTTACTGTTTGACCAGGAAATGGCATTATAGGTCTACAAGGTTCTAATGATTTACATATTTCTAAATGATTATTCAAGTCTTTATTTTTGTAGAAATGAGTCAAACATCTTCTGCAAATATATTTTTTTGTTTTATGTTTTGATAATTGAGAATACACTAATTTATTTAAATCTGTTTATCAATATATAATGACAATTATTACCAATTTTATAATAAAATAAATCAATTTCTAATTTTACATTATAATGTTCAGATATTTGTAATGGCACTATTTTTTCATCTTCATCAATTCTATAAATATTTATTGACATTGATGGATAATTATATTTAGAATCAAATGATCTTTTTTCAAATAATTTAATATCTTTTAATGTTTATTGGATAATCAAAACCCTTAAAAATATCATCATTTATATATTTTTGATATTGTTTAACTCTTTCAGCATGTTCGTTTGGTTTATCAATAGCACATCTAATTGCATAAATAAAACAATATTCATCTTTATTTTTAAAATTTACACAACATTTTTTATTCTTAATTTCATTTGGTAATTCTATATATGATCCAGCATTTAATGAATTATTTTTAGATAATTTTAGATTTAATTCAACACATCTTTTAATGACCAACCAGAGCCTTTTGATGGTTGATTTAGTTGTTCTCTAACTATTAATTTCTTAAATTGATCATCAATAAAATCATCTATATTTAAAATATCTGAACTTTTTATGCAAAAAATACATATTACTATTTTGAATTTCACCATTTATTAATTTTCTTTCATATTCACATTCTAAAGCCATCTGTCCTTTAATATTTTTGAATTTTTGTTTTTCTATCAATTTTTTTATTTCATTTCTTTGAGTTTCTAAATAATCATTAATATCTAGATCATCATTTGAATTTGTTAAAATATAATCTTGAAAATATCCTTTTAATGACGAAGCTTCTTGAATATTTATTATATTTTCTTTTGGAATTGGTTTATTTTTAAAATAATCATTTAATAATCCAATCAATTCTCTCCTAGTTTTATTAACAATTTTAAAACTATTTTTAATTGCTAAATTTTCAATATATTTTAATGATCTATATTCTAAATTATTTGATTTTCTTTAATTTTGTTTAATCTTTTAATTAGTTCATCTCTAGATAAATTTTCATAATTTTTAACAGATAATTTTTTTGCAATTTCATTTAATTTTTCTATATTAAATAATGAATAATTTGTAGGATCATATATATTTTTAATTTCAATTAATTGATCAATATTTTTGTTATTATAATCATAAATATTATTACTTTTAGCCCATAATAATAAGTCATTATATTCTCTAATTTTTATCTCTTTATTTTTAAAATGAAGTTTTGAATTTAAATGTTTTGTAAACATATTAGCAGATATATATTTATTACAGTCATGACAATAATTTTTATTTTTTTCATTCGCCATTTATTAAGGGAAATTTTTTTATAAAAATCAATAGTCAACTTTTCACAAGTTAATTTAAATTTTCTAGAGTATTTTTTCAATAAAATCAATAGTCAGACTTTTCACAAGTTAATTTAAGTTTTCCAGAGTTTTTTTCAATAAAATTTAAACTTTTTTAAAACAAGTAAAATTATTATTTTTATCATATTTTTAAATTTTCTAGTTTTGTTATATTTTTGTCATGAAATTTAGTTTCTAAATGTCTTAAATAATTATTAGTCCATTTAATATTCTTCCACATTCACAAAATTGTGGTTTTAAAAACATTTCTCTAATACATTGTATACAAATTGTATTTTTTCTATCTTTACTATAATAATAATTATTAAATTTGAAATATCTTTAATTTCTTTACATTTATGACATTTTTTTCATTTAATTCAATAACTTTAATACTGTCATATAATTTTTTATAATACACATCCTTACATTCTTTACAATAATAATATAACCCATCTTTAGTATTTTTGTCTTTATAAATTTAGATATATCTTTATATAATTTACACCTTAAACATATCTTTTCCATTTATATAAATAAAATTTACAAATTGGTTTTTTTTCAATTCATATTCATAAAAACTTAAAAATTACTTGAGTATAAAGTATTCAAGAAATTAATAATAAAGATGCTAAATTCAGGGTACTTATGGTTTTTATTTATAATTATAATATATACTTGAGTATAATATAATCAAAAATAATATAACTAAAATTAGTTAGAATATAATCAAAATTATTAATATTTTAGTCAAAATTTATTGAAAAAATAACTCTAGAAAACTTAAATTGACTTATGAAAAGTCAACTAGTGATTTTATTTAAAAAAAATACTTATAAAATGTGATAATTTTACTTGTTTTTAAGAAAATTTTATTTAGTAGGAAATTTTATAAAAATTTAGGAATATTTGTTCAAAATTTCATTAAAATTGCATATTTTTTATAACAATTTAACAAAAGCTAAAAATTAACCAAAAATGGCAAAAATATTGCATAAATGTATAAAAAAACTGTGAAATTTGTTTGATTTTCTTTTGAATATCCAAAGTGTCCTAGGAGCCCCATATTACTATCTACTTATATTATATATATTA
The DNA here is from genome assembly GCA_030545055.2 of Neoaliturus tenellus. Classification (NCBI taxonomy): domain Eukaryota; kingdom Metazoa; phylum Arthropoda; class Insecta; order Hemiptera; family Cicadellidae; genus Neoaliturus; species Neoaliturus tenellus. Next base: position 245,520,197 of record CM061531.1, on the reverse strand, counting down.
TATATATATATATATATATATATATATATATATATATATATATATATAATATATATATATATATATATATATATATATGTATGTGTCCCTAGACACGATAACTCTCGTAAAAATGGTCCAATCGACACCAAATTTGGTAGAGATGTGTTAATCCTACGTTTATTCGGATGAATTTGAAAACCAGACATATCGACCTACCGGAAGGGGTAGTTTTGGGGGGTTTTGTACCCCAAAAATGGGTTTTTTGCATTTTTCATATGTAAAATTTAAATATTTTAAATTTTTATTTTGACCATTGGATTTAGCTCAAAAAAAACACACAATTTAGTATTTTGAAGCTTTGCTCTATCTCCATTGGTTACCGAGATATTAAAAGTCTAAAGACAGTACATTATCTTTTAGGGCTTTAATTTTAATCTTATGGAGAATAAGGATGTGTTAATATTTCACTTATTAACCAATATTTTTGGATGAAACTTGGTATTTAGCTTCATCTTGGTTGAGATTCATCCATTTAAGGTAAAAAAATCTTGGTTTTTGTACTTATCATGGCAGCAAACCTGCATACTCTTTTCCATGTTAATCATATGGAGAATAGGCAAACTCTTTTATTTATGTACAGATATTGATGAAACTTACTATATGTCTTTATATGGTCGAAATAAATTTTTTCTATGCTAAAAACCTACTTTTAGTGTCCCCATGGCAGCATACCTGCATACTCTTTCCCTATATTTATCTTGAGGAGAATAGACATTTATTTCCCTATTTATGAGCACGTGATGAAATTTTGTTTACAAGTTTAGCTGGTCAAAATATTATTACTAATTTGGAAATTCGCTGAGTACGCAGGTCTGCTGCGACGGGGGTATTTAACATTGGTCTTATTTATGGGTTGCTATTTTGGTAACGAACTAAAAGTAAACAAAAATAAAAGCACATTAATACTAAGCAGTTTTTTTAACAGCTGTTATCTGTGAAGAGTCTGTTGTAGATTTAATAGCTTGATTACCATGACACTATAACAAAAGTGAATTAAAACCAACGAGCAAGGCTGGCTTAACCTGGTACTGTTGTATAATGTTAGGAGAGAGATATATTTTCTTAAATTCCTAAACACATTTTTAACAGCCATGTGCCGTGCAGCTACTTTTTCTAGAAAAGCAAATAGCAAATCATTTGAACAACTACTGTAGTGTATACAGCAGTTTTCAGTAATGTGACAAATGCAGGAATGTATGTTCAGATAACTTTCTCTATCCCAACTCCATTATACATGTATTTTTCATTGAAATGCCATGGGATTTAGTATATAGACTTACTGTCATGGGGAAGTTTTGACCCAATATTTGTAACTTAGCACCTAATGAAGGTGGAATTTGTTATTACCAAATTTTTTTGAGAAATGTAAAAAAATAAGCGGTGTATAAGGTTTTTTCATCATCCCATAAGAATAATATGGGATTTTTTGTGTTTTCCCAACTATTGAAGCTAAGTTAGTGATTCAAAATACTAAATTGTTTATTTTTAAAGTCTTTTGAATGGTCTCTTTAAAAATTGGTCGATTAAAAAAAGTAAAGGTGAAAACTGCCAAAAACCCAATTTTTACCCATTTGAAACCCCATAAAACCCCTTCTCTGACCAATCTAGTTTTTGGTCTTAACCTAAAGAACGCTACCCTACACTCCATACAAAATGTAATCAAAATCGAAGGTTTCTTTCAAAAGTTATCGTGTAATTGGTCCCTAGCATTTTGTATCCAAACAATGCAAAAAAATTATGGATAACTCAAATTATATTTTATATGATTCAAATTTTATTTTGGATGATTCAAATTTTATTTTGGATGATTCAAATTTTATTTTGGATGATTCAAATTTCATTTTGGATGATTCAATTCATTTTGGATGATTCAAATTTCATTTGGATGATTCAAATTTTATTTTGGATGATTCAAATTTTATTTTGGATGATTCAAATTTTTATTTTGGATGGTTCTAATTTTATTTTAATGATTCAAATTTTATTTTGAATAATTCAAATTTTTGGAGTGTCTAATCTATATCTATAAAAAGAGGGAATATGTATATTGCCTATGGACTCCGAAACCTAAGGTATCAATTTTAAGCTGCGACTCAAAATAATTGTAAATTTATAGGGAAACACATTTGCGTTAGACCGAAGTCTGATGACTCATTCTTACCCTTCCCCCATCATCCCCCACGCCACGCCAAGTGTCCCATCCCTGGGTAGCAACAAAACAATGCCAAGTTATCTCCAAGGTCATTGTAGTTGCCCCTACCTGCAAACTGACTTCCAAATTGCAAAGACGCATTCCAGTATATTGGTCACCTGGGATTATTTCAGTTTTTGTGTCGTCATGATTGTTAACTCAGTTTTGAAGTCATTTCATATTTTGTTGTGGAATAAGATTATGTGTACAGTAGTTTTCACGTACAGTAACGTTTAGTGAGTGTACTGTGTGTGTAACGTAGGTACGAGTACGAGTTAAGTTGGTATTCTACAATTAATTGCTGAACACATTTTAAGGTTATCTTTAAAATGTTACTTTATTTTTTAGAATTTATTAAAATATAAATTTTGATTTTAATCTTGTTTATAGGCGTTTATCAATTAATTTAATTAAAAAGTGTAGTTTTAATAAAGAGTTTTGAGAAAAATATGAGTTTAATTTTTTGGCCCCATTTATTAAGAACTCCTCTTTTAAAATTTTTTGATAATTCAAAGTTTTTAACTGGTTGCTAGAAGTTTGAAGTTTTGAAGTTCCACTTAGCCTATATGAATTGAACGAACGGTGTTTTTTGTCTCTAGGGACCTCAAAATGAAAAAGTTACATGGTCCCAGGCTTAGGTCTTACCGTGATGATTATTGTAATAGCGTATTTCCTATGGCTACATAATGAATTTTGCAAACTTTTTGTAGGACAGAAGGCCAAACTGTTTTCGAGCAATATGACAACAAATTATTCATCTAAAACTAATATTTTTAACAAAATTTTAAAGTGTAAATCATTAAACCTAAATTCTTTTTTGTTTAATTTTTAAATATTTACCTTATATCAGCTAGATTTATTCTTAAAGTTTGTTCTGAACGTTTTTCAATGTCCCATATAACCTGCTTTCTAAATGTGGTCACCAGAATTCTAACTTGAATAAAATACGATAGAAACAAATCCTTCTGGTAGAATTAAATTGAATTATAAATTATTTTAAAGTGGGAAATGTCTTTTATAAAGCCAAACGCTCAACTAATTTTGTTCAAACATATAATGTTATTTGTATCCAGCTAATGGTTTGTCCCCTGAGTTCAGCATTTGACAACTCAGGAGGGAAGGAAGAAGCAGGATACTCACCTTTTATAAACAGGCAGTGGGGGGCACGGTCCGAGTGATGCAGAGAATGACACCAGCCTCACTCAGATTGTGCGGAGTCCCCTGGTAATGCTCGAGGTCAAAATCATATCTGGAAAACAGAAACTCAACTCAACTATAAACTGAAGCGAGAGACCTTTGACTGATACCAAAATGAAAGTAAGTTATAAATATTATCTATTAAAAAATACTAGGAAAATGTATAAAAATAAAGAATGTCCATTGTTTACTATATTATATTTTTCTAAAGAAATCATGTAGGCCAAAATTTTAATTCAGGACAATTTAAGTCCCTAAGATATTACAAGAAGGTAAACAGTAAAAGCTGCAATCAAGTTAAAATGTTTGAATACATAACTTAGGTAAATATTCAGGCAAGAGTTGGATTTTATAAAAAAATTTGTTCATATGAAAAAAATTGTAAATTTAAAAATGTAACAGAGGTCCCGTGTCCCCAGGATGGACACTATTCCTTAGAATGTTTGAAGTAACCAATTTTGTTGAAACAGATGTTAAAAAGAAATGCTATAGTGGGGAACGCACTCAAGAAATAGGTCTAAAATGAATGACCAAGGTGCTTTTTTAACAGGTATCACATTTGAGTGTTAGATATTTTTTTTAACATGTCCCCACATTTTAGAATAATGGAGGTCCCCAACCAAATCAGAGCACTTCACTGCTATCAGAGTGGTAACAGGGCTTCGGTCAGTGGTCAGACGTAAACCTGTCAAGTTGTTGACTTGTGGCAGTTAAACATTTTAAATTACTATGATTTCTTTGTATTATCAAAATATTTTGTTAAAAATGCTTGTGTATGATTTTGTTATGTAAATTCTGTCCTATTGATAAATTGTAATTCTTGCAGATATAAGGAAATTTAGATTATTTAACTGTATTGGTATTCCTTTGTTTGTATTAAGTAGTTAGACAAAATACTAGTGTATGAATATGGCTATCGTTACCATCCTAAGGGGCGGACCATTTCTGACAGTTAATAACCCCAGAACCTGCATTTGGGCCTGTAATGGGATCAAATGTGCGCCGGTTCTGGAATTCTGTTCCAGGGACGTCACCGTGGTCAGGACCACGTGCCAGTCATCTGGAAGATATCTACTGTTGACATCAGTCTATATGCCAATGGACATCAAGCAACCCCTGCAGGAGGAAGTCCAGAGGCTGGTCGAGCATGCGATCAATTCTGTGTACTGACCTCTTGCTGGGGGTGTGACAAAACTCGCACAACACGGCGTGGGGCTGCAGAAAGAATGATAACAAAGGTAACATACTGTTAGATTATCTAGTCTCTAGCGGACTCATGATTGCCAATGTGAGGTTGGAACTGACCTTAGTCAGTCGAGTCGGACAATGGGTAATCAAACTCACATTGTATACAGAGGGGATGAGGGCTGATATTGCTGACTGGCATGTGTCTCATGAGCCATCTCTCTGATCATAGACACATAAAATTCCTTATAGGGAACTTTTCATTTGAAAAGAACAAGTTCAGATTCCCAAAAGGACGGACTGACGAAATATAAGACTGTTCTGCAGAAGAGAATGAGAATACCGGTTCTCTGTACTCCTGCATCAGAGATACTAATCATCTAGACTTGGCTGCTGATCGCTTGGGCGGAGACATTGTATCCTCATTTGAGGATTGCTGTCCACTGTCAGCGAGACGACAGGGTAAGTCTGGGTGGTAGAATTCGGAACTTGGTAGCCTGAGGAAAAGGGTAAGGGCTCCATTCGGGCTAAACTAAGCAACTGCTGGGACGCCTAGATCACAGATTGCTCACCCAGTACAACCTTGCAGTCAGGAGAGCTAAGAGGCTCTCTTGGAGAAACTTCTGCAGCATTCTTGAAGAAATTTGCAAGACATCAAGGATCCACAAGATCCTATCGAAAGATAAGTCATCTTGTCTTGGCTTCCTTGAGGGTCCTGATGGTATCATGTTTCATAATCCCAGGGACGTGCTTGAGATCATGGCAAGCACACACTTCCCAGGGAGCTTAATCACCCAGCCAACTGACGAGATGAGTGCGAGTGTTTGGCGAGCCAATTCCACTCAATGGAGGGTGGCAGGCCACATCGTTACTCACAGCCGGATTTCCTGGGCAGTCAACTCTCTAAGCCCCTAAAAGTCACCAAGACCTGACTAGGTGAGGCCCGTCTGTCTTCAACAGGGAATAGAGATCTTGATTCCAGTTCTGACAGTATTGTTTAGGGCCAGCCTGGTCCTGGGACATATTCCAGAAGTCGGGAGCAGCTCTCGGATAGTTTTCATCCCAAAACCTGGTAAGACTAGGTATACGGATCTGAAGTCGTTCTACCCAATTTCACTGTCTCCTTTTCGGCTCTGGAGAAGCTGGTGTCAAGATATATGGGGGAAACTGCTCTTAGGGCCCACCCCCTCCATGAACACCAACAAGTATTCTATTAGGACATTTAAAGAGAAAGAGGCTCTCCTGGCATTGCAGGATTTCAGATTCCAGATTTATTTGCCAGCATTGCGCCTGCCCTACTGCATACTTATGGTACTAATACATAAATGTTTTTAATACTTGCCTGCATAAGTTTGAGCCTGTCTCTTTGTGAAACTGCTTCAGTTCCTGAATTGAGTCAATGTTTCGGTCCGGACACTTCTTGACGCAGATTTGGAGTGAGTTTCTAATATTTCGAATGTCAGTAAAGAACAAGTATCTGGAAAAACCCAAAGAGTTGGTGACTGTTAAAATCCTAAAACTTATAAAAATGCTATTTAAATTTTATGACTAACTTCTTAATACTGATAAATAATGAGCTCTAGCCTTTACCATTATTGCTTTTCAGGCATTTCTACTCCTCCTTCCACTTAAGGCATACTTCACTATATTCCTACTTCAGGCCCTTAAATGTATCGTGCATAAGTTCTGACTAGACCTCCCCCCCCTTCTCAAATGCACAATGTACTCGTTGTTGGAATCAAAATAAAATTTTAATGGATTCTAGAGTGAATTAAGGAAATGGCTAATCTTCTTTCACAAGATAGAATCATAATCTTTCAAATTTATAACTAATTCATTGTTTAAATAAAAAAAATTTAAAAAATACAGATTCAGGGTTAGTTTAAAACTTATAAAAGGAACTTTTCTCAACACCCCCCTTTCCCCTTTACCGAACTCAAGATAAAAAAAAATCTTAGAGACATGAAACTTGCAACAAATTGTTAAGAATTTAAAAGTGATGTTAAAAAATATTGATAACTTAAAATTGGACTGACTTAAGAGGTCCCTTTTGCTTTCCACCCTTACATTTTGCCAGTACCTATATTAAAGACCCAAATTAGTAGTTAACAAGATTGTTTCAGACAAGTGATAGGAATATTTTCACCTCTTATTAATTGTGCTTTCGTCGTCTTAATTAACAAAACCTCGTAACTCACATTTTCCACTTTTTAAAGGAGAGACAAAAAAAACCGTTTTATTTGTTATCAAGAAGAATTTCTTTTTAACTTTTTGTTTTTTTAATTGAAGTATAATTATTGAAAGGTAATTAAAATATCACTTTTCCCTTATTTTAACATTTTTTGAGTAGAGTGGAGTTACGAGTTTTGAAATAGATTAGTAAAGGAGTTACATGTTTTAAGAATGTAAGATACGTGGTTTGGTATAACCAATTTTGGAGTTAAGTGGTCGAACACACAAATAATTTGGCTGTTTAAGGAGTTACAGGTTTGTAATAAGGAGGGCTGCTTTAGGAGTTACTAGGTTTGCAGAAACAAATTTACCTCAAACAAATATACGTGGTTTGTTTTCTCCCTTTTTTCAGTCTTTAAATATTTTTTGGAGTTACGAGACTTTAATCAACTGTGCAGGCACCAAAAAACTACACAAAAACATAAAAATCATAAAAACGCATTTTATGGAGTTACGTGGTTTGTTTAAGCCGACGTTATGCCAAAGAGGTTAAAATATCAAAATCAGTTACAAGATTGTGTTAGGCAAGTAATGATTAAGATTTTCACCTCTTATCAAGTGTGCTAATCCCAGAGAGGTTCTGGTTTCCGAGGATGTCATCGTTGTATGCAGAGCCGCAAGTATTGCCAAAACTATCGTAGCCATGGATCAGACGCAGTGGGTTGCCATAGACCAGGGCAAAACCAGCAATCAGAATCTGCAATCGGAGAGTAAAAGTTTATTTATAAATAATTAGGAATTTATAATACTCCTCTTAAAATAACACCCCAAAGCAGTTCACTCTTTTTTAGCGAATTTCCCAAAGGGAATAAGCTATTACCCGTAGGTCTCATGGTAAGACTTAAGCCCGGGACCATGTTACTTTTTCGTTTTGAGGTGCCCAGGGACCAAAAATAATAGTCATTTAAAATTTATATATATACTATATGTGTGTGTGTGTACCTAGACACGATAACTCTCGTAAAACGGTCCGATCGAGACCAAATTTGGTAGAGATGTGTAATCCTACCTTTATTTGCATAAGTTCGTAAACGAGATATATCGACCAAGCGGAAGTAGTAGTTTTGGGGGGTTTTGTACCCAAAAAAATGGGTTTTTTTGCAATTTTAATACGTAATTTTTAAAGATTTTTAAATTTTTATTACTGGCTTTAAATCACTGAATCACTAAATCACTATTTTGAGACAGGGACCTCACATAGTGGGTATTTTAACCTCAATACAAAATGAGAGATGAGTGTAGGATGATTGTGGCGCGATCTTGTAGTCTTGTTACTGACTAAGAACGACATTCCCCTTAGGTAGGACTATTAATTAATAGCCCAACAGCCAATGGTATCTAGGGACCTACAGTTTAACATGGGATCCGAACCACAATTTCAACCTCATATATACGAATTGGTCTAATTATGACAATGGTCTTTATGGATGAACTATTATTCACTAGTGCGGACCGTTAATCCCCACTAGGAAATATTGCATCCACAAGCCATCGCTTATAACTATCCACAATTCGTGACCTCCAAGTAGCTGGATTACAGGACGTCGCCACCGTCCCGCTAATTAAAAAATACACAATTTAGTATTTTGAAGCTTTGCTCTATATCCATTGGTTACCAAGATATTAAAAAAGTCTAAAGATAGTACATTGTACTTTGGGGCTCCAATGTTAATCTTATATGGAGAATACATATGTGTTAATATTTCATTATTATTAACCAATATTTTTTTATGAAATTGGTACCATTTAGCTTCATTTGGTTGAGATCCATCCATTTATTGTAAAATATCTTGGTTTTTTAGCGAATTTCCCTATAGGGAATACGCTATTTCGGTAGAAGCCATGGTAAAACCTAAGCACGGGACCATGTTACTTTTTTCATTTTGAGGTAGCCAGAAGCCAAAAACACCGTTCATTTTCATATATATACAGGGTGTCCAGCTTCGACTGTCCAACATAAACAAAAAAGTTGATATAAAACATATCTCCTAAAATGCTTCGTTAACCCGCTAGCCATTTTGTTTTTTACACGTGATAATTTTTATTTACATAAAGGATAAACGGATTGGGTTCATATTTGGCATGGACCCTTCACTACAACAATGGTTATTTTAAAAAAAATTATTTTTTCCCGTCACATATTTTCAACATGGCGGCCATTTTAAATTTTTTTAACCTCAAATATCTCAAAAACGGTAAATTTTATAACAATTTTACAAGAAAAAAAAGCTGCAAAATTAAATTATCTAACCAATAATACCAAGTTTGGATTGATCTGACAAGTTATTGAGATCTTTCTTCTGAATTAACCTAAATTTGCATGCATTACAATGGAAATAATTGCATGCATTACATGAATTGCATTGTAATGCATTACAATGCATTACAATGCAAATCAATGATTTTATACACAAAAATCTCAATAACTTAATTAGTTATTGTCAAATCATTACAAACTTTTTATTATTGGTTAGATAATTCAATTTTTCAGCTTTTTTGTATCTTGTAAAGTTTTGATAAAATTTACCGTTTTTGAGATATTTGAGGTTAAAAATTTAAAATGGCCGCCATTTTGAAAATAGCTGACAGAAAAAAAATTTTTTCTTTTAATAACCATTGTTGTAGTAAAGGTCCATGCCAAATATGAACTCAATCCATTTATCCGTTATGCAAATAAAAATTATTAAGTGTAAAAAACAAAATGGCGGCTAGCGGGTTAACAAAGCATTTTAGGACATATGTTTATATCAACTTTTTTGTTTATTTTGGCTTGCTAAACAACATGGAAAAGTTTCGGACGGTTGAAGCTGGACACCCTGTATATATATGTGTGTCTGTGGTACCGATAACTTTTGATCGGACCTCCGATTTTGATGAAATTTGGTATGAAGGTGTGAGACCAGGTCTATTTTCATGAGTTCGTGAACCATCATGATCAGGTTATGGGAACGGGGTTTTATGGGGTTTCAAAAGGGTCAAAAATGAGTTTTTGGTATTTTTGGACTTCAAATTTTAAAATTCAACAATTTTAACTAAAACAATTTAAAACAGCTTAAAAAAATTAGTATTTTGAATTTTTAACTTAGCTTAACGGATTACGGAGAAAAGTTAAAAACAGGTTTACCATATCTTATGGGAAATCAATAGAACCCTGTATTTCGCTTATTTATTGACAAAACTTTGTATAACTTTGATATGTAACTTCACCAGGTAGGATTTAACTGATATTTGCTTACAATACCCCATATGGCGGCAAACCTACATACTCACCCCCACGGGGTTTATGGGGAACAATTAAAAAGTGCCCAATATTGATACAATTTTATATTTAACTTACCTAATCATTATATTTCCTAACAACTAACATTTTCTAACAATATCCCATGGCAGCAAACCTACATACTCACCCTCATGGAGTTTATGGGGAAAATTAAAAAGTGCCGAATTTTGATACAATTTTATATTTACCTTACCTAATCATTGTGTATTTCCTAACAACTAACATTTTTCTATCAATCTCCCATAGCAGCAAACCTACATACCGTACTCATTCCTATGGTGTTTATGGGGAAAATACAAAATCTATAATTCCTATGGAAATTCGCTGAGTACGCAGGTCTGCTGCGATGGGGGTATTTATTGTACTAATAGGCAAACTCCTTTAGCAATGGACAGATATTGATGAAACTTAGTATATGGCTTCATATGGTCGAAATATTTTTTTTTATTCTAAAAACCTACATTTAGTGTTCCCTATAGCAGCATACCTGCATACTCTTTCCCTATATTTATCATAAGGAGAATAGACATTTATTTCCCTATTTATGGGCATTTCATTATATTTGGTTTACTGATTTATCTGGCCAAAATTAATATTACTAATTTGGAAATTCGCTGAGTACGCAGGTCTGCTGCGACGGGGGGTATTTATGTGTTTATTGCAGAATTTTTCTGCGATGAATGTAAATGTTATGTAAAGGTAAAACAAGTATCACAGCCATTGTATTAAATATCAAACATTGTACAACAATTTTACTCAATACAAGGTTTATATTATAAAAAGGTGTCATGTTCTTCCAGTAATTTTTAAACAATTATTTTACTAAAATATTTATCAACCAAGGACCAATGATTGTAGGGGGACAGACTAGAGCAACAGCAGGAATGTGAAGGTACAATGACTACCCATGACTCATCAATGTAGTCATCAGTAATTGTACATTCAATGTCAACTCCAAACCTCGATCATCTTAAGTATATACTCTGCTTCCTTGATTTGGAGGAGTTGCTCTAGTCATATGAACATAAATTTCAACTTTCAATTCTCCTGTGTCCTGTGTTGTTCGGGTAGCTAAGAAGAACTTCACCTATCAATCCAACACAGGACACAGGGAGAGAAATTTGGTTGGATATGATTAGATAAGGGTAGTTATCTTGATTAAGCACTAGATAAAGGGGTGATTGAACCCCAATTTTTGACAATTTTTGGATTTTAATTCAGCTAGATTCGGTGATCAAGATGCATTACCGTCTATGCCTCTGTTCGCCAACTCTTGAATCCCCCTTACCGGGGGTGGTTTTATTTGTAATGTAAATTAGGTGAATGCATCTACTTTAATATCATTTAATCTTAATTATACTGAGAATATATGCCAATTGGGACTTTACAGTGTACGAGCAAGCTGTCTAAGGACACAATTGTGTTCAAAAAGTTTAGGCTTCCGTCACATAATGTGAGATAAAACTGATTGTATTCTTTTGCTTGGTATAATTTTGGGTAACGTGCAAAATAATTAAATTTTCTTATAAATTTAATGAAAATCACAGCATGCATTAACTTTTTAGAATCTGTTATTTAGGCTCTAGATAGGGGAGAGACAGCTGTTGGTGCCTTTTTGGACTTGAGTAAATCTTTTGACAGCGTTTGTCACAAGACTCTCATTAAAACCTTAACAAATTATGGTATTAAAAGGGGCAGCACTGGACTGGCTGAGCTCTTATCTAGAGGGGGCGCCCGGCAGTATGTCTCTCAAACTTAGGCAAATGAAAAAACTATTTTTTTAGAAACTACCAGATCTTCTTTAAGAACTCTAAAATATTCAGTTCCTCAAGGTTCAGTATTGGGCCCCTATTCTTTTCATCTGCTATCTTGAAGGAATACCTGAACCTCAAAATACAACTCTTACTAAATCAAACTTTTGCATGTATGCAGATGATATTAGTTATACAGTTTACCAGTAAAGACCTCCATTCAATAGAACAAATCAACAGATTTAAAGGGTGACTAAAATAAACAACTTTTTGGCAGAAAAGAATCTTTTGTTAAATAGTGCTAAAACAGTTAAGTCAGGAAGTTCTTTTCCGCACAGAATCACCCTAAATTTTACAATTTAAACATTATGGATCAAGATTTTGAAATTTCCAATGAAACTAAATTTTTCGGGCTATATCTTGGTAAGCATTTGAATTGGAACTTGCATATTGAACAAACTTGTAACAAAATTTCTGCTGGGATGTTTTTGTTGAGGAAAAATGCAAAATCTATGTAACTGTAGAGACGCTTAAAAATGATCTATTATGCCAATATTCATTCTCATTTGGCTTACGGTATAGCTATTTATGGCTCAACTTCAAAAACAATTTAAATAAATTATTAAAATTACAGAAATCTCCCATTTGTATCATTCTCAATTTAACCCCTGAAACATCCTGTAGGGAACACATTGGAAAACTTGGAATCATTACAGTTTACGGCCTATATGTTCTTGAAACAATTTTACTATGTAAAGAAAAATTTGGAGCCTTTTAGCGAATTTCCCTATAGGAAATACGCTATTACGGTAGTAGCCATGGTAAAACCTAAGCCCCGGGACCATGTTACTTTTTTCATTTTGATGGTCCCCAGAAGCCAAAAACACCGTTCGTTCATTTTCATATATATGTATATATGATAGATATATAGATATATAGATAGATAGATAGATAGTTTGCAAACCAGCATTGTCGGGTTATGGGGACGGGGTTTTATGGGGTTTCCAAAGGGGTAAAAAATGGGTTTTTTGGCATTTTTGGACCTTAATTTTAAAATTCATCAATTTTAACTGAAAACCATTCAAAAGAGCTTAAAAAACAAACAATTTTGTATTTTGAATTTTTATCTTAGCATAACTGGTTACGGGGAAAATCCAAAAATGTGTTTTCCCATGTTATTCTTATGGGAAATCAAGAAAATCCTATACCTTGCTTATTTATTGACATAACTTAATCAAACTTGATATGTAAATTATCTTAGATAAGGTTTAACTTATACTTGCTTACAAAACCCATATGGCGGCAAACCTACATACTCACCCCCATGGGGTTTATGGAAAAAATAAAAAATGCCACAGCTTGATAAAATTTTGTGTTTTACATTCACCATTTATTGATTAACTAAGACTAAACAACACCCAATGGCAGCAAACCTACATACTCGATCTTATGATGTTTTATGGAGAAAGTAAATAAATCTGAAATTCCATTGGAAATTCGCTGAGTACGCAGGTCTGCTGCGACGGGGGTATTTTCTAAGACACCAGCCATATTCATACCTACAATACTAGGAATAAAGAAAATTTGTCAATAAAGCCACATAGAACCGAACTTTTTACTAGAACACCAACATACAATGGGATAAAATTTATTAATGGTTTGCCACCAAATATTAAAAATATTAACAAATTTGAAACATTTCGCAAAAGGGTGAAAGAATTAGTGACTGCTAAAGTTTTGTACTCCTATGAAAAACTAACTTGGATTTAAGAAATGAATTGTTTTGAGGCTGAGGGATATGCGTAGTGTGTTAGAGCAAATGTGTATGTTAATTTGTAAGGCTTGGCTTTGTTAAATGTAGAGGAGCTGTATTTTTATTTTTATGATATACTTATTTTTTGTCACCATTCTCTGTACAAAACTGTACTTTGTGAATAAAGAGTTTATTGATTGATTGAACATTAATGTATTACAAAAAAAAAAAAAAATAAAAACCTCCGGCGCAGCAGACCTGCATACTCAGAAAATTTCCAATGGAACTTCAAATTTTTTATTTTTCTCCATATAAAACACCATAAGAGAATTTAGGTTTTCTGCCATGGGGTGTTAGAAAATGTAGGTTAATCCATCATTGATGAAGGTAAGCACAAAATTGTAAAAGATCTGGTATTTTTTTTAATTTTCCCATAAAATCCCACGGGGGTGAGTTTGTAGGTTTAGCTCCATATGGGTTTTGTAAGCAAATATAGTTAAACTCTGCATATATATAATGCATACCAAATTTGAATAAGTACTGTAATGGAAATAGGCCTAAGTAAGAATACCCCCCGTCGCAGCAAATTTTATCAAGCTGTGGGCAATTTTTATTTTCCCCATAAACCCCATGGGGGTGAGTATGTAGGTTGGTGCCGCCATATGGGTTTTGTAAGCAAGTATAAGTTAAAACCTTATCTAGATAATTTACATATCAAGTTTGATTAAGTTATGTCAATAAATAAGCAAGATATAGGATTTTCTTGATTTCCCATTTAAGAATAACATGGAAAACACATTTTTGGATTTTCCCCCGTATCCAGTTATGCTAAGATAAAAATTCAAAATACCAAATTGTTTGTTTTTTTAAGCTCTTTTGAATGGTTTCAGTTAAAATTGATGAATTTTAAAAATTAAGGTCCAAAAATGCCAAAAACCCCATTTTTTTACCCCATTGAAACCCCATAAAAACCCCGTTCCCATAACCCGACAATGCTGGTTCGCGAACTCATGAAAATAGACCTTGCCTTACAACTTCATACCAAATTTCCATCAAAAATCGGAGGTCCCCCTTCAAAAGTTATCGGTACCCACGGACACATAGATAGATATATCTATCTATCTATATATCTATCATATATATATATATATATGAAAATGAACGAACGGTGTTTTTGGCTTCTGGGGACCTCAAAATGAAAAAGTAAACATGGTCCCGGGCTTAGGTCTTACCATGGCTACTACCGTAATAGCGTATTCCCTATAGGGAAAATTTGATAAAAATACAGGGTTTTGTTAATTTCAAACAAAAATAACATGGGAAACACATTTTTGGATTTTATCGTAGCCAGTTACGCTACTGTAAGTGTAAAAATTTAAAACACTAACTTGTCTGTTTTTTTAAGCTCCTTTAAAAAGCTCCTTTAAATTGATTCAGTTAAAATTATTTAATTTCAAAAACTGAGTTCCAAAAATGCCAAAAACCCCATTTTTTACCCTTTTAAACCCCATAAAACCCCATTATCTTACTGTAATGAAAGTAGACCTAATCTTACACCTGCATATGAAATTTCATTAAAATCGGATGTTGGTTCCTTTCAAAATTTATCAGTACCACGGACACACACACATATATACAGTATACAGGGGTAAATCTTGTAAGGTGGTCCTAAATGGATTACACACAAACGCTTGGTCCAATAATCTTCAACCAAAATAATTTTCCACTGAATCGACCCCAAGGAATATCGTAAAAATATTTTTAACTGTGTATAGATACCGGTTATTCCAAAAACTAGTGCTCACATTTTCGACTCACAGTATTTTTAAAAGTAAACATTTGCCATGCTGTACCACATTTTGAAGGTATTGTAAAAATAAACATTTTGGTGAAAACAGAAGTTAAATATCTTCAAAACGTTTCAAAATGGCAGCCATTTCTTTCAAAAATATCAATTGTTACGGTATAGCCTGTATTTCCGTAACCAATGCGCCTAGAATCTGTAAAGAATTTGTAGAAAGTAAGTATATATCAACCGGGAAAATAAAAGGTAGTATTAGCCTAGACCCAAGATTTATGAAAGCTACGATTAAGAAACTATATAATAAAGCGTAAATATTAACTTCTATCCTTTGGAAATTTCTGTTGAACTATCAAGAACAAATATAGGCCTAAAATGTTAACAATTTCATATTGCAATGGACTTTATAATAGTGTTTAATAGGTAACTTACTTAATTCCAATTAAAAACTAAGCCTAGACCTATTTTAAGAGACCACCAGTTATATTACAAAATTGTAATATTTACGGTAGTCAGAAGATGGTAAAAACCTCTTAAAAGTAAAAAAAACTTCAATAAAAACAGTAGAAGAGGTGTATGTTACCAAAACATTCATAATATAGGTCAGTACAGTCAATTGGTGTTAAAAATTGATTACAGTAACTGAGGTTAAAATTGCTCCGACGACATAATTTAACAGAAAAGGAGTTGCTTCAGTTAGATGCACCACAAACAACTCTGTACAAAATCGTTCTTATTGCCAATGTTTGCTTTCATCCGGAAAGCCATACCGATGCATACAGCAGTCTATAATCAAGGTAAAAATCAAATGAATGTAAAAAAAAAAACTATGAATTTGTTAAAATAGGGTTTTCATTTTTTTTTTTTATTTTTAACATTTTGGTTTCAAAATTTTTTGGAATGGCTGATTCACCCTCTATATGAAAATGAACGAAAGATGTTTTTGGCTTCTGGGGACCTCAAAATGAAAAACCAACAAGGTACCGAGCTTATTCTTACCATACCTACCACTGTAGTAACGTATTTATAGAGGAAATTCCGTAACAAGACTGCAATAAAAATACTCAGTGAAGACTAAAAAAATACAATGGCATTTCACTAATTTTTAGGCCTCTACAAATATGATATTGTAGATAAAAAAGTTGTTTGAGAGGAGCCATTGTGTTGTTTGACCAACAATGCTTGTCAGTAATGTAATATAAATACAACAAACAACTGCCATTTAATACAAAGGACAGTGTAAAATTACCATATTGTGTATTGCAGCAAGTAAGGTTTTTTTCTTGCGGACAAACATACAATGGATTATTAACATTTTTAGAGAAGGTAAGGGCTGGAAAATAAATAAAATTACAAACTATAACTTTTTATTACAAATTCAATAATTTTGTAAACTTCATTCCAAAAAGTATAGGAGCTACATAGGCATAATTTGAAACAGTTTGTTGAAGGCACAATCTTATTTTTGTGGTGAAAATTAGGCATAAAGATTTTTTTTTAATAGCCAAACAAAACTCAACTATTCCTTAAAAACTTAGGTCTACCTATTAGTCTATTTACAAAATGCACTTATATATAACTTATATGTATTTATTTATTTATTTAAAACATCAACTACATGTCAAGGCACGAATTTTTAAGTTGATATACATTACAGCTATATATTAAAACTACATAAAATTTTTCTTGGTTTACATTTTTTCTTTCAAATATTCTTCAAAATTATAAAAAGGATTTTCCAATAAATAATTCTTCAATTTTATATTAAATTTGTTTATGTTTGAAATCGATGTTATTTCTTTTGGTAATCTTGATAGAAATTTATTTCCCATGTATGTAGGGTTTTTGTTTTTTTAATATTTCCTTGGAATGTTGTTCATAGATAATTTCGCTTCTTAAATTGTATTCATGATAGTTACTAATTTGTCTTGATTTCATTGTCCATTTTACAGTCTCAAATATATATAAATTGTATATTGTTAATATTCTAAGGGAAGTAAACTGATGCCTTACACTTTCTCTTTTCCGTAATTGCAGTATAATTCTAATAGATTATTTTATAGTTTCAGAATTTTTTTAAAGTTTTTATTTGATGTTCCTCCATAAATGCTCACACCATATTATAAGTGACAGTGAATCATTGCAAAATAAATTTGTTTCAACGTTTAACGTCGCAGTAGGTCGCCATTTTTTGTAATATATAAATTCCTGAACTTATTTTTTTTTAACTATATTATCAACATGTACATTCCAGTTTAAATTTTGATCAATGTGAAGTCCTAAAAATTTGGTGCTGCTAAATTGTTGCAGATGTTGGTTTTTAATTTGTAAATTTTCAATTTCATTAATCTTCGATTACCTAGTTTAAAAAAAAAAACATTGTATGTGATTTACCTGGATTTAATAGCATATTTCTTGTGTAAAAATATGAATTTGTTGAGGTCAATGTTTTTTGATCATTTTTTCAGATTCCTTTAATTTGTGTCTGTTATTAAAAATGTTGCATCATCCGCATACATGTATAATTTATTATTTGTATTTACCGAATTTTTTATCCCTGATATATAACAAATGAATAGTAATGGTCCTAAAATGGAGCCTTGAGGAACACCATAAAGTATCTTGGAGATTGATGATTTAACCGCAGTAATTTCTGCTTTTCCAGTGTGTCTTAATTCTACATATTGGAATCGATTTTCCAAATAGGAGTGGAGCCACTTTAATTCTTTCCCTTCAATACCCAGGTTTTTCATTATTGAAATTAGTAAAATTATAAAAAAATATTAGGTGAGGGGGGCCACCAATTGACCTACATGACACTTGGCCGTCATGCCAAATGTCCTAAAATTTTAAAATTAAATAATAATTATTCAATAAATAGCCGGAACCATGTGTACGATATGCCACTTGGCCGTCTTGCAATTTGTCCTACATTCGAAATTAAATATTTAAAATTAAATAAACAGGTGAAACCAACTGACCTACATGGCACTAGGCCGTAATGCAATTTGAACATATTACGGAAACGCCCCACAGTTTGAATACTTTTTGACCAATAGCATCGTATATAACGACGAGAGCAGCAGAAGGCACATGAAGGGGGGACTCGCAGGTGTGGCAAGTATTATTTCCCGTCAAGCCAAAAATTCCCTTGATGTTACTGGGAGCCCAAATTTCCATACGAGTGAGTTGAGTTTGAACTCACTTTTCACCTAATTGGTATTTTTGAACAGTTTAGTTGGTGACTATCCCACTCGTCAACTTACCCACTCACCACCTAAACCTAAATCAATGTATACAGTGTACATTGACCTAAATCACTTACAGTACAATTTATTGTTTTAACTAGAAGCTGTCAAGATTGGGTGGACCATCCCTGAAGCTGAACTTCTTTTGTTCGTTGTATATTCATGAGTTTCTACTTTTCAAATTTTACGTTCAATCAAAACAAACAAACTGTCAATGGTCTATATTTGTTTTTTTGTTTTGGTGATAAACAAAGATTTACAGGATACACGTCAGTAAATACTACAAATAAAAGAAGTTCAGCGTCAAAGATAGCCAACCTAATCTTGATAGCTTCTAGTTAAAAAATTTTAACTGTATATTTGCTTACAAATCCACGTGGCGGCAAATCTAAGTACTCACTCCCATGGTGTTTATGGGTAAAATAAAAAATAACAGAACTTGTTACAATTGGTTATAAGTACATTCACTAAGCTATATCTGCTTACAAAATCTATAGATGAGGGTGGCAAAACAACACACTCACCCTCATGAGGTTTATGGGAAAATAAAATAATATAAAAATTAAGCTGGAAATTCGCTAAAGTACGTAGGTATGCTGCGACGAGGATAGTTCTTCATAGAATTCGCAGGATGTGAATTAAAATAATAAACTTATCATCTATCAAAATTAAGTAAGTATAGTAACTGAACAGCTTTAAGAAAGAGACTGTTACGTAAATTCATGCCAAACACAAATAATATGCCTTCCAGATGTGATGAAGATAATATTCTAAGAAGTTATGGGAATACAATTTTCTTTAAGTCTAGAAATATGTGAGTAGGCTGTACTGTAACTATATAGTAGTGTTTAACTGTATTTTGGATGTATCATAGGTGTCATGACTTTGTCAAGCCTTAATAAAGAATTTAAAAAAAGAAGTCAAGTTACGTTACAATATTTACCATTACACAGCTGATTGAAAAAGAGAACGAAGCAGTCTTTCCACGGGTATGATATTTATCGTAATGACACCATATTACTCTATTTTACATTTGGATTATTAGTTAATAACAAACCATAAGGTAGTGACCAAATTAACAATTATCAATCAAGGTAAATCTAAACCCATAAATTCTACCGTAGTTTGCTTTGAAATTCCTTATTTTAGTAATAGTTGAGACAAAAAATCTCCACCGCAAACGAGAACTATTGTTGTATCCTGCAGCGTTGGCAACACTTGCTGGTAACAAAGAGTAAAATGTTGGTTTTTTAACACTTTTTTAATCAACAAAAACTCTTTGGCGACATCCACGGATGTCGTGGAAACTGACACCATTGCTCTAATGGGATGTAGTTCACCTGTGGCACTACAGTCATCTTGGTTCGTGTCACCAATGGAATCCAACACAGTTCAGTCTAGATTAAAGCGAGTTTGAAACAGTTCCGTAAACGCTGCATACTTTTACAAAATCAAGATGGTTACGTTAACTGAGTTATTCCATACACCACAAGTCGTGGTGTAGTTTATAAAAGGGGGAAATATTTTCATACATATTGGTATAACTGCTAAGAGATCAGTCATGTGACCACTTAAATTACGGTCATGACGGACGTACGACGATGATCATTGGTTGCTGTTCTGTTGGGGGGCGTTTTCGTAATGCGTTCATATGGCACAACGGCCAAGTGTCATGTAGGTTAATTGGTTCCCCCTGTTTATTTAATTTTTAATATTTAATTTCGAATGTAGGACAAATGGCACGACGGCCAAGTGTCATGTAGGTCAATTGGTGGCCCCCCTATGTATCTAATAATTATAATTTAATTTTAAAATGTAGGACAAATGGCACAACGGCCAAGTGTCATGTCGTTCAGTTGGTAGGCAACCATTAGGTGAATATATTCCTTAAATCTTGAACTTTTAATCTGATTGATTCACTAAACATTTGCATGGCTACAACAATATGCAGACTTACCATTAAAAACCAAAACAATATATAAATGATGAGCCAAAACACATCAGTGCATCCACGCACTTTGACAGTCTCATTGTTTTCATCCTCTGAGGCAGTGTCATCACAGCAAGCCATGATTTGGTCTGAAAAAGTATTTTTATTTATGAACAATTTTATTTTTTATCTACGCTTCCTAATAGATCTAACTAATACCTCCGTAATCCATGGTTTAAGTTTATTAAAGCGAGAATGTTTTATACAATATTTTTTTGCAGCTCTAACACAATCATCAATTAAACCAAAAATAAAAAAAAAAAAAAAAAATGGTATTGGTGACATAATCTGTACCAGTGACATTTTTTACAACAGACCAATCACAATCTGATAATAAGCTGCCCAATTTTTCCTTGAAGAATGAAAACTTTATAATTAGTTATGTTTTATATTATAGGCCCCTAGTTCAAATCAATTTCAAGAAAAACTGAGTAGTGGTCAGTAATCTCAATTTAATTACTCCTGTGCGCACGGTACTGTAATCAAAGTGTCTAATATAATCTTTATCAATGCAGGATTTAGAGTGTAATTTACAAACCTTCCTCACCTCTAACTAAAATACCCAATTTATATTTACCTACCCACTGGGTATTCACCCGAAGCCCACATAAATACAAAAAAAACTTGGTAATTATAATTTTTATTAAATTTAGATGAGATTGAGGTTGTCTTTTAGCAATTAATATACCGGTACTGTAAAGATGCTAAAATGATTATAAAATGTGTTTTAAAATGTTCATATGGTCCCCACTAACATTTAACTTAGGTGCTTGATCGCCAATTACCCAGGTTCCGAGTATTTATAATTTTTATTTAATTTAGAGAAGATTGAGTTGTCTCTTGCCAATTATTATACTGTAAAGATGCTAAAATGATGATAAAATGTGCTTTAAAAAATTTTGTATGGTCCCCACTAGCTTGGTAATTTGGTTTCTGGTAGGCATACTTAGTTGCTAGATCAACATAAATACCCAGGTCCTGGATATATATATTATCAATTTAATCTTATTGAACATTATTAAAATAGTTTATTTAAAGTAATAATTATTATTCAGAAAAAGAGAAATTTTACCTGGTTTGCGATAACTACCCTAAGGAAATAAACACAAAAGTAAGATTGAGTCTGATAGATAAGGGTCTTAAGATTCAATAATAATTTTTAATTATTTCTGCTAAAAAATGTGTAATTAAAATTTAAAATTAATTTTATTTTTATTTTAAAATTAATTAAAATAAAATTAATAATAAAAAATGTGCAATAATTATTTAATTGTTTTTGCTCCATCTTTTGTTCAACATAAAAATTAAACATAGGCTACTTTGTTATTTTTACTAACTGTATTTCAAACTCAAATTAAAACCACACAATAGGAATTAAACACCTTTAAATGGTGTCACTGAAATGGCGACCTAACTCAATAGGTAGTTTAAAGCCAAAAAAAGATTTATCCAAATGTTTAATTGTTTGGAGCCGAGAGGCAACAATGGATACTTGCATAAATTTAAGCTGGCATATTCTCGGCCCCTTGACGAGCTCTCATCCGAAAGCTCGTCAGATTCTGATGAGGAAGTCTTAAATTTGGAAAATATCAGCGAATTTATACAGTAGATATATAAAGTTTCAATCTAATAAACGGTATCAGATAACTGACACATACTTTCTCCCAAGAATATGAAAAGGTGTTAAAAGCCTCAAAACATTAATGTCTTGATGGCTCAGTCGGATAGCCACCAGGTGAGCAGCACGAGTTTTTGCATCCAAAAATTTAGTTTTTTAACACATTTTGCTCTATAACTTTTGAACGCACATTTTCCCGGAGATGCGGGTGGTGTCATTTTATTCAGTATTTTAATCTTAATAAACCACAAAATTTTAATCAAAATCGTTAGAGCCGTTTTTGAGAAGTTTTGATTTCCCACGTTTTTTGGGGTTTTGGGGGTAAACTACCCTTAAAAATCAAAAATTCAAAAAAATGAAAACGCCTGGAATTATCGTGGGTTTGAACCTACATACCAAGTTTCACCAAAATCGGACCATTGGGGAATTCTCTAGCTCTGTTTACATCCAGACACACAGTCAGACATCACTCTGAAAACCACTTTTTTGGACCCAGGGGGCACCAAAATAGATAAATTTACAAACAATTCAAATTCTAAAATTTTGGCGAAACTAATACTTTCTCCATATACACATTTATAGGGGGAAAGGGGGCTCCAAAATGAATATATACATCACCAAAGGAATTGGAAAATTTTTACGAATACAATACTTTCTCCATATACTATGGTATAGGGGGAGAAGGTAAAAAGTAAAGGGCTACCGTAATTAGAGTTCTGTCAATTTTTCGATTTATGTTGTACTTAGTTACTATAATTTTTCTTAAATTATAGGCCTCTAATTTTAAAAGGTCAAGGAATATATTTTTTAATTTTTTTTTTTCTATACATATTTGCACATTAAATTTTTATCGATTTAAACATTTTAAGTGTTTTTAATTTGTTTTAGTTTTGTTTAAGTCTTTTGTTTCAATATTTAGTATAATTTAAAAATAAATAAATAAGAAACAATACATAAAACTTTTAAGAATTTCTCAAAGTGTACCTAGTTTTTACTCTGTATTTTTTGCCGCAAAGTGCTTGTAACTTGTAACAATTATTTTTTTATTTTGTACTTAATTCTTCTTGTTATTATAAACATTCTATCAAAAATATTTGTTCATTTTACAAAGCTCTTCTTATTGGAATTCGATATCACTAATTTCAAATTAATAACTTCAAATAATCCAATAAATTTGTTTAATTTTTGATGAGGCCTTTCGTTATCAAAGATAACATCATCAGACCAACACAACTGAACAAAATTACAATTAACATATGATTAAATTTACATGTGATACTTGAATTTAAAACAAACGTTGGATACAAAAAAAACCAAAATTTTAATTTTACTATGATAAATTTTGAGAACAAACTATAGGCCTAAATTTAAATAGGTTAGTAAGGACGAATTTTGTAAGATTCCAGGTTCGTTATTAACTAAATAATTTTCTTTCTTCCTCATTTCTAAACTTTCATGTGCATCCAGATAATTATTATTGGTGACGTCTTTTAATAATTTTATTCTTGAAAAAGTATATCTCGTCTCCAGCCCATGTTTGACCATTGCTGATTTTTCAGATCAATCTTGTAGGTTTTTTAGGCCTACTTTATTTTGATTCAAAATTTTGTTACTTTAATGGACACAATAACGGTACCAAAAAACTTTACCACTAAAACTAACTAAATGACTAAGTGTACAGGTACAAAAGGACCAAAAGGGCTTCCATCATCAACAATGTTAATTGCCTGTCATAGTGGTGCTGACACTCAATAAACTGTATGCGTGGCAATCAAACGGTCGAGGGACTAATGTTGTTAAGAACGTAGAGATTTTTTTGCACATAGGCCTATGTAAAATGATTACGGTAAACGCTAAGGATTATTTTAAATGGTCAATTTATCTATTTCTAGGGTAGCCTACTTGAAGAAAGAGAAAATCGTTAAAAGTGATCAGTGACAGGCATAAAAGATTATTCATACTTACAGTTCAACCATATACTGATTTTAACATATAAAGGCCTACTCATAAATTTGTTAAATTTCAAGTAGTGTTTAGGGTTTACAGTAAGATTTACCATATGTGGCAAAAACTCTCTTGTATTAAAGAAGAAAGATACCTTATTTATTTATTTATTTATCAACAGCAATCGCCATATTCACAGATGATGCACAGAACAATTACCGTACAGTACAAGATGGATTCAAAATTGTGTACAGTAGTACAGTAATAGCAAAGATTAATAAACTATCCAAACATAACAGATTGAGGCAGTGACCTAACAAACAATTACATACTAACTTAAGTATAGTAATCCACACATGCCAGGAATACACGCTGCTAAATAATACATGTTAAAAAAACAAGTGCTAAGAACATACAACCTAAGGTACAATAGCTAGGATAGTTAGAAGCAGGCTGCGTGGATTGGTAACTCATAGCCTACATATGCATTTAGTTTTGTTTTTTTTTTTAGATATAGGCCTATTTCACAGTAAATATTTTACAAAATTCAAGAAGAGGAACAGCTACAGCACGAATACATTAAAAAATATTCCGGTAAGTTTAAGCCTCATAGTACAATGAAATCCTGGACAAATTAAGTAATTAGCTGCTTCACCATGAGACTGACTAGGCCTACAACGCCCCAACCTCTATCATTATCCTGAAGGTTCAAAATTTTAGATTATGCCTATTTTGGTATGAAAATTCCAATTGACTTTTTATTATACTAAATTTGGAGTAAAATTACCTGGGTCTCTTTAATGGAAATTCTATGTGAACAACCGTAAACAAAACAACCTGTATCTATCACATAAACAAAACAAGCCAATCTGACACAAACACAACTAACTGTTAAACGATTTAGATTTAATCTTATTATCCAAAGAGTATCTAAGTGGTCTCATTGCCTATACATACTATATCTAAAGTCAATAATAGCATTCACCATTGACTATGGATACTAAATGTGATGGGATGCATTGACTATCGACTATATGGTATCTATAGTCAATGCATTCAAAACTAAATATTGATTAAACTTATTAATATTAAAATTATTTATTTATTTGTTCATTCCAACGGCTTCCCATTCCATTATTGTTACAATTTGTTTGAACAAAGTTACATAGTAATATCGTAATATAATTAACATGTACCGTAAAATGGGGTGAATGAATATAAACATGAGTCGTTCAGTCGTTATCAGTCGCGCTTGCCGTGCGGTTGTGTCCGAGGCTCGTCCTCGGTCGCTCGGTCAAGGTCAGCTAAGTTCAGACCGCGTGGTTAAGCTACGCAGGCTTTTTCCTGTACTCACCGATAGTAGTGTAAAGTGTTAAATGATTTTTTTTAATAGCTATGCCGGAATGCCGGGCAACTGTGGTGTTTGTGTAACGCGAAGTGTGACTCGGACAGTATAAAATGCACAGGAAAGTGTGAAAAGGACTACCACTTCAGGTGTGTGAACCTCACGCAGGAGGCGCTCAAAACCAGAGGATCTAAAGAGGATTGGATATGTGATCAATGTAAGACTAAAATATACCAAAATTCAGTGATTAAACCACCTCTACCAGTTCCGAGGTGACCAAGGACTTTTTATTACAAACTCTGCAATCATTTAAGAATGAAATTTCAGCTGAAATTAAACAAAATGCAAAGCAGTTTGAAGAATTTAAACAGTCATTAGAATTTCTCTCGGATAAAATGGATCAATAGACGGAATTATCCGGAACTAATAAAGCTTAAAAATGATGAGTTATCGAAAGAGTCAAATCGCTGCATTTAAAAAATGAGGAATCTTGAACAGTACTCGAGAGAGAATAATGTTGAAGTAATAAGGAATTCCTGTAACGAATAACAAAAACATAATGGAGATAGTTAAGGACATTGGTAGTGCAATTAATATCGAGGTACAAACAGGAGATGTCATATCAGCTCATCGAGTCCCCGGCGTCCCGGCTTTCCTCGGAAGGAAGCAAGGAGTCGTCCATCATCGTCCAACTTCACTCCATGGCGCTGAGAGACAACTAACTGGCTGCAGAGCGGTTCAAGCAATGCAGGGGACTAACTGCGAATCAAGTGAACAGGAACTTTCCCAACACAAGAGTGTACATCGCAGTGAACACCTCACGCCGGAAATCAAACTCTTACTGAAACGCACTAAACAACAATGTAAGTCTGCTGGCTACCAGTTTGTTTGGGTCAAAGAAGGGAAAATTTTTGTTAGGAAGGATAACGGGGAAAGGTGTCAAAATTTATGATTACGACCAGTTGGCATCCATTTGTTAAAAAACCAGCATAGGTGTTTGAAAAATGTGTATTTATTGTAGAAACCTTATTTTAAAAATCAGTAAATTTTTATTTTAATTAATGGTAGATTCTGATTTAGAAACCAACTGGCCAATTTATGTTAATTTAGAATAAATCCCCCATGATGTAAATAATTTGCATAACATAATTTAAGTTTTGTCTGCCTAAACGTAAGAAGCTTAAGAAACAAGTTTGATCTATTAAAACTAATATTAGATAAAAGTTCAAAAAAATCAATTTCATTATTGTAACTGAATTTTGGATTGGTAGTGATGAGGTGAATTTCTATAATATAGAAGGATAGGCCTATAATTTATTTAGCAGATGTAACGACACGTATGCAGCTGGAGGGGTGTTCATCTATGTAGATGAGGATGTTAGTAAAGTTAAATTAAAAGATTGTAACATGAAAACAGCCGGTGTCTTATCTATATCTATAAAATAGGAAGTATATGCATATGCATAAATGTATGTTGCCTATAGACTCCTAAACCGCTCAACAGATTGTAATGAAACTTTCAGGCATTATTGAGCATTATTCAAGGATGGTTTTGTGAATTTTAGTGCAAATCTGTCTAAAGGGCTCTGACCCAGAGGGCATACAATGGTGCAGTGTCAGGTTTTAGAAATTTAGTGTTTACAAAATTAACTGCTGTAATTAACAAATTTGAAAATTTCATTCAAGCAAAAATGCTTATAATCATAGAAGTAACCAGCTGTGAGGTATAATGTTGATGTTTGTGTTGTCTTTAGGACTCCGCCCCACAAAAGCTCACAATTACTGTAATAGCCTACCCGTGTTGAAATTTGACATGGATGATTTTCTTTGCTCATAGTTGCTTACTAAGAAACGGTTTTGCAAATGTAGTTTTTTATGCACTTTAGGGGTCCGCCCCACTGGACTTCAAAATTACTTTAGGACCTCCGGGCTTGAAATTTGACTTGGATGATTCGCTTTGCTCATAGGTAGGCCTACTCACAAGGAAACGGTTTTGCAAATATAGTTTTTTTAGCTCTTTAGGATTCCACCCCACTGGACTTAAAAATTACTTTAGGGCCACTGGGGTTGAAATTTGGATGGATGATTCTCTTTACTCATAGGTACTCACTAAGAAACGGTTTTGCAAATATAGTTTTTGAAGTTTTTTAGGGCTCTGCTCCACTGGACTTCAAAGTTACTTTAGGGCCACCAGGGTTGAAATTGAACATGGACGTGCCTCATTGCTCATAGGTACTCACCAAGAAACGGTTTTGCAAATATAGTTTTTTAAGCTCTTTAGGGCTCCATCCCACTGGACTTAAAAATTACATTAGGGCCATCCGGGTTGAAATTTGATGGACGATTCTTTTTGTTCATAGGTGCTCACTAAGAAATGGGTTTGCAAATATAGTTTTAAGCTATTTGAGGCTGCGCTCCACTGGACTTGAAAATGAATTTAGGGCCTAAGGGGTTGAAATTTGACAAGGACATCCCTCTTTTCTCATAGGTGCTCTTGCATTTGCAATTACGATCAATAAGGTACAAGGCAAACTTTGACTATTCTGGGTTTAAATTTTGAAAATGCCTGTTTATCCTTTGGCCTTACGATAAAATTAATATACTTACTTTCTCTTCCATTGCATTTTTTTATATTAAAAAAATAATAAATAAGCTTAAATGTTAACAACTTAATTTGAGCGCAGTAACTGCTAGTTTATTAATATACAAATTGGAAACTTTCTGTTCACATTAGGTGCAGTTTACAGGTTACACAAACAATCAAAGGTTGAATTTTTGATTGAGCTCGAGGACGTTATAAAAGATTGTAATTTTAATTGTATAAAAAGGGAGATTTTAACATTAATACGCTCGGTAATGACACTGACTAAAAAGAGTTTTGTAATTTAATACATAATTACAGTTTTGAGGCTTATTAAATCAGTGTACCAGGGAAGGGACGATTTCACAATCATATGTATAGATAATGTTTTGGTGCTCAAGTGCTCAAGTGCTTCCTCTTCGTCCCGTTGACCCAGTAGTGTAGGGCATGGGATACGTCAGGACAGAATTATAAATTCTGCTTGCTTAATTCTAACTTTCATTGAGACATGATTAACTTTAGATCTTACACAATTCATCCACCTCATACACAGATTTTACAATCAAAAACTTTTCAAGTTGGTTATTAAAAGTGCTTATGCTATTACAGTTGGTAATATGTGATGGAAGAGAATCTAATATTTTGTTTCCAACATAAAAAGGTTGCTTATACTGGTTAGGTATAAGCTTAGGAATTTAGATCTATTAGATATTAAGATTGTAAAATTTAGGATTATCTGACCATTATATGATATTACTTGACTTCCAATATATGAGACTGTTCCTAATCAGTGTGCTATGAAGAATTACACAAATTATAATAATCTCATAAAGGAATTGGAAAACGAATCTTGGGAATCCGTCTACAATTGCCAAGATGTGGAACTGTGTCTCAATTACATTTATGGTATTCTCAATAAAAGAATAAATAACTGTTCAGTAAGCAATAAGGTTTCCTCGAAATTTGTTAAGGCTAAGCAAAAAAGTCCGTTGATAAATAATAAAATCTTGAATAAAATAAGAAAGAGAAACAAGATATTCAAACTGTCGTCTTCACGTCCCTATGATATAAACTTAAAAAAATACTTTTCGAATTTCAAAAAAAAGCTGTCGAATAAAATTGATGGAAGTAAAAACAAATATTATGAAACGTTAATTAACAAATTTCAAGGAAACACGAGAGAGCAATGGCGTATTGTTAATAGTTTAACTGGTGCAAAGGAGAAAGTACCATAGCTGTAGATAGAGGACATAGATTGTGATAGAGGACCCGATAATAATTAGTGGAAATATTTCGTGAACACTAACACTAGTAGCTACAAAATACACCACATTCATCAAGACAACTAAAAACCATATTACACTTGTTAAAGATTTTTACATAGATATATCCTGTCATTTACATTATTGCATGTATATGAAATAAAAATATTACTTTCTAAAAAATACATAATAATACTTAATTCAGTCATATTAATATACTTATATAACGCGTGATATAAGTCAAATAAGTCGTTATTACACCTACCTCATTCTATACGAAAAGGACCTTAGACATCAAAAATTCTTAAATCAGTCATGATTTATAATTATTTACACTAGTTGATGTTTGTTAGAAATGTTATGTTAATTTTAAAACACTGTTATTTACTCATTGAGGTACATTTGCGTACATATTACAACAGTTGTATAGGAATTTTACCCGTGCTTTCGTGTTGGTTGTTCTGATTCTTTCTATTTCCTTTATCTTCGTTGCAAACATAACCTCACTTTCACCCTCCTCTTCAAAAATTCCTTTTCCGGTTAGCTGTCTTCGTCGTTCGGAAAATGGTATGTTATCCTCAATTTAATTCCTCTTTTAAATTTAGATCCTTGATATTTTGTTATTTTGGAATTTTTTGCGTGTATCATTTATAATAATCCTGTTCAAATATTGATTTTAAATTTGTAAATTAGATTTGTTTGACTGTTTTTATTTATCAAGAACCCTAATCTTGATCCCAATCTACTACATAGTAATGTTATGTACTAAATTCAATGTAATATCTCTTTCTCATCAATGTATATATATATATATATATATATATATATATATATATATATATATATATATATATATATTTCCCCCCTTATTTCTCCTTTATTATAGGCCTAGATCTCTTTGTATTTTATTTGGGGAACTGTAGGCTCACCTTAGGCGTACTTTATTCAATTTTCTTTAGCGCAATAATGAATAATAATTATCATTTATTCACATATTGGGTCAATATCCAAGATCCAATTATCAATATCCAATTTGCTTATGCAGGCCTATCAGGGCCTAAGAACATTTTGGCCCATGGTTGGATCCAGGCGCTGAGCTTCCACGGGGGGGGGCATTTATTATTAGGGTTGACCGAGGTAATTGTGAACTGGTTTTCGTGTTTTGACAAAAAACCCTTTTTTTAAGTACTTTTCATTACAAATATCATATTATAGTATATATATTTTTAATTCTACATTATTCAGGATACATTATACAAATTTTCAGGAAATTCCTCTGATAAACAAAATTGTTACAAGCCATTCACAATCCCCCGGCACGGTATTGCAAATCTTATCAATTCTTGGGTAAATGTGAATGCCATCAGAAAAATTATTTAGAACACACCAAAAGTGAAATGGGGCAAATAAAAATAAAGCCCAACTAATTCTCTTCACATTTACCCCACTTTCAAAATTATAGTCATACAAAAGCATTCACAATTCCCCCTAGTTTAAAGCAGGTTCGAGATTTCTTAAAATTGCGAAAAAATGCAAGGTAAAAAAACATTAACCAAAACTGTTTTAATAACATATAAACGATATATTGCCATAACAACTTATGAAAAATATGAAAATTGTCAAAATTTAGTTCATTTTCACTAAAAAAATTCAAGAGAGAACTTTGTAAATTAACGAAATGAAACCTAGCCTAACCTAGCGAAGTGAAATAGTATTACTGCTCACAGTCTCCCACAGCTCCATTGAATACATAAGTAATTTTGCGGTTTTTGTAAGTTGTTATGGGATAGGGGAGTACAGCAACAATGTCAAAAATAGTAACAGTAAACAAATCATTTTCCTTGCACACAAATTCAGTTTTTGCGTTATTGGTACAACGGAAACCTTGCACTGTTATGTCACCATCGTCAGAATCAGTTAACTCTTTACAATTAACAAAATTTAACTCAGTTCCTGCAAAAAAAGTGCATTGCTTGTATTTTGTATTGAATTGGGGCAATTGTGAACAGCATTCACAATTACCCCTTTTTGTAATTCACAATTACCCCACAATTTAAAAATTATGGGGTAATTGTGAATTGGCAATAAATCCTATAATTTTTATTGCAGTTGATGAAGAAACCTCTCAGGCCTTAGAGCACTTCTCTAGAAGTGCTTTAAAAAAATTTCTAAAAAAAATAAATAATAAATTTATTTTTTAATTAATTATTTTTGTTGGGTGGCCGAGGTGATACACAAAAAAAAATCTAAGGGTTTTTTCATGCTAATGGAAAAAAGACTAATTCTTTGAAAATTAATAACAACTTTTAATCGTGGATTAAGAAAAGACCAAAAAACATGTTTTAAGTTGGTTTTTGATAATATTAATGTTAGTTTCTAAGTTATAAGCGGCGTTCACAATTGCCCCAATTCACAATTACCCCGGTCAACCCTAACGATTTTGTATTTTGTAATACTGGGGTTTACCGTATTCTCTGGGAAGGAAAAGAAGATATGAAGTACCCGTCGCAAGTCACATCAATCTAGGCCTAAATTTTAAAATCTGAATTCCTGGCATCTTCCCTTCAATTAAGTAAGTTAGGCTTAGGCTGCCAGAGAGTGGTAAACAAACAAATGTTTAGTAATTAAATTTTAGGCCTAGGCCTATATCTTTTTTTCCTTGGGTTTAGTTTCTTAATTGGGTCACCATATTAAGTTATTGAATGAAAATATCAATCGGTCAAAACTGTCAAAGATCACAAATTGAAAATGAAATAATGTCAAATACAAAAACATGTCACAATACAAAAACAAATACAAAAACGGTTTAGCTTGACATATCTTAATCCCACAAACTAGGCCTAAGGTATTAGGGTTGACCGGGGTAATTGTGAATTGGGGCAATTGTGAACGCCGCTTATAACTTAGAAACTAACATTAATATTATTAAAAACCAACTTAAAACATGTTTTTTGGTCTTTTCTTAATACACGATTAAAAGTTGTTATTAATTTTCAAAGAATTAGTCTTTTTTCCATTAGCATGAAAAAACCCTTAGATTTTTTTTGGTGCATCACCTTGGCCACTCAACGAAAATAATTAATTAAAAAAATAAATTTATTTCTTATTTTTTTTTAGAAATTTTTTAAAGCACTTCTAGCGAGGTGCTCTAAAGCCTGAGAGGTTTCTTCATCAACTGCAATAAAAATTATAGGATTTATTGCCAATTCACAATTACCCCATAATTTTTAAATTGTGGGGTAATTGTGAATTACAAAAAGGGGTAATTGTGAATGCTGTTCACAATTGCCCCCATTCAATACAAAATACAAGCAGTGCACTTTTTTTGTAGGAACTGAGTTAAATTTTGTTAATTGTAAAGAGTTAACTGACTCTGATGATGGTGACATAACAGTGCAAGGTTTCCGTTGTGCCAATAACGCAAAAACTGAATTTGTGTGCAAGGAAAACGATTTGTTTACTGTTACTATTTTTGACATTGTTGCTGTACTCCCCTATCCCATAACAACTTACAAAAACCGCAAAATTACTTATGTATTCAATGGAGCTGTGGGAGACAGTGAGCAGTAATACTGTTTCACTTCGCTAGGTTAGGCTAGGTTTCATTTCGTTAATTTACAAAGTTCTCTCTTGAATTTTTTTAGTGAAAATGAACTAAATTTTGACACTTTTCATATTTTTCATAAGTTGTTATGACATATATCGTTTTTATGTTATTAATACAGTTTTGATTCATGTTTTTTTACCTTGCATTTTTTCGCAATTTTAAGAAATCTCGAACCTGCATTAAACTAGAGGGAATTGTGAATGTTTTTGTGTGACTATAATTTTGAAAGTGGGGTAAATGTGAAGAGAATTAGTTGGGCTTTATTTTGATTTGCCCCATTTCACTTTTGGTGTGTTCTAAATAATTTTTCTGATGGCATTCACATTTACCCCAGAATTGATAAGATTTGCAATACCGTGCCGGGGAATTGTGAATGGCTTGTAACAATTTTGTTTATCAGAGGAATTTCCTGAAAATTTGTATAATGTATCCTGAATAATGTAGAATTAAAAATATATATACTATAATATGATATTTGTAATGAAAAGTACTTAAAAAAAGGGGTTTTTGTCAAAACACGAAAACCCGTTCACAATTACCCCGGTCAACCCTATAACCTTAACCAATCTCCATTAATATAGGCTAAAGAACCAATTTAGGGCTGCACTTCCGCAGACGCCTGGTGGAACTATTGAATGAAAATTATACTAGGTTGATATATCGGTCGTATACAAACGGTAAATCTGTTGTATCTAATACTTATAAATATCAATTATCCGTAACTCAATGTATCACATCAGAGTAAAAAAATAAGTAGGGCCTAATGTAAAATATTTTAGTAATGATTGTATTACATTGCAAGTAATTAAGGCTAAACTTCACTATCTTACCCCACTGTTTTTATTGATGTGGAAATTTTAATATTGCGAATAAAATTGTGTGATGAAAACAATAAATGAAAAAATTGATCAGCTCCCAACATTTTAACGTCTCTTATGAAGTTATTCAGCTGTACGGTATGGTCGGCAATTTTAGAAGATTTGAGTCCTGTTGTCCTGTTTTCATTCACTTTGTTGACCGATTCTATGGTTTGAGTGTTGGAAAATGTTTTTGCACCTTTTCAGTGCCCGATATTTTCATTCATGAATTATAGATTGATTCGATTGTACATTCTGATAGCCTAGTTTTCAGTCGATAGATCGATCAAATCAATCGATCGGTCATTTGATAGTTCCACCGGGCATCTGCGGAAGTGCAATCTTTAATTGTTTTTCTTATCTAGCCTATTTTTTATATTGTTAAAATTTAAGTTTTGATTAGGCCTATGATTAGTTGGTAGTGTTTTTATTTTGATGATATAAGCAAAATTATGTTAGATTACAAGGTAAACAAACCAAATGCCGGTCGCTTAAGGATAGAGTCACTGTAAATAATTGATCGCCTAAAACATTAGGAAGATGTTTAATCATGAACTGCCTTTATTGTTTATTTAACATTTAGGCCTACTATAAATAAATTAGTACTAAAATAACCACTAAATAGTTGTGAGGTATCTTCTTAAAAGTTTTAACCTCAAATTGATATCCTTTCCGTAAACTTAATTCTGGTGGTGCGACTGCCTAAC
Source organism: Neoaliturus tenellus (assembly GCA_030545055.2). NCBI lineage: Eukaryota > Metazoa > Arthropoda > Insecta > Hemiptera > Cicadellidae > Neoaliturus > Neoaliturus tenellus. The sequence continues at coordinate 245,485,606 of CM061531.1, read as the reverse complement.
TCCGGTTATTTCTATTTTTGAACGACAATACAATAAAGGCATGTGTATTAGATATTGCTTACTACATCCAATATATTGATATATCACCTCCGAGAGCAAGACTTTGCTAGTAGAAATGTATTGTACACTTAAAAACCATGATCACAATCAACTGCAATGTACTGCTGAGGCAGAGGTTATTCTACATTGATTTAAGACAAGCTCATTTCCTGAGCTTTACACCCCTAATGGCGCTATGTTGATGAAACTTGGTATGTAAGTTCATGTGGTCTTGTATCCACAATAATCCCAGGGGTTTTTCAAGTTCATCATTTTTATTTTTTATTTTATTTTTTTTTAAGGGTAGTTCTTAAACCCCTCAAAAAATGTGTAACTTAAAATCCAAATTTCTCAATTATGGCTTTAACAATTTTGATTACAATTTGGTGGTTTATTAACACTAAAATGCTGAATGAAATAATACGACCTATATCTCCAAGAAAATTTGCTGTCAAAAGTTAGAAAACTAAAATTTTTTAAAAAATCAATATTCTGGATTTTCAAGGAAATTGTCAACTTAACCCTTTCAGCTTCAATGTCGCGGCTGCCGTTTATCAATAACTTACTTGAATTTACAAAATCTTTCTAATTTAGATCTCGACTATTTTTTTGCTAAAGCAGCTCTTAAATTTTTAAAATTTGTTGCACTAATAAAAAAATAGGCCTAATGTAAATGCCTGTAATTATATAAAAGTTTTTAACTTAGCCTATTTTTTGTGATTTCAGACGAAGGGTACATCAAGTTTTGGTAAGAGGCGTAACAAGACCCACACATTGTGCAGACGGTGTGGGCGATCATCATACCACATTCAAAAGTCAAAATGCGCTCAGTGTGGATACCCTAACCGAAAACTAAGACATTGTAAGTAGGCCTACTGTAAAATCCATACCTACTTATGTGCATTTTAGAAAATTAGGTCTTAAACTTAGTTTCTCAAGTATTATTCATCACAATTAATTAATATCACTAATAAGAAGATGTTAGAAAAGAGAAAAAACTTGGGAGTGTTCTTTTTAATTTGAGTGGACCTATTGCTTGAGAGTATCTATATCTGTTAATCATATAACTACTGTAGGTCATTATCAGTCCTAGTTAAGTTGCTATATATTTGACAATGATCATTTTTAGTGGTTTAATCATCTACCGGTACTTATTTATTAATAAATTCATGAGACAAGCTAAGGTTTTACAATATACGATATATAGTTAATACGATATATATAATTTTTAACAAGTACAAAATTGTATTTGTGGTTAACCATGAAATTTTGGAAACCCGCAGCCTCAAGCTCTCCTCTCTTGTAGGGCCTTGAACCATCTGACATTATGATGCTGCCTGGCTCCATATGGTTTTTAATTTCTTCCTTAAGGGTTTTTGTACTCCTGTTTGAAACAGAAACAAGGACTCGGTTCTGTATACCCCGTTTTCTATATACCCCTCCAAATATCCACTTTTGCGGTAACACACGCCCGGCATAACTTTCGTTTTGTACATAAACTTTCATTGATCCTGACAATTAGACCGTCTCCTCCTCTTGCCACTATTTCTTTTTACCATCGTAAACACATACACTTCTCGCAAGTAATTGTTCCAGTCCACGACAGTAGGTGGCAACCTTGAGTTCTTTTCATACCAAAACAGATGTTAGTGTTCATAGACCCAAGAATAAAAAACCGGACAAAAGTTACAAAGGAGATTCGTAAGTTTTCAAACCAAGTTCCCCCACACGTAAACCAACTTTTTTCCACATGGACTAATAGTACACTTCCAAAAACGAGCTTCATCAATGAATACAAGTTCATTTCGTAATTGTTCAATCACTGTTTAGTTTTTGGCAATACAGTCAACTCTCGATTATCCAGGGGTGGTTTAACCAGGGTCACGAAAAGTAAAATTCAATTTTATTTATTTTTCAGATTAGACAACAATACCATTATTTATTGATCTTATTTGTTAAAATTATAAAAAATATCTTTAATAATTATCATTTGATTTAGCCTAACAATGGGAAAAACAATGAAAAAACAAATTTATTTGTAAATTATTTGCTGGCGGGATCATAGTAATGTGGTCAGGGAGGAATGAATCAGAGCGATGACGTGGCGAACGGCGAAGTGGTTTGTGATGGGGCGCAATGGCGAGGTAATGACCTTGACTGTTGAAACACCTGCTCGCCCAATGGGATGTGCTAAATGTAGAAACCAAAACAGGTACCATTTTGATTCTAGTTCAGTGTGTGATTATCGCTCTCATTCGTAGTGCTGTTCAGTGACCCCTAATTACTTTGTGTTGTATTACGCTAAACAACACATTTCGAAATGCATTTGTTTTGCATTTCAAGAAATGTTTGATAAAGTGACATTAAATTTTATTTGACGAAGTTTTAAATTTATTAGCCTAATTCATTAGTTAGTATACATTTTGAACAATTGGTGGTTCTTCAATTTTTACCAATTAGACAAAAAGATGAACCATCATTTGTTTTTGTACACATGCTCTTATCTTGAATAAATTATACCGAACGACCCTCTCCACCCCCCCCCCCCCCCCCTCACCGACCGTCGTATCTCCCTCCCTACTCACCCTACCCTCCCACCACCCCCAGGGCCGGCTGCCCGATGCCAAACAATAAAACATCCAACCTTGTTAAACAGAACAGTTTTTTTTATTTATTTATTATTTTTTTTTTTTTTACTAATTAACTTAACGCTGGCGGCGTTTAGTGCGTGTTGTTTATGTTATTTCAACTAGTGAAATTATGTGAAAATTAATATTTTACCAGTTTAGTTTTCAACTGTTTTTTATTTTGGTTTGTTGTACTATCATTTATAATATGTCAGAGTACATTACTACGTTTATAAAATAGAAATCGGACTCCGTTGTAGAGAATTTTTTTGAGGGAGGTTTGACACACATTGAAGGACTACGGTAAAACTTTTTTAGGTAGGCCTAATAAAACTTACTAGAGATCGCCCACTGGTCGACATTCGACCAAAAATTCAGTTGATCTTGAGCCAATTAATGTTAAAATGTTTTATAAATGAAGCATCTGTTTTTCCTCATTTGTTAGCATTTGTTATTATAACAGCTGTCTTATGATTCAATCAATTATCCTTCTCCATAAGATTAACATTGAAACTTTTAAAGCCTGTAGGGCGTAGCCCCGTGGGCCGATGAGAATTAAAACGTGATTCTGCTCATCTACAGCACAGCACCTTTCTAACGGTATGCGCGGATTTCTCCTACGATGCACACAAGCTGAGAAAAAAGGAGGAAATGAAACATGCTTGCGTATTAATATATAGATGTTTTTGAATGAGTCATGATGATTTATGTTGGTTTTTGAATGAGTCATGATGATTTATGTTGGGCATAATCCATATTAGTGGACAACTCAGAATAAAAGCTGTGAGTTGTAACGCTAAGTAATTCGTGTTTCAATAATTCTTCTTATTTTTTATATATATAATAGGCCTAATTATGAGTTGATTAAGTAATTTTTCATAAGAACATATTTCTATGTTTTCCAAATACCATTCTACTAGTTTACTGAAAATAAAATTTAGAGACATAAAATACAGGGTTGGAAAGTAAAATAATTGTCATAGAAGCAAAAAAACAAGTTTGTAATTATTAAAAAAAAAAAATAGAAAAATATGTGTTTTATGGAAAATGAATGTCTGATTTTATTTTCCTAATAGATAAGGTATGTAGAATACATGTTTTAAAAATTATAAAAAAAATTATATTTTTCTACAGGCCATAAACACAAATTTTAGTCCTCAGTTAGAATTTTTATACATTACAGTACCCCCAAAAAGAAAATTTTTTTGTAAATTATTTTCAATGAATTTTGTGTGAAATTTTATGCTGAATCACAATCAATAGCCAAAAAATGTTATAAAATCATTTATGGCCAAAATTTAACAAAAATATAGGAAACTCAATTTTCCATTAAAATGCATGCGAGTAAATGGGGAAAACAGGTCCAAATTAATTTGAGTGGAAGGGGTTAAAAAGTAAGGGTTGACAATTTTTTATTATTAGATTGAGCACTTTATTTATTTTTATATATAAGAGGCTAGTTGTTTTATAACACTAGGTCATAATATATTTTTAATCATTTTTTTAAAATCAGGTTACCCTGAAAAATTCCGCAGCACTGAGGGTGGTGGTCTGACATTGGACACTCGGAGGGTAAATGGTTTCCTTTATTGTATTAGATTCAAATTTTCATGAATTCTTCAGGAGGTATTAAAATAATTTAAGTTTATATACCTTTAACAGATTAACATGCACTTCTGCTTGTACACTATCTTAATTTTCTCCATTACTTTACAGACAACTGGAGTGTCAAGGCTCAGCGCAGGAAGACCACCGGCACCGGCCGCATGCGACACCTCAAGATCGTGCGCAGGAGGTTCAGGTGGGCCAGTAGTTGTGCTTAAACAATTGTCTAACTCCATGTTTTGGGCAAATTTACCAATAACAAAATCATTTTAATAAAAATAAATTGCTACACCGGCACTGGCCGCATGCGATACCTCAAGATCGTGCGCAGGAGGTTCAGGTGGGCCAGTAGTTGTGCTTAAACAATTGTCTAACCCCATGTTTTGGTCTAACCCCCAAATTTATCAATCACAAAATCATTTTAATAAAAACAAATTGTTACATTTTGTGCTGCCAGAAACAATGAAATGGTGGTTTACTATGTAGTAATAGCAGGGTGCCAAATATTTTTTTTATTTTACAAGTTCTTCAGAAAATAAGGAATTAATTTACCATCAAGTCTTGGCATTGTGATGATATGTTTCGAATCATTAGTGACAGCAAATATCAAAGTAACAAAAATGTAAAATTTGCCTCTATTTGATTGGCTCCCGCCTGTGATGTTCAGTGAACATCGGAAACTGGACGAGGAGTGTTTAAAAGTAATCAGAAACCCTCAGTAATCGGAACAAAATTTCTTCTAGAAATAAAGCCAAAATGTGATGTACGAGTACTGTAGCTATTGGTCACACAGTGAGCTAATTTTGTTTATTGTTAATTTACTTGTCAAGAGGCTTTTTGTATTTTAATGTCATTTTAGCGATTCTACATAAAAAAGATCTTATTTTACCCTGCTGGACTCTGAAACTACTGAATTTTTGCCACAAACTCAATATTACAAACTGTCAAAAATTAACTTTTCAGGACTATGAAATATGATTGCCAATAAATAAAGAAAAAAGTTTATGTGCTTAAATTTTAGTGAATTTCCCTATAGGGAATACGCTATGACTACGGTAGTAGTCATGGTAAGACCTAAGCCCGGGACCATAATAATTTTTTTGTGTTGAGGTCCCTAGAAGCCAAAAACACTGTTCGTTAAATATTTATGTGTATGTGTGTGTGTAATATATGTCCGTTAACACGATAACTCTTGAACGAAACCTTCAATTTTGATGAAATTCGGTACAGAGTTGTTAGACAGCATTCTTCAGGTTAAGTTTGAAAACCAGCATGATCGGACCATGGCAATGGGCTTTTATGGGGTTATGAAAGGGTCAAAATGGGTTTTTGGCATTTTTCACCAATAATTTTTAAAGTTTGACAATTTTAACTATCACCATATAAAACAACTTCAGAAACAAACAATTTAGTATATTGAATCATTAACGTAGCTTAACTGTTATCAGAGAAAACTAAAATAGATTTACCACGTTATTCTTATGGGAAATGAAATAAACCTTTTATATTGCTTATTTTTCAATAAAGTTTGGTACCTTCATGTAATACCCAAGTTCATGGCACTCATGACCACAAATGGCGTAACAATGTTAAAAATCCCAGAAATGCCTTGTGTTTACGTAGCTAACAGACGACAATTTCCATTTCATTTTCATTTTGGTTACTCACTGTAACTTTTTTCTTACTAATTCAAATAAATGGTTATAATAATTTAACGCCCACAAACTACTACTAAGTTATTGATAGGTAGCACTCATACGTTCCCGGAACACAACGAATAAGCTAACTGCAAGTGTTGGAAATAAGAACACTGCTGCGAACACAAAGGAGCATAGACACAGGACTCTAGACAACGTCTGTAGAGGTTACAACACAAAAGAAAGTGGATGAGTTTGATAATTCAATTTTTATCTCTTTTTAACTTTGATATGGTGAGGTTTTGTAATAAAAACTTCAAAATTTAGAGGTTCTTAGGTTGTGTATCATCACTACATAAGTTCAAAATATTGAGAAATAACATTAAATTGATAGGCAGGTTCTAGGGGAATGGTAAAACATTGTTACATCGTGAAGTTTGATTGGCCTAAATAACCCTTAGGGGTTATCCCCAGTACCATCATAAAGGTACCCATGTATGGGGTTTTTGGGGAGTGTTTGACCTAAAAACGGTCTAAAGTCAAATATATTATTTAAATACAAATTTTTACGAAGGGGCTTTTTGGCTTCTAGGGACCTCAAAACAAAAAAGTATTATGGTCCCTTTCTGAGCTACTGCCATAATAGCGTATTCTTTATAGAGAAATTCGCTAAAATTAAACTTGTTATATAGTAAAAATTATTAAGAGTCTTCATCACCTTTGGCAAAATATCCATCGTACACTCTGATTTCCATCACAACTGTCCTAGTACAGTCAGGTGCGCCCAACTAGGGCGAGGGGTGAGGCGCGGGTACATTTCTGAAAACATCGGACTGCGACGTCCCACACACGCACGCGCAGACTCGCTACAAAGAGAGTTCGGCCAGTCCGATGCTGTTGCAGCGTCCTTCTTAGCTCTTCCTGTCTACATTTGAAGAGTATTTTAAAATTATTATTAATACTAGGCTCGAACTTTTCCATTTCAATATAGCCGATGAACATTTTACAGCGATTACAATTAATTAATGGTTTTCAATTATTATATTAGCTATAGCGTTTGAACAGAACATCCGATTTAGATTAAATTTGGTTCAGTTGTGTAAGGCAGTATCTACTTGAATGAGTTGGCGAACCAGAATGATCAGACAATACAGAAACTAAACAAAATAAGTAATTTTAAAATGATGGAGTTAAAGTAATTATTTTCTTTAGAATAATCTGACGCAACGTATAGAGGTAACCCCCGCACACCAAAAACAGTTAGTTGACACCCACTAACAAAGGACATATAATCAACCTCTTGTAATGTATGCTAAATTGCGTATAGGGCCTATATTGATAATTTTATTCGAATTAACCGAACTATGAAAGAGTTATACTCGTATACTTATAACTTTAGAGACTTCATTTGAAACACCGACGCACTTTGGCGTATTTTAAGGTGAGTATGACTGAAGGGGTGAGTGTGATGATTGTGATGGATCAGATGAGGTGTAGCTTTGTTACTGACAAATATCAGCTGTTTTTATTTGTCAGGATCATTAATTAATAGCCCAATGACCAAAGGCAGCTGGGTCCAGTATCGAACCATCAAAAAGCACTAACTTTTCTCAGGATCGAACCGGCTACCTTCAGATTCAAAGACGAGCTCTTTAACCACTCAGCTACCCAGCCAGTATATACTCGTAATATACTTAATTAAATAGCCTAATTAAAATTACAATTTTGTTTACTAATTGCTTGGAACCATGAAGTTGTTTTTATCTATGTTTCTAGCCTCAGTGTTTGAAAGTCGAAACATCTAGCTGTGTTTTTCGGTGCCGCTTTTTTACAACAGTAAGTTAAATTTGTACAGCATAATGGCTTCACTGGATTTTACTTTTAATGTTTTTTTTTTTTCTGTAAAGCAGTATAAAATAATTGTAATTTGAATGACATATGCGACCGTACCTCTTTTCTCTCAGACCATGGAAGGCTCTAATTAAATAGTGGTCAATGAGACTCTGTCCCAGAGTCTAAGAATAAAATACATAATCAAAGTAATTAAATATAATAATTAAATCAGCCGATCATAATTTTGCAAATTCAAACACAAATGTCAGTATTTTATTAGAACAACTATAGGCTAACAAAATATTCCGGATGATGATGAAATCTGCTCAGATGAGATAATTTTCCCCTAATAAAATAAATAATTTTTCCCATATAAACAGAACTGTATAAGATTTATTTGTCTTTTTAATTGCTTCATCATCACGTTATCCTATTGAGAACTGAACAAATCAGTGTACCAATCAGTGTGTAATTTCAACTCTCTTGCGTATCGAAAAAATTTGATGATTAGTAATGAAAGAGTGAGGGATTTGTTTTTTTAAGGTGGCGACTCACTACCTGACTTTTCACCGGACCGAGCATTGTACCGAGCAAAAACAAACAGCAAGTCCGGAAGTGTGTCAGGGGTCTGTACATCGGACCGAGCGCACTCTGGAGGCTGTTTTGGGGCGAAACATCAAAGAAAAGATTGGTCAGGTGTACGGTCCGATGTACGGTAGTGTGTCAAGGCCTGCACAGACCGGAGTGATACTTTATCGCTGGAGCGACGCGATACCTTCCTGGAATTTTATCTGCGATATTTGAGCGATAATATCGCAGCAGAAACAGGTGCTTCCACACCAGAGCGGGAAAAAGAGACTCGCGGGAAGCCAGTACACCTCAGGGGAGCGTAGGGTGCGGTGATTATGTGACTCTAAATATTGTGTTATAGTTAGTTTTTGTATAGTGTACTGTGTGTTAACTTACCATGACATCGTCCGATGAAGAAGAATCGTTGCTGTTACTAGCCGTGCTAGAAGACCAAAGACAGAGAAAAATTTGTATACACGACTTAAATAAAGAACGGCTGCAATTTGGCGAGTACCATACGCTAATGCCCCAGTTACGAAAAGATGAAAAAATATTCTACATATTCTTATAATCCTTGTGATTTTAATCATAGAGCACCGGGTATGTATAAACAACTTCAAGTAAGTGTTCAGTGATACACAACATGTTGTTGTTGTGGTTGACAGCACAGACAAAACTGAGTTGTTCATGGTTTGGCCGCATGGTATCGCGTTGATAAAGCGCTGTGAATGGTGCATGCAGCGTTATTGCGATACTATCGCTACAGTATCGCAATCGCCTCAGTATCGCGTATCACAGTTCGCTCTGGTGTGTGCGGCTCCATAAGACGACATGGTATCGCACGCGAATTTCCAAGAAAAAGTATCGCGCCCGCTCTGGTATCGCACGGATTATCGCTCCGGTCTGTGCAGGCCTTCAAGGTCAATTTTGCTAAGAACGCCGTACCGAGCGTGGCCCCGAACGCTCGGGATGGAAAGCCCCTCCCTTCTCCACCCCATCATCTAGCGCCCTGACTCACGCTCTCCCTATCCCTCTATAAACTTCCTTCACCTCGCTTGGTGGATTTGTCGGGTACGATGCTCGGTCTGATGTCTTGCTTGGCGAAATGTTCAGAGTAAATTTACGTCCCTTTATGATGTAATGTACGGGAGGCCTACGATGCTCGGTCCGATGTCTTGCTCGGCGAAATGTTTGGAGTAAATTTAATTCCCTTTACGATGTAATGTATACGGTACGATGCTCGGTCCGATGTCTTGCTTGGCGAAATGTTCGTAGTAAATTTACGCCCCTTAACGATTCAATGTCCGGTACGATGCTCGGTCCGATGTCTTGCTCGGCAAAATGTTCGTTACGTCCCTTTACGATGTAATGTATGGTACGATGCTTGGTCCGATATACGGTCTGATGGGAAGTCCAGTAGTGTGTCGCCGGCCTTATAAAAAGGAATTTCCTTCAGGTGGTATCAGGCGGAACCGTATTCCGCGCACTTCCGGTATTACAGTATTTGTTAACACTGCCATTAAAAAAATTGATGAACAATTTAGGCTATTTGTTTGTAAGATTAAAATTTGAATCTCATCTGTGAGAAGTTGAAAATAAACTTATACATTACTAGTTTTCTCTATTATGTACTGTAAAAACCAGTATAGTGCAAATAATGTACTGCTCGTCTTGAGTACATAAAAAACAATCGCCAATCAACCATAGTGCTGTATAAACACACGTGTTCTAAAATTGAATTGTACGAGTAATTTAGATGGATAAAGAAATATTCAAATAAATACAAGGAATGTGTCCCCCAACATCACTGAGTGATTTATAATGCGATAATGTTTGTGTGTGTGCTTGTGTTAGTGAGAAAGACGACGTTTGCGAAAAGGCTAGTAGCGCCTAGAACAGACGAATTCCCAGACCCCGTTTTTGCTCAAAACATGCCTTCGTAGTCCCCTGTTTCGGACGACATTTTTTAACCGATTTGACTGAAAGTGGTCTTAAACTGTTCAGAAAGAGTGCCTGCGTGGTTCTTGTACCTCGATAGTTCGATAATGTTTCTTAAAAGTATTTTTAAAAAATGTTAAATATCTAGTAATTTTCTCTTTTTTTAACTGTATTTTTAAGTACTACCGAGTACGTTTTTTATTATTATGAGGTACAAGAACCACGCAGGCACTCTTTCTGACCAGTTTGAGACCAATTCCAATAAAATCGGTTCATAAATGTCGTCTGAAACAGGGGACTACGAACGCATGTTTTTGACGTTTTTCGCAGGGGTGATGAAGACTCTTAAGTGTAAAACATAAAATGACAGCTAGTAGGTTAACAAAGCATTTAAGGATTTATTGTGCAGGTAATCATAAACGGTCACCATATGACACCCTTTATTTCCATGTAGTGGCCACAACTAGGTACTCAAGGAATAACCTGACCCAGTTAATGGCATGGCACTTATTGATTGTGGTTTGAGGTTATATCAGTTAAAATAGTATTATAAAATTGGTACCGTTATGCAGTTTTTTTCTCTCCTGAAAACTAAGTTTCTTCTTTGTAAGCACTCAGATAATTTTTTAGAACATGTTGTAAAGAGACAAACTCTTAACAAATTAATCAAGAATCTGAGGAACTCTGAACACTCCTAAAAACAAAGTGTAATAGCACAACTATACCACTTGGGTGTATTGGCTACTGACTAAATTTGTTGCTTAAAGTATACAGGTTTTAGTATGCTTTCTTTTGATTGGTTCAGAACAACCTGAACTTTAAAAATGAACTAGTAAAATGAACGTGGCCATAAGGGGATGGTGGCCTTAAATGGAGCCTCCTCCCTGCGCTATAGCCACATCCTACCATTGTCTGTCAATATTTCAGATTCAAAGATTATTTAAGCTACTGTTAAGAAACTTTGTATGGGTATTTTATATAGTATATTTGAGTATTAATTTTTTAATCCTTTCTATAACGAAAACCCTTGAAAGTAAATTATATAACAACTTTATGTAATAAATTTGTAAAAACGGCCTTTCTGTTTAATGATAAGCGTGGCTTGTTTTTCATTATTTATAGGCCTATATAAAAATTAGCCTTTAACTGTTCTTTTTTTTTTGGGGGGGGGGGGGGGGGTATACAATTTTGAATTATAAATTTTTCCTAACTTTTGGGTGGTTCAAAAGTCATATGATGTTTTTATGAGGCCACAAGTCAAAGCCCATAATTTCAGGGGGTGGGGAAATATGTCAGAATGAAAAATTATAATACCAAAACTTTATAGAAATTATAGCATAAAGAAAAAAATCAAACCTTAAATTTTTTTATCTTTCTGCCTCAACAGACCCATTTACCACGTCCAAACTCTTTAACGTGGACGATTTTTCTGATGTGGGTGTTCGTATTACTTGTCCTATTTTTTGCAGCCGATCTTTTTGCTGCGGTGATCTCGAGCTTTCTGCCATAATGCCGCATTGTCGCCTGTTGTTCTGCTTACAAATTTTTAAGACCTTCTAACATTGTGTTGCAGGAATGGGTTCCGTGAGGGAGGCAAGCCGGCCCCCCGCAAGATTGGCTCATCATAAACATTATCTTGAGTAATTAAACGGATGTTTTGTTAAGTTATTTTTAATTAATAAACTGTCTTTTTAATTACTCTGTAGTATGGTATTGTTTGATTTATTTTATAAATTTAGAACCTACAAAATCAATTATTCATACTATAATCATGCACTTCCTAGATGCCTTTTATGTGAGATATTTTAACCTACTTTCTTGCTTAGCTGTGGGAAGGAAGAAGAGAAATCTCTGATTAGGCCTATTAGGTGCTGACGGTCACTGAACCTGAAGGTTATCTGACAGCTCTTCTTTCATACATGCACCAGGCAAGGTAGTTGAGGAAATATGAATACAATCACTTTATTCTGCGCAAATCAAGGAAAATTTTAACAGTAAACATGATTGATTTACAGTGGAGTCCAGATAATTCGAAATGAATGAGACTGGACCTATTTCGTATTAATAACAAATATTTCTGATTAAACAAAACAATTACTAATATAAACATAATATCAAATATAGCTTGGAATTAAATAAACTGTTGAAGAATAACATAAGTTGACTCAGTTGTTGATAATTAACAGTACGAAATGCTCGCTTGGCGGTCGGATGCTGTACACATCACATTATGCGCCGTGAAAGTCATCAGTCAAGAATTTTATGCAGTAGTTCTTTGCCCTCTTTTAAAAGAATCCCTTCTTACTTTAAAGTCCATGAAAAGAATTTTTTGCCCACAATACACAAATTAGTGTATTGCATCGCCTGGTGCTTCATAATAATCACAACTGATTTTTTTTCTGATGTTTTATTTAATTTGAGGAAATCTGACAAAAAATTGGCATCATCTGTTTTGTATTTGACAATTGGTTTGCATTTTACCTACTTGTAATATGGAACAGGTTTTCTTCTCCCTACAATAATTACCATTACCCTCTACCGGAATTAAATAACAGATAGCTCAATAATAAATACGTTGTTGTTCAAGTTGAAGAATCTATTGTTGTATTTTTTTTTTTAAAGTGAGGCAACAGACTGCCAGAAGTAAACAATATTGGAATTCTGTAGAATACAAATAGACTATCCTTTTCTACTACAGTGACCGGCTCACGAGAATGCACTTGATCCATTAGTAAACAATCATATGGAAAAACAATCCAGCCATTCAAATTGAATATTCACCCAGATGTATGTACTGAACTAAAAACATCGTCTTATTAAAAAAATAAATCAATCAAAAATAAACATTGTCTTAAATCTGAAATGTTTACCATCAAACATGTGTGTTCTGTTTGAAAACTGTAGCAATTCTTAACTAATGTTATTAGTTTATGCTTATCCTAGGTTTTGTTTTGTTATTTTTCTGCCACCTTTAAACTAGAACTATGCGTATGAAAATAATTGCTGCTTTACAAATAGAAATGAAATTAACCTGTTTAACAAAATGGATGCTATTTTTTCTATATTATACCAAATTGAAGTGTTATGTATTGTAAATAAAACGGACATTGGATAGTTAAATCTGGAGGGTAAACAAAACTCTAAACCTCTCGTAGCGTTAACAAGGGGCCGAAGTTGATTCTGACAGTCATTATCTTTCTACTAAATGTTTAATGGATGGACGCTAAGAATACCCACACTCCACTCATAAACGTCTTAATTATATTTTTTCACCAAACATTTATTAATAAACTAAACGTACTGCATGAATATTTTTGGTGATCCGAAGTTACGCCACACTTGATCCGACCCCAGTTTGTTCCCGGAAATGATATTGACTGCAAACCGTCCCACTTGTTCCTCGGCAAGATTCCTAGTGAGGTAATGAGTCCCGATTGTCCCGCGCTGCGGCTAGGGCGGCCGTATATTACTTTCGCTTTCCTGCACACGATGACGCCAAGTAGAAGGAAACCCAGTGTTGTTATGTCTTTTTCAATCCAATTCAACATTTATTGAAAGTTGTTAATATAACAAGTTTTTTTTTTCAATTATTTTGATACCAAATTTGATATAAATATGCTGAGATTTAATTATTAACAAAAAATAAAACAAATTGTACATCATGTAAACACATTTACACAGCTTTGATTAATAAATGGGTCTTGAAATTTGATGGATCATCGCACTTTTCTAGGTTATACATTTTTTTCAAGTCATAGAGGTTTGATGAAAAAAATCTTTTAATTCATTTTTAAACACTACTGCAACAACTTAAAGTATTGAAATACATTTACAACTGTTACAAAGCATAACGTTTTTTACATGAAATTCCTTTCAAATTACAATAAAACCTCGACTCCCGATAGTTCCACACTCCGGACAACACTGATTCGCATGAGGCTACAGCGCTCGTACTTGCAACACGTGACTCACAAAATAATAATAGCACGTTTTTTCGCGTCTCGTTCGTCGATATTTCATGCAACGTAGCCCATAAACATAAGAATTGAATCTGCCGAAATTGCGGCAGATTTTACGCGCTGTGGCCGTCTTTCGCCGACGAAATTGACATAATGAATTGGCATTTTTGGCCATTGCAGTAGCTATAGTCGGTGGCAATAGAACAGGCGGGTGAAGGTCAAGCTAAATTAATTAATTTAACATGTATCTAAATGAGAAAAAATCAGCTGGCTTATTAAAAGTCATGACCTTGACCCGCCCGTTCTACTGACGCCGACTTTAACAATTAATTAGCTACCTCTTTTCAGTGGTCCGATTGTCATTTAGAGCCGACAATATATGCTATGAACGAGTGAACGACAAGAGTCATATCGGTGGTATTGGCTCCTGTAAAATCAACTTGTTGTTAATCAATCTTTACTCTACTATTATGTTTTGATTTGTCATAATTAAACAATCATATGATTTCAAAAGAAATGTTTTTAGAAATGTAATGCAACAATTATGGATTTAAATTGTAAAATGTGATCCATTTCGATCCATATGATCTTGAATATTCAAGTGCATTCTCCTGGGCCGGTCACTGTATTTCCTGGTTATTTTTGTCATGCATGTTGTCTCTTCCTAAAACCAGCCATGAATCCATCTGTTATATAATAATAATAATAATAATAATAATCTTTATTTGTCACAAGAATGTTCATACACATCATTGACAAAGTCATCATCATTATAATAAGTCACAAAATAAATTCATTGTAGGTAATATAAGAATTAAAAACTCTAGTTATGAAAGTCAAGTTAAGTAAAATAAAAATAGATAACTAGGTAAATAAGTGGATTCAAAACTAAAAATCCAGATATTTAACTTTGAAAAAGTCTTCAAGCTTATAAAAAGGATTCTTCAATAACCATGAGTAAAATTTGTTTTTAAAAGATTTAAAAGAATACTGACTTATTTTTCTCTCTAGGAAGTTGTAAATTTTTAGTGATAATACGATATGGCTTTTTTGTGTTTTAGTCAGGCGAGAGTAGTTAATAACAGTATTTGTTTTGTTACGAACATTATAGTCATGAAAAGAATGTATGAAGTTTAAAAATTGTGAATTTTTTATTATATAAATTACTAGGTCAAAAATGTATAAATTAATAATGGTTTGGAATTGTAGTTCAATAAAAAGTGGTTTACAGTGCTCTTTGGGATCACATTTTTTTAGCGTTCTTACAGCCTTTTTCTGAATTTTCAGAATTTCCTCAATTTGGGCACAATTTCCATAAAAAATCAAACCATATCTGAAAATAGATTGGAAATAAGCAAAATATGCTGTCCTTAAATACTCTTTTGAGATTGAGTGAGTGAGCCGATTTAGGAGAAAAATAACCCGTGATAGCCTTTTATTCAAATAATCAATATGCGAATTCCAGGTCAGATTATGATCAATGTTCATACCCAAAAATTTGACTGTATCAACAGACTCAGCTTTAAGGGAGCTTGACTTTTGTCTGAGGTTAAATATTATACTTTTAGTTTTTTCTTTATTAAGTAAAAATCCGTTAGAGCTAAACCAATTTGTAGCAGTTGCTATTGCATCATCAGCCAGATTCTGAAGATTAATTAAGTCTGTACTAAAATTGAAAAAAGTTGTGTCATCAGCATAGAGAATAGTTTTTGATTTAATTGATGATGGTAGATCATTAATAGAAATAAGAAAGAGGAGAGGACCCAGAACAGATCCTTGAGGCACACCCCACTCCATTCTCTCTTCATCAGACCATTTACCATTAAAGAATAAAATTTGCCTACGATTGTCTAAATATGATTGTAGAAAATTCAAAATAGATTCACGAAAACCATAACACTTTAGTTTATCTATAAGAATTGTGCTATCGACACAATCGAAAGCTTTGCTTAGGTCACACAATGTAGCTTGAGCAAGAAACTTCTCCTCGAAGGATGAGTGGACTTGTCTGATAAAATCGTCCAGAGCCTCTAAAGTTGATTTCCCTCTCCTAAATCCAAATTGAGCCGGTGTAAAGAGGTTGTTTTTTTCAAGATAAGATGAGATTTGATTATACACAAGAATTTCAATCAATTTGCCTAAAACAGGAATAACTGAAATCGGTCGATAGCTCTGCGGTTGGTCCTTAGGACCACTTTTATAAATTGGACAGACACGTGAAACTTTAAGTTGATCAGGGAAAATGCCCTCTTCTACCAAATAATTTGTGCAGGTGGCCAGTGGTTGAGCTAGAGAAATGATTATTTCTTTCAATAGATTGTTAGACATTCCATAAATATCCAGGCTATTAGAACCATTCATTCCCTTTACTGCGGATAATACGTCACTAGTAGTCACTGTAGACCACTTAAAAGGAGTCAGATTATCAATATTTAGATTTTCATCTATGATTTTTTGTAAGAACCATGGGGGGTTAAGTTGACATATTTTTTTATTTCTTTAACTGAATTAACAAAATATTGATTGAATAAATTAGGTTCAATGTTTTGACTATCATTTTTCTTTGGTACTGTATTAAGTTTAATTACATCCCAGGCAGCTTTACATTTATTTTTGCTGTTTTCGATATAATGAACATTATTCACAAGCTTGGCCTCCTTAATAGCTTTTCTATAAGACTGTTTCAATTTGTTGTAATGTGGCTTAAGATTTTGGTTATTATTGGTTGTACAGCTAAGCAAACTATGTAAATATAACAATCTTTCTTTCATTTTTTTCAATTCTTCTGTATACCACTTGTTATTTTTAACTTTTTTATTCTCTAGACCGTCATTCCTTATTTTTACATTGCTTTTATGGTAATCTAAAATTTTTAATATTACATTAAACATATTAGAGAACACAGCTTCACTACCTAATTTAGTATGCTTACAAAAGAATTTTGGCCAGTCAATTGAGTTTAGATGCATGGCCAGATTAGAGATACTTTTTTTTAGTAACAACCTTTTAAACTGAGCATTCAATGATACATCTGCCACTGGCAACTTATTACACCCCTTTATAGATTTATCAATCACAATCGATACTAAAATTCCTTTATGATCTGAATATGGAAATAAGAAAGTATTTATACTATTGACATTAATATTACTGTTGTAGATGAAAACGTTATCTAAACAATTTTTCCCTCTAGTTGGTTGGGTGTTCAAATGAAAAAAGTTATACTGCTTGAAAAGATTGAGTAGCTCTGTTGCACTTTTGCTATTTTTTGTTACATCAAAGTTGATGTTAAAATCTCCCCCAATTAGTATACTATATGATCTCCATTTTGTTATAAAGTTTAAAAACTTTTCAATAGAACTCAAAAATTCTGTAGATTTTCCATTTGGTGAATGATATATTGAAACTATAATTACCTTTAGCTTATCTAAAAAAGTGACAGCAGCTTCAAAAGTTAGTTCACTACAAAAATTATCAATATTACATTCCCTTGTATTAATACTACTATCTACAAAAATTAAAACACCTCCTCTTATCTGATTTACACGTGAAAATTCAGCTGCACAATAGAAACCATTAGGAAAAAATACATCAGTTTCACCCTTCAATAACCAGTGTTCTGATAAACAAACCACTGATATCTCGGAACCAATCAAAAAACTTTCCAAAACTGAAATTTTATTTTTCAACCCTTGAATATTTAGAAAGACTACATTTAAAGTTACAGCAGAGTCCCGATTTAGTTTTTTTGAAGAATTGACTGTATATGATGGGGGAGTGTTAGTACTTGTTTTTTCTAAGTTATTGTTTGAGATGGAGTTTGATCTATGTTTTTTGTTTGGTTCTTTTGTACATTTTGTATAGAGGTAGAATTTAGGTTTTCACTAGTGATAGGGGATGAGATAGGGGACCAGCCTTTAAAAGGGCTATCATCACTCTGGAAGGAAAAATTCACCAACTGCTGGACCGAAAAGGCACTTACACTCAAGCTCCCATTGACTTTATTCCCCCCCACAACACTGGTCACTGATGATGGTCTTGGAGGTGAGTGGAGGTCAGGAGAGGAGGCCCTGCTGTCACCAGTGGCGTTGTCGGTCGAGGTCAGGTGCGATGGTGTGGAGCATGTGTCCCCTGCTGTTTGAGTAGCTGTGTCATTCATCGTAGAACACAAACCAGTGGATGATGAGCTGTTGTGTTGTTGTGAGGAGGGTTGTGAGGCTTTTATGGCATCCAAACCAGTCAGTTGTTTCAGCCTCTCAACAAATGGTGCAGGAGACAAACCATTCCTCAGCCTCCTTCTAGAGGTGTCATTAGAAGTCACAATGATTACTGAGGCACCGGTACTGTCGATGAAATGTGAAATATTTGAAATAAAATGTGATGGTCGGATGCAGTCTCGCACGCAGCCCATCGGAGAACATATTAGGATTTTGAAATTGTGCAGTTTAAAGTGGCGGATCAATTGATTGAAGGCTGTATCATACTTTTGATTGTAGTTGGAAAAGTTATTAGAGTTCATAAAATATTGGGGTTTTGTGACAAGTCCATAAACTCCAGCTCCGCACTTAGATTTCTGAAAAGTTAAATTATCATCACAAAGATCGGTTGTACAGGGTTTTCCAAATTTTTCTGCAAAAGTCACCGCAACTCCCTCACTCATGTGTTTTAGATGTCCAAAGTCTGCTGAAATGCAGTGGGCGAAAGCTATGTTTGAATTGCTGTATTCATCCATCACGGACCCCATGTCAGCTTCCATTATTTTAACAGATGAGGCTAGGTGAGGAGATGGTTCACTTGAATGACAGGCGGGACTCAAAAGAAAGTCGGCTATCCTTCTGCAGAGAACTCGCTTTCCAAACTTGTTCAAATGTTGGCCGTGACGCGTAAAAAGATGCCTCTTAAAATCACTTATGTTGATCAATTGCAAATTATCAAGCTGTTTAAGTTCGCAATTTACTTTGTAGATTTCTTTATTAACTACGTTGTCCCCTTCTAAGTCATGTCTGTGAAATTGTGTTAAAAAGATAATATTGGTATGCTGATTTGCTGTGACGAGTTCAGTAAACTTTTTTGATATGTACCTTGCTGGTTGTCGGTTAGAGTGGGTGACATCAGATAAATTATTAGCACCAGCAATAACTATGACCGTGTCATCTCTCGTGAAATCTCGTGTCATGTCAGAAACATTGTTTAGGATATAATCGACAGTAGCGCCCGAGTTGGCACAGGTGAATGATTCAAAACCTTTGGGTAATATAGGCTGTAGGGTGTTCCCAAGCTCCTTTCCGTGGCTGTCACCAAGTATATAGACCTTTCTCCTACATTTTTGGTCTACGTCAGCATTTGATGTTTTTACCCATGGGGCCCTGTTGTTTTCAATAGGCACTGCGTGACCTTTAGTCTTCTTACAATGTCTTTTTAATGGTGTCATTTGCTTAGTTTTCTGTATCTTTGATTTTTGTTTAGCCTTTGAGCTAGGGACCGCAGAGTCCACAGAGGTATCACTCTCACAAGATGAAATGATCAGTGAATCATCAGACAGAACACTATATCTGTTGGATAACATTAAACTAGGTGGGTTTTTGAAATCCTCCTCATATTGTTTAAAAGCTTTCTTCGGTTGAACAAATTGGGTTCCTGATGAGATGGAATTACTGTACTGAGTTATAAGGGATTTCACAATTTTTGCATCAGTTGCATTGTTTAGAATATATGTCAGTGAGCATCTCTTCTTAATACAGTCTATTTCATCAAATTGTGGAATTGAAAAGTTAGTAAAGTCACTGTTATCTGTGTACATTTGCAAGACATGTTCAACAGCTAGTATGAGATAAATACCACAGTCATGTGAGTTATTCTGTATGGGACCTGGAATGACTTTGAGTTCAAATCCATCTCTCATTGAGAAGAAAGCCGCTAGTTTATTAGCAATAAACTTACTTTGTTCCATGTTTTTCAAAGGTATAGAGTCGTAGTAGTAAAAGGTTTTTATATCTCTTTTAAACACAAGTAAACTCCAGTGAGAACCACTCTCCTTCTCAAAACTACTTGAGTCGTTTACTGGAATAATTATAATATTTTTTTCTAGTAAGTTCAGTGGATGTAAAAGATAATCAGTATTTATTAATGCTTTCAATGCATGACTAATAAGTGGGTTCATTATAAGAGCCGTTGTGTTGGACCCCAAAATATGATTATTCAAAATATCAAAGTACGTGTTTAAATGTTCATCCGCAAGCCAGACAGGTTGTAGCAAATTATTTTTTAACTTATTATTTAAGTTCTGCAATGAGTCTGTCAATACTTGTATCTCTGTTCTTTCATAGTTTTATACTTTTTTATCCTAATTTTGGTCTTACAACTTTCAGACCAGGATGGTCAAATGGTAGAAATTAAAATTAACAAAAACCATGAAAATATAATTAATTTTTCTGAATTCTATTTTGAAAACCAACGAAAATTCAAAGACTCCAATATTGATCAGTTTGTTAATATTTTGCAGAATGAAACTTGGTTTGACCTCTTCTTACCACTGTTTGAAAATAAGTATGACACTTTTTGACCTTTTACACTATTTTCATGGATCATTTTAATGCATGCTTACCTAAAACTTTCTCAAGACAGCATACTAAAAGGAAATGGGTTCCAATTGAACTTAAGTCAGGAAGACAACAAATTAGTGATCTTAGGCCGGATTTCACCAAACTTTCCTAATGGAGATTTAGTTTAACCATAAAAATCTTATCGCTGACTGATGGTTAAAAACAAGGCTTAACTATCAGTTATCCCATTAGAGGACGTTCCACTTTTCACTTTCGAGGAGCTGGAAACCTCCGTTCTCTCCCTGAAGAGCAACAAGGCTCCTGGCCCGGATGGGATTCCCAGTGAGGCTTTAAGGAAAGTATTTTCAATCAACGCTGACTTGTTGTTGAGAATGTACAATGCCTGTTTGGTAGAAGGGGTGTTTCCGGCTCCCTGGAAAACAGCCAGGCTTGTACTGATCAGCAAGGGCAAAGGTGATCCCGAGCTGCCGTCGTCCCACAGGCCTCTCTGCATGTTGGACACGGCTGGGAAGCTGTTCGAGAAGCTGATCCGTTCCCGCCTGACTTCTGCCGTGGAAGCTGCCGGGGACTTATGCCCCCGTCAGTACGGCTTCAGAAAGGGACGGTCAACGATCGACGCTGTCACCGAAGTTCAGAGAGCTGTGGAGAGAGCCGAGAGCCACAACCATTTCTCCCGCCGAGTAGTGCTTCTTGTTACGCTTGATGTCAAGAATGCCTTCAACTCGGCGAGGTGGGCCGATATGTTGGATGTGCTTCGCAACACCTTTCGTATTCCTGCATATCTGTTGCGGCTCATCGAGGATTATCTACGCTCTCGAAGCCTGATTTATGACACGAGGGACGGATCGCGGACGATGGAAGTCACTTCTGGTGCCGCACAAGGTTCAATACTCGGCCCGGATCTCTGGAACGTTGCCTATGACAGCCTCCTGAGGTCCGAGATGCCTGAGGAAACCACTTTGGTTGGGTATGCCGATGACGTCGCAGCTCTCATTGCTGCACGCAACGTTGAGCTGGCCCAACTGAAGTTGAACCGAGTTATGCGGGTGGTCAACAACTGGATGTCCGATCACGGTCTCTCACTTGCTCTCAGTAAGACGGAGATCGTAATTCTTACGAAGAAGAGGATCGACACCGTCGTCCCGTTTCGAGTGGGAAGGGAGGTGGTCACATCAACTCGTGCTGCCAAATACCTCGGGGTTATGGTGGACACCAAGTTAAGCTGGAGGGATCAGATCTTCCGTACGGCGGACAAGGCCGCCAAGGTAGTGACTTACCTTAGTAGGCTGATGGCCAATGTCGGGGGTCCCCGATCCAGCAGAAGACGTCTGTTGATGTCCGCGGTCCAGTCCGTGCTTCTTTACGGGGCAGAGGTGTGGGCAGGCGCTCTAGATAAGGAGTGCTACAGGTTGCGACTCGCCCGGGTTCAGCGTCAAGCTGCGCTCCGGGTGTGTTCCGCCTACCGGACAGTGTCCGAGCCTGCCGTCCTGGTGGTCGCCGGAGTCATCCCTGTCAAGCTCTTGGCAGGGGAGAGGAAAGCGATTTATCAGAGACAAGGCGAGATCGGCAAGGACACGGCAAGAACAGAAGAGCGCTCCCGAACCTTCCAGCAGTGGCAACACAGCTGGGAGCACGACACCCGAGGACGATGGACTGCGCGACTTATCAAGCAGGTCCAACCATGGTTGGAACGGCGGCATGGGGAGGTGGACTACTACCTGACCCAATTTTTGACAGGTCACGGCTATTTTCGGTCGTACCTGAACCGGATGGGAAAGACCGGTTCACCGGACTGCATTTATTGCCCGGGTGTTCCCGACGATGCGGAACACACATTCTTCCGCTGTCCCCGTTGGGAAGGGCCCCGCCTGGAGGCCACACAAATCTTTGGTGCATTTTCGGTGGACTCGGTCTGCCAAAAGATTTTGGAGGATGAGGGCAACTGGGATTGTTTGTCACAGTTCGTCCGGGGCATCCTCCTGGAAAAGAAAACCGATCTGGACCGCGAAGTGGCCCAGATCCCTTGATCGAGCGGCTGGATAAGGAGCGAGCCCCACGGGCGTAAGCCAAATTTAGGCCTAGCCTGACGTAATGTGACAAACAATTCCGGGTTAGATTCCTAAAGAGTAGAGGAGGTTTTTTAGTGGGTAAACCCGTTTTTAGGGGAGCCCCACACTACAGGCTGGTCACCTGTGTGCGTAATGCATTTTTCTGCCTCTCCCTAAAAAAAAAAAAAAAAAAAAAAAATCAGTTATCCCATAGTAGGCCTGTTGATCGACAGAGTATGCGGTTGAGAACAAATGGACAACAAGATTACGTTATCCTTCCTTTATCAGAGACAGGGCCGGATTTAGGATTTTGCCGCCTGTAGGCTATCCATTTTCTGCCGCCCCCCTCCAACTACTTAGGGATAGACACATACATAGTATTTATTGTCACTTATAGGAGCATATTCACCTAAAAGTACGCCACAGATTAAATCTTAAATCTATGTCTCAATATACCAAAAACTATGTCAAGTACCAAAACCTTTTATGATCTGTGTATTCTTTAATAGAATAATTATTTAAACCAGGAATCATAACACAAATGATCAAAAAGTAACTCCTCAAGAGCAGCTAGAACAGCGGACAGGCAAGGCAGTGTAGACGCAACTGTCATCAGCCCATGTTGGTCAAGTCATGTTGTTTTTGTCACAAGCTACAAAACATAGTTCGAACGACTTTAAATTAAATTCAAATTTGAATTAATGAAAATTGAGTTAATTTCCATAAATTTACGTAGGCCTGCACTTTTCTGTGTAAGTAAACTTAAAACTTATGAAAAAATCAATAATTGGACCCTAATCGTAACAAATACATTCACCACTTGACAAAGCTAAACAATTGGCAATAGCGCGACGCCGCCATGACGACTTTTGTTTTAAAATAAATTAAGACTCCATAAAGTTGCGTATTCAATATTTTTATCCTAGAGACGCCCCTGTCACCAATTGACACATTTTTTTACCGAAATAAAAACAGTATAAGTTTGAAAGGTTTCTTGTGACAGCGTCCCAGTCTAACATCTTAAAAGTAAGCATACCTACCTAACATCATCAGTTGTGATTCTCGTGAAATGTGAAAAGTCTCTGGTAGATGAAGCTGGTGGTCTCTGGTATGTAAACTCGCAACTACATTTGTTTACTGATGATAATAATGTTGGCGAAAGTTTGGTGGTTTGGCGAAAGAGCTGCACCTGGTAAGTAGTTGGTTTTTTCGTTCCTTTCATAAAAACAATTACTTTTTCATGGGGAGTTTATTTTATGAATCAAAACCATACGTTTGCTCTATTTTGTGGCCAATCCATTTGTTAATTCATTAAAATGTTTTAAAAAGGAAATCACTAGTTGCGAATGTAAACACTGAGAGAGCTAGTGTAGTTCCATCTTCTGGGCCTATACAAACTGTTACAATTACCGTTCATGAAAAATGTGTAACATAATTATGTGAAGTAAATTCATATTAAAAGAATAAATTCATTTCCATTTCCTCAAATGAATTCACTTCCAATCAGAATAATGGGCTTAAAAAAGTTTCTGTTAGTAAATTAGTAAAAATATTTTCAGTTTTTTGTAAATTGCCAAAGTGCCGCCCCTAAAATTTTGCTGCTATAGGCTCCAGCCTTTTCAGCCTATTTAGAAATACGGCCCTGATCACAGAAATAAAAATCATATGATTCTAGTTTGTTAGTTATTAACAATGAATACAAAAACGTTAAGAAGGTCACATCCCATGTTAAAAATTGGCCAACATTTTATTCCGCTAGGAGCGCTGTAAACTTAACTTGAGCACTCCAAATAGAGATAGCGCCAGAGGAATCGGCCTAAACATAGTACGAGAGACAGGGAAATATAAAATTTCTTATTAGTATTGTGTCGTTAAACACTATTTTAAACATTAGTTACCTAGCTTATTTGGTATCATTGGAAAGCTTTTTTCAAGAAGAATCGTTATTTTAAGTCATCATATCCTTTTATTGTTAAGACTTTGTCGCATGGGCTTTCAACTTTAATGTTATTCTAAAGAAGATATTTTATTGAATCATATGTTTACAAAAATAAACTAAGTTTTAAACGTCGTCATGGTATCCTGCTATTTTCAAATTTGTTTACTTAGGTTCCAAAATGAGCACTAATGTAGGCGGACGGAAATAGTGTTCCTACATTAATGGTGAGAATTGGTACAGTAATGGTTAAACTGTTATAGGTTATGTATATGTGAGTGCAGCGTGAGGACGAGATTCTTTGCTGGTGACCATCTGCAACAAAGTCAGAATGTAATCTGACTAATGGGTCATTGTCTCGTGCGCGCTCTCATGGTGGAGTGCGCTACTAAGTCAACACAAACTTTCTTAACCATTTCTTCCATAAGATGTGACCTTCTTAACGTTTTTGTATTCATTGTTATTAATAAACCACTAGGGATTTCTTTATACAGTAGACTCCCCCTTAACCGGCCTCCTCGGGACCGAGCGTGGCTGGATAATGAATTGGCCGGTTGAACCGATGTTCGTTTAATAACGTCAACCTACAATTTTATATGGCCTAAATATAATTATCACTTGAAAAACAACTTTGAATACATTACTGTGTATGATTTATATCTAACATTCGACACCCATAAAATCCACAACAAACCTAAACTAATAATAATTCGTTTCTTTATTGTGGTCTACTGGATAGTAGGTCCACACGCATTGACTTCTGGTGGCATTCATTTCCGTCCAGGATGTTACATTTTCATTGCTTTGAGAACGTCAATATGAAATAACGTTGAACTGAATGATACAATAGATAAGAAACCTACGTTTCCGATGAAACACAGCCAGTTAAATCGTTTCGATGTGGAGATAAAAAATGGCCAGTTAAAAAGATATTATTTTTGTGACAGGGTAGGCCGGTTAGAGCGGAGACTGGTTAAAAGGTGGTGGGTTAAGAGGGAGTCTACTGTATGCATACTACTGTAGAACTACAGTTGCATATATAAGATTACAATTTTAATATGAAATATGACCTGCGAAGTATTTTGATTTGCCTTCGATGATTCAATAGCAAGTTTGATTATTCGTATAGTGCCATGGCCATCTCTGGTACAAGGCCTTGGTCTACGGACTAGCAATGCCGTCAATGATGGCGTCGACCCAAAGTTGTCAATGGGACTTACACGTACTTATTTCCTCGTTATTGCACATTAGTATGGAAGATTTCTAAATAACCTTTGTTACTTTGTTAGTGGATTAATAATAACAAAAACACTTAAGTATGTTTTAATTGAATCACAATTTGAATAAAAACACAATGTTTATTCAACGAAAAACTG
Source organism: Neoaliturus tenellus (assembly GCA_030545055.2). Classification (NCBI taxonomy): domain Eukaryota; kingdom Metazoa; phylum Arthropoda; class Insecta; order Hemiptera; family Cicadellidae; genus Neoaliturus; species Neoaliturus tenellus. The sequence goes on along the minus strand of CM061531.1, from coordinate 245,459,475 downwards.
AAGAGGAAAAATTAAAAACAAAATCTCTAAGAGCAGCTAAGGCAATCCTAGGATAGTTTAGTATAATCATAATGTTTTATTGCTCATAGTTTTGTGCACATTTTTTTATTGCAAATTTCCTTGTAAATGAAACAATTGCATTTTTTCAGTCCTTTTCATTTCAACGTTCGGCAATATCATTTTGCAGCATTCTGTCGTCCATTCTTAATAAGCTGGATTGACAAATTAAAGTATTATACAACTACATCGTATTTCATTTCATTTTGTTTTGTAAACCTTGAGCCTGTTTTAAATTATTATAAGTTTGATTATTTCACCTACATTATGATCAAACCTTAATGTGTGATACATCATTTTGAAGCCTATAAAATACCGAAGTTTTTAACAATATTTGACACCTCCTATGAAAAAATCGATACAGTTTTTTGAATGTTTTAGAAGATTAAGAATTTTACAAAAAAAAAATATTTTGTTATCTTCCAACGAAAATTACAAGTAAATAACTGAGTTAAACTCATGCTTTGTCTTGTTATTCTTATTGAAAATTTTATGCAGAATTAAAAAATGTTATTAGATTCTCAACACAAGGTCCTGTTTTCTGAGAAAATTAAGATTTTCCAATAAAAATACTATGGAATTTTTTAAAATATGAAAAAATACCTCTATTGGCCACAATTGTTTGAATAAAAAAAATTTAAATACGTACACAGTTTTATCACATTTTGTGTCTATTTTGTTCCCTTAAAATAAACACTAACTTCATTCCACCCTGTATATGGGAGTTGAAAATTTTTACATGGAATCTGTGTATCTCATGCTTTTTAGCATGATAGTTTTATGCTAGTTGAGTAATACATAACCTGGGCACAACGAGTTTCACATGGGTGCACTCAACTGCCCCTATAACCCTCGGAAATCTGACTATGTAGAGTTGTATTTGAGTTTGTCTAATTTGTTCCGGGGTGTCTGGGAAAACAATAGTCAGCAATTGCTCTTGAAACTCTGTGCTCGATCCTGTTGTCAGTCCTGAAGCTGTACTGTGTACTGTGTCATGTACTGAAGCCACCGAACAGATTCATTGGAAACACCCCGTAGCGTAAAACCGAAGTCGGCACAGTAATTGGTTACGGGGCTGCTGTAGTGGTTTCTCAAATAATGTGTTTAAATTTGAGAAAAACAGCAAGAATAAAAATATGTACAAAATTACTAGCACAGTATTATAGTTACTACTCTGATAATGTTATTCTACTTTTGGCATGTAAAACTAAAATTAGGTTTCCTAGAAGTGAAAAAATTGCTCATTATTCAAATAAGGTCCGATTTAAAAATAGTTTAGATTTTAAATAACCTGTACACACTTAAGATTTATCGTTATGTTTTACATAGAACTACTTACTAATCTGAATTAAATTAAAGTTTATTTTTGATGGATTTAAGAACTGTTAACACTGAACGCTTAGATACCGTAACCTAAACCTGAATAAAGTCAATATGGTTAAGATCAGTGAAATGGTCTATTTGTTCCAGAATCCATCTCGGTCGGTCAACTTCAAACTCATCATCAAGATCTTTTTCAAATGCAAAATTTATTGCTCTTCTTCTCGTGATCGGTATTTGCATTGCATCAGGGTATTTGATATACTAAATAAAGATGAGAATAAATTTTAAGCTAAATTAACTGGAACATCAACAACCAATTTGACGCACTAGGTTTCATTTTCTACAAATCAGTTTAACCCCTAAACCAAAGTTGACTATCTTTAAATAATTAATTATATATTTAATTTAAAAATAATGTTTAATAATGCCACTGGTGTATATAATAATAAAGTTTAAGTTAAACATGTTTCGGGAAAGACCTCCACAGGCCCGTATAGACGCCTAAGTTATATTATGATACTTCAAATATAAACACAACAAAAAGTAACTACAAATTCTGCTTGTAGTAGCACCTACTAAACTTCGGTTAGTTGCTAACCAACGGTTAACAAAACGGCTAACTCTGAATTCATCGGTTAGAGCTGACAATGTCGCTCTAAAAGGTTTAAAGTTTGGTTAAATCCTGCCTTAGTTTTACTGCTACGGAGTTAAGTTGTGAATATTTGTTAAACAAGGTTAAAGAAATGAACAAACAATGAAGGAAAGTTTGTTTTTTTTTAGGGAAAGGCGGGAAAAATGCATTACGCACACAGGTGGCCAGCTTGTAGTGTAGGGCTCCCCTAAAAAAACGGGTTTGCCCACTAAAAAACCTTCCTACTCTTTATGATTCTAACCTGGAATTGTTTATCACATTACGTCAGGCTAGGCCTAAGTTTGGCTTACGCCGGTGGGGCTCGCTCCTTATCCAGCCACTCGATCCAGGGATCTGGCCCACTTCGCGGTCCAGATCGGTTTTCTTTTCCAGAAAGATGCCCCTGACAAACTGTTATAAACAATCTCATTGCCCTCATCCTCCAAGATCTTTTGGCAGACCGAGTCCACCAAAAATGCACCAAAAATTTGTGCTGCCTCCAGGCGGGGCCCTCCCCAACGGGGCAGCGGAAGATGGTGTGCTCCGCATCGTCAGGAATTATTTTACAAACACTGTAGATGATATTGATTATGTACTCTATCCAATCTAGGACCACCCAGAGATGATCTGGGTAGTACACAAGGGGAAATCCTTTCATGTGAAAGGTAATTTAGTGTTAGCTTTGTTGATGAAAAGGGTATTGATAATATTATTCGCAGCTAAAAAAATCAATGTAGGGTTTGATGATGTCCCTGTGGTACTCCTAAAAAAAAGGTATATAGCCAAAACAATTTTATTAATACCCCCCGTCGCAGCAGACCTGCGCACTCAGCGAATTTCCAAATTAGTAATATTAATTTTTACCACATAAAACTGTAAACCAAATAAAATCACATGCTCATAAATAGGGAAATAAATGTCTATTCTCCTTATGATAAATATAGGGAGAGTATGCAGGTATGCTGCCATGGGGAACACTAAAATTAGGTTTTTATCATAAAAAAAATTATTTTGACCATATGAAGCCATTTACTAAGTTTCATCAATATCTGTCCATTGCTAAAGAAGTTTGCCTATTCTCCATATGATTAACATGGGAAAAGAGTATGCAGGTTTGCTGCCATGATAAGCACAAAAACAAAGATTTTTTACTATAAATAAGTGAAGCTCAACCAAATGAAGCTAAATACCAAGTTTCACCCAAAAATATCGGTTAATAAGTGAAATATTAACAAATCCTTATCCTCCATAAGATTAACATTGGAGCTTCAAAATACAATGTACTGTCTTTAGACTTTTTAATATCTCGGTAACCAATGGAGATAGAGCAAAGCTTCAAAATACTAAATTGTGTGTTTTTTTGAGCTAAATCCAATAGTGAAAATAAAAATTAAATATTTTTAAAAATTATATGTGAAAAATGCAAAAAACCCATTTTAGGGCTACAAAACCCCCCAAAACTACCCCTTCCGGTAGGTCGATATGTCTGGTTTACGAACTCATCCGAATAAACGTAGGATTACACATCTCTACCAAATTTGGTGTCGATCGGACCGTTTTTACGAGAGTTATTGTGTCTAGGGACACATACATACATACATACATATATATATATATATATATATATATATATATATATATATAAATTTTAATGACTATTATTTTTGGTCTCTGGGCACCTCAAAACGAAAAAGTAACATGGTCCCGGGCTTAAGTCTTACCATGAGACCTACGGTAATAGGTTATTCCCTATGGGAAATTCGCTAAAACCAATCACTCACCTAATATATTCTTCTTTAATATTCGGTATTTTCCCAACCAAACTAAAGATGACAAAAAATAAAGCCACTCTTTATAAAAAGGAGACAAACAAATGTATCAAACTATCTACCTATTGCTTTGTTACCATCCATCTCAAAAATTTGCATTCCTTTGTCTTATTTCAGGTGGAGCGATATTACACAGCACTAGGAGCAAGGGTATAGGAGTGGCAATGAGTGTACCAGTATTGGCTCTCATGGTCCTGTTTGGCCGGACATCGATCTCTCTCATGCACACTATTTAACCACCCGGTAGTGCGCAGTACTCATCAGTTGAGTATATTAAGGACAAAGCAGTGGTTCGCAGAACTTGTGCGTTAGCTCCCTATGTAGAGCCAGCAAAGTGATGGACAATGTTAGTCATCCTGGTTCTCACCTTGGCTGCCATTTTTTATAAGTCGCTTTTGAAGTTGAGAGACTGATCTAAAGTGAATCCCAGATACTGTGGGTAATCATTATGATTTAGCTCAACGCCGTTGAATACGATTTTAAACTTTTGGTTGGCCAGTGTAATATTCAAGTGAAAGCAAGATACCTCAGTTTTTGTTTGGATTTAGCTTCCAGGCTTCAAAGTATTCACCGAGAGTCGTGAAGTCATTTATTAGTGTTTCCTCAGCTTGTTGAAAATGCTGGAAATATGCCAATGCAATATCATCTGCATAAATAAACTTTACAGGCCGAGTGACAGGAATGTCTTCAGTCTTTAGTTGCCTAAAAGTACTTTCTCTGCATCCCAAATATACTTCATCATCCTATAGGAAAGCATCGAGTTGAGGAGACATAACAAGAAAGGGCAAGGAATCAGGTCGTAAAATTTAACAAGTAGGTCTTTTCTAAAGACAGTGTCATATGCTGCAGTCAGATCTAAAAAAAGCCACAGAGGTTTTCAGTCATAAAAATTTACTACACGTTCATTCCACATTCACACCATGCTGCAACTACTTGAGCACGCCATTCTCCCAAGCCATGGCCATCCAATTGAGATAAAACAGCTGTACATTAACAAATGTTCAAAATGCTCAACCCAATACCAATAATGTTTTTCTAATAGGAAATTTTGAAATGTAATTTATGGATAGCACTGTTGGTCTGATTCTAATCAGTTTTTGGCGGAAACAACTACAGACCAAGCCCTATCCAACATCATTAAAAACTTGAAAATCAGGCGAGAATTGTGTTTCTTTTAAAATAAAATCAAGTTCTGGTACAGATTAGTTTCTTGTATTGGGACTGTACAGTAAAACCATGGGTTCCCAGAGCCTATAGTTTTATTTATTGTAGTTTTTAGTCTTGTAATTTTAGTTTCTAAAAAAGCAATGGAGATATTAAATGGAGATTAATACAGTATTAAGTACGACAAGACTCTTTTATAGTTATGAATTCTATTATTTAATTTGTAACTTTCCCAATTTCAAAATGTTGGCGATTTAAAATACAAAATTTGTTTTAGACTCATAGACAAATAGATTTTAACTATCAAATCTTAAACACCAAGATTGAAAAACTTGGACAATATATATGAGAAAATGGAATTTCCATAATGAAAACACTCTTTTTGTGAGCAAAACACTAGGAATTTGAGTGTCATGGAGAATGATACCAAAATGTGGACAGATCATGCATTTCATAGCTTGCTGATGCATCTGTATGGAACTACAAGTCTAATTAATAGCTTTCACCACGAGGCTATTTTTAGTGTGTAATCGTGTTTTAACAGTGAGGTGCAACAAAAAGACCCTTTTGCTCGGAGGGATGAACATTGTTTTTTATTATAATGCGGAGTTTTAATTAATTGTTGAAAATTGTAATCATAAAGTTGTATTTTGCAGGTTATTGTATGTGTATGTTTAGAAAGGAAGTAATTTACAGTGTTTACATTTATTTGATCTACATTACATGTAATAAACGGAGCTTTTAATTTCAATATTATTTTTTATATTAAATAATATTATATATATATATTAACTCTTTATTTCGGCTAATTGACAAAATGCCATATGACAAGCCCACAAGTTGAATAAAATTACAATTTTACAAATCAGTTTTTAATTTGTATTCTTTTTATTCACTTTTTTTACAATATTATCTATCTTCTTATTTCTATAAGGGTTTCGTCTGTTACGTCCCTTTTTCTCTCGACCTACTGAACCGATTTTTAAGATTGAGGTGTCATTTTAAAGTTTAGGATATACCTCAGTGACGAATCGTAATTGAAAAGGTCATATCGTTTCGGGCTTCGCCCCCCTCGCCTTTGATTTATTTCTAAAGGGCGCTTTAAAATGTTGACCAACTTTTTTTGCAAGTTCTTTTATGTGAATTGTAATTTAACAGCTGATTACCTTCAGATGAATTTTAAACTTTCAAACTGCACCATTGAAAAAATTTTCACTTAGTTTCTTTGAAGATGTAGACAAAATTTTGCGTTCCGCTCTAAAGGAGGTATTGGATTTACCAAATGACACTCCAAGCGCATTTTTTTACAGTTCTTCAAAATTTAAAGGATTGGGCCTATCAAAATCAATATGGGAAGCAGTATTGCAACACATAAACATTTGCCGCGTATTACGCGCAACAAGAAACCCATATCTTGATGTACTAAAAAATTTTGATATTGAAGAAAGTTTCTGTTTAAAGAAAATTGGACTAAATGATGACCAGACTAAACAAACAGTGAGGGCATTGCGAAACGCATTAAAACACGAAGAATTTGAAAAATGGAGTAAACTGCCTTACAAAGGCAGAGGCATAAAATTATTCCAGCAATGCCCTAAAATCAACAAAAGTCTCAACTCATCACAAGGACTGACAGAAGCTGAATACAAGATGTATTTAAAATTAGTTAACAATGTGGCTCCGGTTAGAAGTATCAAAGGGAGGTCCAAGGACTGGAACCAGTGTCGGCACTGTTCCGACACTGAGAATTACACAGTTGAAACCTTACCCCATGTCCTTGGACAATGCCCCTACAGTGATCTTCTTCGTAACACGAGACACCATGCAATCAGGAAGATAATTGCTGATCAATTCAGAATACAAAATAAATATGAGGTGTACGAAGAAGTCACTGCAATCGAAACGGGAGGATCTATTAGAAGAAGCGACATAATTGTCATTGAAAAAGAAAAACATAAAGGTTTAATCATAGATCCGACAGTACATTTCGAAATAAGCGATAACCAGCCAGAAGAAGTGAACAAGGAAAAAATTAACATATACAAAAATACAATTCCATATTATAAAGAAAAATACAAACTTAATGAAATTGAAATTTATGGAATTCAGGGGCAAGAGGCACAATACCCTACTCTGTCCAAGAAATGTGGAAAAAATTTAATCTTGAATGTAAATCACTTACATAACGTGGCGCTGACAGCAGTAAAATATTCAGTCAAGATACTGAAAAACGAAAAACCACCTATTATAATGTTAAATCCTAGTATCCAAATTTTTGTTTAGTATTCTTTGTCAATTGGCAGTTTACAATGTGTAAAAAGATGTAAATTTTGAATAAAATTTTCTTTATATACAGATAGTAAACAAAAATAGATCTCACTTCATAATCAACATTCACGTACTGTAGGTGAGTTTCACCCATACAGATTCATAAAATGCGCAATTTGCGCACCGCACGGGCCACCTCGTTTTTAATTTTTAATTAGTCAAATTAATAAAACGATAATAATAATTAGCAAACCGCTGACTATTTACTTCTAAGGACCTAAAAATTGTCACAGCTGACTATTAGGTCTAGGTCAAAAAGGTTACATTTTTGCGTCCTACTATTTAAAAAAACAAAAACCGGTTCTGTAGGTTTCGTGCAGAATGCTAAAAAATATTTAAAACTAGTAAAACATTAGAAAGTTCGGTATGTGTGATTGTAAAGCCGGGTCCCCACTGGGCGAACATTCATGGCGAACTTGTTCGGCGAACACAAAAATCAACAAACAAAACCGGCCATATCATTTACAGTGACCGGCTCACGAGAATGCACTTGATCCATTAGTAAACAATCATATGGAAAAACAATCCAGCCATTCAAATTGAATATTCACCCAGATGTATGTACTGAACTAAAAACATCGTCTTATTAAAAAAATAAATCAATCAAAAATAAACATTGTCTTAAATCTGAAATGTTTACCATCAAACATGTGTGTTCTGTTTGAAAACTGTAGCAATTCTTAACTAATGTTATTAGTTTATGCTTATCCTAGGTTTTGTTTTGTTATTTTTCTGCCACCTTTAAACTAGAACTATGCGTATGAAAATAATTGCTGCTTTACAAATAGAAATGAAATTAACCTGTTTAACAAAATGGATGCTATTTTTTCTATATTATACCAAATTGAAGTGTTATGTATTGTAAATAAAACGGACATTGGATAGTTAAATCTGGAGGGTAAACAAAACTCTAAACCTCTCGTAGCGTTAACAAGGGGCCGAAGTTGATTCTGACAGTCATTATCTTTCTACTAAATGTTTAATGGATGGACGCTAAGAATACCCACACTCCACTCATAAACGTCTTAATTATATTTTTTCACCAAACATTTATTAATAAACTAAACGTACTGCATGAATATTTTTGGTGATCCGAAGTTACGCCACACTTGATCCGACCCCAGTTTGTTCCCGGAAATGATATTGACTGCAAACCGTCCCACTTGTTCCTCGGCAAGATTCCTAGTGAGGTAATGAGTCCCGATTGTCCCGCGCTGCGGCTAGGGCGGCCGTATATTACTTTCGCTTTCCTGCACACGATGACGCCAAGTAGAAGGAAACCCAGTGTTGTTATGTCTTTTTCAATCCAATTCAACATTTATTGAAAGTTGTTAATATAACAAGTTTTTTTTTTCAATTATTTTGATACCAAATTTGATATAAATATGCTGAGATTTAATTATTAACAAAAAATAAAACAAATTGTACATCATGTAAACACATTTACACAGCTTTGATTAATAAATGGGTCTTGAAATTTGATGGATCATCGCACTTTTCTAGGTTATACATTTTTTTCAAGTCATAGAGGTTTGATGAAAAAAATCTTTTAATTCATTTTTAAACACTACTGCAACAACTTAAAGTATTGAAATACATTTACAACTGTTACAAAGCATAACGTTTTTTACATGAAATTCCTTTCAAATTACAATAAAACCTCGACTCCCGATAGTTCCACACTCCGGACAACACTGATTCGCATGAGGCTACAGCGCTCGTACTTGCAACACGTGACTCACAAAATAATAATAGCACGTTTTTTCGCGTCTCGTTCGTCGATATTTCATGCAACGTAGCCCATAAACATAAGAATTGAATCTGCCGAAATTGCGGCAGATTTTACGCGCTGTGGCCGTCTTTCGCCGACGAAATTGACATAATGAATTGGCATTTTTGGCCATTGCAGTAGCTAACAATTAATTAGCTACCTCTTTTCAGTGGTCCGATTGTCATTTAGAGCCGACAATATAAGCTATGAACGAGTGAACGACAAGAGTCATATCGGTGGTATTTTTTTTTTTTTTTTTTTTTTTTTTTTTTATTAATTTATTGGCTTCATGGCAACATGCCCATAGCTAGCCATACAAAAATACAATTTGTTTAAAACTATTACAATTTAGAGTTACTAAATCTTAATGTCATTTTCGATTATGAACTTGCACAAAGCATCTAAAACGTCAACATTATTTTCTTGGAGGATGTTCATAATATTCACTGGAAAAACAAAATTTTTTTCTTGCAAACTTTTGAAAAAATTTTCTCGCTTGGATTTATATTTTTCACACCCAAGTAGGATATGGTCGATCGAACCAATGTCCGTTCCACAATCACACTGATCTTCATTTACTATTTTCAGCTTATGGAGATGTTCCGGTAAGCAGCAGTGTCCAATCCTTAACCGAGAAATAGTTTTTATTTTTGTCCGTGATTTCTTAAAACTTGAAAACCATACTGGAGAATTAACTTTTGGCTTCAGTTGAAATAACCTATGTCCTTTATAAACAGATACGGCTTCCCACTCGTCTTGCCACCTCGAGTGTGCTTTCCGGGAAATTGAAAAATTGAAATCTTTAAAGCTTGGCAGAAAAAGGTTGTTTTGCTCGTTTGAAGAACATGTTTGTTTAGCAAATGAGTCTGCTAACTCATTGCCCTTCAAGCCTATATGAGAAGGAACCCAAAATAAAATGATTTCGTAATTAAGATGGGATAATTTCATAAACTGATCTTGACATAAACTGATGGGGTCTTTGATCTTATACTCAATGTAAGTAGTTCTGTGGTCGAATTTGCTGTTTTGTAGGGAGAGGAGAACACTTTTTGAGTCTGATATAATGATTGCTTTAGACGGTGGCAGCGACTCCACATACTTCATGGCTGTAAGTATTCCAACAGCTTCTGCCGAATAGATCGACATGTTGTCATTCAACCTGAGGGTAATTACCTTGTCATGGGTCTTATCGTAGACGCAGCAACTTGTTCTATTGACGTCTTTGGACCCATCGGTGTAGATATGAATATGTGAAGGCCAATTTGAAGTAATCTCTGATTCGATACATTTTCTTATTGAGTTTAAGGAACTTGAACTTATCTCACGCTTAGAGAATGGTGAGAAAAGAACTGGAATCTCAGAAAATAAACTCTTAAATTGAACCAAAAAACAGGGACTTAAATATGACCTTTCCATTGAGATACGAGACTGAATAAGTTGGTTGTAGCTTGAAAGAAGAGGTGGAGAGTTAGCTTCAGTCCAGACTGAATTCAACTGGTTAAAATTGTACATTATATCGAGGCTTTTCAATAGAGGATGGCTAGTTAATGCGAAGGTCTTATGTAAATATTTGTCAGCTAAGAATTTTCTTCTAATATGAAGAGGCATGATCCCACTCTCCACTTCCATGGCACGACATGGGGAAGAGTTCATATAACCCATGCTTATTCGAATTGAACTAAATTGTAATTTATCTAGTTTTTCTATCACCATATTTGATGCGTTTCCATAGATAAAACAGCCGTAATCAATTATCGACCTGATAAGAGATTTATACAGGGACAAAAGGCAAGCCGGGTCTGCACCCCAACGTTGCCCAACAACTGTGCGAATGAGGTTTTGTCGCTTCAAACACTCGTTATAAATATAGTCTATATGATGCTTCCATGATAATTTACTATCAAATATCACACCTAAAAACTTGTGGACATTTTTCATAGGAATAGTTTTATTATTAAGTTTCAAGGCAACAGCAGGTACGTTCCTTATCGTAGAGAACACCATTGCGGACGATTTGTCTGCTGATAAATCAAGACCATTTTGAATTGCCCAATGAGAAATTTTAACAAGAGATTGATTAATTTTATCTTGACATTCGAACAAGCGATGACCTTCAGTATATAAAACAATGTCGTCTGCAAACTCAAGGGATTGAACTCCTGGACTCAGCACCCTGGATATGTCTTTTATGTAAATACAAAAAAGGAGTGGACTTAGGGCTGAACCCTGAGGCAAACCTTTACTTGTGACCCTCGAATAACTGATCTTATTTTTCACTTTAAGTTGAATGGAACGATTTTGATATAATTTTGTAAGGAATAAACATAAGTTTCGTGGCATCTTTAAGTGGAGTAATCTTCGGTAAAGCACTGCGAGATCAACATTGTCATAGGCTTTAGAAATGTCGATAAAGCTTGCTAAAACGTTTTTTCGGCCAGCAAGGGAAGTTTGAATATCGGTTGCTAACACCGCCAGGTTATCAAGGCAGCTTTTCCCTTTACGAAACCCAAATTGGGTTGGGGAAAGGATACAGTTGACTTCTACCCACCACTGTAGTCTGTTGTTAATAAGTTTTTCCATCATTTTGCATAAAGTGGAGGAAAGGGAAATCGGTCTGTAAGACGCAGCACTTTTGGGATCTTTCCCAGGCTTCAGTATTGGTACTACTAGGTACTCTTTCCAATGGGGCGGAATTTTTGACGAAATAAATATTTCATTGAGAATCTTGATAAAAACTTTATGAACGCTTTCAGGAAAGTGAATGATGAATAGGTTCGGAATCGCATCTTTACCCGGAGATGAGTTTTTCAAGTTTTGAACTATATATTTATATTCATCTTCTGTAAAGGGCAAAGATAGGAAATCAGATCTAGAGTCGCATTCTTGAAAAGCATCATGTTCATTCAGAGTATTGAGGACATAAGGAGGAGTTAAAGATTCAAGAAATTCATCAGCACATTCATTAAAACAGTTCGCTATTGGGAGATCATTACTGTGGTCGAATCTATATTTCATTTTTCTGACTTGGGACCACACTTTGGAAATGGGAGTTTCCCTATTAATTGATTCGCAAAACTTTATCCAACTCTGCCTTTTACATGTGTTGAGGAATCTTCTGGTGATCGCCTCTTGTTTTTTGTACTTTATAAAGTTTTCTAAATTCATGGTCTTTCTATACTGCATAAATGCTTGTTTTCTTTTATAAACTTCTTCAGAACATTGGGGAGTCCACCATACAGAGGGAGAGAAACAGGGCTTGGGAGGAGAAGTCTTGGGAATAGTTTCATTGGCTATTGTTAACACACGATTATAAAATTCATTGTATGATTCAATGGGATCAGCATAAAACTGGAAACTTTGAAAAATGTCTTCTAATCGCCTCGAAAATTCTGACCAGTTCGCAGATGAAAGCTTCCACTTAACTATATTAGATTTTTCTGAATTACTCTTCGACACTTTAGGACCCGAATTTAAATTAGCATTTAATAGTATGGGAAGATGACGGGAACCGCATCTATCTTCTATCACTTCCCAATCTAGTGATAATGCAATTTGAGGGGAAGCCAATGTGACATCAATAGCAGAAGATTGATAATTAGGGCCTGCTAAGTAAGTATGTGACCCTGAATTAAGGATTGAAAGAAGACTCTCATTTAAAAAATTGTAAAATTGAATACCTTGCCAGTCATTAAAGTGGTTTCCATAACTCACGTGGTGAGCGTTCCAATCACCGAGAATTAAAAGTGGCTTTGGGAATTGAGAGAAAAACGCATAAAGACTTTCTGACGTAAGTTTGTGTTTCGGAGGAGCATAGACTGAAAAAATACACGTATTCCAGTCTTTGTGTTGCAAACGTACTGCAGAAACATCAACATTGTAATCCATAAAGAGGGCGGGTCTTGTAAAATTAAGTACCTGAAAACTTAAACTTTTATGAACAAGTATCGCTGTACCACCACCTCTCTGATTCGTTAGTCTATCATTCCTGACCAAATAGTAGTTTTTGAAACGTATATTCACAGACGGAGTAAACCAGGTCTCACTAAGAGCAGCTACATGAATTTTATATTTGAAGAGAAAATTTTCAATTTCAACCTTATGAGCAATAGCCGATTCGCAATTCCATTGTAAAATATTAAGTGATCTTGTCATTGAAAATATCCAAAAGGGAATACAAACAAACAGTAGTAATGGTGAACTAATAAAAACCTTAATATTCTTCATCATAGCTTGTAGTCTGCAAATTGTACTGGTTTACCTGCATTGCTGAATTGTTGGCAATTAACTTGTACAAAGCGGGTATCAAGCTTGTAATTGGAAGAACATTATTCTTGAATTCTGTAAGGATTGATACGAGTTCGTCCTGACTTGATAGATTCGTGTACTTATCGCTTCCACCACCCCCGCCAATCCGTGTTTCTGTTTCCGTTGAGGGTAAAGCAGAAGCAATTCTTCCGAATACAGGGACTGAGGGAGACTCCAAGTTGTAGTTAAACTGATTATAATATTTGTGAGTATACTGAGGTGAAAGGGGGGTTGAATGATTACGAGATTGTTTGGTGAATGTTCTTCTTTCATGAATCTTGTTGTGTTGGGGTAAGGAATGCTGTGAAGAACCAGCCACTACTGACGGTTGAATGCAGAATTTCTCTCTCAAAACCAGATTATCTTTAGCAGGCAGACTAGGAAACTGTTCCTTGCGAAGTCCTCGATCCAATGCACTGGAATAAGACTGAACTTTAACATTACTGCTATTAGAGGATGGTGAGATAACAGCCCTAGCTTCATTATATGAGATATTTTCATATGCCATATATTGGCTTATTTTATATTCTAAGTCTCTGTGGGGACAGTCTCTACTCAAAGCCGAATGATTTCCTCTGCAATAAATACAGCATGGACTTCTAGGATTTGGGCAGTGTTGAGATTGGTGTTCAAGATTACAATTACAACAACGAGTTTTACTTCTACAGGCCTTGGCTGTGTGGCCATATCGTAGACAGTTGAAACATTGAACGGGGAATCTTACATACGGCTCAACAGTACATTTTGTAAAAAACAAAGTCACATATTCTGGAAGGCGCTTTCCCTGAAAGGTCACAACTATTAAAGGCATTGGAACAAATTTTACCTTGCCGTCAGAATCAACAACTCGTTTTTTCAAACGGCGAACAGTTGACACGTATAAAGATTGGCTTAAATCGTAAAGAATATCTTGTTCTGGAATTGAAATATCAACATCCCTAACAAGACCCTGTCTCTGGACCTGATACAAGGGTATGTATGCATTGACATTGTTTTCTTTCGCAAAACGTGAATCTAAAAACCTGTTGGCATTCTCAGCGCTGTCAAAGGTACATTTTAATCGATTTCTACCTACCTTTTTTAGTTCCACAATTCCTCTTACATTATATGCTGCAAGTTTCCGACCTAGAGACATAGGATGGATGGTGCCAATGTTGCCTTGTTTACTAGAACTGTCGAGAAATATTACATAAGGAGCGGGATCGCTGTCAAGGAAACGTGTAAGTCTTTGAGAATTTTCGTTGTTCAAACTAGGGACATTCCTCATTTCATCAGATTCTGTATCAAAAGTATTCTGTGTTTTTTCAGATGGTTGATCTTCATGTAGGTCTACGTCGTCATGGTGTACATTGTCCACTATAGTGTCGTCTCCCTCGGCCCTTTGATCAGAGGGAGTCGGCGAGGTATCCATTTCTTTGTCTTCGCTGAGCAAATCACCATTTCTCACAATATCATTAGTATTTTCGGTAAGATTGACATTTCTTGGCAAATAATCGTGATCATATACATGGGGAAGGGAGCCTTTTGAAGAAAGTAACCTATTATCACTACCTTTTTTCATCTTTTTCAAAGAAACACTTTTCGTTTTTCCATTACCAGAATAACGTTTAAGATTAACACTGTCTTCATTATTTTGGGGTAGAAAACGTTTATTGTTATTAAGTCCAGGGCTAATTGGGCCCATTCGAGGTTAAGTAAACAAAGAACGACACAATGAATTAAAATGGAACACAAACAATAAACAAATAACTTTTGTATGCGTTTATCAACAAATATAACAAACTACTGAAAAAACGAACGAAAAAACAATCAAAACACACGTTTTTGTGCTTAAAACTGTAGATAAATCACCTAAAAAGTCACGATGTCAACACGTAAACAAACTCAATCAACTATTATTATATCGGTGGTATTGGCTCCTGTAAAATCAACTTGTTGTTAATCAATCTTTACTCTACTATTATGTTTTGATTTGTCATAATTAAACAATCATATGATTTCAAAAGAAATGTTTTTAGAAATGTAATGCAACAATTATGGATTTAAATTGTAAAATGTGATCCATTTCGATCCATATGATCTTGAATATTCAAGTGCATTCTCCTGGGCCGGTCACTGTACATTCTCAAAGGTTAGCAACGAACAAACAAATGTTCGGAAGAAATTTGTTCGGCGAACATGTTCGGCCAGTGCGGACGCGGCTTTATACTAATGCAGGCAATGGCAATGTACAGTGTGATTTCCATCAGCCAGCGCAGTATAGGAGTGACAACATTGCTCAGCGTAGTTCCGTCTGCCGCCGCTAGGTAGCAGATCCATGTCGCTCTCGGCGTTCGGCACATGGCTTTTCGTTTTCACTCCGCTCCGCGCCGATCTCTGGACATCGGAAGATCACAGTCCTATCAAGCGCACCGATCGCATTTGTCACAGGAGAGCGCTGCCTGCAACATCGTGAATACTGTTGTCAACGTTTTATTTTGCGACAAGTGGGTTTATCCCCGTATCATGTGATAACGTTATCTCGTGTTCCGTGGCCGCCGCGGCACTCTCTACTCAGTCCCGCGCCATGCCTCTGTTCAGTAGCCGCAAGTTCCTCAAGGACTCCAACGGGAGCGTAGTGCACAGCCAGAGCCAGACGGCCGCCGGCGCCGGACAGAACAACAATGTGGTGAAGAGTGCGGACCGCGAGGTGGCGATGGCGAGCGAACCGAACAAGCAGAAGCTGGTGTTCCACTGCCAACAGGCGCAGGGCAGCCCCACGGGCCTCATCTCCGGCTTCTCCAACGTCCGCGAGCTCTACCAGAAGATCGCCGAGTGCTACGACTTCCCCGCGGACGAGGTGGGTACAAGTGATCGTTTTGGTGCGCACTCTTTAGCCAATAAATTGGAAGTCTTATAAAAATCGTAAAGTTATAGGAACCCTCCAACAATTTTCTTAAAGTCAAGAAAGGTTTGTGAATTAGTCCTATTGCAGACCCAAATTACTGTACCATGGAAAACTCATAACTGGTCCAAAGCGTTATTAAAGTGCTAGGTTTTGTTGTTCAATTACGATTGAATAAAATTGTTTGTGAACTTTTTCTGCTATTATTTTACTTGCAGAGTTTTTGTTATAAAATTGATTCATGTTTCGAGTCATGTAGTGAAACAGTTTTAAGTAATTTTTAAGTTCAGTAATGATCAAATAAGCTCTGGAACCCTTTATCCGCTTTGACTCATGTTCTATGTTAAGCCGCAGGATCTAAACCTAAATAAATCGTGTGCCATCTAAAATTTAAACTGAACGTAGTTTCAGTGAGGGTATAAATAAAATTCACAATGTATGATTTGACTTTTGTGTTGACGTAATCATTTGAAAGAAAAAGCTAAATTGTATTGCGAGTGATTTAAATTAGACTTACAGCTATGCGCACTTGAAATTCATTTATTCGTCTCTAAACAGGAAACGACAAATTCATTCGCAAAAAAACACACACACACAAATATCTAATTGTTTATCACTATATTATTCCAACTCTTTATTGATATCAGTTCCCTACAAATTAACCGAAGGCTTACTCATAAAAATTCTCTGATCTGACAGTCCTAAAATACATCATAGGCCTAACAAGCACCACGAAAATTCAGGTTTCGTCAGTGGTGTTTACTTATAACAACAATGTGTACCGTATTCAAATGTATTACAAAATGTGATAATAACAATGTGTAGGCTATTCACTGACAATTTTCATGCATTATTGTAATGTTGACGAACAATAAAGGATTTTATTTTATTAAATGATTGATTGATTGATGGATCATAATAGTAACTTGAGGACAAACGAAATGCGATCTACTTAGCTGATAGTTTATCTATAACCAATTTTAACGTTTTCAAATCAAAACGTTTCTTAGCAAATATCAACACTTTAAAATAATGATATAAGCGTTGAAGTATTATTTAAAATCACACCTGTCTGTTAACCAATTAAGGAAGTCCTGACGTAAAGAAATCAGCTGATTTCACTCATTCTACTTCCGTTTGCAATTTGAACAATTAACGTTAACGTCATTGTTCCAAGGTCATGACGTGTTTGGCAATAATTTAACCTAAGTTTAACATCTGCAATATTTCTTAATGGGTTAAATTAAAGATTTAACTAAACATCTTAACAATTCAGTTAAAATAAAATACTTGGAATCACTGTGGGTTTTCTAGTTCGCATACCTGAGGAGAAATGGTTTTTATTATAGTATATTAAAGTTTGGTATCATCGTACTTGTGCATGTTCTCACAGTTTATCGTAGTAGCTTTACTAGTGCTATCACAGAGAAGAGAATCTAAATCCATTGAAAGAGTAGGTATAGTTGATACTATTCTTTCATACTTTCTTAGTTAAAAAAGATATACTTTCAGAAATATAAATTTCAGATATACTTTATTTGCTATTCTTTTGAGACTATGGTCCAAAATTTGGACTATTATAATAGTCCATTTATTTTAATAGTAATAAGAAACCTATTTAATAGGTTTCTAATAGTGCACGACCACACGAGTGTTTTTTCACGCGGTAAATTCTAGCTTATTTTCACGCTGCTTGAATTTATAATTAAATTATAAAAGATACGACTGGAAATCACATCTCGTGTGGCATACCCCATTACATTTAATGCTGCTCATATTTCTCGCGTGTTTTTATGCTGCGTTTGTTAGTAAAAAAAAAAAAACTATCGTGTATGGCCAACGAAATTAAAACTACACAGACTGGTAAACACATGTTAATTTATTGTTCCTTTTGATTGCCACCATTTTACAAACAATTCCCCAGGACTGCGGAGAACATATGAACAAAAGAAGGGCTGTTTCATTCCTTTGATGTTGGAAAATGCCGCTTTTGAGTCAGGCCGGTGACGTAATCAATCTGATGTCCATAAGAATAGCATGTACCAGCTGATCAGGCTAGTGACGTTTTGGGTACTGACTTTTAATGAAACAGCTCTTGTCTATTACATTACAGCAGTTTTCCCCAGTCCTGCGAATCCCACCGTTTCCTGGCAATCATCCCACACTTTTCTTTCGTTTCCTTGGTTACCAGTTTTAGCTGTTTTTATTGGTCGCAACAAGCTTCAAAATTCACGACACCTATACCTTACTCGTAAAACCTCTGATTTTTGTTGTTTTGTGTTTAAAACCTCTTATTTGATTTTCATCGAAATTTCGGACATTGGCAACACCTGCTACTGTATTGGTAAAGTAGTAAATAACAGATGGGAAATTTATAAACAAAAACCTGGTTACCAGGGAAAGTGCGGGAATTGTAAGTAAAATGGCAGAAATCAACAAAGGAACAAACATCCCTATCTTATCTTTTAGCACTCTATATTGTTAAACCTTGTTGTTTTCATTTGCCTGATGACGAAGGGTGTAATTTAATCGTAGCTCTAATTAATTGAGAATTTCTATTGGGGTATCATAACAGTAGTTGTAAAATAAAGTTTAACTAGTCCATCAAAGGATTTATTTCAATTATATATTTTGCTATGAATTTAAAATTAGAATCGACCCATCTTAAAAAGTGCTGCAGCAGTACAGTTTTTACAAGATTTTTATTTTTGTTTTCTTTCACCAAATTATTGCTGGGAATTGGTGCTGTTCCCCATGAAACCACGTGGAAAAGAGACAAAATGTAGAAGATGTTTAGCGTGGTTTAGTTTATTTATAAGTTAAGTCGTAGCTTATTTTTAGTTAAGTCGATCTACTCCCTCAAACGCATTTTCGTTGTTTTTGTTTGACGGGCGCTGTATTTCAATACGATGACATCGCGACAAACGTTTCGGGATCAGTATCATGATTAGATTATGTCTTCGGATCTAGGTAACAGTTTTCTTGGATTCCTATTAATGAAATTAAACCATAGAATTCTCAAGTTTTTTCGAGTTTGGTTACAAAACGGGTTCAGAAAACCTCTTGCCGATCATACTAGAACCAGGCCTATTGCGATGCAGCGGCAGCAAAGGTACCAACTTTCTGGAGGCGGGGACGTCGCGTCGGACAGGAAATGATAACAAGGAGGCCCTCTGCCAGGTAATCAATCTTTCTCTTGCTAATTTTTCTCCACGGTAACACTAAAAAATTAGTACTAGGGGGACCGAGCTTATGCTCGATAAAATTGTGTCACTCTCCTTTCTGAGAAAGCTCGTTCGTTCGCTTCGCACACTCGCCAGGTCAATGGGTGCACTTTAGTATTTTTAATTTGTTGAACCACTGGTTAAATATGTAACACAAATATTTAAATCCACAATTATCATATAATTTTTCTGTTCCATTTATTATCTACAAAAATCATCATAAGGATAAAATGGGAACCTCGAATAAGTTAAGGCTCTACAGGATTTTCCCCAGCCATGGGACCAGCTCCAGTCGATTTCTCTTGGCCAAAACCCCCATGGTTACTTGCAAAATAAAAAATCCTTAGAGAGAAAAAAATGTCCCGTCAAACATTGCTTGTTTTTAGAGTGTAATATGTTAGGTTATGGCTGGGTTGCTGAGTGCTCGCCCTTGAACCTTAAGGTTGCCTGTGAGATCCTGAGAAAAGTTAGTAGCTTTTCATTGGTTCGAAACTGGACCCAGCTGCCATTTTTGGTAGCTCTTTGGATATCAATGAACGGACTGCAAATTAATTCGCCTCGCAAGTAACTGAATCAGGCTTAGAAAAGTTATGAAAAAGGCTTAGAAAAGTTGCACCATAACCTTCCAGAAGTAACCCCAGCGATATTTTGCCGATATGCGTAATTATTTATACAGTAACTTAACCGAACGGCCTCGATTGGCCTCAGAAATAATAATGTTTCAATGAAGAAACAATAATGTCAGTTATGACAACCACCTATTATTAGTAAAATTAATTGGTACTTAATTAATTGCATGGTTTAATCGTTTGTTCATGAACTACCCGGAGCCTCAAGGCTTGATACAAAGTAGGCAACATTAAGCGAGAAGAAAAATGTTTGTTTATCGTAGTTTATGGGAAATAACAAAAACCGCATGAGATGTATTAAAATATACCCAAATTTTATTTTAATCCAGGAGACTGATAGAGAAATTTTAAGAAGTTAAAGAATTTTATAAAAATACAGTAAAATCGAGATCGTTAAAAATGAGTGTTAGTCTGCGATGCGGGAGACTCAAATGCCAAAATTACAGTATCTCATGCATCATCTAGAACCTTCCTTATCAAAATTTACAATTGATTATTTGACTTTTTTGTCCATACGATTTGAAATTAGAGTACGGTAACATCTAATAGTTTACCTTTATCTTCATAAAAATTTATTCTTGATCATTTGATGCTTATCTACCGGTCAAATTCATTTCATCGAATGCAATTGTTTAATTTATGTAATACCACAGAAAAATGAAACGATATCGTTTCCTTTTTCTGTGGTAATGCTTAGCTGGATTTAATCCTATTTTTACGCTGTTACTAAACTATAGTCCGTCCACCCAGCCATGGCACCTGACGGATTATAGAACCCTTAGGCTGGAATCACATTGGACGCAACCAAGTGCGAGTAGATACTCGCGCGAATTCATGCAGATCGCTCGCGCGAGTGGGGGCGCTCACATTACCTGCAACTACACGCACCATTCTACGTTCTCAGTCGCGAAAACTCTTCATTTGAAGATAGGACAATTCAATGACGATGAGTTCGTTATTAAAATTGTGTAATAGAAATATTAGTAGTGAACTCCATGAGCATTTTCAGAGAAGAATCGGCTTACGATTATTTCGCTGATTATAAGTAACCGTCGTATTTCCCAAGATCTTTTAGGACACCAGAAAATTGTTGATAACTTTACAGTAACGCCCTCTATATATTTCTAAGCATTATAACATTTCACCGATTATTTTAAAATATCCTATCAGTGAATTTGTGTCATTGGAGGAAACATATGGTTAAATTATGGTATTAAAATAGATATTACCATGGATAACCTATAGGTCTAGGTTCTGTGTGGAATTACCTTTGACTAAACGCACTTAATGCAACATTCATTTATTGAAATGAAATAGTAATTTCCCGGAAAGAATAAATGTTTACCATGAACTCCTCCAGAATATTTAAGTAACTAACTAGCTAGCAGGATATTACACACATTTAATGTATTGCTTATAATAGTGTATCAGTAGGAGATCTCAAAACCTTAAATTTTTTGGAAAGCCTTTCTGGAAACATTTTAAGTTTATCATGGTCCGTTATATAAATACGGAATTGGATACTGTATTTTTCTTATTTTGCTACACAGTATCAATTCAAAACCAGTATCGTGGTAAGATAAACTCAAACTCATATTCAAGTTAATGTAACTAAAGATCGCCCACTTGCTGAAATTCTACCAAAAATTCAGTTGATCTTGAGCCAATTAGAGTCCAAATGTTTTATAACTTAAACATTCTTTCTGATTTGTTGGCATTTTTTGTCCTAACAGTTGTCTAATTATTCAATCAAGCATCCTTCTCCCATAAGATTAACATTAAAACATTGAAAGAGTGTAGGGCGTAGCCTTGGGACCGCTGTGAATTACAATGGTAGTATTCCGGGCGCCTCACCGGTGTTACCGGTGACTAAAAAAAACGATAATTGTCGTCTGCTAACAAGGCTTTTGCATTGTTTAGCAGACGACAATTATCGTTTTTTTAGTCACCGGTTAACACCGGTGAGGCGCCCGGAATACTACCAATGTGATTCTGCTCAACTACACCACAATAACTTTCTAGCGGTATATGCGGATTTCCCCTACGATGTACACAAGCTAAGAAAAAAAAAAGAGGAAAAGAAACATTCTTGCCTATTAATAATGTTAATGAACCGACTATTTCAGTTATAAAATTGAACTGTTGAAACCTATTGTACATTTTTATATCAATGTTTGCATTTGCTTAGTAATTAATTCACAATTATTTGTTGAAATAAACTGTTTAAACTTGTACTGAAAGGTTTGAGTTACAAAGTATTTACAGCTAACCTTCAAATAAGAATTCTGAATAATTGTTCCATGGTTTATAAAGTAATATTAAAAATACCCCCGTTGCAGTATAACTGTGTAGGGGCCTACTCACCAAATTTCCAAAAGGAAATTGAGATTTTGTATTTTACCCACAAACACCATAGGAATGAGTATGTAGGTTTACTACCATAGGATGTTGTTAAAAAATGTTAGTTGTTAGGAAATGTAGGCCTAATGCACCCCATCAAGAAATGGGTAAGGTCAAATACTGTAGCAATAATCGCCACTTTTTAATTTTCCCCATAAGCCCCATGTGGATGAGTATGTAGGTTTGCCGCCATATGGGTGTTGTAAGCAAATATACGTTAAACCCTACCGAGTATGCACATATTGCATACCAAATGTTACCAAGTTATATCAAAAAATAAGCGAGATACGTGGTTTTGTTGATTCAGCGATGGTCTGATAAAAATGACAATGCTCATCTGTTTGTACACAATAGAAGGCATGTACTTAAACTTAAACAAATGTCGTTTTTGCGATCAAGATGTATTGGAAACGATTCAACATATTGTCATGGACTGCCCTCAATTTTATGAAGAGAGGGCTTATTTATTAAAGATGTACAATAAAGCAAAATTACCAGTTCCTGCAGATTTAAGAGTGATTCTAAACGTTGAGAGACATGTTTTTGGCCTCATATAGTTGATTTTTTGTTCCAAATTCAAAGAAAATTTAATATTCAAAAGTTCTAAATTTATAGTGGAATTGCAAGAGTAGATTTAATGTGTTATTTACAATGACTTTCTTTTGTATGTGTTTTTGTTCTTTGTAACTGTTTGTATTGTTATAACTTGTAATGTTTGATGGCTTCTTGGGTTGATACTCAAGCCGTAATAAAGAGTGAAAAAAAAGAAAAAAAGTACTTAAACTAAGTGATAGATAAAACAATATTAACAAAATTAAAAATGTATAACTCAGTTGCATATGGTATGTTTGACTATCTAACTTGAAATGGAAATTTCTTCCACAATTTTAGCCAAAAGTTTAAATTTTACGTGCGTTATTCTCCATTACCATGTTTTTTGTCACTAGCATGCCAAATTGGTTTAATAAGTTAACCACTGCTTTGATAAACAAATTAATACAGCTCTTAAATGTGAAGTTGATGTACGCGCCGCGTGCACTCACTCGCCTCTGAAACAAATAATTTTGTTCGGGAGAATCTGGTGCGCGAGTACGAGCGAGCTCGCGCGACGAAGTGCGGACAGTGTGATCGCCTCTTGCGAGTTCCCTTTTGAGTCTTCGTTAATCGGCAAAATTTGTTTCCTCATGCACAATGAAATTTGCATTTTGCAAATTGAAATTTGTTTCCTCGCGCGACTACGCTACTCGCGCTTGGTTGCATCCAATGTGATTCCAGCCTTACTCACACACAAATGCAGCCGACCCTCCCGGCTGGTAGATGAGTCACACACTGGGGGGTCCAGTACAGAACTGTTAATTCCGTAATATGTGTTTATAATAATATGATAGTGTTATATTTGGAATCTTCATTTAATTTCAAAGAGAATGATACCAAACACGACGTAATTATGATAATATTTACATGAAACGGCTTAACTTTGTTTTTGCGTTAAAACCGAATATCATACAGTATTGATCACAGGTAAAGTACTGTATTGTAGTTAAAGTCTGAATAAAATATTTAGACCTAGTTGAGTAAAAAAATAATTAATTAAAGTGTATTTCGGAAGTATGCGTTAATTTAAGTAGGTTTACAGTAATTGCAACGTAAATAAAATCCCATTATTGCTTTCCAGTAGGCCTAAACGTTTACAATTTGTAATCACGAGTAACAAGAACGCATAATCTGCTGAAATAACCTCGAACTATTCTCTTTGTACATTAAACTATTCGTCAGAACCATTAGTCAGTCATGAGCGCTACTGTTTAAAATCTGTTTTTATTATTTTTACATTTTTTTATTGAGAAAATGGAAGTATGGGGCCCTTATTATAAGAAAAGTACTCAAAAGCGTGTCAACAGCCTGCAATGTTTCAAAACAAACCTTCATACGTATAAATGCTGAACTCAAATCATCATTACCAACTCAAATAATAATTACCTTAAAGCTCCGGTCTACCTGAGCCCGAACAATAATGCCGAATGCCGCCTCGCGCGGCCGTGGCGCTAGGCGAGTTTGATGGCTGCAGAGGTTTACGGGGATCGTGTTTTAAAATTAACCAATTAAGATAGATATTGACTCTTAACTTTTTCTAAAAGTAGAAAAAGGATCTCTTTGGCTATCTTTTTACAATTTTTAAATAAAATTTCCAATTTCAGTTATAACTGTCTATATAATCATCTGTTTTTGAGTTTTATGAATGCAGAGGTTTACGGGGATCGTGTTTTAAAACTAAGCACTTAAGATAGAGATTCGCTGTTAACTTCTATAAAAGTAGAAAAAGGATCTAGTCTGCTATCTTTTTAGAATAAAAAAAAATTAATTCCAGCTATAACTGTCTAAAATCTTCTGTTTTTCTCAATTTTTAACTGAAGTTTTCAATTAGTTTTGACGAAATTACCAAAATGAGATTACTAAAGTGTAACTAAGGATATTTAGCACCGTTATTCTTCTTTCATATGACAGCTTAGCTTATAGCTCTAGGCTGCATTTAGCAGAATATAACAGGATTCTTAAAAAAACCCCTTACATGTGCATCTAGAAAAACAGATAATTTTAGTCAGTTATAGCTAAGATTAGAAATTTTATTTTTAAATTCTAAAGAGATAGCCGACGAGATAATTTTTCTACTTTTAGAAAAAGTTGAGAGCCAATCTCTATCTTAATTGGTCAGTTTTAAAACACGATCCCCGTAAACCTCTGCATCTATAAAACTTTCCACTAGAAAAAAAACAAATGATTTTAGACAGTTATAACTGAATTTAGAAATTTTATTTATAAATTCTAAAAACACAGAAAACAAGATCCGTCTTGGTACTTTTAGAAAAAATTAAGAGCCAATATCTATCTTAATTAGTTATTTTTAAAACACGACTCCCGTAAACCTCTGCATCCATAAAACTCACCTAGCACTACGGCCGCGGACACGAGGCGGCATTCGGGCTCGGGTAGACCGGAGCCTTAAAACATATCATTTCAGTTACAAAAACAATGTAGTGTTTATACTCATTTTTCTCAGAATTTTCTGCTAAAGACAAATATGAAAATTTGTTTGTTTGGAAGTCATACATAAAAAAGTTAGCAGTTATGTATTGGCTGCAGTACTGCCATACCTGCGCGTGGGCATTGGGGTGTCGGACCCGGGCGCTTGTGAGTGCGCGTCCGAGAGTCACCCTTCTTCTAATCCGTCAGGTGCCATGGCTGGGTGGACGGACTATAATATCGGCCTATAGTATGATCATTGTTTTTAGAACACGTCTTCGTTGTGCCGATGAATTGTTAAGTCATATTTTAAAACGACTAAGATCTAAAGTTTATTTTGAAACTAATAAGCATTTCCTCGACTTCCTGTGTAACATGTCTTTGCATATTTAACTTTCACCAGCAGTCTTCCCGCAGGTTGCAGAGCAAGTCTCGTTCCTCCTTGTCCAGTCGTCCTGCACTTTCTCATACAGAGCCTCATAGGCTTAGGCCATGGGTAATTCCAACGTTTGAAAGCAGAGAAGGGATAATGGAATAAAAGCGAGCTCTTCAATTCAATTTTATTTAGAGAATCTATGTAATAGTCAATGCCATGAATCGATGCTTATCTATTATGAATTTGAATAAGTTCCGTTCCTGTGGAAGTTGATGCTTGTTTCTGTTTGTCTTGTGGTGCATATCCGATTAAGCTTAATCCTTTTTATTGATTTAAATTTAAACATGGGTTAAGGATAAACTCTCTCACATAGATTATACTATTTGCTGCTTCTTATTGTTTACTTTAATGACAAAATACAATAATGTGAAGTTTTTCTTTTGTAGATTCATGTGCCTTAGAATTTATTATAACCTATTGACTTTCGACCTGAAACAGAATAAATTTGTCTCACTAAGTTATAAACACTTACTGTTAAGTTATTGAACTACAGTATAAAGAATTGAAAGAAACCAATAATTTAATTTTTGGACAGCATTGAAAGAAAATTATGTAGATTAAAATAGATTCTTTTTCAACATCAAACTAATAAAATACGGTATTTTGTTTCAAGTATAAAAGTATCATCAATAAAAGGATAGATTGTTTTCATTACTATAATCGTATCATGTTTCAAAATTTGCGAATTGTTTTTGTTTGACAATGGAATTTTTTATAAGTTCCAAATTCAAATTTTATAATCGGTAAAAAATTGCAAATGCTGATAAATGTCGACCTATTCACAAGCACTGTAATCGAATAATCAGTTCTAGCTTAATAATCGATGCATTGGTTATTCTTTACTCGATTCTCCGTCGCGGTGTACAGCCACAGCCTCCAGAATGACGTCGACGACGCGACGTTTGAAAGTGCCAAGCGTCTGTCTGGGGCCGCGAGTGAAAGTGAGTGTCCGCCACGGTCACGCCGCGACGGTGTCTCTGCCGATTGTCTCACATTGTCCGCCGAATGGCTCTGGAAACCGGACCGACTGTCATTTAATTTACAAATTTTAAGCGAAAGTTCCTTTAGAGATTTTATTCACTGTTTTCTTGAATGGGAGTCGAGGGTTTGGAAAGAGTAGTGGGTGTCGCCAGAGTCCTTCCTTTGTTAAGAGGAAACAATCTCCTGAACTCGAAGTTAAAAAAAATGTTCTTGAGAGGGTAGTATATATATTTTACATACACACGTACATGGGAACAAGTTGGTGTAACCTTTTTTAATCTTATCAATCTTACAAAGCCCTGCAAATATGCATAACAACACGTTGCATAGCCAAACGGTTGTTAATTCTAATTGTTGTATTACGATGAGGAAATGGCTGGGAGATTGTGGATTAGTTTAAAAGTTTAGTCTGAACACAATAAGTTAGGAAAACGATTTAAAATACAGTAGCCTACCTATTTGCAATAAAATTATAATAAAACATTTTAATTTAGTTTATGCCTACAGGAAAATCATATAATAAAACGGCGATGTTTTTTCCGTGTTAGCGGAAATTGCGACAGTGATGAGATCGTTCACGAGCATCCACCGCAAAGAGGTTTGTTTACGTTTTTGCATATCACGTGGTAAATCCCACAAATAAATTGTCTGGAATTTGTCACGTGATAAGCGTAAACCAACCTCTTTACCGTGGATCTCGTGAACGAGCTCAATACTTCCCAGCTTCCCTACGGGCCCTGCTGGTTGTAGTGTGTGGACTTCTACAGGAGCTCAATTTCCAGTTTACAATATGACTTCTTTGACTATTTAGCATAATGAATATCTTTGCAGCGACATTAAAGTACAATCGATAAACTTAATTAGTAAATTATCTACTAAAAGATTTTGATTGGGTAGGCTTTTTAAGAGTCATCTTCACCCCTGGGCCAGTATAGTCCAGGCTCTGAACAGGTTGAGCATGCACTAAAAGTCTAACTAAATTTGACTTTTGATTATTGTTGGGAACATTTAGTAGATGTAAAAAACCGATGTTGCCACATTTCCAGAGTGGGCATAACACGGGGGACGCCCCCTAGAGGAAGTCGTAGATGGAACTGTATTGACCTATGTCGTGTTATATATCATTTTAAAGGTCTTTGAATTGAGATTCAAATGCCACAAACCCGATCTCTAAAGGTAGAATATAATACGAGTTAGTAGTGTGTTTTTGCGGTTGCTGGCTCAGTTCACTGACCTCTGAGGAATGTGATGACGTCATCGCCAAGGTCAATGACCCCGATGACGTCATCGATGACGTAATCGATGACGTCATCGATGATGACGCAATCGATGACGTCATACCCATGACGTCACAGAAATGACATGCTGATGACGTCATCATCCATTACATCATCAAAATGACGTCACTGACACTGTTAAGGTCAAGGTCACGCCGAAACTCAAAATTTTTTAGCACTTTTGCCGTTTCTCGCACTACGCTCCGAGTTTCAGTCAGAGTCCACGTGACCTTGACGACTTGGAGCGAATTTGCGATGAGAAACAGCAAAAGTGCCAAGTCAAACTCGAGTTTGCGACATGACCTTGCTTAAACCGTCATCCACTAGTCCTCAGAGGCCATTGAACAAGCACAACATCTGCAATTTCATATTACTGTGACCTTGAACACTTAACAACTACAGAGCGCCGACACCGATGCGCACCCCACGACGGTCACCGAGCGACTGACTGTCAGGCCCTGTGTACTCTAGGTATATGGGGAAGTAGAGGGGGAAATCTCAAGGTCATCCAAATGGAGTTTTAAAAAAGTTGAAGAGTAGAAAGACTACTCTTGTGCTTCCTGGGCGACTTCATCAATTTCTAACGGATCTGTAAACCAATCCGATCTGTAGCGGCAGGAGTCCAGAAAACAGGTGCACCACCCATCAGGTTGTCCGTAGCACTTCCGACAATTGGTAAGATTAGAAAAATGAAATTTAATACACCGCTGCGGACAACAAGTGTAAAAGTACTGGGACTTGTAAATTTTGAAAGTCTGTAGTACCGGTGGGGCAGCTGCTGGTTCTTGCATCTACACCTGCAACATCCGAAGCATTCACATTGCTGGCAGGCCAACCCGTCCACTTGCCATCTTGGTAGTAGGAAACACTTGTCCTTGCAGCAATAGGTTGACCCTGTCTCTTCCTCCCAAAGCTTCTTTGCACAATGGATGACGCCTGGCTCCTCCAAACACTTATGCTCGCAACATGAGACACGCTTAGTTTCCATACTTGATGTTGCTTCGGCGAGGGAGCAAGATGAAGTGATGCCGTGGTCAGTGGGAATGGAGCTTATATAAACTAAGGTGAGTGGAGGGGGAAAGGTCAAGGTCATCCAAACGGAGTTTTAAAAAAGTCAAAGAGTAGAAAGACTACTCTTGTGAGTCTATAGCGATTTCATTGATAGTGAGTGCTTCGGTATGCCAAGTTGATCTGTACTGACACGCCCCTAAATAATGTTTGCAAAAACCTGCAAAATGATTGTTGCACATGTTGCAGTCAGTTAGCTGTCTTAGATTAAATTCAATGCAACGTTCAGGGCAACAAGTGTACTTATGCCCTCTCATCTGGTACACATGGAATGTCTTCAACTCAGGCTTTGGCTTCTCCCAAGATTTGCACCGACACATGCATTGTCCAAAAGCTTCACACTTTCTACAAGCCAGTCCATCCACCACATCAATGTCATTGGGCCATGAAAAACACTTCTGTTTGCAACAGTAGTTAAGTTGACTCTCCATGTTGCTGCGGCGAAGGCGCACGATGAAATGATGCTGTAGTCAGTGAGAGCGCAGCTTATATAAACTAAGGTGAGTAAAGGGGGAAAGGTCAAGGTCATTCAAATGGAGTTTTAAAAAAGATGGCTAGTCGTCCTCGTCGTCTGTAGTAGTTTCAGATGAAGAACCAGAGTCGTCTGAGTCCCTTGCTGGTGCTCCATAGATAAAGTGTATTTCTATTTTAAAGCGAAGGCCAGGATCTTCCACCATCAACTCCTTCAACCTATTACATACCACCTCCACTTTGTACACATTGTCTATAATCAACACCCAAAATGTTGGGTGAATAAAACGTGTGGATGAGTCAGCTTCGGCAATGGTTATTTCTTTCGGCGCTATAGGAGTGTACAGATGTGTAAAGTGTGGATGAGGCTGGCTGGAAGTTAAAGGTTCTGAGTTGATCCTGGTCGCATCAAAATCCAATTCCATCCTACATTCAACGTCACGGTTCTCGTTAAAAACATATTGCAATTTTTGGCGTAACATTTCTAGTTCTGTCACATCTTGCAAATGAACGGTCCACCACAAGGGAAATGCTTCGTCCGTAGTGGAGTCAACTTCAACTTGAGAAGTAGCCTCGTTCGCCATGGTAGCTAAGGAAGGAATGAGGTGAGCCGCAGACTGTAGTAACAGTATTGAAAAGTAGAGGGGGAAATTTCAAGGTCATTGAAATTGAGTTTTAAAAAAAATGAAGGAGTAGAGGGGGAAAGGTCAAGGTCATCCAAATTGGGTTTTAAAAAAGGAAAGAAGGTCACTCCCCATCAGCCTCGTCGTTGACCTCCACATCAGATCCTTCATAGGGGTAAATAGGTGACATTGGGGTATACTCTGGTGACTGTTGAGTGTTGTCTCCATCCTGCTGCAGTGTAACTCTCGACCAATCATAGTCCAAATTCATTTGAATTATGATTCCAGGGTTGTCCCGGAGTATCTCCTTCATCCTTTGGCAAATTGTCTCTAGATAGTGCACACTGTCGATCGACAGTGTCCAACCCGTACTTGTTTCAACATCGGTAGTGGAGTGTGCCTGGGTGATGGTGTTGTTGTCATCCATGGTTGCCTGCTGAACAAGGAATGATGCTTGATGTGAGGCTCATGCAGGAACATGGTGAAGTGGTGGGGGGCGTGGTGGAGTAGTGGGGGAAGTTTCAAGGTCATCCAAACGGAGTTTTAAAAAAAGGAAAACCTACAAAGTAACATTAAAACTTTCCAATTGATGGTGGCGAGCGTTTTCTTCTGCAACCTTGCCGACACATGTGACTATGCCATACAGTATGAAAAGTACAACCATAATAAGGCCGAACAATAAAAGATAGCCGTTGACTATCATGATATTTTCTGAGTGGATCTGCTTTCTTCGTATCGCCCTCTCCTGCATCCTCTTTTCCAACCCGTGGACGAAGTCACAGCAAACGTGAGGACATGTTTTATCCGTTGGTAGGTTTGCCATTGTTGATGTTGTCGGTTTGGCTGTTGAAGATGGAATGAGGTTTCCAATTGTGATGTGCCATGTACATCAATAGTCAAGTGGTGGGGGTAGCAAAGCAGTGGAGGGGGAAGTTTCAAGGTCATTCAAACCGTGTTTTAAAAAAACCTATCTTGTTACTGAGCTCATATGTCAGTAACAAGATAGGTGTTTTTGCTCATTTACTTCTTTAATATAATTAAAAAATAAACATATTCTACAATGGTTAGAACAAGAAATACAACTGCTAGTCAGCTGAAGTAATCTAAGTTGTCCGGCTCGGTCTTCATGGACGTCGGTGAGGAAGCTGTCGAGGAGTGTCCAGGCTCTTCCTTTGGCTGCCGGGTGTTCCGTATATTGCAAGCGTAAACTTGCACGTTTATACGGTAGCCTCGTGCCACCATCAGCTGCAACTCCTTGTACAAGTCGTTTAGCTCCTGCTGAGTCTTGATGCTCACCTCCTCGTAACTTGCGCAACTGACGTTCAGAGACATCCTGATGTTGCTAGGTTGGCTGCTGGAGTAGAAATGAAGCCGAGGCACAGCGTTTGGAGGTACATGAAAAAGTGGTGGGGGTAATAGTGGTGGGGGTAATGGTGGTGGGGGTATGGAAGATCCAATTAAACACTTCTAAACTTTTTCCATCGATACAATGGGATGGAACAAATAGCACAGGTGTCCTTGTAGTTTTCAAATCTAAACATCGGTGCTAGAAATCCGAACTGTTTTCTACCACCTTCCTGTACGAACCGTCGAAGGTCTCTGACGGCAGCATCGCCACAAGGCCTACAAAACTTTTCCCCGTCTTGGAACCATACCAGGAGTATCCCGAATACCCTCTATTATCTTTCTTGTACTCTTCGATATCCTGCTTTACTGTTATAGGGATATTATCTTGTAAAGCCGTCTGGAATAAAGATGCGTCAGTTATAACTCGTTGTAAGCAAAGCTCGTACAAGGTGCTCATCGTTTGCTAGTTGGCAACAGACTGACCGTTTTTCGCATCCAAGCAGGTTTGAATCCTAGTGCGGTAGTGGGGGTAATTACGGTAGTGGGGGTAATTGTGAAATGCAAAGGTCAAAGGTCAAGGTCACCCGCGAAGTTAAAAAAAAATGCAACATATCAATACGTGACAAACTTCACATATTGATATGTTGCATTTTTGTTTTCTTTTTTTTGTCTTTTATGATTTATTTATTTATAAAACATTACAATAACATATGTACAACATTAAAACTTAAATCTAACACTGCTGCTTGTCGGCAATGTGGATGGTCAACTCTGTAGAGTTGCTACCCGTGCAGCCGTGGGACACCAGGTATAGACAGCCGGGTTGAATAGAGCGAAGGTCCTCGTTTTGTAGAAGATGGACCAATCTCTTGGGCAGGTACACCTGGAACTTGGGCTCATCCCCCGGAGTAAACGGTGCCTCGCTGAGACTGCAGCAGATGGCCTCCCCAACTGTAGTCTCCATCTTCTTCATAGCATGGATTATGTAGTGCTTTTCATCTTTTAGTTCAGAGCACTTCTTCACAGGTAATATTGTTGACTTGGAGTGAGCATTGAACTGCTCGACCAAAGTCTGAAGGAACTGGTGAGATGCCATGGTCAGGTTACAGATCGTCTTCTTGCTCGGAGATGTTGCCGTCTCGGAATCTCGAGTAATACTCATGCCAGGTCCCGGTCTGCTCCTCACTTATATACTCTCC
Source organism: Neoaliturus tenellus (assembly GCA_030545055.2). Classification (NCBI taxonomy): domain Eukaryota; kingdom Metazoa; phylum Arthropoda; class Insecta; order Hemiptera; family Cicadellidae; genus Neoaliturus; species Neoaliturus tenellus. The sequence continues at coordinate 245,426,507 of CM061531.1, read as the reverse complement.
GTTACCCCCACCACTCCCCAATTCCCCACTTTGAAGGTAAGAGGCGAGTTTATAGGCATTTTTCAAAGCGCAATGTCTATCTTTATCATGTTCTGGGCTTTTTGTACAAATACATATCGTTTCCAGCATGTATTGATAATTCTTATCCAATTCCACATCATTAACCGGAACATGAGTAAATCCTTCGATCCATCTTTTCTTTTCCAGCCCCTTTGTGTAAATATTGGTAAACTTGTCTGAAAAGTGATGCATAATGTGATACAAGTCCGTGTAACTAGTAAAACCATCATACCAATCGATATGATGGAAGTGCTTTGAAATCCATCTGTTGGTAGTAGCGGCTTTACTAGTTAAAGATGAATAAGAACATGGCGGTTTAAATAAAAACGAATAAGGAACACTTGTATTCATGTCCAAAAACACAAGTTCTTTTATAATGAATCTATCATCATTACCACGAAACGCTTGAAACTCAATAATACCAGGCTTGGACTTTACTTGTTCTTCTTCTTCTCCCTTGTCCATTTTGAAGGTCACACGTCTGCTCATTATGAAGTCAGGAGGTCAACTGATTTCCACACCACGGTAGGTACTGCTTTTATACCAGGCCGTACAGTTGTTGGCGCGTTGGTGTATATTTAACGTGGGCACCGTCCCCAATAGGCCTAACCCCACAAAATGTTGGTTATTGTTTTAGAAACTAACCATTGTCATTTAAGTTTCCATCTTTATATTTTCCTTGTTTTCGTTTTCATCACTAACACTTGATTCTTCTCCTCCATCTTCCTCTTCTTCCTGTTTTACTGATTTCTTATGTAGTTGAGCGTACTTTTCCAATTGTCTCCACATCTGTACTTCATGAGGAACTCTATTAAATATAGAAGTATCCACAGGTCCGTATAATATAGGTGAGTCCGGTTGTTTATCCAAAGTGTCTTCCAGGTAATCTTTAATAATCGAACTTGAAAACACCAGTTGTCTCAAATATCTTGTTATAGGTTCAGTCGCACAAGTTAAAATAAAAAACTCCTCTCGATTAAGTTTAATTTTGTTATCATGTCTTGTTGTGTCTCTAAACCACAGCTGATGATCACCACGATGTTTAATAATATCGATTTCCACATTTGAATCCAAAAGTCCTACTCTTGTCTTTCTTCCAAACATGTTACTACTTAAATAGCATTCTAGCAGATGCAAGTGTTTCATAAACGATTCCCAAGCACTGTCCGTAAACAAAATCATTTTGGGTCCATGAGTTAAAATTACAGTAGGGGAATAATCTGTCGATTTCATAACACCGATTAAAACACTTTTGTCCAAACTGGAAGAGATTGGGTAAAATATTCGCAAAAATACCTCACTCAATATGTTTGGAGAAATATTATCTTCAATATCCCTTTTTCTCTTTTGTATATTCTTTCTTCTTTTACCTTTTTCTTCAACATTATTACTGGCGTGAAGTTGTCCGCAAACGTTTTGTTCACCTCCTTCCTGGTGACCTTGAAGGTCTAAAAACTCAGATATCTCCTTCTCAATATCTACCACATTTTCAGGTGTACCACTAGGAGAAGCCATATTGAATACGATGCTACCCATACAACAGTAGGCAACAAACTGATGAGGAGCGGCCTGTACGCTCTGCTTTTATACTCGCGGAATGAAACAAAACCGGTTTTTACAGTACATTCTTAACAATTCCAGTTAAAGGTGTGTATGTTACAATTTTATCATGTAGAATTAAACAGTATGCAGTTGTATTAGCCGGTATAGCCGCGTTGAATTCCATTTCTATTTTTATATCCACACTTGATGATTTTACAGATTCATTTTGTTTAGAACAATCAATTACAACTATTGGGTAGGCATCGAAATATTTTTCAGGTGATAATAAAGGTGTATTTGCTTTACCATAATATGAACTTTGGAATCTTGCGTACATATCGTACAATATACTGTATTTCTTCTTAGTGAATGCCACATTTAAATTGTCGTATGGAAAGAATTGTGAATTTAAATAAACTTTAATATTTTTCAAGTTACAATGATCAAATTGTCCTGCATGCTTAGTGATGTCGTCTCTTCTACCTGTTTGTAAACCAAATATAATATACCTGGCTCGTTCTACATAATTTGATGTTTTAACAGTCCAAGTGTGTCGATCAGTAGTAGGTAAACTGGGATGCTCATGGAATTCCCAACTTCTAAATGGAATAACAATATCACGATCGGCTTTTAATTTTCTTAAAAGTAGCATTCTATGTTCGTCAGCTAATTTAACATGTGGAACTCTCCATACAATTTTGTCTAATTTTAATTTCCATTCTAAATTTGCATCAGTCGTATTATCTGCAGCTTTAATAATGTCTTTATCGTTAGAAGACCTCAACAAAACTAATTCTTGTTTAACGTTTAATATTATTTTCCTATAATCTTCAGCAAAACCAAGCAACACACGTAATGGAATATGAAAATCAAAATATCCATCTGAATTTGGAGTGATTGTGTCAATTGTAGGTAATACCCATCCGGCAGGTTTAAGTAAATTGGTTTCATTGGGTGTTATAGATGTTAGTCCTTTTAAAGTCGTTGTAATACCTACTTTTTTAGTAGAATCAACTGTTACACCTGATATTTCATATCTAATTTCATCAAACAGGAAAGCCATAGGATTATTTATAAATGGAACTGTTGTACCAGCGGTAGTACCGTCCTTTTTAGTAACTTTTCCTTCAATATACAAGTAACTTTCACATGGTAGTGTGTAAATGTCTTGATGTTGTATGGGAATACGAATTTCATCGTTATTGTTTAATTTCGATGAAGTGTAAGGGTTGTGGGTGTGATATTCTTTTTCCCATAGGGTTTCGTCGAATGTTGGACCCTGCGCTATATCCAGTATATCCATAATCGGTTAATTTTAATCCAACTCTCTCTAAGAAACGAATGTTCTCGCGTGTTAACTCCTCCACAGCTGAAGAGCTACTAATGCGGTTTCCCGTAGGTTGTTCGCTTTTAAATGTTAAACCCATGGTTTTTGTATTAAAGTGTCGATTTTAAATGTAATCTAATCGTAATAGGCTCTTCTCTGAAGTCTACCAAGTTACCGTCTTGATCCAATACGCTCAACACGATGTCTGAAATGAAAGTGGCGTTCAACGGTAGATATACCAGGTTTTGTGGCTTTTCAACAATTTTAAATCCAGGTGGTACACTTGGGTAAAATGTATGTATGATATGGGTGTTAGCCCCATCCCTGTAAGCTCCTTGTATAACGTTACAAGTTATGTCTATACTATTGACTTTTAATATTGTTACTGTTTTCTTACCGGAATGTGTTACATCTGGTTCTAAAACAGGCTCATCGTTGGAAAATCCTAATGAATCACCAATTGAGTTTGGTTGAGTAAAATCTATATAATATTTGGAAGTAATTTCAGCTTTCATCGTATTATTATTACCTTTTAATGTTATATTGTCTTTTCCCATTTTAGTTTGCAAAAATTCATTTATATGATCAATTTCATAAGAACCTGTGGGTAACCTGCACTCTTGTAAGTCTGTAAATTTCCCACTGGCATCTTTTCCCTTATAATAATGCAATACGTTATTTTTACCTTCCGTAACATTGGGAATAGAGTTGTAAGTTGTAAAATCCAATAGTGCCGCCTCCCAAAACCTTCCTTTTTGCAAGCGTAACGCTGGAAAAAGGATACTTCGTAAAGTGGACGATTTTCCTGTTAATGATACCGTATAGGAAGACATCTCAATAGTGACTGATACTTTTAGCTAGAAATTCCAAACATAAATGGCCGCATATTGAAGTATTATCAGGTTGTTCTCTTTTATAGTTATAATATATGTTTTTAGCAGATTTAAAGTAATTTTGAAGTTCTTTTGGTGGTGGCAAATTACCGAAACTATCAAAATAATATACATTGTTATTTAGTTTCTTATAACAAACCCAATGGGTGCCAGGCCCTTCAGTATTATCCAAATTTACAATTCCAGTCTCATTTTGCCACATTTTCTTTGGTAAACTGTCTTTCATAAACACACCGCGGAAAAATGGTATTTTTAAACAGGAAATATATTTAAATAATTCAATATTGGTTAATGCTTTATGTGGTATGACCAATTGATTTCTTTCATTTAATATGCACGATAAGGTCTTAGGTAAAGACCTGCCCCGTTTTTTACTATTGACCACACGGTGGGCTTCTTCCTGCCTTTTCTGCTAGATCGTCGTCTTCTTATATTTCCTCCATGTTTTCTTGTGGTTGACTTCCTTTTTACCCTTCTTCTCCTCCTTTTTCCACCTCCTACTGCTGTTTTAGCCTTCATACCTGCTGTTACTGCTAAAGCTGCTGCTTTTTCTGCTATGCTAGCGTCACTTGATTTTACTCGTTGCCAAGCTATGTCCGCAAGCTTTCTGTCTGCTATCGATCTATTTTTTGAATCGGCAAACGTGGAATATGCGATATCGTGTTCTTTACAAGCCTGATCTAACTTGTTTATGCCTGAATCACCTCTTTCCAGTCGTTTTTTCAATTTAGTTCCTGGTCCGCAATACTGATAACCTCCCGGTATATGAAATTCGTATGGTAAAACGTCTATTGCTCTATTTACGATAGATCCTACTGGAATACGATTTAAAGCTTTACTTAACAGAGAAACCGCTGTGGACGTAATACCGCCTCCTTTCCTTACAGTGTCTCGATATGGACTGATGTACTGGAATGTCATTATTGTCCTTTTATAACCGCAATGTACAACTTATGTGTTAACTCTATGACGAGTTGGACATAAATGAAGTAGTTTATTGTGTTGTTATATTAAATATCAATATCACCCCAATCTGATGATCTAAACTTTTGCGTATTAGGGTTAATAAAGTATTTATTAAAAATTTCCTTTTTAATCCAATTACCTCTCTCGGATTCAGACACCCAATTACCCCAACGTGTACGGTTTGCAATAATATTGAACATATCAAATAATGCATTTCCTAAAACTTTAATAAGAAAATTAACAGTAACAGCATTATCCACATGTTGAGGGTCTTTAAGTTCTGTAATACGTTTATTATTACAAGTATATACTTTATGGTCCTTTAATGAAGTTGTTATAGCCTGTCCTACAGTTGCAGCATCATTTGGATCACTTCCTTGTTTTAAATTACCTATTTTCTTATCATCTGCATTAAAAATATCACCAGTTGGTTTATCTAATATCAAAGATTGACTAACTACAACACAATCGAAACGGGGCCTACGAAAACTAACGGGCCTGCATATTTCCCCCCACCACCAAAGTCACGTGACTATTTGCGGCCGATCTGTAGCACAAGTTTCCATAAGATAACATTGTGAAAACGTGACATCCTTCACTTATTTCCCACCTCTTAGGAATTAGAGAGTAGGTTACTAGACAAGACTTATATATTTTAATCTAGATTAAATAAGGAACAAAATGATACCATTACTGTAAAGTTAACAGTTTTTCTGATATTTTTTATTACGAGATAAAGTCAAAACTTAATTTAGTTTATAGTTTTGTTTACACTTTTCATCAGCTGTTTACATAAGAGTATATTTCGTTGAAAATAACAAAAATTTTGAACCGAAAAAGTACATTTTAATTTGTTTTATCGAAAATAAAAATTATAACCGGCAAACTACTGATTTAAGACGTTTATTTCATGTCTTATTGCTAGAAATATCTTCAAATTATTGGAAGAAATCTGTCAACAAAAAAGTCAATGCATCCTACAATGTGAGAAATTCAAGTTTTTTTCTTTTACCCAAAAAGTGAGTTATAAGTTTTGCAAAGCGGAACGTTATTAGTATCATTCAATTTGTAATTTAATGAGGATTAGAAGGATATGCAACACTTATGACTTCATTTACGTGTATTTAAAAATACACGTAAAAACGGATGCAAAGTCAGGCTATTGCAATGCTTTCAAATGGAGATGACAGCTGAAATTCGGCCGCATCTGGTCACGTGACCAAAAATGTATGCAGGCCCGTTAGTTATCGTAGGCCCCGATCGAAATCGTTGATACCAGGAGATACGTTACGTATTTTTTTAAACCTACATATGTAAGGTTCATCATTATATGGATTAGAACATATAGTTTGTGCTACAACTGGAACATCAAAGAATTCTGTACCCATACCTATATATGATAATTTCTTTCCTTTACCATCCCAAGCATTATTCTTTTCTTCAAGTAATGTAAACTTTTCATTTCCCTGCACAAATACATCCCCTTTTCGCGATACTACTTGGTCTTGTTTTACAAATCCAGATGTTTCTTGTTTTAAAGTTTCCTTCATTTGACCCACCGTTGCTCCATCTGTTGGTGCCGAACCATCTTTTACATTTGCTAAACAATTACCAAGACAATCGATAACTCCCACATCATGTATGACACAATGATCTTTTATATATTTGAGGTTTACAGCATCATTTTCATTTTTTGGATAACCTATATCGTTAATAACAAATTTATAAAAAGAAAATCCATCTTTTGTCTTTTCAGGTATCAAGGAATGTAAATAGCGTCTATTTACGCTGTCTTTTGCATCTTTAGGGTCATCTACGTTGGATATACGTTTATTGTTAGCACTATACGTTTTCCCATTGAATTTTAACGTATTTTTTAATTCAGATGACAAATAACCTTTGTTTATTGCATCACCGTTTTGATTTGGTTTACCAACGTTGATGATTCTATGATCTTCTGCGTCATATGTGTTATTTTGTAGTCTTAATGTTGGCGATATCTTTTCCTTTAATATTTTTAGCGAATTTCCCTATAGGGAATACGCTATTACGGTAGTAGTCACGGTAAGACCTAAGCCCGGGACCATGATACTTTTTCGTTTTGAGGTCCCTAGAAGCCAAAAACACCGTTCGTTCAAATTGATATATATGTATATATATATATATATATATATATCTATATATATATCTATATATATATATATATATATATATATATCTATGTGTCCGTTAACACGATAACTTTTGAACGGAACCTCCGATTTTGATGAAATTTGGTACAGGGATGTAAGCCAGCGTCTACTAGGTTGAGTTCGCGAACCAGAATGATCGGACCATGGGAACAGGGTTTTATGGGGTTTCAAAAGGGTTAAAAATGGGTTTTTGGCTTTTTTTACTTTTATTTAGAAAATTCAACAATTTTAACTTAAACCATTTAAAAGAGCTTAAAAAAAACAAACAATCTAGTATTTTGAATTTTTTACCCAGCTTAAATGGTTATGGAGAAAATCCAAAAAGTATGTTTTTCATGTTATTCTTATGGGAAATCAACAAAACCTTCTAACTTGCTTATTTATTGACATATCTTGATAAAATTTGGTATGTACATTCATTAGGAAGCGTTTAACTTATATTTGCTTAGAAAACCCATTTGGCGGCAAACCTACGTACTCACCCCTATAGGGTTTATGGGGAAAATAAAAAGAACACCATAGCCTTATAAAATTTGGTATGTACAATCACTAGGTAGGGTTTAACTTATATTTACCAACAAAACCCATATGGCGGCAAACCTACATACTCTCATCCCCATGGATTTTATGTGGTAATAGAAAATATACCAAAATTCCATTGGAAATTCGCTGAGTACGCAGGTCTGCTGCGACGGGGGTATTAAATTTATTGCATCGTTTTCATCCGTAGGACCTTTTATGTTTTTTAACCTTTTATTACTCATATCATAATCTCCATCAGGTGTTTGTGGTAAACCAGCACTTCTTTTTAAACTATTCGCATAATATAACCCATCCGAGGAGTAACGTCCGAACTTGTCGACACTCATGGTGCAACTGAATAGTATTCTAGGGAGTAACGCATTTTTATGAGATTACCCCACGGTTTCGGAGTTCATCCACTAAAGCCACCCATTCGTTTTCCAATCCAGTATGACCCGCTTCTTTAGCTTCATGTATTAGTTTCATTCTATCCACCAATTTATTGATATTATTGTAATAAATCACATTTGTGTTATATAGTTTCTTCATTAAACCTGTACCTGTAACAGACTTGTTTCTTTTTCTTGGTTCTGGAGCACTTATATCCAAAGTGGATGACACAAACCTTCGTTTTACAGGTTTTCTTGGCATTATCGGCATTGGTTGTCTTCTCGTTGTTGGTATTAACTTGGATACAAATACTCTATATTTTAAAGACCTAGATCTAAAAACTGGTTGGTCAGCTAAATATTTTCTCCTGTATGCATTGGTGTGTTCCAAAATCTGTTTATATGCTTCCATGTCTTCTTCTTTAACTAACAATTCTAAAGGCTTTTTTTCAAATAATAATTCAAATAATCCTCTTGTGCCCTTATATCTTTGATTACCAACAATAATATTATCATCTTCATCAATGTTTACCGGGCTATTACCAACCATTAAACCTTCTTCTGTTAATCTTACTCCATAACTATGGTAGTTTTTATTAGGATTTATTCCAGCTAACATTTTTATCATGTATTTCCTTCCTAAAGGTCCTTTGTTATGAATGTTTTCACCCAACAAGCTTATGTTTGACGGACCTTCCCTTGCTTCTTCTTCTTTTTCCTCTTCACTAGCAGTTGATACATCTTCATGTCCTCTTTTAGCTTTTACTTCATATAATTCTCTTATACCACCATAGTCTGGTGATTCTAGCTCTCTTTCAGGTTCTCCACCGGTAAAACCACTATATGTAGAGGATTCCAGGTCTTCATCACTAAAATCTTCTGATTTTACATTTTCTCTTTCAAACTTTGTAATAGGTGCAATTGCATCTCCTTCCAAAACGGGTTTAGCAAATTTTTGTGTTTAATTGTTTCAAGGGTTTCAGTAATAGGTTTAAAAGTAGATTCAAGGAATTTCTCCCTCTCGCTAATACCTAGTTTCAATGCTCTGTTTTTAGCCCGAATAGAATCACTAAGTGATTTTATTTCTTTTACTAATTTTTCTTGGTTAACCATGTTTGTAGCAAGACGTGTTGTACAACAATGAATGTTTTATACCACGTTCAATGTATTAATATAAATTTATCAAATCCTATCCTGTATCGACCATTGTTTAGCGGTTGTTCTTTCATAATTGTTAGGAACCCATACTTTTCAGCCCAAGCCTTTCCACATAACTCTTTAAATCGTTCAAATGTCATATCCGCATTTACATGATCAAAATATATATGTTTTAGGTTGGTTTCGTCCTGTTTAAATACAATTAACATGTTTGCATTGTCTCTAATGAGTTGTTTTGGTATTTTGCTGTAAGTTTGACCAATATAAATGCTATCTATGTTGTTATGTCGACCCATAGCGAAGTAATTCCTTATTGTGTTTTGGTTTTCACAAGATACATCGTCAAATATGAACACAGAGAATGGTTTAGCTTCTTGTGGTTGCATAACACTCTCGCTTGCATTAAATTTTAAGTATTTAACTTCAGGCACATTATTCAGTATTTTTTCCAATAATTGATACTTTGGTTGTTGTAGTGATTTTGAAAATACATATAAATTATTAAAACGTAATCCTTTAGGGTTTGTAATCAAATTGAATACTACATTAGTTTTTCCACAGTTGGAAGGTCCGGTAACCAGACAGCGCACGGTGTTTGGTAACAAATTGCCATGTTTCCCACTATTGAATTCTGAATTATCCACTGTGAGTTCATCTATATTATTAATAGTAAAACTCTCCTTTTGTGGTATTATCTCCATCCTTTGTAATGGTTCAACCTAAAATGATTCTCTATCGTTATATCAAATCCTTTTTAGGTATCCAAGAATCTTCAGTCTTATTAAATCCTAACCATCGTACTTTAACCTTATCTTTTTTCCGTTGCAACACCTTTTCAACTAAATATACATCGCCTACTGTTGATTTTAACATTTCATGTCCATAAAACCCTCCCTCAAGCAATTGTCCTTTATTATCTTTTAAAATATATGTCTCAGGTACTGTAGGTTGTACTTTGAATACAGTAAAAAACCTCATTGGTCCAATTTGGCAGATATCTTTTACTGAATACACCTTTATATTTACTTATTCGCACTTTATCACCCACATTAAATTTTTTAGGCTTTAGTTTTTCAACTCTTGGTTTTAGTATTCATTTTTATACGTTGTAATACCAGTTTTTTCGTTTTTGCTAGTCACCTGGTTTGGTTTCATCCCAATAGTTCTATGAAACTTGTTATTGTAATCGTTTATAAGTTTCGGTAACATATCAATCCATATGTGCGATCCTCTGTTGGAAAACATTTTATACATTGCACTTTTTAAAGTTCTGTTGAATCTTTCAATTATTGAGGCTTTTACCTCTGAATTGGTTGAATAATGGTTTATATTGTGTTTTTTTCATTAAATTTGCAAATTCTTTATTAAAATATTCTTTTCCATCATCTGTTTGTAAATGTTTAATAGTATGTTTGTCTCTTTGTATAGCTGTTTCCATTGCTTTTGTAACACTTTTGCCACTTTTATCTTTTAGTGGTAAGGCATCTGCCATTTTTGAAAAACAGTTAATAACAGTCAATATGTATTTATATCCTTTATTTTGTTTGCTATAAGGAATCATTTCGATTAAATCTGCTTGATATAAATCATTAATTCCTTTTATCACCGTATTTCTTCGTGGAAACTTTCTTCTTGCAGGTTTATGAAGTTCGTTGACAATTTGTTGCTTCAAGTCCTTCATATTGTAGGTTTCAATGTTTGTTGTGTCACATGTATAATCACAATGAATGTTGTTTTAAATATTCACATCATTTATATAGGTCAAGGTCATCCAAACTTGTGTAAAAAAATGGGGAACACGGCGTTGGACTTGCCGTGTTCCCCATTTTTTACGGAAGGAGAAAGGAATAAGGTCGAAGTTGTAGAAGGACGAAGAATAGGTTACTAGTTCATAGGGTTTAGGGAGTAATGGCCGAAAGGAAGAGTGTGGATTTTGTCGGGCATAATGTGTCTTTTATCATCCCGAGCTGACAGTGCTTTTTTAATTTCGGTAACACTGTAGACTTGATGTTTGAAGCTTCGGATATTGTTAAATGTTGCTGAGATGGTAGTATCTTCAAATAAACAAGTCTTGTAGTGGTCAAATGTCACATGTTTTTTCAAATAAGATGTCTTCACTCCTTTTGCTTTCTTGACTGTCGGTGTGTTGTTCTCGTTGTACATCTTAAATGAATACAATTTTGCCATCAGTGCCACTAGTTCTTCTAAAGGCATTCCATTTGCTTCATCTTTAAATTTTCCAATTACTTTTTTATATTTTTCATTATAATTTGGATGGTTCTTCGGATAGTCAGAAAAGTCGAAATCTTCTTTGTATGGAAAAGTCCTTAGGTCTTCATACATGTCCAAAGTCTTTATCCAGTAGATAAATGCGTCAGTATCCATGTATGCGACTCCAATGTTTTCCCTTCCGTAGTGTTTAACCATTTTGTTATAATGGAAATCATACATCAGGGTTTTACTTATGTCCAAAATCGACATACCGATGTATAACGGACGATCCATGACCATTGTTGTTTTCTTCATACTTACAGCAACTAGATTTTCGTTTATAATCATGGATGTTCCGAAATTTGGTTTTTGCACCAACTTTTCCAATTTCCTAGGATCACTCACTAATTTTACATTTTTGTGTTTTCTTTTGTTCTCCAAGGTCTTTCCAAAGATGGCGTTGTTCATTAATTTGTAGAAGTCCTTTTCAAATGCTGTTGTCGCTGCAGCTCTTCTTGTAGTGTTGGAATCAATATATGGTTTCAACCAACAAGACTGGGTGAATTCAATTGCTCTATGAATTCTCACTATACGTAGACCCAATTCAATAGCCTGTTGAACTACCCAGTAGTGAGCCACATACCGATCTTTATTCTCCAAGGTCATCATCAATTTTGGCCATCTTCCTGTCGGTGAAACTTCAGTCTTGGCTAGGAGAGGCAAGTCGTAGTGGTGGTCATGAAGGTGCTCCGGATATTCGAAATCACAGTCCAAAATATAGCCTTTTGGACCATTCTTTGGAATCTGTGAGATGTCACCGATGGTGGCCGGGTCGATCCATTTGAAGTCAGCATAGGGAAGCGGATTTGACATTGCCCAACCATAAAGGTTGTTTGCGTCAAAGTAGCCAAGGTAGACCGATGGTTGTTGCTCGTCGAAGCCGGGGATGTACTTGTTGTTGGCTTTAACATGACGTGTTACAGCTTGTGTTAAACCGCCCCGTACACCAGATTCCATCATGAGCACCATATCAATATCCGTTAAAAGTTCCAGTCGACAGTTGGTTGACTTTAGCATAGCTTGCCATGCTAATCCTGGAGATGTGTACGAGTGTAAAGGGTCCAGTCCATAGGCGGAGAAGCAGGTGTTTCGAAATTCTTCCATCACATCGCACAGCAGAGTTACGTCCAGTTTTATATAAAAGTCAGAATATTCCCCTAAGGTTTGAATGTTGAGCTGGTTCCAAACATTACAAGCATGATTGTAGTCTTCAACGGTGATTGCACTTTCATTTAACTTGCTATTGAAGGCTTCAATCGGTGGCAGACTGGTTTCTTCAAATTTTTCTGCAGAAGTTATGTAATCATAGGGGAACACTCCTTTACGCATTACTAAGTCCAATTTATCTTCAGGTACAATTTTGCTGGTTTCTTTTAGGTCTTCTCTTCTTAGGTTCTCAGACAATCTGCTCAAACTAGATGCCATAAATCTATAAGAGTCTACGAAGCGAAGTTTAATTTTACCTACTGTTTTTGAGAAACTGATGTACTTTTCCAATGTTGTAGCAAGAACATCAATTTTACCATTATCTCTTCCTAACTCTGGAATAATGAAGTGGGAGTCGTAGCCGCTAAGATTGTGTAACACTACAGGGATAAAGTTTGGCAGTTTGTAATTTATATTGCATGAATTACAAGCAGGTCCTCTGTATAACCCTGTGAGGCGATCATGATCTCTTACTTTTGGATTTTCTTCACTGAAGCTCTTCTTACATATATAACATCTTGTTGCTGAAATGTATTCTTCTTGTTGATTTTGGTTCAAAGGTTCCATGGGTAAAACATTACCGTATAAGCGTTCCGCCTTTTCAGCAATGTCATACAACTGGTCTACAAAATACTTAGCAGCTTCTTCCCCACGGTAGAGTATCGGAGTGGATGTTAAGCCATAGTCTTGCAATTGTTCTTCAGGTAAAGTAGATTTCACCAATAAGCAAAAACTGTTAGGTTGATGCAATTGATATTTGGTTCTTCTAGTTACTTCACCATCCGGAAGTTCCTGCGGCACTAACGTGGATTCAAAGTCAGCATAGATAACTAGTGGAATCCGGTATTGGTGAACTGTTTTATTGAACTGGACAAATGCTCTAGATGGTGGTGGCAGACTAATCTTCACTTCATAGTTGTCATTACAAAGCCGCTGGTGTTCCGACAACCACTCCGATCCTCCACGCCTCAACTCTTTATATGTGAAACAGAAACATCTTTTACACACTGTTAACCTACGTTTCTGTTTTGATAATTGATTTTTAACCAAGGCTGCAAAGTCCTTTATCCACACATAATGTGAAATTTCACCCTTAGTTATCAATAACAGATCCGTGTGGTTTCTTTCCTCAACTTTTGATACTCTCAGAGGATAAACACTATTGGAATCATCTAAACCAAACACGTTTACAGAAACACCTGGGTTTTGTTTCTCAAAATTACCAATACTTTTAACACTAACAGGGTATGACAAACCTCGAAAGTTGTAGCGGTGTTGGACATTTTGATACGCTCTGCTAACTCTACATGGATTTTCTTGCACATATTTTGTTAGCATAGCATATTTAAAGCATTCATTGTCCTCATTTTGCACATTGATACAAGATTTGGTAGCTTGTATCTTCTTTGGCAAAGGTATATAACTACTACCCCTTATACCATATCCGTGCTTGTGAACCCTTACATCCATACCTTCAATCGATAACAGACTCCAGCCGGATCCTCTTCCTTCATGTTCTTGCAGTTTAACTAGCAGTTCATCCAAACATTCTTCAATAATTTCATTGATATCAGATTCAGTTGTAAGGGTTCGGTTTTTGGTAATGAATGCTCTTAATGCCGTTTCACCATCAGTATTGGTAAACTTTGATTCTAACACCAGTCCAAATTTAATGAAATTCAATCTCTGTAATTCTTCTTTTAGCGTTTTTCCAACAAGTACTCTGGCCTGGGTTATAAAATTATCCAATTCCAATTGCACATTATCAATTTTAAAATGTGTTACAACTCGTCCTGGTAAGGCCGTGGTGCGCAGTTGTCTCACATCTTCCAGTTCTTCTTCCGTGTCCTCTTCTTCCGTGTCCTCTTCTTGCATATCCTCTTCTTCAATAGGTCTTCTAGTAGTGGATGGTCCAGCACCAGCAAATTGGATCACACTAGGTCTTCTTCTTTGCATTTGCTGTAGATAGCTGTCGTAGTAGTCCATCTGCTTCTGATGCTCTTCCAAAAACCGGTCAATTGAGTCTAAGTCTATTTCATCGATGATAATATCTTCTTTTCCATCTTCTTCTTCATGTAATTCTCTGTGTAGGGTGAAAAGATCTTCGTCTTCAAAAATTTCCCCACAAATGTCGCAAAGAGCCATTTCAAACAGTTTGGCTTTGAATGTACACTCTGTGAATGTCCACGCAATAATGGGCAGCGCGCTCAACTGGGTCCCTTTATACCCGAGGTTGAAGGGTGGGGGAAAGTGACGTCATATACATCCGGTTTATCAATCATGTAGTAGATTTGGCTTTTAAACACCCATTTCCAATACATTCTTCAACAGGCTTGAGAAACCGATGATGTTTGATCTAAATCCACCATTTTGTACGAGTTTGTCAAAGACGTCTGTTCCAACAAGTTTATATAGGTCAAGGTCATTTGGAATTATTATTTTGAGCGGGGGATAGAGCACTAAGCAGCATCAATTACTACAAAGTGCTCTATCCCCCGCTCACATTGTTTTTTTTTACTTTTTGTTTAAAACTTCTTACAAAGGTGAAACATCACCATCAGAGTCGGAATCATCCTCATCACGGAATAGGCAGCGATGACAATACAAAATTCTTCTGGCAACTAACATTCTATCCATTAGACGATGAGGAGTGTCTTGTTCTTCTTCTTCTTCTTCAATTTCCAATTGGAATTCCATTTCCGACTCAGATGATGACTCTAATGTTTCGTAGGCGTGCAAGTCCACTTCATTGTCCGTTGAACCAGCTTCGTCAGAGTCCGTTTCAATATCCATTATTTCTTCCTCCTCCTCTTCTTGATCAACCGCAGGTAGTTGGTCCTCTACTTCTATAATTTCTAGAGGTATTACCTCCAGAATAGAGACAATTCTGTTGCGATGGAACACGGTGTTGTCAAGTGGAGCCATGGTATGGAAGTGTTGTATCCATCCAATTTGCTTACCCTTTTTATACCCCCACCAACTATGCATTTATGTGGGTCAAGGTCATGTAAAGATACCCTTTGAGCGGGGGATAGACCACTAAGCAGCATGCTAGTCCATTGCCGCAAAGTGATCTATCCCCCGCTCTGTTCTACAAAACCTCAATCAAGTCCAAGTTCAAGTCCTAGTTCAACACATTTTATTCCAATTAAAAAATGCAATTTAAAAATTTCAATTTCACAAGGCGTACAATTCTGATGTATCAAATATTCCAGTTCCTAAAACATTAGGTTCAGTTCATCCAAATTATGCACTCCTAACCTCATAAACTTGGTGGGGAGAATTACATTAATATGATAGTTATTTCTACCGTTACACTTGCTCCATTCTCAAAAAGATATAAATAATATAGTCCTGGATACTGTGCTTTTTCACGTCCTGCATGTTCCTTAATAAAGTTGAAAGCCAATCTTTTTGAATATTCATTATGAAACACTTCTCTTACACAAACAAGAATTTTTTCTTCCAGAAATTTCACTTGAATTGATGATAGTTTGCTTACATCATCCTTGTCTATCAGGGTAGCTTGTACGTGAAAGTATTTGGTATTGGCGGTAGTTTTAGCGTTCTATCAAGTAAACAACAGAATATTTTATACAATTTCAGCGCTGGAAGTAGGGCAGCCTCTTCCGATGTTGGTGGCACTGTCGACGGCAATGGTGACAGGCTGGGCATTGAGGCAGGTGGCGGCGGTGGCATCTTCAGGCTGCTCAGGAATTCTGCGGTTATCAAATATTGGAGTATTGGAGCAGGGGGCGTGTCGGTCGAGGTGGTTTTGGAAGCTGGTGGATAGTTCTTGAGCTTCGGAGGCATTTTGAAAATGGAGAAGTGAAATAAATGTAAACGGCGAGAATGGGAATGTAGTGTTGAAGGCGGGGAGAACCAGTCCGTACGATAGCTGGATGTGGAATGAGAAGTGCGTGCAACCTGGCCGCCTTATATCCCCCACCAGCCAAGGGCGACCCTCACGGAACAGACTGAAGCAAATGAACGGCTCATACAAGCTTAGCAAAGCGTCAGAGTGGGGGTATCACGTAATACATACCTTAATTGCATGGTTAGCACTTTACTTAAAGTGTAGTTTATATATGTCAAGGTCATTCAACTTTGAAAAAATTTTTAACTCCAAACACTTGTGGCAAGCCGCAAGTGTTTGGAGGTTTTTGTTAAGAATTAAGACTGATATATGTCAAGGTCATTCAAACTTTAAAAAATTTTTACCTCCAAACACTTGTAGCAAGCTGCAAGTGTTTGGAGGTAAGTTTTAGCGAATTTCCCTATAGGGAATACGCTATTACGGTAGTAGTCACGGTAAGACCTAAGCCCGGGACCATGATACTTTTTCGTTTTGAGGTCCCTAGAAGCCAAAAACACCGTTCGTTCAAATTGATATATATGTATATATATATATATATATCTATATATATATATATATATCTATGTGTCCGTTAACACGATAACTTTTGAACGGAACCTCTGATTTTGATGAAATTTGGTACAGGGGTGTAAGCCAGCATCTACTAGGTTGAGTTCGCGAACCAGAATGATCGGACCATTGGAACGGGGTTTTATGGGGTTTCAAAAGGGTTAAAAATGGGTTTTTGGCATTTTTCGACCTTAATTTTTAAAATTCAACAATTTTAACTGAAACCATTTAAAAGAGCTTAAAAAAACAAACGATTTGGTATTTTGAATTTTTATCTTAGCATAACTGGTTACGGGGAAAATCAAAAAATGTGTTTTCCATGTTATTCTTATGGGAAATCAAGAAAAGCCTATATCTTGCTTATTTATTGACATAACTTAATCAAATTTGGTATGTACATTATCTAGATAAGGTTTAACTTATACTTGCTTACAAAACCCATATGGCGGCAAACCTACATACTCACCCCCATGGGGTTTATGGGGAAAATAAACAGAACACCATAACCTTATAAAATTTGGTATGTACAATCACTAGGTAGGATTTAACTTATATTTACCAACTAAACCCATATTATGGCTTCAAACCTACATATTCTCATCCCCATGGATTTTATGGGGAAATATAAAATATACCAAAATTCCATTGGAAATTCGCTGAGTACGCAGGTCTGCTGCGACGGGGGTATTTATTTGTTAAAGATTTTTGTAACTTAGTCTTCACCCTCAAGGACACGGTTTGAGATTGTCCCAGTGACTTTACATCACCGCCAGGTTAAAGTATTATACAAGTCAATCGTTTTTCTTTTTTTTTATTACTTGACTTGTATAATACCCCTCTCCCTTACTTTAAGAGGGTTAAGACTAAATTTGGAAAAATAATTTGGAAAAAGACTTTTAAATATTGTCCAACACAACCTAACAATTTAGATTTTTTTTAGTGGGCCCATGTCCTAGTCTATTTCCCACACGGTTTGGCATCCTTCCCTTCGTATTAGATAGGCTTTAGGGATTTAAAATTCTCTTTGTACCATCCGAGGTGGTACTTGCATTGTACAAAGGTGGCCTTCACCTTTTACAACGATTTCTACTTTCTTATTACCTGCTCCATAGGTTTGACCAATAAAATAATATTTTTCATCAACCTTTAGCCTTCTAATATCACGCGGTTGCGGGCCGTGGGGATGTCTGAACTTGAACGTTTTAGGCCTAATATAAAGAGTGTAGGGTTTGAATTGCCGAAATTTGACTGTTTTATTGAGGTGACTTTGGCAGCGATCTCCTCCTGAACAAGCAAGTTTCTGGCAACACAGAACCCCAAACACACTTGAAAACCAAGCGTAATCGCATTTCTTACCCTTGCCAGCAGGGACCTCAACGCGCTTACGTTTTTGTGTTGGACACTTTACCTTAATGTTTTGGAGCTTGTCCGGTTTAGGCTGGCTAGAAGGAATAGGAGTAGAACGCTTTACGCGGTGAAGAGGAAGGGAGCAAACAATTTTGGGTGGGGTGGGGGAACGTGTTAGGTCGATGGTTGGAAGTTCGGGGGAAATGGTGGGAAGTGATGTAAATTTTGTTGTTATGTTGATGGTTGGATAGGGGGCGTCAGGGGAAAAGATGGATCTACGGGGTGGTTTAAAAGGTGTGGATGGGATAGGGGATAGAGGGAGAGGACATTGGGATTTGGTGTATGAAAGGATTTTGTGTGTACGGGAGTATGGAGTGTACTTCGGCCTTGCAGTCTTCCTCTTCTTCTTCTCATCGTCCTCCTCCGTCTGGAATATGGCGGCATCCGAGTTGGAGTCCGAGGAAAGGGAGACAGCTGGAGAGCAAATCAATCCTCGGCTGGTCCCAGCGGCAGTTGTAATGGTTAGCGCTGGCATCGATGGCAGAAGGCTGGTCACAGTCGTGATTACAGCCAGCGCTTGCCGCAGGACCGAGTACTGCGTCGTCGTGGTCCCAGACGAAGAAGGCGGAGTAGACTGGTTGGCCGAAGAAGCAGCAGCAGAAGCAGGAGGATAGTTTTTCAATTTAAGAGGCATTTTTTAAGATGTAGAGTAAAGAATTCAAATAGAAATTAAGTAAATAATACTATTTGGTGAGAGCAACAGTTGGTGTGAGTGGTGTGAGTGCTGAAGCTCGAGTGAGAGGTGCGTGCAACCCGGCCGCCTTATATCCCCACCGACCACGGGTGAGCCCCACCCAAGGGTATAGGGTAGGGGTAGGGGTGGGGGCGGGGGTGTAGGGGTGGAATTGTAGGGGGGGCGGAGGTGTATGGGGTGGAGGTGTAGGGGGTGGAGGTGTAGGGGTGGAGGTGTAGGGGTGGAGGTGTAGGGGTGGAGGTGTAGGGGTGGAGGTGACGAAGGGGGGGGCGGGGGCGGGGGCGGAGGTGCAGTGTCAGTCTTTACTATATTTAGGTCAAGGTCACGTAAAAACTTTAAAAAAATAAAGCCCCACCTGGGGCATTTAGGTTGCCATCGCTGTAGTCTCCGAAGAGACCCAACTATGGACAACTACAGACTTGTGTGTTAGTAATGCCTACCCATTAAAGTTTAAAAGACAAAGTACTTTAATATATTTACTGTGTTAATAAAAACCTTACTGTTAAAGATTTTGAAAACTTTAATATATTTAGGTCAAGGTCACAGAAAACTTTTAAAAAAATTAAGCCCCACACCCCCTATGGGGGTGTGGGGCACTTGGGTTGTCATCGCTGTAGCCTCCGAAGAGACCCAACTATGACAACAGGCAACATCCAATGTCGTCTAACCTTCCCCACGCGAGACTTGTAAACATTTACTGCATTGTCTTTTCAATAGCTAACAAAGATTCATTTACATAATTTTGTATTTCCAGGAGGAAACAAACTGAGGACACCCTAATGGCTTACGTCCTCGGTCCGAGTGCAGAGGCCGCCACAACCTTTTGCTTGCCAGCGTACAAACGGACATACTCCCAAACCCCAGCCGCAACCTTTTGCATGCCTGAGAGGAGCCTAACAATAATTCAAAGTGGCTTTACACGGGGGCCTACTCCCGTAACCCTATTTTTAATATTTTTAATTTAGCTATGCAGTAAATTTTTACAACTCCTTTGTGGGTCAAGGCCACACGAACATTAAAAAATTTCGGCCCCCGTACATCCATGGCGAACCACGAATGTTCGGGGGCCTTGGGGACTAAAAAACACAAATAGCTAACAAAGGTTCATTTACATAATTTTGAGTTTCCTGAAGGGAAACAAACTGAGGACACCCTAGTGGCTTACGTCCTCGGTCCGAGTGCAGAGGCCGCCACAACCTTTTGCTTGCCAGCGTACAAACGGACATGCTCCCAAACCCCAGCCGCAACCTGTTGCATGCCTGAGAAGAGCCTAACAATTATGAAAAGTGGCTTTACACGGGGGCCTACTCCCGTTCCCTGTCGTTACAATTTAATTTGAGCTGTGAAAAACGCTCAAGGGGAAATGCTAAAACAAGCGTATACACTTTAGTTAAATATAACACACTTACAACACACAATTGAGCTCAACCTGGTAAATGCTGGAACAAGCACATACACATTAAACACATGACAAACAAGACACACAGGATAAAAGACAAACAAGACACACAGGAGACATAGGGTACAAGTGAAACAATCTCATATAAAACAATTCCCAATACCCAAACGCAAGCGCAATATCTTAGAAATAATACAAGTCTTAAAGTTAGAGTAGACTTCGCTAAACAGTGAAGGCGCCTTTCAGTGTTTAGTGAGGCCTATGGCGGTCCGTCCCGATCGTTCACGTTCAACGCTCGGGAGCGGACTGCGAGCCGGCTGTGGCCGGGCCGCCTTATATCCCCACCGGTCTCCCCCGGCATGGGGCGGAGGTCCACCCCGGGGGCGGAGGTCCACCCCGAGGGGGGGGGAGCCGCCCCCCGGGGGGGGGTCCGCCCCCCAAAAAACGGAGACGGGGGCGGAGGGGGGGGGAGCCGCCCCCCGGGGGGGGGTCCGCCCCCAAAAAAATGGAGACGGGGGCGGAGGGGGGCGGAGGGGGGGGTCCGCCCCCCAAAAAACGGAGACGGGGGCGGAGGGGGGCGGAGGGGGGGGTCCGCCCCCCAAAAAACGGAGACGGGGGCGGAGGGGGGGGCGGAGGGGGGGGGGGGTCCGCCCCCCAAAAAACGGACACGGGGGCGGAGGGGGGGGCCGCCCCTCAGGGGTGGTTCAAGGTTACCAACTACACTTTTACTCTAAGTCTGGTTCAAGGTCACCCACTACACTTCTACTCTAAGTGTTCGCAATACCCCCACCCTAATCGAGTCCCTAAGCTACGTGACGGCGCTCAGCCAGTATGTCTCAGGCTTGCATGCGGTAAGCATCGCTGCTCTTCGACTCTGTTCATGTAAGTGTTTTACAAGTTTTTGCCTCAAGGTCATTACACTTTAACTCTGGACTAACATGGCTTGGATTTTCTCTGATTTTACTCGAGGTCACTACACTTTAACTCTGGGATGATATCGACTTGTAGTATTTCAGTGTTTTGACTCAAGGTCATCACACTTTAACTCTAGCACGTCGGTTATCGTACCAGAGGTGCTCAATAACCTAACTTGTAATGTTTAGGGTGGCGTTTGCACGCCACGTGGTATCGCCATGAGTGTCCAGTCATGGGCGGATTTACGGGGGTGCCAGAGGGTGCCTGGCACCCCCTGATTTTTGATGATTTAAAAAAATTTCTATAATATTTTTGCCACAACGTTTTTGTCTGTATCACACATTTTTTTTGGACAATAAACATTTTTAACAAGTAAGACGTAAGCAGTCAAGTCCCGTAATCGAAACAACTATTTTAAAAGACAATTAAATTATATTTTGAACATAATGCAATCGCATGAGTGTGCGAAGCTACGACGTTTCTGGTCAACTACACTGCACGGTTTAAGGCAAAGGCGAGTACCGACACCGACGCTCTGACGCTCTCTCTCCCTCCCCCCTCTTGTCATTTACCTCTGGTGACTTAATTTCTTGGAATATGACGTACATCTGTGATATAGTTATTTTTTTATGGGCTCTACACTTAAGTTTTACAGTAATCACTATCAACTCACAAACAAATAAACAATCTTTTGACATACTGTACCATTCTTTTTTCTTGTTAAAGCTTTCTCAGTACGTTATCAATACAATAATGTTACTTTTAATTTAATTTGTTATGACCATTTTTATATTCCTTTGTTCTTTCAAACGGAAATTAATTAAACAAAATAAATTTAATTGAAGGTTAAATTGGTTAACAAATGATCTTCATTAAAAAGAAATTAGGTACCCTTAAGATTCTAAAAACTTTTTTCTAGCAACGGTTAAAATCAATATTCTAGGGTGGTTTCATAGTAAAATTCTAAATTAGATGGACAGTTTTCTCAACTGAAATGAGCTATAGTAAAATTTTAGTTTTTTTTCAATAATAATAAATTTAACAGTTTGTTAAACACAAGCCAGTATTTCTTTTTAGGTTGCTGCGGTCTAAAAAAAACACATGAATTGAAAGAAGACTATTTACTGAATATTATGTGAAAATTATATGTTTCTAAGCTTTACAGTTTTTGAGGTGTGCTTGCTTAAACTCAGCCATGTCACCGATGATCGCGGCGAACGCATCTCCTCCCCAGACTATGACGCTGTGCGATGGGTTAGTTATGTTATAGCTGTCTAGTCGGTCTTTCTTATGACTTATAGCTACCGTGAGATATGTTTTGAGTTAGTGAAAGTATTTCTGACCTATAATCAATAACAGAAATAATAACAGCGAGCTGTAAATTCGGCTGATGATTACGTGTAGGGCCTATCAGGCCCGGTGTTGCAGCCGCGTGAAGAGATGCGTTCGCCGCTATCATCGGTGACATGGCTGAGTTTAAGGAAGCAGAACTAAAAAACTGTAAAATTTAGAATCGTGATATTGTTACACAATGCTCATTAAATACTTTTCTTTCAACTTATGCGTTTGTTAGAGATCCCAGTTCAAGATAACATAACAAGTAGCTGGCTTATGTATAACAGACAAGTATACCTAAATAGATAGGGCCTACTTGGGATAGGCCTTAAAACCTGCCATTAAAAGGGATTTTGGTGTTTGAATGAGCAAACATATATCGTTTTTTAGTAAAGATTCATACTTTAGGATAACTGGCACCCCCAACAATTTTGACCTAAATCCGCCCATGTGTCCAGTCCAAATTTTAAGTTAGATTAATTTTACTGTGATCTTTTCCATTTCCAATTCGTTTTGCCAAAGAATAAGGTGTCGCTTTATAAAGTGGTATTTCTCTAAAGTTATAGGGGATTGCAGGGATACAATTAGTTTATTTAGGAGACTCTTCATCTTGGAGTTTAACACAATTTCCACTTTGACTTTGCTTCCTCGGCTCTCACAGCCTAAGCTGTACAGAAATGTTTCTTCTAGTGCCAACTCGGGCCAAGAGAACAGTGTGTTGACTGTAGGACAGCTCATGGTCAAGTGATGTGTTACTCCAGCGTACAACCTCACCTTCCCCCACCACTATGACCTTCCCCCACTCCTGCTGTTTCCCCCACCTCTTTTCCCTTGACTCATGCGCTACAAGCAGTCTCTCAGTATTGTGCGGACTTTTGTGAGGGGAAGCCATGTCGCGGGACGCTTTAGGTAAGAAACTTAGCCGTGTTAAGACTTTATTAGTTGTTCACTGTCCACCACTCAAAGTCAAAAGGGTTTCGACTTTAGCTAAGTGGCGCAAACTGTTGCGCGGACACCCTAAGTTTTATACCAAACAGACTAATGTAAGTTTTACTGATAAAGATTTGTTTAGAATATTGGATGAAATGACTTTTCCTTGCAAAATTCAGTTAGTTACTCCCATTCCTGACAGTTTAGAGTCTTAGTCTCTCAAGCTGATATACCTAGAGTACGCGGAGCCTGACAGTCAGTCGCTCGGTGACCGTCGTGGGGTGCGCATCGGTTTCGGCGCTCTGTAGTTGTTAAGTGTTCAAGGTCACAGTAATATGAAATTGCGGATGTTGTGCTTGTTCAATGGCCTCTGAGGACTAGTGGATGACGGTTTAAGCAAGGTCATGTCGCAAACTCGAGTTTGACTTGGCACTTTTGCTGTTTCTCATCGCAAATTCGCTCCAAGTCGTCAAGGTCACGTGGACTCTGACTGAAACTCGGAGCGTAGTGCGAGAAACGGCAAAAGTGCCAAAAAATTTTGAGTTTCGGCGTGACCTTGACCTTAACAGTGTCAGTGACGTCATTTTGATGATGTAATGGATGATGACGTCATCAGCATGTCATTTCTGTGACGTCATGGGTGTGACGTCACGGAAATGACGTCATCGATGGTGACGTCATCAATTACGTCATCGATGACGTCATTTTGATGACGTCATGGGTATGACGTCATCTATTGCGTCATCATCGATGACGTCATCGATTACGTCATCGATGACGTCATCGGGGTCATTGACCTTGGCGATGACGTCATCACATTCCTCAGAGGTCATTGAACTGAGCCAGCAACCGCAAAAACACACTACTCGAGTTATTGCGTTTTGAAATTTCGGTAAAATCCTCTCATGCAAAATTTGACTGACTGCCATTTCTGGCTCAGACGTTCATTTGAGGTCGAATTGGTGACATTGTTTTCAAATATATTTAAATTCTATCTATCTCCTCTTTATAAATATCCTGAAAATTAAGTTAAATGTTTTATTTTAAGTCTTCATTTGCCGTCTTCAATTGCTGTCCGAAATATTATGATTAGGGGAGAGTAGGGTAATCGTGCGCGGCGGGTAAAGATGCGCATCGTAGTTTCTTATGAATGAAATAAGTTAAAAAGCTCCAGTATGTGCTGCATCCTAGCGGGGGACTCAACAACTAATACCCGACCTCGTGGTTTTCGATACTGAAATTTTTTAGGTTATGAGAGGCCAAAATCTAAAAGTCGTGTGTTTCATGTTATTTTTGAGCCTCAGAAAATAGTAAGGTTAGGGCAGATCTTTAGATAACTTAATACTTATTTGGTATTAAAATTAATGGCAGTCTTTGCTTTATCGTTTGAACCAATTAATTTATGTTTTCATCCCTTCTTAAGATAGTGGGAAAATAAAATACTTTCCAATGCAATATCGGGTAATGGTGCGCGGCAGTGGGCACCATGTATTTATAGGTAAGAAAAAAATTACTTCCCCTGTTCACATTCTTGTTTACAGATGCTCATAAACTGTTCGTCCTGGAGTCATGCAGACAGCTCAGGTGCAGACACAGCAGAAAATTAGCCTACGTGTGTTAATTTTGCATTAACCCTTGAACAATTTTGTAATTTTAATCAAAACTTTTGTTAAGTGTATTTTAAAGCTCAAAGAAAGTATTGTTTAGCTTTAAGACATTCCATATGTTATATTGATATTGAATTTATATTAATGAAACACATTTATTCTAATTATTTCAACCCATACGTCCCTGCGCACCATTACCCACCCCCATGCGCACAATTACCCGATGGGTAGGGAAATCGTGCGCAAGTGCATATTCTTATATAATGGTGTATATTTAATCAATGTTAATATATATGATAATGATAATTTTTTATAAGAAACTACATTAAATACCAAAGAGTTTGACACATGTATTGGTAATTTTTGCCCGCATATTTTCTAGGAAGAATTTTTTCCCTTAGGTGCGCACCATTACCCTTCTTTCCCCTACATTATGATTTTCAGTCCGATTTAGGACAACCGATGAAATCTTGTATGAAATATTTAACGTGAGCTTTAGGATCATGTTCAACAGAAAGCAATGCCGCAAAGCCGACCTTAAATGAACGCTCGAGTCAGAAATGGCAGGCAGTCAAATTTTGCATAAAAAGCATTTTGCCGAAATTTTAAATCTCAATAACTCGCGTTATATTCTACCTTTAGAGATCGGGTTTGTGGCATTTAAATCTCAATTCAAAGACCTTTAAAATGATATATAACATGACATAGGCCAATACAGTTCCATCTACGACTTCCTCTAGGGGGCGTCCCCCGTGTTGTGCCCACTCTGGAAATGTGGCAACATCGGTTTTTTACATCTACTAAATGTTCCCAACAATAATCAAAAGTCAAATTTAGTTAGACTTTTAGTGCATGCTCAACCTGTTCAGAGCCTGGACTAAGTAGCCCATTGTTGCGCAATCGGCAATGTTAATCATACGGCTTTTATGCTAAAACATGGTTTTGTATTCCCCTGTTTCGGACGCCGTTTTTCAACCGATTTTCTTTAAAATTTGTAAGTGTTTAGTTGAATACTTATATTAGGTTTCTCATACCTTGAAATTTTGAAAATTTTACTAAATTTTGAAATATCAACTAAGGAAAATCGAGTTACTTTGCGACGCCACAGAGAGTAATTTTTGTTAAATTTTCAAAATTTCGAGGTATGAGAAACCTACTATAACTATTCAACTAAACACTTACCAAATTTCAAGAAAATCGGTTGAAAAACGGCGCCCGAAACAGGGGAATACAAGACCATGTTTTAGCATAAAAGCCGTATGATTAACATTGCCGACTGCGCAACAATGGGTTACTCGCTCAGGGGTGAAGATGACTACATAAGATAGCCTATCTTTACCTCGCGGTGTACAGCCACAGCCTCGAGAATGACGTCAACGACGCGACGCGACGTTTGAAAGTGCCAAGTGATTTACAAGTGTCCGATTTATATATTGTGTAAATCAGAAGCGCCAAGCTCTTACAAGTTGTGTTAGTAAACATATTATTACAGTTAAAATTGTATTAATTGTTGTAAAACCTTAATATTAAATCCGTTATCTGTCAATCACGATAATTTTGATTTTTCAACCATCGTTTTACCGCTATGATATCAACGCTTTAAACATATTTTCAGGACAGACAGTATATTATCGCACTGCATAATCTGCAACAATGAAAACCGGAAGTGACATCACGGCCACAACGACCCGATCTACCACAGCCTCCACGAGTAGGCCTATGTTCACGCACTGTATCCTCCACTGTAATTTGAATAATCGCCTTTCGTTGAATGTTGAATATTCATAGACCAACTACAAAACATTATCAGCTGTTAGATTAACTGTAACGCCGGAAGACAGCTAGTCCATTGTTTCCAACTTTTAACTTTGAAGCTTGACGCCGAAGTAAATGTTTGAGGCGCATTTTAAACAAATGATGAATGCGTAGAGTAAAAGTTTATTGTTTGCTGTATCTAGCTTTAATTTTACCAAACAAGGTGTTTCTAGTGAAGAATCGTTTGAGGGTTCATTTCCAGGCTCCTGTTTTGCAGTTTTGCTCGGTCATGTTTGGCCCCACTGCAATTGACGCTGCAAGTCACATATCGTTTGTTTTTATGTTCGCAATCAGCTGTTTGAAATTGTTAACTCATTCGACTCTCTCCGAGTTTCACGTTTCGATTCGTTTTGCAGCCTTATTAAGATGAGAGCCTCAGTGTAATGGATATAAGACGAGCTAATCAGGTCGTTAGCTGGTATTCGTGAGTGTGTCTAATTTGTTAAATTGATGGCAAAAAACTGACGCGTCAGTGATATATGGATTGGATGAATAATTAACAGCGCGGCTTTGTTTTGTGGAGCCGAGAATAACTAACTACGAGGGCTTAAGTTTCTACAATAATCAAGTATAAAAAACAATTAGTGTACATAGGATTATATGTTTTATTACTATTGTGCATTTATAGGAACACGATAACTTACAAGTTTAAATCCTCAAAAACAATAAAAAAATAATCATTTAATTGGGGATTTCCTGCCTTTTATTTATTTTCTTTATAAAATTTTAAATATAGTAAAGGCAAGACTGTAATGCTTCTTTTACCTTTTTCAACAAAATTATCCGTGACGGCAGCATGAGGAGTTTAATCACCGACTTACAATTTTATCTGCAATTTAATATTTTCAAACTAATATGCGGCGTCGTTCCCAACCAAACTTTCAAACGAAATTTATCGTATCTGCATGTCTGCAAGTTATAGAAATACCCTTAGCGACAAAGTAAACTTTACAGTTCAGAGTGAAGCGCCGCAGTTCAAGCAAAGAAAGCAAGACAAAAAGATCGCAAGAGAAAGCCGTATGACTTTTTCTCCCATCTTTTTCACCGGGGAACATCTTACATTTTCTTCTAGGGTAGTAACATTCAACGCACAGACACAACTGCTGCTTTGCTGCACGGTATAGCCTACTCCAGTTTTTCACTCGCTCTCTTGATGCAACGGCGCATTGTCGCTATTCACAATAAGTCGAGCTCCATTGGTCTTTTATGTTTGTGTTAAGACTTGCGCTGTCATCATAATACTCCTATTGTGCCTGCAGTGCCGCTCACGACCGTCAAATACCATTTCTTTGTTCCCCTGTTCCTGCTTAATTAACCCGTACAGCTTATTGCTTTACATAAGGTGGAAAGTTGCGAATTTTTTAAAGAGCCGCCATATTGAAGGTAAAGTTGAAGTTGTGATCTTATCACATTTCGACAAACTTTAAAACTTCACGTTTATGTTAAATTTCGTCCCCTTGTTTGATAGACCTTAATTTACCAACTTTCATGCCATGAAGCATTTCCTCAACGTTAAGTTAAAAGTGCTAACCCATGAGATTTGAAATGTATTAACATTCTATTGTAATCGTGATGAAAACTTTCATGTAAGAGAAACTAAACAGCGTTTGGTTTCTCTTTTCAGGACTTATTTCAACATTGGTTTCTCAATTATGATCCTTTAATTATAGTTAACACAAGTGTTAGTAAGGTCATTAATAATTGTAATTGCATCCACTACTGTAATAATTTCCACTATTCCACTCTCCGAATTATTTTCTAATCGACTTAATCTAACCTCACTGATATTTTGTTTTAAACTGAACTACTTTTATTCACAAAGATTGTATGGAAACATTCAAGCACCGTCCCTATTGTTGTTGCCAAGCTTTTTATTAGAGCTTACTCATTCAAGGCAGTAAGATAACTTTCTTATCAAATTGTCACACACCGATAAGGACATTATCAGCATATTTCGCCGAGGACAGTTCTTTCAATTGTTTTTATCTGGCCTACAATAAATAAGATAAATATCCATTACTAGCAAACAGCCCGTAAAAAATTACGGGTAATTTTCATGAAGATTATTCATGAATTTGATGTCCACGTTTGAAAATGGTCACAGAATTTATTAATACACAGACAACATAGTAGGGCCTATTCCAATTTCCATTTCTTTAGCAATGTGAACAGTTATCTATATATTAATATTCAAGCCTGTTTCTTTTCCTCCTTTTTTCTAAGCTTGTGAGCAACGTAAAAGAAACCCGCGCATATCGTTTGAAAGGTAGTGTATTTTAGATGAGCAGAATGGTATTTTAATTCACATCGGCCCCCGAGGCTATGCCCTTCAGGCTTCGAAAGTTTCAATGTTAATCTTATGGGAGAAGAATTGATTAATCATGTAACAGCTGTTGTAATAACAAATTATAGCAAATCAGGAAGAAGTTTTGTTTTATCTATATATTTTTTTTAACTAATTAGCTCAAAATCAACTAAATATTTGGTAGAAATTCGACCAGTGGGCGATTTTCTAGTCTTCTATAATAGGCAAGCATGTTTCTTTTCCTTCTTTTCTCTCAGCTCATGTGCATTATATGAGAAATCCGCGCACACCTTTAGAAAGGTATAGTCCTGTAGATGAGCAGAATCCTATTATAATTCACGGTGGACTCCATCAGGCCTACACCCCATAGGCTTTCAAAATTTCAATGTTAATCTTTTGGAGGAAGGAGAATTGATTAAATAATTAGACAGTTGTTGTAAAAACCCTGTTAAAAACAGGAAGAACAGATGTTTCAGTTATATAATGTTTATAAACTTCTTAGATCCAGATCAACTCTAAGTTTGGTCTAATTTCGATGAGGAGGCGATCTCTATATATCATAATAGTTTATAAGTTTAATTAGTTTATAATACTTACTATCATATGGTTTTACAATATAGTAGGCCTATGAGACTTTACAAAAAAAAAAAAAATGATTAAAGGTTTGTAACCGTATTTCCATTTATTCCATTCCAGTTGTATGGCCAATTAACTTATTTGTATAATTTTGCTGACTCGGAGTCCATTTAACTAACCAGAATTTGGAGTTTGTATCTTATTTGTTTAGATTCATGATTATTATTTGTTTAACACTCGCGATTTACCAATCTTATCAAGTGTGTCCTCAACCTCTGGCATTTTTGCCTCCGTACGCTTTTGTTTAATTTTGTAAGATCCACGATGAGTCTAACGTTCCCTTTAGGTTTTGGCATCACTGAGCACCATTTTGTGGGCTCTTCCACAGTATTTAAGCACTTAATTCAAATTCAAATTCAAATTCAAATTAATTTATTTCTCAAAAGCACAACATACAAAATGTACAAAATTAAAACGAAATAAAACTTCCCGCATAGGCCGAGGCCTGTGGGCGGAAAGTGAGCCAATTATCAGTACCACTAACAAAACTTTCTTATCAGTATAGATAATACATTGAAAACTTAATTCTATAGTGGATATAGTTAATTGAATTTGAGAAATAATATACCAAATTTTACGGTTAGTTTAAAAGACTACAATAAACATCGGAATAAATATAAAATTAAAATGTTCTACAGGAAAATATTAATCTATAAATTATTGATGTAAATTGTGAGGCAATGGAATACTAATTCTGTCTATAATTTAGTAGCTTGGATATTAACAGAAAATTTATATGTACTAGACAATTAAAGATTACCACCCGAGACTTGACTCACGCATACACACAATCACACAGATGCACACATCTCACTTCCGCACACGCACATAGACACACCCCGCACACACACACACACACACACACACACACACACACACACACACACACACACACACACACACACACACACACACACACACACACACACACACACACACACACACACACACACACACACACACACACACACACATACACACCGCACACACCCCACACAACGTACACGCATACTGACACTCATTCAGTTCTGCCGTTAATTGACACTCTCTCTGTGTAGAACCCTCACTGCCGGTAAATCGACGTTACGTATTCAGAAACTCCTGCCCTGCCTATTCTTAAAATAAATTCATTAACTAATTTTTTATACTTGGAAATACTACAAGGACTGGGACATTTGAGATTTTCCGGTAATTTAGAATAAAGAACACTTGCAGAGTAAAAAGGGCATGTCGTACTGATTGATTTATTTATTCTAGGGAAAAGTATACCTGAATTGGCCTTAAATCTTGTCGAATAAGAGTGAACGGATTGATTGAAAATGGTCTGCTTGTTTTTAAAAATGTACATTACTAAAGATCTCAAATATAGCTGTGGAATGTTATAGACTCTGAAATCATCAAATAGTTCATCAGTTGGAAATCTAGGGTTTAGACCCAGCGCAGATTTAATAATGGCTTTCTGGGTTATTATCAATGGCAGAATTGAGCTTTTTTGAGCACCACCCCAAACCAATATACCGTACTGCAGTATGGACTGAACGTAAGCAAAATAAACAGTTTTTAGTATTTGACGGTTAAGAATTCGGCCGACAGTGCGAAAAACAAAGATGAATTTTCTAAGCCTTACTCTAATCGATTGGATATGATCTGTCCACTTAAGTCGGTTGTCAAAGACGATTCCCAGATACTTGAAATTAGACACTCGCTCTACACATTCACACGAATTGCAATCATTCTGGCCGCCACAAGTGTGCAATCTCAGCTGGTAGTCAACAGGATCGTTATCGGCTCGCAATGAAATGGCTAAGTATTTTGTTTTATGGGGATTTAATGTGAGCCGATTTTGATCGAAAAAATGTTTGACAGCGACCAGCCCCCGACCCGCCGATTGTACGACTTTATGTCTGAATTTTACCTGCTCCCGTTGGGGCGCAGTAAAAATATTTTCGGGGGTACGACATGTGTCGTCGCCCGCCTCAAGCGGCAGCGACGACACAAAGTCGTACCCTGGCTAATCTCTCTCACTCTCTCTCGGCTTGCCTACCTGCATAGCCTGAGGTGTAGGCTTTTGCTTTTGGCGCACAGGTCTGCTCTCTCGGCGTCGGCGGACACCCCACATGTGATTATGCTATTTATCTTTCCTTACTGAAATCTTACAATAAAGTAGTTTTTCGATATAGAAATAGTATAATTCGTTCCAACTACTGGACGCTAAAAGCATAAACACTAAAATATAATCAGGGGTTTTCACATAGAGGCAATGTTATTAAATAACATCGACAAAAACTGACTTGATCTGAACTTTTTGTTCTGTATCTGAACAACATCAACTGACTGAAAAAACACTCTTAGGCCAACATATACAGCAAATTAAATTAAGTGTACTAGACATTTATTAAATGTTACCGTTATACCTTTATTGATCCCTTTAATACTTCCTCCGTGTGGGTTGTGTTTTTCTGTGTTGGGAAAGCGTCAATCCATTTTATTGCCCTTTTCAGTTTACTCAATTTTAAAAAACTTTACATTTAGTTTTAAAACGTCTAAATTTTACATATTTCTTTTTTGAAGAATACTATGCATTAGTCAACCTCATTCTAATATTCGTAATGATAGATTACGTCATGTATAAATGTTATCAAAGTGTTAAGTAAATTGAAATGGAATCAAAACAATCTTTTTGTATAATAAAATAGTGCATTTAAGGGTCTAGAGAAAAACGATGAACGGATCAAGGATATTTTGATATCAATGGATTTCTTATGGTCCCTGAGAGGAAAAATATGGCACCCCTGAGAATATGCCTTAAAACTCTGTAAAATGAATTTTAAACTTTATTTAGACCAATCGAAGACGTTATTTTGTCGATTGGTTTACTGCTCCTGGTGATCCATGCCCTACACTAATATTTCATACCACTGCTGATTTTAAAAATAAATTTAGTAAACAAAGCAGACAGCTCCAATTCTATATTAGTCTATATTCACATCTAACAACTACAATTGGGATAATTTCACTCCTTTCCTACGCGAAGTGTCATTGATCTCTAGCTGTCAGTCCCTCGTTAAACCTTCCCTCTCGGGGTACGACAACATGTCGTCGCCCGCCTCAAGCGGCAGCGACGACATGTTGTCGTACCCCCGCAGAGCAGGTATGGTGCGGCCGCAGGTAAAATTGGCCACGACGACATGTTGTCGCTTTACCCGACCCGCCACCGCGTACACCTCCTCCCAGCTGTCGCCCTCAAAGAGAATCGCCGTGTCGTCTGCATACAAAAAAAGGCTGCCCTTCTCTAAATTTAGTCTACCAATGTTGTTTACGTAAATTAGATACAATAGAGGTGCAAGAGTCGAGCCCTGAATAATTCCATAATCAATTTTCATTTTTGTACTACATTTATCTAGTATTGAAACTACTTGGTATCTATCGCTTAGATAATCTTTAAACCAATTTAGGGCCGATCCTTTAATTCCGATGTAAGAAAGTTTTTTTAAAAGAATCTGGCGATCAACTGTGTCAAATGCTTTAGCTAAATCAATGAAAACAAGCAAGCTTTTCTTATTTCGACTGACGGCATTGTGGAGTTCTTTTGTTAATTGAAAAAGGTCATCATTAATATTTTTATCGCGCCTGAAGCCAAATTGATTATGAAATAAAATGTCATTGTCAAAGATGTATTTTTCTAATTGGATTTTAACACATTTGTCAATCAATTTTGCCAGAACGCTGGCCAGAGTAATAGGTCTATAACTTACACATTTGTCTTATCCCCCCCTTTATATATAGGAATGACTTTTCCGATTTTAAAGATATCGGGATAAATGCCTTGTTGCAAGCTGAGATTAATTACATGAGTCAGTGGGACTTTTATTACCTCGAAATTATTTTTTATTACACTTGCAGGAATGTTATCCAGCCCTGGAGCAGACCCCCCTTTCAAATCTTTAACAATCCGAGCGAGTTCATCTTCACCGACAGGACGCAGCTGGAAGGTGGTGCCGGGCTGATAGGCCGCGTCGTCCACGACGCACCGGGGGACAGGCGGAATAGCGCTGGCCAAGTTGGCACCGACATTTACGTAGTAGTCATTTAACTTATCTGCTGTCTTGATAATGTCCTGACTCATCCACGTTATCTTTGCCCGTAATGAAATGTTCGATAGGGAAACTTTCTTTATTTTTACTCGTGTTCGTGATTTCGGCTAAAGTTTTCCAAAGCATTTTGCAGTTCCCTTGGGCCTGATTGATTTTATTTTTATAGTATGTTTCCTTGGCAGACTTAATTAGTTTGTTGAGGAGATTTCTATAATTTTTGTATCGAGCCAACAAATTGAGATTGAAAGGTTGTTTTTTCACATTTTTACTAAGTTTGTCTCTGGTTCTAATGGACCTGACCAGCCCCGATGAGATCCACGGTTTAATATGTAAATTATTAGACGAAAGGTTTTTAACTTTGGTCGCTCGAGCAATACATTCTTGCAGATTATCTACGAATGAGCTAGAACTTTGGTTAATGTCGTATGTATTTAATACAGGTGACCAGTTGCATTCGGATAACAGTGAAGGAATGACATTTTGATCAATGTATGAGATTGAACACTTATCCTTTAGTTTAGTTTTGCACTCTCTTTCGATTTCAGCAGCTACATTGAACCTACCTTTCAAGTTCTGACTTGAATTTTTAACGTAATGGTATAGAAGTACATTCCTGGGTGTACTAAGTGTTACTGAATTGTCCTACAAGTCAATCGTATAGTAGGTTTTTTACCTTCACTAAAACACTATTCAAAATTTTTATTCTCTGTCTTTTGTTTCCACTTTATTTCCATCTCCTTTTCTTATTCTTGGCATTTCTTCTCGTATATTTCAAGACTTATTTCTTCGAGTTTCGAGTTACACATCATTATATTTTTGTACTTCATTGTTTGTATCAGTGAGAACAATAAACCAACTGTTAAAAATGTAGAATCATAAGCCTACACGACCTTAAAAGGATGAAAAATAAGAATATAAAGACGTTATATAACTTAGTTGTAACAAAGATTAATGGATTAAAATACGGTGGAGAGAATTTTACAATCAAAATATTATGTTTATATATTTCAAAACATAAAGCTCATTAGTTGATAGATAAAAAATATGTGCAAACAAATATTAATAAATAGCTTGTAAGTTTAAATACACAAATTCAATCACCTTTATGAAATAAACTCTCTTTATTGTATAGCAACAAAAATTTTATTAAAACATCAGCTGTTAGATATTTCTTTTACTGCTTTAAAAACCACTTCAACATTGCATATCCTTGATTTCATTTGTATCTGTCAATTATTATCATAGAAATGAAAAGTTGTCTGTTTTGTTTACAAAAACACTTTGTAAAGCAGCAGTGGTGTCAAATTTCAATGTGAGATATGTATCACCTGGAGCAGTAAACAAATCGACAAAATCACGTCTTAGATTGGTCTAAATAAGGTTTAATTTTCATTTTGCGGCTTTATAAGGCATTTTCCGAGGGATACCATATTTTCCTATCATCTAAGGGTCATAAGAAATCCATTGACACCAAAACGGCCTCAATCCGTTCAGAAGTTCTCTCTCTAGACCCTTAAATGCACTCTTTTATTATATAAGATGGTGAATAAACTAAAATGCTTATGTTATTTAACTGTTTTTATGAGAATCAAAACTGTGTCCGGAGCTGTTTTAACACCCGCCGAATAGAAAGGCATTATTTAACTATAAATGCTTACAATAAATGCAAGATGTACACGATTTAACATTTAATTATTGTTGAATCTAATCTACAACTTTCGCTCAAACAGGGTTATATCGCGTATGAGCTACACTAAGCATTGCAAGGAATAGAAGGTATTAATATGTAACAAAATATTGACGAAAATCAATATTTTGACCACAGTTACATTGTTCTTAGCATTATACTCTACTACATTTTATTATTTGTACTTTTTATAATTATTTACTATTATATACTTCTTATACACTTATCGGTACGCGATAAACTCACATAAAATACGAAGCATTAGTGATATTTAAAAATCATTGAAACCAATGAATACACCTTTGCGTTTTTATTCATTGTATGCAGTTAAAAATAAACACTAGAGTGGTTATTGGAACTAGGAATAATTAAGTATAAGCTACTTTTTTGACAATATTATTTATTAAATAAATACACTATAGTATTCATATTCTTTTAGTATACCTCGTACCCACTTTAAGTAAGATTGATGAGTAAAATCGCCTATATTTTAGTGTTTTAAATCGTGTTCATCTTTCATTTATTTTAAATTATCAATTGTATTGGTATACACGTACTTGAATTAACAAACCGGAACGAGCAAGTCTTATTCATTTAGGACGTATAGGTTACAAATAGAATAAATAAATAAGCAATATTTTGTTCTAGTTGGTGAGTTATCGTACGTTAAACTGCACACCCAGCATTCCTACTCACACCCATCATCGCTCTCGAGACCGGGCAGTCACTGAGGGAAATTATTGAATCTATATATCCCCGGTATGACGCCAAGGCCTAATTCTGATAATAAAATCAAATTCTGCTAATCACACGGAATAAGGTGATATAATTTTTTAGCAATCCGGGCCCATAATGAGGAATATAGCAAATAGGAGACATAGTTTTTTTTACTATTAACAGACAAGGTTTAGAACCCATGACATTCGTTAGCGTATTTCAAGGTAAAAGGAATTACTCAAATCCCGTCCAATTAGCCTTATTAGTTAAAAAAATATTGACCTAAGACCAGTTGCATGTTTGGACCGCCCGCCGGGTGAGCGCTGGCCCGGGTCGCTTACGGGATTTCTTAGCAGGGTTGGTAGCAATCACTTCTATTTAGCTATAATTTTTCCTGAAAAAAAAACTGATCAATATCAGGTTACTGTTAAATGTACTAATCGATATCGCTCGGATCCATCGATAAAAATTAATTACCTTGAAATTCAATACTATTCATGAAAAATAAGCTCCGTGTACTTTCAAGGTGTACAAACCAATAGGTATAATTTGTTCTATTTGTTTTTATATTTTTTCGTAAACGAAACCACTGATCATTTCGCCATACAGTGAGTCTGTGTGCTTGGTCTGCTTGTACCAATTGATTCACACAGACTCACTGGGGCTAAGTTTCCAGTGGTATCGATATCAAGACCTGTCGATAACAAATTACGTAATTTCCACATTTTATTTGATAACCACTTGAGTTACCACTAGGGGCGTGTGATAACACAGTTTCGCCAATAAATATGGGATTGCAGTCTGTAACCTGGAGTAGACCGTTATAAATGAGATAAAAATCATAAACAAACCATCTTACTATATTATTTGACTTAAAACAAATAAAAATCAATATTTTATTGATTGATATTTTGTTTTTGTAAGACATTTTCTAGAAAGTTGTCGGTGTGCAAAAATTCCTCAAGAATGGGAACAAAAAGCTTTTGGGGTCGTCAAAGTCTAATAGTTTGAGGTTAAGGTATTGTGAGACAGTCATGACACTCGGTCACTTCACGTGTCCTCAAAACCAACCAAACATACCAGTGAAGATTAGGTAAAGATGAAGATAAACGTCGCTTGGAGGGCTACTGATGGTTTACCAGCGGTCGTGGTAATTGTCATCAGAGTTAACTCTGCAGCCAATCACACCCAGCGCTATAGTAAAATCATCACTAGCGCTTTAAGACACCGGTATAAATTGTTTCTGGAATGTCGGGTAAAAAATGTGGGACAAATCCAAATACATGTAGTTTTAATAGAAGTGTCGTGACTGTGAAGAGTCGTTACCATAAAGAAAAGGGTAATTTTTCATAGTTCAACATACAAAAAGAGTCATAAGTTGTAAGATTTGCACCGGTAGTTTTTCAAGATATCGATTAAATTCATTATTTCCGAGTTTTCATTCATAGCGGCTAAACTATTGATTTTTGTTAGTTTGGAAATATTTTTATTGAACTCCTCGGTACGAAAACATACAAAGAGAGTCATAAGTTGTAAGATTTGCACCAGTAGTTTTCAAGATATCGATTAAATTCATTATTTCCGAGTTTTCATTCATAGCGGCTAAACTATTGATTTTTGTTAGTTTGGAAATATTTTTATTGAACTCCTCGGGTCCGAAAACATACAAAAAGAGTCATAAGTTGTAAGATTTGCACCAGTAGTTTTCAAGATATCGATTAAATTCATTATTTCCGAGTTTTCATCATAGCGGCTAAACTATTGATTTTCGTTAGTTTGGAAATAGTTTTATTGAACTCCTCGGGTACGAAAACATACAAAAAGAGTCATAAGTTGTAAGATTTGCACCAGTAGTTTTCAAGATATCGATTAAATTCATTATTTCCGAGTTTTCATTCATAGCGGCTAAACTATTGATGTTTGTTAGTTTGGAAATAGTTTTATTGAACTCCTCGGGTACGAAAACATACAAAAAGAGTCATAAGTTGTAAGATTTGCACAGTAGTTTTCAAGTTATCGATTAAATTCATTATTTCCGAGTTTTCATTCATAGCGGCTAAACTATTGATTTTTGTTAGTTTTGAAATATTTTTATTGAACTCCTCGGTACGAAAAACATACAAAAAGAGTCATAAGTTGTAAGATTTGCACCAGTAGTTTTCAAGATATCGATTAAATTCATTATTTCCGAGTTTTCATTCATAGCGGCTAAACTATTGATTTTTGTTAGTTTGGAAATATTTTTATTGAACTCCTCGGGTCCGAAAACATACAAAAAGAGTCATAAGTTATAAGATTTGCACCAGTATTTTTCAAGATATCGATTAAATTCATTATTTCCGAGTTTTCATTCATAGCGGCTAAACTATTGATTTTTGTCAGTTTGGAAATATTTTTATTGAACTCCTCGGGTACGAAAACATACAAAAAGAGTCATAAGTTGTAAGATTTGCACCAGTAGTTTTCAAGATATCGATTAAATTCATTATTTCCGAGTTTTCATTCATAGCGGCTAAACTATTGATTTTTGTTAGTTTGGAAATATTTTTATTGAACTCCTCGGGTCCGAAAACATACAAAAAGAGTCATAAGTTATAAGATTTCCAGCAGTAGTTTTCAAGATACTGATTAAATTCATTATTTCCGAGTTTTCATTCATAACGGCTAAACTATTGATTTTTCGTTAGTTTGGAAATAGTTTTATTGAACTCCTCGGGTACGAAAACATACAAAAAGAGTCATAAGTTGTAAGATTTGCACCAGTAGTTTTTAAGATATGTATGTGGAAGAAACAAAATCGAGCAATTTATTTTGATACAATACAAATGTTACATTTAGTTCTAAATCATTTACATCCGACCAATCCAATATTGTGAAAACTATTGACAATTGTACATTAACAGATGTTTATAATTATCAACCTAATCCAAATGTTATTCTAATGGGAAATTTTCAAATTTAATTTGTGGATATCGCCCTTTTTTAATTAAAATTCTCATCAATTTTTGGTGAAAACAACTATAGACCAAGCCCTATCCAGCGACACCAAGAACTGTAGGAGGAGTTCTCAACACAAAAAAGCCTAAGCGTTTTAAATAAGTATAGATTACATCTTTCTTAGCTAGCTATTAATACGCGATTAATTCGTGAAGTACAAATTACTAGTAATGTTTCCATTGATTAGGATGAAAAAACAAATGAAATTCTTCTCAAAATACCCAAAAAAGTAATTAATTGGACAAAAAACTGTGCTCTTCTAGTCTATTCAATTTAATGAATTCCAAGCAATGTGTTTCTATTGAGCGATTGTTATTGCGTAAATTATTTAGCCTTTAAGATTTCCTAAGGCACTCTAGTTCATTTACGCAGGAACAAAGTGCAGCTTAAAGTTATAAAAATCACTTTATTTGTTTTGAAACACGGCTTAGTAATGAAACTATCTCATCCGAGGGTCAACTCGACCATTGTCTACCGTCTGAGGAGCTGTTATTAAGATTATTTGATATAAAAACTATGAATATATTTCTTCATACAAGGCTTGAAATGCCTGGATCTCTTTAATTTAAGCAGTAATCCGTAATTTCCAAGCTTATGGTTCTTGTAATCGCCGAAATCGAACCTAGAATATTGACGAATGAGTACAGTGAAAATTGCCGTTTTTTAAAACTCCTATTACATGCGTGTTGTAGAATAAAGTACGATTATTATTGTTAGGTTCAGTATATACAGCTACATTTCATTGAATACTCTAGGTTTTGGGTGGATAATGCACCAAAAAACCTGGAAGTATAAAAAAAAAACTGTCATTTCTCATGGTTCAGCGGAGAAATTCCGACTTTAAAAGTTACTAGTTTTTTTTATTTTTTATTATTATTTGCAGGCAAGATGTAACGGTGCAATTCGCGGTTGTGTTAAAATTGCACGCTACAGCTTGGAATCGCTCGATCGGGTAAATGTCCAAGGTTCTAAATTGATTTAACAAATTAATATAGTTTATAGGAGGGCTCAGACGAAAGGTAAAATGAACATATAGTTCTCAAGTAAATCCTCAGCTGATCATAGCCCTGGAATTTTTAAAAACGTAAATTTAGATTCCCCGGTGACATTTTGATTAAAATAACGAAAAAACTAAAATAAGCCAAACGGCTAAAAAGAAACAACTATTTCTTCAGCTAAAACGCAAGTATCAGGATTTCACCGTATAGATATCGCCAATTTAATAACATCGGGCTTCTATTTAATTAGTTTAA
The DNA here is from genome assembly GCA_030545055.2 of Neoaliturus tenellus. Lineage (NCBI taxonomy): Eukaryota > Metazoa > Arthropoda > Insecta > Hemiptera > Cicadellidae > Neoaliturus > Neoaliturus tenellus. The sequence continues at coordinate 245,385,764 of CM061531.1, read as the reverse complement.
GTTACAAATCTAATATCCAATTTAATTAACAAAAGTCCAATGTGTTTCCCAGGAGCTGTTTCGCCCCGGGCCTAACGCAGATAAAAGACAAGTTTTTATTCAACAAATTATTTTATTCCCAGGGTTAGTTCACCTTGGGCCTACAATGGACTGGTGTAAATCGATTCGAAATAAAATCAAATATCGTACTCCGGTCAACCACGCGGTCTACCGTCTAACAAAGAATTCTTGAAGAGTACGTAAAACGCTATTAAAATCAATTCCTTGTACAAGTTATTTAATTAAGTTAAATAAAACCAAAATTATTTTAACGATTCTGAATTATAAGGTAAACTACGCTGAATTATACAATTACTGTAACCGTACCTGAGCAATAACGCTGAAGTATGAATAAGAAATGGCCTTGTCGGACGCCCAACATTTATTTAATTATTATGGTCAACCCTGAGGAAAGGAGAATGGTGTGGCGTTCTTCCCGCCTGGCGTGGGTGGACTGACGACTAGCGCTTCTCGAGACCATATCACATCGCCCGGAGGATTCATGAGGGAAAGAGTGGGGGAAAGTGTTGACAGGGTTGCCAACCATGTAGTGACGCAGATGTCAATCTTACAAGCAATGCCGATTATCATGCTTTCGAGGACAGTCGGTGATAAACGAATGATACCGAGGGCAGAGTAATAATGTGTTTATTTTTAGTGGAAGTTTATTGGCAAAAAAATAATTAATTGCCTTGTAAATCATTAATGTATTACTTAATGATTATCAGCACTTAACACTCTAGTTTTGAAAATTGTATTTATTAATATGTTATCATAACAATTTGTAATATTTAAATCGAAGTAACTTATATGTAATTAATAGCATATTTATTTATACCTAAATTACCCATCCAATTTGTTACAATAAATAAATCGTTACTAAAATAAATTGTATTCAAGAAATGGCTTTGCAATGGAAATAAATAAATAACATTGAATTGAAAAAATAACACGATTTTTACATCATTCTGGCTATATTTTACATTCCTCTTCTAATTGTAAATAAAATCGTTATTAAAATTATTTGCAGTTTCTTGTTTGCAACCAGTAACCATCTCCCACTCTCCCATTGTTGCTTCTTGAGACACTTTCTTCTTTCATCTTCTATATTCTTACCTTCTGATGCTCTTTTTATCGTCTACAGTATCTCTAAACAAACTAAAATTAACTATTTAGGCCTAGAAATACTTCAAACTTGTAATTGGTTACAAACCAGTTGTTTCTGGCGGTTACGAATAAGAATACACGTAGCAGTTTCTGTGTTGGTAACACTGTCGACACATTCCCCCACTCCTTTCCTCATGAATCCTCCGGGCGATGTGATATGGTCTCGAGAAGCGCTAGTGGACTGACGGGCCTGTCTGTCCCTCGAGTCTCGAGTCGAGACGACGGCTTTCCTCCCCACCACCGCAACGCATGCGCGGCACGGCCACCAAGTAAAACCTCGGAACAGCTGATTTTAACCAAGCGGCCAACGTCAGCTGATCCCGGTGGCGCGCGAATTTAAATCGCCCGAACGCTCGCTTCAATTTAGACCCTTACAAATATTTAAAACTTCTACCATTTCGTAGCCAAGCTTGTGGAACAAAGAAGTATGCAAACCCCATCTGAATTGGTTTATTGGTTACAAAATTATTCACCACAAAACCAGTTGCATGTCTGGAGGGAACGGGTGACGTCAGAGGCCGCTGGGGTGGGTCTAGCGGGGAGGAAAACAGCATTGTGTTTAGTGGCTATTACGTCTTTTTATTTGTTTTATGTTAGAAACCGATTAATATCCGGTTACCCATAAGTATACCAAGCGTTATTGCTCAGGACTATCGATAAAAATAAACTATCGCCAAAATCGATATTTTTAGAAAATCAAAATACCTGAGCTATTATATTTTTATTATTTAAAGGAATTAAAGTAAAAGAATACACGTACCCACTCTCAAAAACATCAAGGAAAGTAGCTTTAACAAAGGTCATTCTGGCCAGTTTTAAGCCCATTTTAATAATTTTGTTTTGGCTAGTGTATGGCAGTTTTAAAGTTAAACAACTTCTCCCTAGTAGTGGTGTGTTGTGCGGCACGGGGTGCAAACGGCACCTCACACACCACACCACGAAGGGAAGAGTTGAATAACACTATGTGTTAATTTGTGTTGTTTCATAGTGTGAATAAGACTGAAAGAATTGAAAAGACTCTCTCAGATTGGGCCTGATGACAGTAGTGACTGGTCAAAATCGATCGCCATTATAAGATATTTTATATACAGGGTGTTTAAACTTTCTTCGGAAACTTTGTACGGTGAGTCCTTGGATCAAAATAAACAAACAATATAATTGGATCATATGTCCTGATATGTTTCCTTAGGCCATTAGCCGCTGTTTTTTTACACTTGTTAATATTTATTTCCGTAACGGATGATTGTATTGAATTCATATTTAATATAATTATAATATTAATATCATTCATGGACCTTTATCATATTGATGGTCATTTTCGGGAAAATTATTACTTTTCCTATGTGTATTTTCAAAATAGCGGCCATTTTAAAATTTTAAACTAAAATATCTCAGAATCGGTAAATGTTATCAAACTGTTAAAAACTAAAAAAAAAAACTGTTGAAAATTAGATGATCAATCCAATGATATAACGTTTGTAAGGAACTAACAACAAATGAAGGAATAATTGCTGTTTTTTATTTTTATTTTTTAATGTACATTTTTCACTATAATAAACACCAATTATTTAGGTTGTTTTAGAAAACAATCTTGATAACTCAATTATTTGCCGTTAGATCATTACAAACTTAGTTTTATTTGGTTCGATAATTTAACTGTTCAACTTTTTTCTATTCATAACTGTTTGATAATATATAGACTACCAATTTTTAGATATTATAGTTTAAAAATAAAAAATGGCCGCCATTTCCAAATACACATCCGAGAAACATTGATTTTCCTGAAAATGGGCATAGGTGTGATAAGCTTTATACCAAATATAAACTAAATACAACCATCCGTCACGGAAATAAAAATATGAAGTTTAGAAAAGTAGCAATTATAGCGAATAATGACGAATAAAATGACAAAGAATTTTAGGACACATATATGTTTTTATGAAAACCCTCTTGTATACCCTCTTGTATACAACGTAAGTGTAAATATATCGAGTAGTGTTAGAAGACGCGAAGACGTTTAACTATTTCGACAGAGAGCTTTTACGGCAAAGGTCTAATTAAATAAAAAATAATATTTTTTATAATTCATATTTCTAAATGGTGGCTGCTTAAAATATTAAACCATAAATTTAATAAAAACTTCATAGGGTATCAGAGTATGTTATAGTGTGTTTTTTAGATAGTTTAATTTGTAATTTAACGATGTAAAGATCATGGAAATAGGTTCAAAAATAATGAAAGCAAGATAGAGAAATTTACTTGAGGCTAGTCAAAGCTGTAACGCTTCTCCGGAGCAGTTGGGGTATGAGACCGATTGTTGAGCTAGTGCCGTGACCGCGCTTTTCCAGTGGTAATCCGCTCAGATACCAGAGTATTTTTATTTAAATAACTATATTTCTTATTTATGAACCAATTTAGTTATTTATTATATCATTTGATTTGAAATTAAGTTACCTAAACTCCATATCGTAACATAAATTTAGCTACCTAACGTAGTTTTTATGCAATTCAAGTCTAAAGAACGTAAAGCATAAACAGCCGCTAAAAAGTGATAATTTTTCTTCAATTATACTTTTACGTCAAAAGGTTGTATACCAAGTTTTAACTTATTTCAACGAATCGTTCTCAAAAACTAAAAATTATTCTTTGAAACATGCAAAAATGCGGCTGTACACAAGACCGTGATGTACACCAAAACTATGGAGTTTTGGAAATTTGAAATATGATATTTTCGCTTGTCTTTAAGTCAGAAATAATACCTTAAGAGGTCGGTGGAAAGATCAAGTACATTCTGTATAATTCCTGTTCTAGATAACACAGAATATCTTGGCCTGTGATGACCGTTTACAGTTGAAATAATTGGAGTAGAGCAAAGAAGTTGCAGATCGTTGCAGAGTGTTTTAGTATAATATGTTTACCAATTTGAATCCAGAAGTGGAGTATGGCAGAGGCCAAGATATTCTGCGTTATCTATAAATCTTTAATTAATAAAAAATAGGTTGGTAGCACTGTTAAAAGTAGTGTGACAGGATTGCCAGTGTCAATTGTGTTACGGAGAGAGGCTAGAGCTTCAGGTAACAGAATGGACAGATTTTCCCTAAAAAAACGGCCATTCTGTTACGGCAATCATGTCACGCGAACTGTAACAGGATTGACGGGTATTTACCTAATTGTAACAGGATTGACGGGTATTTAAAACTATATATATATATATATATATATATATATATATACAGGGTTAGGCAAAAGTCTGGATACCCCCAGTTAACTTTTTAACGCGTTGCAGTAGGAAAACCAAACTCGGCACATGTTTACAACATCAAAAACTGCACTTTTTCATCAACTACACAACTTTGCCCCTGCCCCCAAAATGGGGTATTTTGGGGGCAGCCCCAAATTTTCAAATGTAAACCCCTATCGAGTGACCCCTCATTTTAAACGGTTTATCAAGAGAAATTAAATGGCGCAAACCGGAGGTCGATATCTCACCCCTAACCAAAATGGCAGCCATTTCAAAATTTGACATGGGCAAGCAAGTATAAGTATGGACACCCCCAATTAATTTTTTAACACGTTGCAGTAGTAAAACCAAACTCGGCACATGTTTACAACATCAAAAACTGCACTTTTTCATCAACTACACAACATTGCCCCTGCCCCCAAAATGGGGTATTTTGGGGGCAGCCCCAAATTTTCAAATGTAAACCCCTATCGAGTGACCCCTCATTTTAAACGGTTTATCAAGAGAAATTGATTGGCCCAAATCGGATGTCGATATCTCATCTCTAACCAAAATGGCAGCCATTTTAAAATTCGAGAAGGGTAAATTGACTTTACATTGGCTGCCATTTTGGTTAGAGATGAGATATCGACATCCGATTTGTGCCATTCAATTTCTCTTGATAAACCGTTTAAAATGAGGGGTCACTCGATAGGGGTTTACATTTGAAAATTTGGGGCTGCCCCCAAAATACCCCATTTTGGGGGCAGGGGCAAAGTTGTGTAGTTGATGAAAAAGTGCAGTTTTTGATGTTGTAAACATGTGCCGAGTTTGGTTTTCCTACTGCAACGCGTTAAAAGTTAACTGGGGGTATCCAGACTTTTGCCTAACCCTGTATATATATATATATATATATATATATATATATATATATATATATATATATATATATGTGTGTGTGTGTGTGTGTGTGTGTGTGTGTGTGTGTGTGTGTGTGTGTGTGTGTGTGTGTGTGTCCGTGGTACCGATAACTTTTGACAGCGACCTCCGATTTTGATGAAATTTGGTATGAAGGTGTAAGACCAGATCTATTTACATGAGTTCGCGAACCAGCATGATCGGGTCATGGGAACGGGGTTTTATGGGGTTTAAAAGGGGTCAAAAATGGGTTTTTGGCATTTTTGGACCTTAATTTTTAAAATTCAACAATTTTAACTAAAACCATTTAAAGGAGCTTAAAAAAACAAATAATTTAGTATTTTGAATTTTTAACTTGGCTTAACAGGTTACGGAGAAAAGCTAAAAATAGGTTTCCAATGTTAATCTTATGGGAAATCAACAAAACCCTGTATCTCGCTTATTTATCGGAATAACTTAATAAAATTTGGTACGTACATTCACTAGGTAGGGTTTAACTGATATTTGCTTACAACACCCATGTCCGGCAAACCTACATACTCACCCCATGGGGTTTATGGGGAAAATTTAAAAGTGTCGAATATTGATACAATGATATTTACCTTACCTAACTATTACATTTTCTAATAAAACTAACATTTTCTAACAACATCCAATGGCAGCAAACCTACATACTCATTCCTAAGGTGTTTATGGAAAAAATACAAAATCTCAAGATCCTTTGGAAATTCGCTGAGTACGCAGGTCTGCTGCGATGGGGGTATTCTTCTGTTAAAACACTGTATTAACTTATAAGGAAATTGTAATTATTTAGCATTAACATTTTTTTGTGATACTGTACCAGTATCGAACCAACAAAAAGCACAAACTTTTCTCATGATCTAAATGGCAACCTTTAAATTCAAAGGCGAGCTCTATAACCACTTAGCTACCCAGGCTGTCTGTTGATGTTTTATTTAGGGTAATTAATAATTATTCTGGATAACCAAAGTGTAAAATACCACAATGGTAGTTAACAGGAACCAAAATCCACCACAAGATTATTACTGTTGCGTTGAGTTAATTATTGGAGTATTTAGGGATTGATAAAAAAATATTTCTTTTAAAAATAGATTGCTACTGTTCAATTGCATGATAATTAATTTATTCAATTACTCCGGACGAATGCAATAGTATTTTTGTAATATTAACTTCTCTTTTTTTATTCAAACCAGGGGGACCGAGCTTATGCTTGGTAAAATTATTTCTTTAGTTTGTCACACAAAGCCCGTTACCTCTGCTCATTCGCCCTCTTTCTCTTTATGACGAGCTTATTCGCTTCGCTCACTCGTCAGGGTGCTGCACTTCGGTACAATTTTCCTAAATGTTAAAGTTGTAACACTTTTTTTATATCTACAGTTATCACCTGATTTTTGTTTAATTTAAAAATCTCAGTAAGGGTAGCCTGCGATCTTTAAAGGCTCTAGTAAGAAACCCTGATTTTTCCCACACGTGGGACCAGCTCCAATCGATTCCTCGTGGCCAAACCCCCATATAAAAAAAATCATTGGTGCGAAACGAAAAATTTGCCCTTGCAAACATTGCTTGTTTTAGAGTATAGGATAGGATTCAACACGATATCAAGCTCTAGATTTAATACGATTATTGGAAATTTATATTTTCTTATTGAAAACAAAAGGAAGTCCATTTTGATTACAGTGACAAGAAAGTAACCCTTTCTTTTCTGAACTGACATCGTCGACGTTTAGTGAGTAAACTTGAGGTCCCCTATCTGAGGTTTTAAAAGAGCAAAATATATTTCTACGGAAATCCTAATCGCGAGGTGTTCTGCGGAAATGATTGCGGGTATTGAGATATGCGTTTCAAAAGAAAGTCCTCCGTTTGGAGAATTCACTTTTCAAGAGGGAGGGGTTCTAGCCCCCTCCATAATTCTCAGGGACTCTTTTCAATCATCAGACAAAATAATGGGGAAATCTTTTTACCATCTTTAAAATAGTAAAACTTTAATTATTAAAATGAGAGAATATTATAAAGAACTACTGAGGATAGGACTACTGAATCCTACTTCCTATCCTCCTATCCTTCCTACTTCCTATCCTATAATTCCTATCCTTCTTCTTTCTTTTTTATGAATATTATTGTTACTTCCGCTGTAACCGCGGCCATTAACATTCCCTTTATCATTGCTGTCCTGCACCACTTCATTTTCCAGTGCAGGACATCTTGTACGACAAATAATTAATTGAAAGAAGTTAATGTCATTTGACAAAATGCAATTAATACAAAAATAATAAATAATAATAACAGTTTACAGAGATTATAAAAAAATACAATTGGTTCTTAAGAAACTACAACAGAAAAAGTGCATAAATTTGTTATTAAAATGATACATTCATAAAAAAAATTAGAACAATGATTATACTCTGCTCTTGATAACTTTTAAACGAAAATCATACCATAAGCTATTTTCTTTTCGGCGCCCCGGGCAGAGAGGCATGATCCCCGACGTCATCTTTGAGTCTGAGTCGCTCCTTCCGAGGATCTCTGGCTGGAGGGTTGTGGAGGACTACATGGGTAGCGACTACCAATACATCGTTTTTGACCTGCATGATCAGGCAAATCGTCGATTTTCCGCATTTCGGGAAGGGCCACGCCGGTGGAACACCAACAAACTGGATGTGGTCAAGTTAACCGAAGTCATCTCTCGGGGACCTCAGGGGAATCCTGGTGAGGCTGGGGCCGAGGCACTAGTAACATCCACGATGGAACTGATCGTCTCAGCCTGCGACCAGTCTATGCAGCTAAGGAAACCCCGACGCGACAAACAACCCGTTTACTGGTGGACTGAAGAGATTGCGGAACTCAGAAGAAGATGTTTAAGAACTAGACGAGCCGCCACAAGAGCGAGAATTCCCGCAGACAGAGTTCGTAAGTCGGAGGCCTATAAAGCTGCGAGAAAATCTCTCCGCCAGGCGATCAACAGGAGCAAGACGAATAGCTGGAGGAGACTTGGTGACGACGTTGACTCCGACCCGTGGGGCCTGGGTTACAAACTTGTAACACAGAAACTCGGCGCCCGCTCTCCACCTTCCATCATGGAGGGTGCCACCATGGGGAGGATCGTCACTCCGTTATTTCCTGAGCATCCTCAGCGAAGGTTGACTTCGGACGGGTAGAGGACGTTCCACTCTTCACTTTCGAGGAGCTGGAAACCTCCGTTCTCTCCCTGAAGAGCAAAAAGGCTCCTGGCCTGGACGGGATTCCCAGTGAGGCTTTAAAGAAAGTATTTTCAATCAACGCTGACTTGTTGTTGAGAATGTACAATGCCTGTTTGGTTGAAGGGGTGTTTCCGGCTCCCTGGAAAACAGCCAGGCTGATCAGCAAGAGCAAAGGTGATCCCTAGCTGCCGTCGTCCCACAGGCCTCTCTGCATGTTGGACACGGCTGGGAAGCTGTTAGAGAAGCTGATCCGTTCCCGCCTGACTTCTGCCGTGGAAGCTGCCGGGGACTTATGCCCCCGTCAGTACGGCTTCAGAAAGGGACGGTCAACAATCGACGCTGTCACCGAAGTTCAGAGAGCTCTGGAGAGAGCCGAGAGCCACAACCATTTCTCCCGCCGAGTAGTGCTTCATGTTACGCTTGATGTAAAGAATGCCTTCAACTCGGCGAGGTGGGTCGATATGTTGGATGCGCTTCGCAACACCTTTCGTATTCCTGCATATCTGTTGCGGCTCATCGAGGATTATCTACGCTCTCGAAGCCTGATTTATGACACGAGGGACGGAACGCGGACGATGGAAGTCACTTCTGGTGCCGCACAAGGTTCAATACTCGGCCCGGATCTCTGGAACGTTGCCTATAACAGCCTCCTGAGGTCCGAGATGCCTGAAAAAAAACCATTTTGGCTGGGTACGCCGATGACGTCGCAGCTCTCAGTGCTGCACACAACGTTGAGCTGGCCCAACTGAAGTTGAACCGAGTTTATGCGGGTGGTCAACAACTGGATGTCCGATCACTGTCTCACTTGCTCTCAGTAAGACGGAGATCGTGATTCTCACGAGGAAGAGGATCGACCCACCGTCGTCCCGTTTCGAGAGGGAAGGGAGGTGGTCACATCAACTCGTGCCGCCAAATACCTCGGGGTTATGGGTGGACACCAAGTTAAGCTGGAGGGATCAGATCTTCCGTACAGCGGACAAGGCCGCTAAGGTAGTCACTTACCCTAGTAGGCTGATGGCCAATGTCGGGGGTCCCCGATCCAAGTAGAAGACGTCTGTTGATGTCCCGCGGTCCAGTCCGTGCTTCTTTATGGAGCAGAGGGTGTGGCAGACGCTCTAGATAAGGAGTGCTACAGGTTGTGACTCACCCGAGTTCAGCGTCAAGCGGCGCTCCGGGTGTGTTCCGCCTACCGGACAGTGTCCGAGCCTGCCGTCCTGGTGGTCGCCAGAGTCATTCCTGTCAAGCTCTTGGCAGGAGAGAGGAAGGTGATTTATTAGAGACAAGGCGAGATTTGCAAGGACACGGCAAGAACAGAAGAGCGCTCCCGAACCTTCCAGCAGTGGCAACACAGCTGGGAGCACGACACCCGAGGACGATGGACTGCGCGACTTATCAAGCAGGTCCAACCATGGGTGGAACGGCGGCATGGGGAGGTGGACTACTACCTGACCCAATTTTTGACAGGTCGCGGCTATTTTCGGTCGTACCTGAACCGGATGGGAAAGACCGGTTCACCGGATTAAATTTATTGCCCGGGTGTTCCCGACGATGCGGAACACACATTTTCCACTGTCCCCGTTGGGAAGGGCCCCGCCTGGAGGCCACACAAATCTTTGGTGCATTTTCGGTGGACTCGGTCTGCCAAAAGCTTTTGGAGGATGAGGGCAACTGGGATTGTTTGTCTCAGTTCGTCCGGGGCATCCCTCCTGGAAAAGAAAACCGATCTGGATCGCGAAGTGGCCCAGATCCCTTGATCGAGCGGCTGGGATAAGGAGAGAGCCCCACGGGTGTAAGCCAAATTTAGGCCTAGCCTGACGTAATATGATAAACATTCCAGGTTATATTCCTAAAGAGTAGAGGAGGTTTTTAGTAGTGTAAACCCGTTTTTTAGGGGAACCCCACACTACAGGCTGGCCACCTGTGGTGCTTAATGTATTTTTCCGCCTCTCCCTAAAAAAGAGCTATTTTTTATGTCTACTCCACATATTTTTTAAATGAATCCAATCATAATCATTTGTCAGAATTCCACCGAGAACCTAACTCGAAACTCTACATATTTTTATATTTTTACTACTTATTAAATTTTTGTATTTTTGTAGACCCTATTGATCCAAGACTTTTATCATGGCTTATTATGTATCAACGTGAAATAAAACTTATCAGAAATAGTTTCCAAACAAGTTTTTTGTAGACATATTTTTAACAAGCACATAGACTTATTTTCACTTCTTTCATTGTTTACCGTCTCTTTAATATTGAAGATTATACAACGCATACCTCTCAAGTGTGAAGGGTTGGTTGTGGGAGAAGGAAGGAATGTAGAGTGATGGTTAACCACTACATCTTCCAATGTCACAATATTGTTCCATGGTAATCGTTTCTGGCTTACCAATATTTATCACTGGTTATTTTGTTAAAGGTCTGCTGGGAGTGGTAATTGTTTGGTTCGATGTTATTGATATTCGTTTAAATTTATCCTTGCGAACGATAACAAGCAGTGTTACCCTCAGTCTTTAATATAAAAAAGAGGGATTTTTTGGGGGTAGGTCGAAAATTTTTAAAATTTTTTGTCAATTCTATATTTTATCTATAGTTTAAAGTTATTTTTATCTCGAGTATTTGAAATAAAGTTAGTTTTTTTCAATAAGAATAACACTTGAACACTTTCATTTCCTGTTACTCCGAAACCATTCGGTAAATAAACTTAAGGATCTAAATGTCTTAAAAAGACGTTTTACTAACATTTCGCTTGTATATCATTCTAACCATCAAAACACTCATTATTTGAAATATGGAAGACAAAAATAATACTTTTGTTAATTTTATGTTATGACGGAATAAATGTTTTTAAAAATGTAATTTTCAGACCTTTCATATTGCTAAAAGATTTTTATGAATAGGTTTGAAGATGCAGGCTATGAAAGTTTACACAATGATATTCTTTTGAATTATTGCCCCTAGCTCCCATAATTATTAGGTTTAAAAAAATTGTCAAACCAACAAAAGTATTTAAACTATACAGTGTACATCAAACAAAAATTACATAAAAATGAGGGTTACTACAAATGAGGGGGTTGAAAATGTTGACACATTAAAGTTTCTACCCCTGGTCTTTAAGACTTCTTCTGAAGACAACCTCATTATCTGTAGCTGTTAACAAATAGTTGAGACGGACTTCTGGGGACACACTGTATATTTGCCATAATATCAAACGAAATAATAATAGACCTAAATAGTCCATATTAGTCAGATCCATCCATTCCCGTCGTAATCTTCTGTTCCAGTTACAACTACAGACCCAAACAGTATTAATTGGCTTTATAAAAGGATCATGTGACATAATGTACCAAATTGTACCCTATTAGAAATCTGGCAATGCAGTCCCTAGTATAAATAAATAGGTTGGTTAATTAGGTTATACTATCAATATTATAATTAACTTACGATGACAAAATTATGATTCGATTATTGTTTTTGGTTCAAAGATATACGGGAAGTAAAGCTATAAACAGGAGTTTAAAATATGTACAGTATTATAGTTTATTTATAGATAATTCATTGAAATAAATTCACTTTTGTCACTTGAGTTGCTTAAAAAAATTGCTATTAATTTTTTTACATTTAAACATATAAATACTTATACTAACGTTAAATGTAAACGCCACTTTCAATTTTCTTTAAAACTTCTTCCAACTTATTTAATCTATTTAAATAACTATACGCCCTCATGTGTAACTGATTGACTCGTACAGGTATACAAATTCCTGACCCTCCTGAGCTAAATTAAGGACAACATTTGGCTATTAAGGTAATAAACAGGATTGTCTTAGAGCCGGCTATTCATTCATTCATTCATTCATTCAATGGGGCGGACCTAATCCCAAGGCGCGTCAGCCGCAAGGGCTTTTTTGCGCTCCCCTAATGTAGTTTCAGAGCTCATCCCTGTTTAGAAACTTGATGAACTTCTGTATCCTGCAGACAAGCTCCTCTTGAGGAAGGAAAGTGCCCTCCGTAGTCCTCCAAGGGCCCTCTCTCTAGCCTCTTCCAGCTCCCCACAGTCAAACAGCACGTGATCAGCAGTTTCTTCAGACTGCCCACACCTCCTGTCGGTTTGGGGGGTGATGTTGTTCGCGTCCGCAGCATTCCATTAAAGCTGCACGTACTCCCCGGGTGGTGCTTAACGAACAACAATTTTTGGCAGCTGAACTATTACACAAGTAATCTCTCAGCTATGCAAGCTGCCAAACCATATCCACACGGAAATTTCCGGGCCGCTTTTAAACGTATTGACGCAGGTGCTTTGCACTGCGGAACATCTTTGATTTATTTTATTGTTATTATTTAAGTTGGTAGCTGGCTATGATAGCCATACGTTGTATATGTATACCTCCTGTCGGTAGAGCCGGCTATTGTGAATTTAATCTCCATTAAAAAACAGGGCTGTTTAAAAACTTATAACTTTTATTTATTTTATTTATTTCCCCTTTTATTTTTTGACTCTTGCAGCTAAACAGTTGGTCCTATCAAAGATATAGTAATGAAGTGTACCTTTTTTATTATAAAAATTCAAAATATAGATTTTACACAAGACAAATATTTTATTCAACTTCTAGAAAAATATCACAATCAAAACAAAAACATTAACGTAAACAATACACTTCTGTTACAGATATGAGAGTAAAACGTAACTTATCACTAGGTTTAAGTTTTCCTTTTCAATATTATTATTTTTGTTTTAGAGTTGTTAAATTTTAGTCCAATTACCTCAAAAATGGCAAAATTACGATGTATGAATTAATTCAATATTCCTTATTTTGAAAAATAGTGACGGTGTCACCGGCCAGAAACGTAGTACTTTTATGAATGAAAAATGTTTATCTAGTTTGTATCCTTGTATTCTAATTTATTTCCTTCTTTAATCCAATTGTCAAGAATGTGGTCAATACTAGTATTATATAATACCAGTGATAAGGGAGCTCCCTGAATTACACCACGGCTCAGGGGATAATTTTAGTTTCACCTTTATCGTATATCGTTTTTTTTTTTTTTTTTTTTTTTTACTAAGAAATCATAAAATGTAGTTTTGGGAGAAAGTTTTCGAACACCTTGTTTTGTTAGTAAGCACAACATAGTGCAAAAAACTTAAGAACTGAATATGAAAAAGATAAAGTCCCTATAATATTTCTGTTAAAAATATATACTATTTGTGTTTGGTATGTGGTATTTTTAATTAATTCAAAATTAAAATTAAATTATTTTAATTCTATGCGAACTTTCATGAATCAAATAGGAGCAACATAAAATAATCTATACTTTTTATTAATAAATAGTAATTTTTCTCATGAACTAACACATATATCTACCTGATGAAGCTGTTAACGAACCGTTGGCAGGATTTGACTGATCACTACTATAGCCTTAGTCTGTCAGCCATGTAAACCTTGATTTCGTGTGATGCTGCGTACATTTATCTTCACATGCATACGCAGTTGATTTTAACTGTTTCATTCGTGTCAGTAGTAAATATACGAGCGGATAAAAAAACAACATCAGTTTGTAAGCCATGCTATATCAGCCAAGCATGGAACATAATTGTTGTTAGAGGTACCATCTTAACAATAAAACAATCTACATAGCATCCAACTGTCATAATTTGTGTGCTTGTTAGTAAGTATTTTTGTTTTGGTTTTAGGTAAATGGAGTTTGCAACAAAATTTAATATAACATTGCGTAAGTATAATGTATGGGTTTAAACCATGTACACTAGTTGAGATTTTTACAGTTTTCTTGAATATGCAGTTTTAACGGAAACGTACAAAATAAAAAGTAAGGTGCGCTTCTTTTTTATGGTGGCATATCAAAGGATGAACACGTAATGGGTTTTAGCATAAATGTGGTCAAAATTCCTCCCTTTTAATTAAAAATACCTCAAGAGAACAGATCCTCGGTTGATTCTAATTAAATAAATATTACATCACATTTAATTAAATTTTAATAAATCAAATCATCATTAAATTATCAACAAAAACAAAATTAATTTACAATATTATATTCATGAAGTATTAACAAATAAATCAACTATTATTTTTTTCTAAATTGCAATGCAAACACGAGAACTATTTTGCCCTTCAGGTGAGCTCGTACACTACACTCTTCAGGTGAGCTCGTACACTACACTCATTCGCCGTCAAGTTCACGCAGTACTACCGTATTTGCCGTCCAAGTTTAGCTCGTTCGCTAGCTCACTCGCCTCAAGTTAGTAATATCTTGTGAATTTTTTAACTACAATGTTCTCTCAATATTGGATACCGTTATCTCACTTCATCCATGAAAAATTGTATTTATTGTTGAATTAAACAGAAATGTTGTTAGATTTAAAGTATTATTGTAAAAATAATTATGTAATTTTTTCTCGATTAGACTTTAAGGCTAGAGAGAATAAGCAAGCACTGCTTGTAAACAAATTGCGCTTGCGAAATAAATGAATTTGAATACTTTGAGAACATTCAGATGAGCTCGTTCAGCTACTCTCACTCGCCGTTAGGTTCACCTAGGAATGTTTAATAAATTGTGTTACAATTCTTCCAACTTCAATTTATAGATATAGGGTAAAAGAAAGACAACAGGTTGAATGTTTATGCAGATTAAACAAAGTGTGTAGCCCAGCTTTCACTTACAAAATGTGAAGCCTTTCTGTGTGTAGTGACATTAAATAATCGACAATTAAATAATCGTGTTTACTGTTTGTAAATAACATATATACCTTTTTTAATCTTTGAAAACAGTGAATCATTTTATTATGTAAGTAGCTGTTCCCGTCATGACTTCGACCATGATTAATTCGATTTTTAGGTAAAAAATCGTTTTAAAGAGCAACAAATATCATCTTCCTTAAGAATGACATTGAAACAATAAAGTAGTGTGAGTTGAGCTCTGAAAAAAATTTTCAAACCTTTTCTCAATGAAAACCAATGAGAAAATAGGACGACCATTTAAATTTCAACACCGTAGGCCCTACAATCATTTTGAAATCATATCGAGCGGAGACCTAAAGAACATCAATAAACCATATTTGCAAAACTTTTTTTGTATTTACCTATGAGCAAAATATCCATTTCAAAATACGACACGTAGGCTATACAGTAATCGTGAGCTTCTTTGGGTAGAGCCCTAAACAATGTCGAAAAACTATATTTGCAAAACCGTTTGTAGTACCTGATCAGTAAAGAAGTAAATAGTATTAAAATACGAAATCAGGTAAACTGCACTTAGTACAACCACGTACACCGCACTAAAAATAATTGTAGATCACTCTATCAAACATAAATCTTGACAATATAAAATAAACATTATATCTTACTGCTGGTTACTTCTTTAGTTATAAGCAATTGCTTGAATGATTCCTCATGTGGCAGATGTAAACCAATCGAATTCCCATAGGATAACAGGATCCCTTGCAGTGAGACTATCAGCAAAACATATTGCCGGACACTACTGATTGGAAGTTTAAGGACGACTAGGGGATATCACTTTTGTGAATATGAAATGAAAATAGTCAAACTTTCCTATTTAAGCCTAAAGAATAAGTATTTAAAATATTGACAGCCAAGCTCGTTGGGAAATTGGAGAATTTGTGATGAACTGTCTAAGTAGCCGAGTGGTTATAGTGCTCGCCTTGAATCCAAGATTACCGGTTCGATCCTAGTAAAGTTGTAGTAGCTTTTTAAAGGTTCAATTCTGGACCCAGTTGCCATTTGTCATTGGGCTATTAATGAATGATCTTTCTACATCTGGTCGATGTTAGATAGTAACAAGATTTGGGTTTGGGCCGTTCCCCGTCAAAACGTAAAGAAATATGCAATGGCGTAGACATACCCAAAATAAAAATAAAAATGAATGAGTCATTGAGTGAGGGATTTCCCTTTTATATGTTTAGATTAATAATATAATATTAAGGAGTTAATAATTTTCCAATAACAACGTTAGGTAAAATAACACAAAACTAATCAATAAATATTTGTGCCCCAACATGGAAGTATAAAGGACACACAGGAATGTCCCGTTTCTGCATGAATATTCATGTTAAGTTTGAATATTAATATCGCTTTTATAGAGTCTGACTAATTGTTTTGGTGGAAAACATTTGTTTTCAGCTTTTATAAAACGTACAATTAAACATCGTATACATGATTTAATTTAATGTGTCTTGCAATCACTTTTATATTGTTAAATCCTTAAGATTAAATATAATATGAAACCTGACTGAATCATATCATTTTAGGATAGATAACGAATATTAGGTAATATTTTTCTTTGCATGTCCAAGGTCCATTTAAGTTCCATTTTCGAAAATTTTAGGAATATTGATGCAGAAAGCCATACTGTACTCAACGTTTACTAAGTGTTTTTACTGTATATTAAAAGTTTTTGAAATAAGTTTAGGTTTAAAGAAAATGCACCAAGGTAAATGTAACCTTGTAGACAAAACTAATGTTACATTATTGAGTTTATTTATTTTTATTCAATTTAATAGCTGGTAAATTAATTTATGAGATAAAATTATTCTTCATAAAAATTATGAGATACAAAAAAACCAGAATACTTACTTTATCAAACCATTTAACTGTGTTTTGTTAATGTAGTATACAATAAACAGGTGACGATAAAATATGACTTATTCAGTATTCATAAAAAAATAACATCCATTACATTACTTTCATAACTTTGCCCTCCAATATAAGGTCAATTTATTTTTTGTCATGTTGCAATAAGTTTAAAGAAACAAGACATGTAATAAATAACCGAATCCCATACCTCACTAGTACAAACCAAAGGTTCAACCGTTAAATATTTTATTAAAAGTAGATACATATATTCAATTTAATATTATATATACTATATATAAATATATATATATATATGTATATATATTTAAACTGTTGCTAGTTAATCACCGCAGTGTTTTTCACTACATTGCTGTCCATTGCAGCTGACTTTCTGGTCACTAGAGTAGCAACGCCAGCTGTGAAAAATCACCACTACGGATCAACGAACTGGATGTTAATTCATCATAAAAAACCATACAACTTAAGCATCCTGTTCCAAATAACGTTTTCAAGTATAAGTTAGAAATAACAATTCGATTGGTTAATTACCTTGCTTTTCTTTTTCATGCCAATTCTCATTAATACTAAAATTAAGTTATTTTTATTCAAAGCTAAATTAGGTTTTTCGGGCAGTACTTTGAAATAAAAATAGGTCTCTAGTCGTTCAAAATAAATGTTTTTTACGAATTTATTAACTTTTAAACTTTTGTTATCTTAGGTTAAGTAAAATACTAAGTAAAAGTAAAAGATGAACAAGTTTTCACTTGTTCATCTCTTTTGTTATTTTATGTACATGTGCTTACATTTAAGATTTTCTATTTACTCCCTAAATATCGTCACCCATCTTGAGATAAAATCTCTATACTCTCTGTTGACTAAGTTTATCCTATAATAAAAGATTTACAAGTCAACAATAATAATAACATAGACCCCCTATAGTTTTAGTATACCATCTTCAACTGTGTTTTTAGTTCAACTAAATTTCATCGTTGGATATATCTGAAAAATATATGATATGTTAATGAAAATCAACCAATTACGTTTTTAGGTCCCTTATAATAACAAGAACATAATCAATTCATAACCACCATTGTCAGTAATTATTTGTCATATTAATAACTTTCAAATATTCACAAATACTCATAATTATATTATTATTTAGTTTTCTTAAGCAGAACATCCATGTAGTCTTTACAAACTGGAAACTCTGAAGACATTTTACAATGGCAGTTTATCAAACAAAGTTGAAAATGAGCCAGGAAACAAAAGAGAATAATAGAGGATTTAAGTCTCACAGGATTTCCATTACCTAACCAGAGACTAATTGAAGACAAACATACTGCATTTCAAGAAAACTGAGACTAGAAATTATTACCATGTTCTTTTTTTAATATTTCTCTGGTCACTAAACATACTTTTTTAATGGTACAGATTAAAACGCCACCATCTACAATCTTCTAAAACCGACTAATACTGTAAAACCAAAGTAATGAATGATCAGTATATAATTAACAAAATATCAATATAATATATTGATAATATAAATACATATATTGTATGTATTTATAGAAATATCGGTATTAAATGAGTAAATCTAGTTTGTGATAGCCAGCTACTACTTGGTCAATAGAGTCGGAAATAGTTTAAGAATTTATCATTAATAATATATTTGCAAGATGTATTTGAATTTATAAAACTAAGTATGAAATTGGTATGTACAGGGTGAGGCAAAAAAACCCGATCTATTCTCTTTCGGGGACCATTCGGTGACAGGACGTCTAAGGGTGATAGGGGTGGGCTTATTGGAAATCAAATTTTATGCAATTTCAGTAGTCATGGAGTAGTGGTCGCCTAACCTACAAGTTTACATTAGACAACCTAAGTAACGCGCTTTCGTTATCAGAGCGTATTTCGTGCCCCTCGTCAGTAAACATTAAAATTTCTTGTTCAGCATTTAAATCAATCATTTCTTTGTCAAATATTGGTCACTTTGTATGGTCAGTGGGCTTTAATTACTGTTTAATAGCCGATTAATTGCTGTGGATGTAAATTAAGATCGAACCACAACAATTTCAATCCGAGGGGCCAGTCATATTCAAGGGATCTCGCTAGCCTATGGGTTAGCGTCTTGGACTCTGGGTCAAGAGGTCACGGGTTTGATTGTTGGCGTTTCCACAACAATGTGATGGGTTTGGAACACTCTCCCTTAAAAACTTTGAGTGTACATTGTACAATTCTTGTAACAAAATGCCTCTGGCGTAGACACAAGCAAAGCACTAGCTTGTTTTCTGGCGGGCCGACGAGGTCTGTTTTACACACAGCAGCACGAACTCTATCCGTATTCACTTGCGTCCGCGCAGACCTAGGACTTCGTTTTCAACTCAAAACAAGTTTATCTAAAGTTACAATTTCACCGCATAATTGTGCTACGCGACAAAACTTCTAAATGTTAAACTAATTGAAAGAATGTACGAAACTCCGTTGAGTAGCAATCATTGAATCACCACTATTGAAATACGTCCTGATAACGGAAGACCGTTGTTCAAGCGAACACTACTCCACGACTACTCAAATGGCATAAGATGTGCGTTCCAACAAGAATACCCCCACCTTTCACAGACGTTCTGTTGCTGAGTGGTGCGTGAAAGAAAATAGATCGCTTTTTTGCCGCACCCTGTACGATACATGTTTTGTCAGTAAAAAACCTTTATCAAATTAAGAGCTAGCTTTAAATATATCCTTAATCAAATGAAATAAAAATACAATTTCTTTGTGAAACATATTAAAATAGTCTTAAAAATAGGAAAAATCACTTGTATTTGCTAAGAAAGAAAATGGGAAACAAAAGATGTAATCAAAATATGAAGATGCAGATATTGTTTAACATAAGTTTAATAAAAATAACAGTTACTAGTTCAATAAAACCGAATTTTGTTTTAAGGTTGCTTTTTTGTTTAAAAAGTTTACGAGTCAATAAAGCCTTGTGGCAGTAGTCAAAGGTTTTATACATTCAAAGGTTTTATTTCAGACATCGTCAGTTCAACAGTATCATAGTTCACTGACACCGGGACCATTAGTGTAATCTCTCAGTCAGTAAATGTCAATGGTTCACAATTATGCTGCTGACTGCTGCAGTATATCTAATGGAAGGTTGTTACTAAAACGGGCTTGGATATGAGGGGAATAGTTTTACATCAATCTGAGTTAATATGAGACAGACTTGCTCTTGCAATAAAGAAGTGAAAACTAGGATTTTATGCCACCAGACTGTTATTATGTTTAAGAGCTTTAAAATCTTTCAAACGGGTATAAAAACTACAGTACAACGGTTTATAAACATTATAAAAACTCATTTTTAGCGTAGGACAGTTAAAACTTTTTAATTTACTGCAAATTTATTTTAATTATAAATTATAATTATACACAAACATACTAAAAACAGCTGTTTTTCGACACGTAAAAACATACATTTCATCATACTACACGTAGAACAGCCGTATTATGCCTGTATTTAGTCCACAAAGTCGGCGTTTCTGTAGCCTTTTAAAAGTGCACCGAAAAAACATCTGTCAATGTTTTCCGTGTGCTAACCTCAAAAGTTGTTTTTTTTTTCTTAAACAAAAACCATACTAATCCAAAACAAATAAGGCCAATCTAAACAAACAAAAAAACTACTTGCAGACTACAACTTTAATTCAATATTTTGACATTTCTTTAATTCAACGTATAATATCACCTGTTTATAAGGAATATATAAATTAAGATGGAATGAGTTATTCATTTTTTTTTTTATTTTTTGCAGTATAATGAAAAACATTGTTCATCACTCTGACGAAAACTGTTTTTCAGTGATTAATCGCTGTTTCCGATAACGCGATTAACGCACAGAAAAAACCACTTTCCGTCCTAGTGATAAGAACTACTATTTTGTTGACACTTCAAACATTTCACTCTCACCATATAATGGAGATTATAATGACAGTTATCTCAGTAACTAATAACAAAATGCTTAAACAAAAGTAAAGTTTACAAAAGTAATTGTAATTAAATATCTAATACAAAAAAAAAAAAACTTATTAAGTACAAAAAATAAATAAAGCATGTAAATGTGTTGTTTTAGTAAGAAATCTAAATATTAAAAATTTAAATAATGGTCTTCTAAGAATATTACTCTTCGAGGAAGGGTTGCTTGAAGATTAAAAAATAAAAACTGGAACATACTACCATCTCAGTGGATAGAAAAGTACTCTGCAACCACTAATCCAGGTAAAAGTACTGGGGGCTGATCTTAAGTCGGATCGTTTTCTTTTCAGATTTTCCTCTATCGTAAAGAAAGAAACTTGCGTAATAGTGAACTACTTAACTATACAAAATAATAACCTAGAGTACCGTACCTTTTTGGTACTTTTTAGTATTTAGCTAATACTTATGTCAGCACTCAGACCATGATCGCAGTAGTAAGTAAAATGCATAGAAACAAATTAAATAAATTATCTTTAGCATAACGTCTGATAATTTTGTAATATTTTTTTGAAATTTGTGGATTGTTTGGCTTTTTTTTATTAATAAGTTGTTTTTTTTTTTCTTATACTTCCAATTTCCTCACTTATTGGATTTACTTTATGTGTCTGCATTACTTTAACATGGTTGTTTTGCTAATTTAAATAGAAATGTAATTGCTCTTTAACGTTAATCTTATTTTTTATATTATGCTATACAATTCAAAGGTATAAAAATCTAGGATTATATAACACCAGACTGTTATTTTTTTAATATCTTTAAAATGTGTATTAAAACTACAGTGCAACGAGCTATAAACACAAAAAAGCTTATTTTTAGAGTTTGAATTTTTTTTAAGTTTCGAAATTTATTGCAAACTTATTTCAATTATAACAGTAAAAAAAACACTAGTTAAATATATTTATATCTTTGGACAATCATAATTTTTTTAAGCCTTGGGATTACTGGAAGTTAGGACCATAATCTTTAATTGTATAAATTAAACAATAAATTTCGACGCTCTCAACATTGTTCTCAACATTAAAAATACTAGTGTTTAGTTTTTAATCCTAAAATTTCTAGTTACTCTATTGGCACTCTATTTATTTACTCAATTACTTTATGGAACTCTATTTACTCTATTCATAATGGTGATTATAAAGAAACTTAATAGTCATCTTCACCTTTGGCCCATTAGCCCATTGTTGAGCAGTCGGCAATGTTAACCATTCGGATTTGATGCTAAAACATGGTATTTTATTCCCCTGTTTCGGACGCTATTTTCAACCGATTTTCTTTTAACTTGGTAAGTGTTTAGTTGATAAGTTATATGAGGCTCCTCATTCCTCGAAATTTAGAAAATTTAACAAATATTACCAAGGAAAATCAAGTTACTTTTCAACGTCACAGAGAGTAATATTTGTTAAATTTTCAAAATTTCAAAGTATGATGGGCCTAATATAGTAACTATTCAACTAAACACTTACCAAGTTTAAAGAAGATCGGTTGAAAAACGGCGTCCGAAACAGGAGACTAAAATACCATTTTTTTTTTTTTTTTTTTTTTTTTTTTTTTTTTTTTTTTATTTAAAGCCGTATGGTTAACATTGCCGACTGCGCAACAATGAGCTAAAGGCCCAAGGTGGAAGATGACTCTTAAATCAAATTGCGTTTCCATCATAAATACAAAACAATTATACGAAATTATTAATATCAATTTTTGTAAGACGAGAAATTGTTGGAACATAAACACTTTAGTTATATATCAATCACGCTTGTTATCTTCATTATTAATAATTAAATGTAGAAAAATTAACACAATTTTAATTAACGGTTTAATAATTACAACAATATGTCTATGTAAAAGTAAATGTAAATTTTAAAGAAAATTTGTGTCGTTGAAGTTAATTGCGTAATTATTTGTAAAAAAAAAATAAATAAAGTTACAAAATTTCCGTTATTTTTTGCAAAGTATTATCAAGAGGATTAAGGAGTTGATTTTTTAGAGAGGTCAAAAATCTTTTTATGAGCAATTTACTCTTTTATGAAGAACTTCTGCGTATTATCCTACCCAGTAACGAGGAGGAACTCTCCAACCCTTGGCAGCAGCAACCCTCTTAATATTTTCTAAAGCTACTTCACGTATTCAAGTTACCTTTCAATTTATTCTTTTTCATACATTAATCCTATGATTCACTATATAAAATGAGATTTTTCATTCGAAACCTTAAATGGAAATTTAGTTTTCGTTTTCTCGGTGTCCTCAATAAAGTCTTATTCATGGTTCAGCAATAGATTTTTTGAAAACTCAGAAAATATGTTTATATGTGATAGTTAATAGTTATATTTGTTTTCCACTGCTTCCTCCCAATATCTTACATTGTCTGGAGTATGTAAAAATTATAAATTTGAAACGATTTAGTTTTTTTTCCAATATTGTAAGAGAATTTGTAAGTAAAGTTAAGTTAGGTTAGGTGTTACCCTCTCAATGACTTTATACAACCAGGAGGATATTATATAGCTTTTCTATTCTCCAGATAAAATATGGTAAATAAAGAAAATCTATTATAGTAAATTTCATCTCCTTACATTTAGGATGCTTAGAAACAGAAGTGGCCAAACATATAAATTAGGGATTTCACTAAGATAATGTTTTCATAAAATATAAGTAATAAAAAAAATAAAACTATTGTACATAAAATTTGTAAATTTAAAATAAAAATTCTAAACAAAGACGTTTTTTACTGGTCACTGTAAACATGGATTTTTTAATACCATACAATAACATACCATACCAGTAATTCTTATTGGAAATCGCTATTACATGTCATGTAGCCAGTACATTTTGTAATATTGTTTGATAACTAACCAATTACTTTAAATTGTTACTTCTTAAATCAATAACTACATATTTTTATTATTAAACAATAAATTTAATAACGATTAAATCTATAAAACCGGGATGGGCCATGGTTTTTTTTTCACTCATGCTTATCTATAATAAAGACTACAGATAATTAAAATGAATTTAAACTTAAGTTTGAGCTAAACTATGTCCAGGATGTTCTTTTACATTCAAAATTAGTCAAATTACTACAAATTTTACTAAAAGTTCTACTAAAAACTGAATAATTCACTAGTTTTTCCTTGAATTGAAGACTAGTATATATGTACTTTATGAGCAGTCATTTAAGTTTATGTAAGTTAATTATTTTATTTTATTTTTCAAGAACCTGAGGATTTATTTAATATAAATATTCGTTTTCCCATATAAAACCTACAAGATTTTTCAAACCATATAAATAATATTTGACTTAAGTTAAACTTAAAATATTTTATTTACTAAGAAATACTTTTTATTAATATTCATTGACAAAACTTTTTAAAGTAAAAAATTTATCAATTTATTTTAATTGTTTACACAATGTTAACTTAAATTAAACACTCAAATATTTAAAATACTCCACGTTTATACTTTTTTATATTGTTTTCTTTTCGGGTAAAATTTTTGACATTATGTTAAAATTAAAAACAGACCGACGGCATGCGGCTGCGCCCCACAGTAGACTTTATCGATTCTCCTTCCTTTAACCTTTGACATTCTCCCGTTTTGAGTTTATTTTGCTTTTAAATTCTAAATAAAGCTTTTTAATCTCCCTATCCATATACTGGATAAAAGCATGCTCTTGCTAATTCCCTTAAATAAAGTGAACTGATTTCATAAAACAAAGGGGGTTTTTTTTTGTAATTTAGAATACTTTTAAAATGCTGCGTGGTTTGAATGTAATGTAATAATTTAAGTATAACCATTGTTAAATAGTATTTTAGCATGTTTTTTTGTATAATATTCGTTTTTTTTTTGTAAAAAAACTAATAATTATATCCCGGTGCAGTAATCAATTGAATTTTTTATACTCAATACGATAACCTTTGTTTGCCTTTTAGTTACATTTTTTATGACTTAACTTTCAATTTTTTTTTCAGGTTTTAAGAAAATGGTTGATAAATTACTTCACTTTCGTATGTCTCTGCAATTGGTAAAAATATTCCCATTTTCTTAGCGGTTCTTAACGGTTTCTTACAACATCCATTATATATAAAATGTAATATACATTTCCCCATTTTATACAGTATGTTCGTCTTAAAATGCTTGATAGCATAATATCCATAAGATTACTTTTGTATCTATGATAAACTAATTAAATAGTGTATTTATGCAATTCTTTACAAACTTAATAATCATTAGACAGGTGAATAAATTGACATTTATAAAAAAATATATAGTGATTTAACTAGAAGTCTGTAACCTGTAGTAGGAATGTATTCCTTAATAGTTAGAAAATCAATTGCATATATAATACACTTTTATGATGCTATTGTATTTTAAATGAAATAATTCGTTAAAGGAGGAAGTTTGTTTTAAAGTATAGACTAATAAAAACAAAACGACTCCCTGGTTCCTTTACTAACCGTGTTTCCTAAGAACTATGAATCAATGAGACACTGGGGAGTGATAGTTTCTCTCAGAGCCACTCTGGTCCATTTCCATGTCTCTCTTGGTCCAATGGGATTTTAGATATCATCAATAACCAATCTTTGTTTCTACTCTTGTTAAAGTAATTACTTTTGTCTCAAACATGTATTTTATATCAATAATGTCTGATCAAGTAATGTTTTTTCTACCAACCCATATTAAGACCACATTCGACTTTCATTAAATATACTTATTACAAACTAACCTATAGCTTTTTACTGATGAAAAATACCCAAAATTGTTTTTTCGCCTGATTTCTTTATCTTCTGAATCATAGTGATTTATAATACAGTGTTTTTTTTTCAATGTACAAGTGTTGACTATGGTAACTTAAAACTAAAAATTTTATCCTACGAAAAGCAAAGGAAGTTTGTAACCTAACATGACTAATGGTTGGTGGAAATTTAATTTAGCGCTCACCGTCAAACCGGCTCATCAGTCTCAACCTTCATTTTTCACCGCTGGAGTTCAACATATGTACAACATGTGTTACAGTTTTAACACTACAACTAGGGTTAACACTAATTCTTGTTGTTGTTTAACATACAAGATGAATGTCCAATAGGTCTGTTTTAATTCCATACAATGATAGTAGGGGGACTTGGGGCTGCATACGCCTGCTGTGGGATATGTGGGATAATTTATGCAAGCCCCCCCCCCCCCCCCCCCCGAGGCCACCCAAATTGCTGACCCCCCCCCCCCCCGAGACACCCCCCCCCTCCCCCGAGGCCACCCAAATTGCTGACCCCCCCCCCCCCCGAATTAGTTTTTTTTTTTTTTTTTTTTTTTTTTTTTTTTTTTTTTTTTTTTTTTTACAAAATATTAACTTAAAACTAAAAGGATTGGGTTCAACAGCACGTTTAATCATCATATTCGTTATATTCTTCATGTTTCTCAGTCTTCACCTCCGTCTGGATAGTACCTCCACTCTTTAGCTCATTCTCGGCGGCTTCAAGTTGTTGGGTAATCGCCATCTGGCATTGAAGTTCAAAATCATCTCG
>CM061531.1:245330379-245358963 GCA_030545055.2 Neoaliturus tenellus | reverse complement strand
ACTACCATTTTGTTTTCATGACTTTTTAATTTAAGCTTAAGATTCAATTCATTTACAATAATTTTTGGCATATGTCGATTAAGAAGAACTCAAGTATTATAATTAATTAGGAAATAAGAATTACATTAGATTTAGAATATTTCGTTCGTTACAAGAGCTTTATTAGTTAGAATACATACATTTTCTATATCTAAAAACATGTTGACATTCACAATCCAAAGGCTAAACTACGGAAAAAGCATTTTGGGTTCGAGAGTATTCCTAGTACGTTAAGTTAGTCTTGTGGACCTTTGTTTTTGTATTCCCAATGGCCGCCATCTTTAGGTTATACGTCTATAATCTTAGTGATGTTATTATTTATGTTTTTAAGTGTAAAATTAATTATTTCACTATCAAAAACTTGATTAAAAGCTAGAGATTTTGCTGTTTTGTAGATAATTATTAAAAAATTGATTATTTTATCATTCTGAAATTAATTACAAATGTTCATAAACTTTGTGCATTTCAAGAATTCGTCTGCTGAGAAGTCCAGGTAAGAAAACTGTTTATTTACGAAAATTTGAACTTTTAATATTTGAAAATATTGTGATAAACATAAGTTTTGGTTTGATATAATATTTATGTGGTCCTTATACAACTCGAACTTGATAGAGTTTGAGATATTTGTAAAGTCAAGCCATTTCAAAACATCAAACAAGAGCAGTTCCAACAGGGTTTGTTAATACACATATTTCACTTCTGTGGTGGCTATAAATTATAATAAAATTTCAGGATGGACTTGCCGTTTTGTTTAGTTTCATAATTTTCAATTATCCTTACAATTAATTATCGGATTACTGTGATAGCTTACAGTCAGAATTTAGGAACAAAGGATTGTCCTGTTAGTTGGCTCTTATGAGAAACTGTATTTTTTTAATTGAGCTTAGGCAAGATAATATTTCAATCTTATTATTTAATTTTAAAAGTTTGATAATGTCTAGGTTAACTTAAGTCAGGTAGGCCTACGGTACGGTCTTCGTTTTTGGCCCTTCAACATTTTTTAATAAGCTTAACTTAGTTCCTATTAAGTTTAAGTAGCCTATTTCACTGACTGCCCCTAAATAAATATAGACAATTCATCAATACCGATTGTCTTAGTGTAGGCTAAATTAAGTTAGGCCTACACTTATTTGGCCTAACAACTTTTATAGTCTAGACCTAAATAAATGAATCAAAGTTAGTTACAGTAGGCCTGGGCCTAGGCATTTAAGCATTATCGTCGCGGGTCCAACAAAAGTTATGGTGGTAGCCTAAACTTAAAGGAATATGGGGGCGGGGTATTTGTGCGATAATGAGATAAGTTGTTAAGTGCAGTAATTTATATTTATTTAAAATTAGTTGAAGGATTGTGTTAATGTCACGGCATTGTGAAATCTGCTTTAAAACACAAAAGACCAATGATACATAATTTAGGCTCTATTGTAAACAATAGACAGTTTTGGCTGTTTGCGCTGTAAGTTCATACATGATTTGAAGCTGCAAAACTTCATTACCCGACAATAAGTTATCTGTAGTAGGCCTATCTAATTGTTTATTGTTCTACTAATCTGTTACTGTTGGAAATAAAATCTATCAGTAGGCCTAAATTAATGAATCCAGGGTGTCTAGTAGTCTTGAAAATCTGGAAAGTCTTGAATTAGTATTGAATTCAATAATGGTCTTGAAAAGTCTGGAATTAGTCTTGAATTTTCAGTCTAGTCTTGAAATTTTCAAAAAATTTAACTATGGAGACGCTTGCAATCCCCGATTAAGACGCTCTGATAAAGATTTCTAACCAGAGACACTTGTAATCCCCAATCAAAAAGCTTGCAACTGCAGACCGTAAACAAACGCTCACGATTCTATTCAATAATATGAAAAAATTCAAAATTTGTTTACAGTAGACAATGTTGGAAAGTGAATTATACTAACATTTGCCTACAAGCTAAACAAAATAAGGAAAAGCAACGTTTTAATTGTGACGAAATATATGCAGTTTTTATGTGTTCTATAAATTTGCTATCATATTGAATTTTTGAAAGGATTTATATAACCCTATTTATTTTAATAAACTAAACAGAACACACACCCTACGAAGGACGGACAAAGGGTTAAAAATAGAATTACAAACTTGTGCATTATTTTAATTCAAACCATATAAATTTTCAATGTTGTTGAAGAAATAATAATACTTTTTCTAAAAAATTAATAATTTTGTAGTTTCATTTTAATGATCCTGTTTTTGACAAAAAATATTACAATTCATTATATTAGCCCCTAAACTGCTACTGAAGACTAAAATAGTGTACACATGCCTTCCTTTGAGTAGCTCAAATTTTGTTGTTGGATATAATCACTATGGTACATGTTTTACCGTGAATATATGGCATTGTCAAGTGATATAAATAAGAACATAGCCTTCTATCCATCAAAGGATTGGTCAAAGATAAAAAGAAGACAAAACACGGAAGAAACACAGTTAATTTAGTGTATTTTAATCCTTGACCAATCCTTTGATAGATATTATGTTCTTGTATCACTTGACAATGCTGTATTCACAGTGAAACATGTAGTGATTATATCCAACAACAAAATTAAAGCTGGTCGATTTAAGGAATGTGTGTACTATTTAAAAACAAATATATATAAGTGACAACTATGTAAATAATTTTGTTAAATTTAAGTTAGATATTAATATGTCGAGTAATGCGGCAGTCTTGAAAAAAACTAAAACAGTCTTGAAAAAGTCTGGAATTAGTCTTGAATTTTTAAAGAGAAATAAACTAGACACCCTGTGAATCTCAATTGCACAGCCCTTAAGATAGCATTTTTTCTTAGGCTAGGTTTCAACTTATGTTTTCGAATTTGTTGTTTCTTAAAGTGATGCTTCATTTTCTTCAGTGGGACCAAAAATGAAGAAGTTGGTAATGGGTAATATGTGATCTTACCGGGGCACTTTTTCTTTTTCTGACTCATCATAGTCGAAGATTTGCTTTGTAGCCTAGGCTGCAAATGTTTTGCATTAAAGTTAAGGTATAATTGCTTATTACTTACTTAGGCCTCCAATTTTGTGTTGTTCTTTGTTAATAATGTTAAAAGGCTTAAGTAGTAAAAATTATGAAAAAAACTTATTGGTTTATGAACATAAGATTGTATTTTCATTTGATATAAAACTTAGTTAAAATTTGTGCTTGTTTCTGTTATTTTCAGTTACTCGTTTGCGTTATATTTTTATGCACCTAAATTTAAGTGCACTTTCTTAAGTGGGCTGTTATAATAGGCTATTGAATGAAAATATTGATGATCCGATCTATATTGTATCGGATGGAAAATCACTACTGTCAAATAAAAAATATAGCTTTCTAATTAATCATTTTAAACCTAAACTAACTTCTATGAATATGAAGAACCAAGCTATGCCCAAGAAATTTTAAATGTGAGAGTAGACCACATTTAAGTACGATACATGGGTAATTGTATTTCTCATAAGTTATATATTATTTTATCAAAATTTAAATTGTCATTAAGATTAGTAGGCCTAGTGTTTTAATTTTGTTGGTATGAATTATAAAAGGTTATAATTCACTTGTTTTTAATGTAGGCTAAATGTCAGAAAAAATCTAAACAAAAGTGTGGGTATTAGTTAAAGTGATTGTCTTTGTCATAGGCTATAACCCCTACTTTGTCATAGCCTGAATACTGTAGGTAGTTGATGTGAGAGATATATCGATTGGATCGATCGATATTTTTATTTAGAATATGGTATCTCAGTTAAGAAACTGCAACCCCCGTATTGTAGGCTACAAAAGTTTTGCATTAAAGTTACAGTAAGAAGTTTAATTGCTCAATACTTACAAGTATAACTTAGCCACCAGTTAGTAGGCCTATTTTGATTTAACTTATTAAACATAAATGTTAGGTACTAGACTCCGGCAAAGTTCTTACAAAAAGGATTTTCTCTACATTAGGCTACCGGTAATCAGTAAAAAGAGATATTGTGACACGAGGTTAGCGTTACCTATTATAGACCTAATAAGTTATAAGGTAATTAACTTGTGCCATTTTCAAAAAGTATAGAATTCATATAAGTGTAATCATAATCGTTAATCAAGTAATTTGTGTAGTAACATGTATACACGATACCTAGATCTTATAGTAGTATTCAATCACAATTTGCCTCTCAAACAGTTAAGTACTGTAGGATAAGTAAATTGAGTCTTCAAGTATAATGTGGTCCGGTACATGTGAACTTGATGGTTGTTTCAATATTAATCCCATATAAATAAACCCAGAGGGAATTATTCAATAGGTCTAAGTGTTTGTTTAGTAAAAAGGTTTGAGTAGTTTTTTTAGTTTATAGTTTTACTTTCATTGTTTCCTCAGTTGAAAGAATGAAAATATTCATTTAGACTTAGTTAAACATCTTAATTCATATGGTTCTTGCTTTTATTTGACTTTGTATTTAACCAGTTAACACTTTTATTTGAAAGTTTTTGAGGAGTATTAAAATGATTAGACATTTTGAAAATTTTCATGGTAAGTTTAGACATACACATTTGAATCACCAAACTTATGTAGAGTATTAAGATTAGGTACCGTATTGTAAGAAATAAGGTAGTCTACACTAACTTAGTTTTGTCTCCAGTATGTATTTTTGTACCAAAATAAATGTATTTGGCTATCTGTATCTAGTTACCCTAGCGTAAAATTAAAGTAAGTGTGAAATTAAAGTGAGGTTTTAAGTAAATGTGATAAAACCTAATACCCAAAAACATAAAAAAAGGAGTCACTACAGAATATTAATTGTTCCTTAGCACTATTGTAATTTCATTTAAAATATAGTGTTGTAGTTCTTACCGACATTGTAGCTAGTGCACTAGCATTGTAGATATCTAGATGATATATTTTTTATATGATTAACAGCTGAACTAGTTACAGGCCGTACTGTATCTAAATATGTAGATGTTAGAGGCAGCTTTGGGGAGAGAATGAACTTATAATAGAATTTTCATGCTGTTTGTTTACGTATTAGAACTAAACTTCTCAAAGACTCATGTAGGTTTAACCAACTGAACATGTGTTTTTAAGGTTACCTGTTACCTCCGCAGTCTGTCCCGTGGAGACCCGATGAGGCATGGGACCCGTCATTAACCGGTTAAACTTTAGTACAATTTTAACCCCCAGTTAGGTCTATATAAGTTCTTAATATCTGTAGTTAAATGAGAGCTATTTTTAATTTAAATGTTATATATTGGGGGAAGGGTAGAAGAAAATTTCTAAATGAACAAAGCACCATTTAAAATGTGAAAGTGTTACTGAATGGATGTAGCTTAGGCTAACTTTCCTTAGGGTTATATAGATCTTGAGCACATAATTTCTTCCCTTGGAAAACATTTAGGTCTAATTTGTATTGCACAAATACTGTTAATTTCTCAAATTGATGTATTATAAATTAAATTAACATATTTTTTATTAGATTTAATATACTATGATTGATATTACTCTTTATTTGATTTATATTTCTTATAAATGCTTGCCCACTGAGCCTTCAGGTGTCTTCAGTCCTTATAGCTTATATCCATATGATTTACATAAACATTTACAACATAAATTCTAATAGCCTAGAAAGTTCTATTGAGTTTTTTCTCTTTGAAATAAAAATAACAACAATAATTTTTTTAATTAGTAGTACAGCTGATGAAAATAATAAATACTATAAACTTGTTACATTTAATTTTGTTTGTGTTCCTGAACTTTTATTTAATTATGGTCTTAAAATTTATTAACAGTTTTCTGTTAAAGTTATTTCTTGTTTTTGTGTTTGAATTCAATTATTTTGCTGAACATTCAGAATTTAAATAAGGTAGGTTTTTATTTCAGTTAGTTTAAGGAAAATGAAACTTTCAGATTGAACTTAGGCCTACTGATTTTGTTGAAATAAATTGAGTTATGTAGGCCCATGTTTAACATTTTGAGAAAAGTGTATTAAATAATCTTGATTAATTACCAAGCAGTTTTAAATTTATTTTTTTTGTAGGGTAATTATAATATTAGAAACTAAAATTAGCCTCTTTTTAAATTTCAACATGGGTTATATTAAAATTTTATAATTATAACGCCTTCCTATACTTAAATTTTCATTTGGATATTTTTTTTTCTTTCCTCAGCTAGATAAAGAGGTGCGTTCATCTTCAGTACAAGTTAATGTTTCATAATATTTTATTTTCTCAGATAGTTCTTGAAGATCAATAGATTTGATTTAAGTACCGTACAAATAAGATGTTATTTTTCGTCCTAATAATTTATCAGGACAACTAGATAAGAATTTTTTACTATCACAACTAAATTTTTATGGTCACCAGGTCACCCTTTGTAGGTTTGTGATTGATGTGAATACAGTGATAAATTTTCAATCTGTCCTCTATCACTGACCAAGCAAGTCATACATTATTCACAATTGTATTCATTATTCATTTTAAGTTCATGAATTCTCTTGGGCTCCACTTGTCTTGAAGTATATAGATAGGTGGTGTTGTGTTACCATGAACAACATAAATTTAAGCCAAATTAGTTTCCAATTTTTTATGGAATTCACAACCAATTCTTATTTTTATAAATCCCGTGCCAACTGCATTAAGTGCCAGTAATACTCTAGTGCCTGTAGTATAACTAGAAGTTAACTAAAAAAATCCAGTTGTCTACCTTTGAGGCAATCTCTTCAAAGTAGCCTCATTAAGTACTAAAATTTGATATAGGTTACCAAAGCTTTTTTCAGGACTGTTTTTTTTTACAAGTTTATTTTGAAAAGGCATTAAGGTAACAAAATATGTCATGCAGTAATTGCTAAATCAGTTTGGACATGTTTTGGTATATGCAAACTAAAGACAAAGAAATTAATTAAAACTCAATTGTAACTATTTATTTTCTATATAAACTATTCCTAAGAACCTGTTTTTATACTTTTTAGCTAAAAAAATAATTCATTGGTTCTTAAATTAAAACATCTTGGAGACATACTAAAAAAGCAGAGTTCACTTCTCAGAGTTAACAATCAACCTTACAAATCAGCCTTGCAATCAAGTAATCGTAATCTCTAAAACGGTAGTTCAAAGATCAACTGCAGTTTAGACTCCAGCTGACTGTAGTACTTTAATATCTTTTTCATGAACAGGAACAGTTACCGTTGCCTTGATTGTTGATGTAGGCCGTGGTGTTTCTACCAGCACTTAAGCTTATTGGTTGAGTCTTAAAATGCGCTGAAATACTTGGTTAAATATCACAAGGTAATTAATCAATTTGAAATTACATCGGAAAATGTTACAGAATTTTCAGAATTGAAATAAAAATTCAACATTTAGACTTGCATCATGCTATTTTCTGGATGGTATTCCAGCCAACAATCCTGTATTCAAAATATTTTGACATTTAAAAATTTGAAGACCACATCTTTCATTTGGGAAGAAAGTTCTAAATAAAAATATTCCAGTATATAGTGTTATTGACATGTTTGTTGTGTTTGAACTGCTAGTAATAACTTGAACTCACTCGTAGATAAGTGTTATCGCGGTTACTTTTTTATCAGTGAATAGTCTTTGCTCTATAAATTAATACAGTTGTCTATTTCAGTTTGCGTTTGCTTTGTTACCTTTTACTCCTCGATACCATAATTACCTTCTTCTTCTGTGGTAGTTGATTATTTTCTAATGTGAAAATGGCAAAACTTTCGATCCATACTCCCTTGATGCATTTCAATGTACGTGAGTGTATGCTATGCATTCATAATTGGTTGGTTCTTTTTGTGATTATAGATTGGCATATTTAGTTTTCTTTTGGTTAATTTTTATTAATAAATTACGATTATAATAAATATTAAAAATATTAATGTAGGTGCAGCGCCAAATTACAATATTTGTATGAGGGTTTGTGGAAAGTTAGGTACGTGCTTAATGAACTTGTTTAGAGTTTACAGTTCTCATTTCCTAACTTAAGTTTCTTCAACAGTTGTTTTGTTGTTTAAGTTTTTAAGAATATAAATTATTTTGAAACATGTAAAGATATCCTATTTGGTAATTTGAAAAGAAAGTGATCCCGAACTTTTCACCTCCTAAGGGTAACTCATCCTTTAAAATAAAATATAGTAACATTCTAAGTAGACCTTTTATTCTTGCATGTCCTCAAAGTAAAGTTAAAACTAATATGCTAAGAACTTTGTCAAATTACAAAAAATAAGATAGCAAATTGTTAAGTTTTGTTTAATACTGTAGGTACTGGCGATGACATGATGTTTGCTACCCTGTTATCTTGTTGTCTGTTGAACCAAAATGCATGTCTGAATAGGCATTGTCAAAGATATCTGAGATATCTGACATGCAGCTGTTTAGCTAAAAGCCACTGTAAATACGTTGCCTCAAATGTCTTTTTAATAAGAAAGTACTCAACGAACTGTAATATAGAAGACAAATTTTAATTAAGGTGCGATTTAACTGGTTTTAGATCTTTCTAGTGGGTAATAAACTGAAAAGCAGAGATCTTGACAATATAAATATTTATTTAGACAAATGATGAAATTATTGAAGAAAGTAGGCTGTTTAGTTTAAGCCATTTCATTTAGAATCATCATCTTCGTTTTCATAAAAAAAATCATTGCAGGTGACTTGTGCCCTGTTTCCTTTATTTACTGTTTCCTTTATTTTTTATTTATTTACTGTAATTATGCATGCATACAGGACA
The DNA here is from genome assembly GCA_030545055.2 of Neoaliturus tenellus. Lineage (NCBI taxonomy): Eukaryota > Metazoa > Arthropoda > Insecta > Hemiptera > Cicadellidae > Neoaliturus > Neoaliturus tenellus. The sequence continues at coordinate 245,350,215 of CM061531.1, read as the reverse complement.
ATATGTTTGTGTCAAAGAAGTCACAGTAAAGATTGAGTAGTGTACTTGTTGTTCAAAATCAAGAATTAAATTGCATGTGTCATTGCTAAAAAAGTTATGTTTAGTTCTAAATCAATTACACAGACCAACCAAATATTGTGACTAATCACTCAAAACCACACTTATTTTTAGATGTTTCAAATTCAAAATGTTATTGTAGCGGGAAAATTTCATTGCCTTGATTTTTAAGTTAGATTCTCACAAATTTTAGAATAGAACAACAAGAGACCAAGCCCCACCAAATGACACCAAAAACTTGAGAATCAGTTAAAAATTGAGGAGTTCCAATTACAAAAAAATAAATAAAAAATACCCCTGTCACAGCAGACCTGCTTACTCAGCGAATTTCCAAAGAATTATTGTTTCAACATCAAAGAACTTTGTGGCTACCTTATATAATAAATAATCTTTACAAGGAAATACCGTATAATATATATATTCAAAGGCATCATATTACTGAGTTAATTATTTTTATATAATAATTTATATATTTATATTGAAATAAATGATTTTTTAACGGTAATAAAAGTTCATATCTAAAGCTTCCATGCAAAAGCATTGACTATGTACACTACCGTGAGTAGACTTCTCATAGCATAGGCGTGTTTGAAACATATTGACGGTGGTGTGATCTCGTGCGGGAGTACATGCCAGTACAAGAGTCATATGATAGGCAAGTCAGTGCTACCACTCTTCTCAATCAAGGATTAAACATTTTATAATGGTGGTTTTTGTTTATGTTATGATGAAATGTTTTTGCAGTACTGTAAATTCAGCTAAAAAATAACAACATCGATGGCAGCGACTCTGGTGCCGGCGTACACAAAACGTCCAAATTTTTGCCTCAAACTAAATGCATTGGATGAGAGGTATATTCACAATAGTATACATAGTCAATGGTAAAAGTGATTTGTTTACAAATACCAAAACATAAACATTTCAAATTTGGCAAATGCAGAAGACAGCTGATCAGCTGATTAGGAACAGACGCCTTATTATCTCCATCTCTCTTGCTCCCATTATACACTTATTTTTCCATAGCATTACCGTGGGATTTAGCATGTAAGTTTGGTGCCATGCAGGTTTTTGATCAAATCTTAATTACTCACCACCTAGTGAAGATTCATAAAAATTGTTATGTTGATAAATAAGTGATATATAACTTTTTAACGATTTATCCATAAGAATAACATAACCTGTCATCATCAGCCTAAATCTGCACGTCTAAATCAATCACCATTGTTATCTATTATTAATTGTTATTATTATTTATTATTATCATTGTTGAATTATTTTATTGTATTAAGCACTTGACGTACGATTAATTAACATCATAAATTGTTTGAAATAAATTCCCTCTTCTCAGCAGACTTGCGCACTCAGCAAATTTCCAACAGAATTTTGTATTTTTTATCTTCTCCATAAACACCATGGCAATGAGGATGTTGGTTTGATGCCATGGGAATGTTGTAAGCAAATATAGAATAATATTCCTAGTGCAGATGCATACTAAATTTTTATCAAATTATGTTACTTTTCCCATAAAACTTATGTGAGGATAAGCATGTAGGTTTACCGCCATATGGGCGTTGTAAGTAAATATAAATTAGGCCTAAACCTGACATTGTGAATGAACATGCCGAATTTGATCAAGTTGTCAATAAATAAGTGAGATAATGGGTTTTCATGATTTCCTAAGAATATCATGAACATAATTTTTCATTTTCTCCATAACCTTGTTAGGCCAAGTTAAAAATAGAAAAAAATGTTTGTTTTCAAGTTAAAAAAAAAAATTATGTTTAAAATTGAGGCCAAAAAGTGCCAAAATCCATGTTGACCCTTTTGAAACCGAAACCCCATCACGATTACGCTAATTTTGAATTTTTAACTTAGCCTAACGGGTTACGGAGAAAATCCAAAAATATGTCTCCCATGTTATTCTTATGGAAAATCAACAAAACCTCTTATCTCGAATATCTATTGACTTAAATTCATTATGCACATTCTCTTGTGTTTGCACTTATGTTTTAATTTTTCTCATAAACATCACGGGGGTCAGTATATAGGTTTGCCACCATAGCGTACTATAAGCCGCCATGGCGGCAAACCAATTAACTGACCCCGTGATGTTTATGGTAAAAATAAAAAAGGGTCAAATATCAATAAAGTTTGATATTTACCTTTACTAGTTACGGATTATAATACTTGTTATAACAAAAATCCATAGTAGCAAACATACATACATACTCATTCCTATGGTGTTTATAAGGAAAAAATAACCTGAAATTTCATGGAAAATTCACAGCCATAGTACCATCCTTTTAATTTCTTACAGTTTAGTTGGCTTTATTATTAATTGGTGACAGTATTAAAGTACAATACCATAATGAGGTGTTGATGGTGTTATTTACAATAACCCAAGTAAACACAATAAAGGGGTTTGGGGTTTTTGACCTCAGAACCCAGTTCTAACCTTTCCCTTATTTATTGAAATTCGAGACACTTGTCTCTTGTCAAACAACAATAATCAGCTGTTCCAGGTAGCCTAAGTCTAATTCAAACACTGTTTTGATACTTCTAATGTATTTAGGCCTATTTTTATATACTTTTTATTGTCTTTCAACCGTTTATTGCAAAAACCCATTAAGTGCCAAATTGGGCAAAATTGAGTTAAGACCATATTATTGTACAGAATAGATAACCACATCGATATTTGCCAAAACCCGACATGTTCTATTCCAACAATGCTACTAAAATACAGGTTGAAATCTTTGTTTAGTGCAAAAACCCGTCATGTTCCATATGATCATGTTTAGTGTTCTTAGCGGGTTTTTGCATTAAATAGTAGAGATATTTTGTTTGCTCCACTGAAAATGGGCAGCAATGATGGTTGATTGCAAATACTATTTTTTGTACATGCTGTCAGTTGTGTCACAGTTATCCACAAGGAAGGCACACCCATCTGGGAGGATATATAAATGAATACTGTTCGTTTAGAGCAAAAACCCGTCATGTAAAAATTTTTCAAAATTTTTTTACACACATATGGTTATTATAATAATATTTATTTTACCACAACAAATGTTCTTTTGATGGATACTTTCAAAACCCAAATTGATTTAATGGTTATATTATAAAAATATTTATTTTATCACAACAAATGTTCTTTTGATGGATACTTTCAAAACCGAAATTGATTTAAACATTGAAATAAATTTACAATTATTATAAGGTTTTTTTTAATACTGTAAAATTACATTTTTGGCATATGATGGGTTTCTGCACTAAACGATTAATTTAGAAGTGCAAGAAAATAATATTGCAAGATTATCATCAGAATTACATATTATTTTTGTGTTATTTACAAAGCAGAACAAAAGTATTTAATAATGAAATAATAATAAGAAATAAAACGTTTTCATACTTTAAAGATGAGTGGAAAGGTCAATTTTAATTAATCTGTTAGAAATTATAATGATGCATCGAAAAGTTTTTTTCAAAGTTTATCGCATGGCTTTGTTTACCAAAAACTTACAGTATCCACTGTTTCTCCAAGTTTTATTATTTGTTCCTATTTTTTATTTTTGTTTTGCCCTTCTTAATATTTTTTTCAAACCAAATTCGATTAAAAAAGTATGAGTCAAGGACACCAGCGACACCCACCTTAAACATCACCCTTTTTCAATTGTCACACTGTTTTGGATGTTTGATCCTCTACTCGGCTTGCTAGGTTTTAAAGCAGCTTATAAGTCAAAGAAGCCTCTCAGCTTTCTTCCCCCTCCATTGCCCCTGATTGTTCAAAGTGTGGCTGGGGATTACAAAAAAATAGGCCTAAAAACCGTCACGTAAGTAAGAGGTATTCGGGATCGATTGCGCGGTGTCCATCTTGAAGTGATATTGACCTCGCAACCCCTCCTGTTCCCGACCCGACCCGCCCCCCGTTGCCGGTCGATATGGTGACGTCACGGGGGTTGGCGGCGTCGTCATGGCAACCACGAACCGACAAGGCTTCGGCTTCACTCACACCGCGCTCAGATTTGACCAGAGAAAAATGGCACCCGTCAACAAAGGGGTTGCGTTCGGGATGCTACCTTTTGTTTTCGTGTTTATCGAACGGAAGAGTAACCTGCAGTTTATATTGTCCCGTTTTTTAGGTGGTTCCAGGTTACTGTAGTTTTTGTAAGTGCTGCAGAGTTTTGGCGGGAAATGAGCGATTAAACTTTTGTTTATTTATATTTTAATTACTTTTACACCGGTTGTCTATTTCATTTATTGGATTTTCACATTCTGTCACTAACTGTCGACGAATACTCATAGAAAGAGTTCAAAATATTAGGTGCGGAGAAGATAAATTTGTTCAAAGTAATTGGTTGCCGATCGCTTATTTTTGTCAGCTGTTGAAGAAATGTATGCAAACAGTTGCCGGCAGTGAATTTAAAAACGTCAAAACAGTTAACTAATTGGGCAGGAAGACGAGCGGTCGCGCTGATAAGACCAACAGTTTGTCCATTCGAGTGATAAAAGTGCGCTCGTTCAGCTGTGGTAGATTCAAAGTTGGGTTTAAAATTTTTAAGGAAATAAACTGCAAATAATGTTTATACTACCACTTTCTACTCCAGATAATGTTATAACTTATTATCCTTTCACATAGCAATTCAAATAACTGTTTTTGATTTTCTACGTAACCTTTGATACATAGCCATTAAAACTACATCATGGTTGTGTAATCTTTCGTGACAAATAAGTTTTAGAATTACATTTAGTTTATTTCACTGACTGTCTCTTCGTCCGTGAACGAAACTGCAAGCAACAAATAAGCTGTCGGAAAATGGCCTTGACAACGCGGTTAGATTCTCGGCGTAACGTTGGCAGCGCTGCCGGTTGTTGTGGAGGCGGTTGGTACGCCTGCCGCTCTGTTTCGACATTCCCGATGTAATGCAGTCAATTAGTGTTTACCATAGGAAAAAATTGGGGTAGTTTTGATTTCTCTTGTTTCTTATGTTTTTTGGGGTGCTGAATCCGAATCTGAGGTTTGCTAACAAAATTTCTTGACGGAACATTGTCAAAAATGGAAAAAATGTGAAAAATTTTTATTTTTTTGTAATTTTTTGCTTATAACTCAAGAACTATTAACTTTTCGTAAATAATGTATATTATAAAAATTAAAGTACACAAAATTTGCTACAAAATGCACCCCATATTCGTTATTCTCCGATGAACCGTTTGGGCTCCAGGGCTGTTTGAATATTGGAGTTTTAGCGAATTTACCTATAGGGAATACGCTCTTACGGTAATAGTCACGGTAAGACCTAAGACCGGGACCATGTTACTTTTTCGTGTTAAGGTCCCCCAAAGCCAAAAACGCCGTTCATTCAAACTGATATATATGTATATATATATTATACATGTATATATGTATATGTCAGTTAACACGATAACTTTTGAACCAAAACTCCGATTTTGATAAAATTTGGTACAGGGGTGTAAGGCAGCATTTACTTGATCGAGTTCGCAAACCAGAATGATCGGACAACATTAACGGGGTTTTATGGGGTTTTAAATGGGTTACCTTTTGGTTTTTGGCTTTTTTTAACCTTAGTTTATAAAATTCAACAAATTTAACCTAAACTATTTAAAAGAGCTCAAAAAAACAAACAATTTGGTATTTTGAATTTTTTAATTAGCTCATATGGTTATGGAGAAAATCCAAATATAAGTTTTCCATGGTTTTCTTATGGGAAATCAACAAAACCCTCTATCTTGCTTATTTATTGACATAGATTTATAAATTTGTTTATGTACATTCATTAGAAAAGGTATATACTTTATTTACTTGTAAAATCCATATGGCGACAGACTTATATACTTCCCCCATCAGTTTTATGGTGAAAATAAAAATAACAGAAACTGATCAAATTTGTTATGCACATTTGTTATGCAAGTTTTAACTTATATTTGCTTACAAACCCATATGGTAATACCCCCCGTCGCAGCAGACCTGCGTACTACTTAGCGAATTTCTAAATTAGTAATATTAATCTTAACTAGATGAACCCGTAAACAAAATTTCATTACGTGCTCATAAATAGGGATATAAATGACTATTCTCCTAATGATACATATCGGAAAAGAGTATGTAGGTATGATATTTTTCACCCCATAAACACCGTGGTAGTGAGTACTTAGGTTGTTTACCATATGGGTTTGTAAGCAAATATAAGTTAAAACTTGCATAACGAATGTGCATAACAAATTTGATCAGTTTCTGTTATTTTTATTTTCACCATAAACCTGATGGGGGAAGTATATAAGTCTGTCGCCATATGGATTTTGCAAGTAAATAAAGTATATACCTTTTCTAATGAATGTACATAAACAAATTTATAAATCTATGTCAATATATAAGCAAGATAGAGGGTTTTGTTGATTTCCCATAAGAAAACCATGGAAAACTTATATTTGGATTTTCTCCATAACCATATAAGCTAATTAAAAAATTCAAAATACCAAATTGTTTGTTTTTTTGAGCTCTTTTAAATAGTTTAGGTTAAATTTGTTGAATTTTATAAACTAAGGTTAAAAAAAGCCAAAAACCAAAAGGTAACCCATTTAAAACCCCATAAAACCCCGTTAATGTTGTCCGATCATTCTGGTTTGCGAACTCGATCAAGTAAATGCTGCCTTACACCCCTGTACCAAATTTTATCAAAATCGGAGTTTTGGTTCAAAAGTTATCGTGTTAACTGACATATACATATATACATGTATAATATATATATACATATATATCAGTTTGAATGAACGGCGTTTTTGGCTTTGGGGGACCTTAACACGAAAAAGTAACATGGTCCCGGTCTTAGGTCTTACCGTGACTACTACCGTAAGAGCGTATTCCCTATAGGTAAATTCGCTAAAACTCCAATATTCAAACAGCCCTGGAGCCCAAACGGTTCATCGGAGAAAAACGAATAGGGGGTGCATTTTGTAGCAAATTTTGTGTACTTTAATTTTTATAATATACATTATTTACGAAAAGTTAATAGTTCTTGAGTTATAAGCAAAAAATCACAAAAAAATAAAAATTTTTCACATTTTTTCCATTTTTGACAATGTTCCGTCAAGAAATTTTGTTAGCAAACCTCAGATTCGGATTCAGCACCCCAAAAAACATAAGAAACAAAAAAAATCAAAACTACCCCAATTTTTTCTAGCGAGGGGAACTTTTGAATACAAATTTACTGGATTAATGCGGGCCGCTCGCCAGGCCAGCCACTGTTTTTATTTACATCAGACGATCGTTCTTGTACTCATGTTATTATTTTTAACCGTGTGCCGTGGGACTAGCACGCGTTCGCGGTTTTATTCACCCCGCTCGCATACTGTACCTGTTTCCTGCTGTTTAGATTCTTCAATTCTTTAGCTCACGTCCATTTTTTTATTATTTTAAGCTGTAATGTAAATGAATTTCAAATAATTATTGAAATGCGTTCTCTTATTGTACAATGCGGATTGATTCACTTGTGGGCAACCGCCAACCGTGATAGATCGGTTATCGATTTGTTCATAATTCACGCAGTAATATAATGAAAATGAGAATTACAACGAAATTAATAATTGATGTAAACGCGAAATGTTTTAATCAGTCGATATATTTTGATACGGTACCGGTACGTCATTTTACAACCTTCCTTACGTAGGTCATAAAACTCGAAGGCTTATCTTAATGTTCGCATAGCGATGTTGAATATTAATCGTCGATCAGATCAAACAACTGTTTTGTTTTGAAAACATTGAAGTGCAAATCGTTATCGGAAGTACAGTAATAAAAATATGTATGCTTTAAATCGTTGTAAAGCCATATCAACGTCCCGTTCCATTTAATTTACATCGTATACGTGCCTAATCAAAATTAGACTTCCGTAACGAATTGCCATTTCATTGTCACCGATTGTCTTCTGTTGAACTGTCAATATTATGTTAATGTTATTTTTACGATTTTCTTAAGCCCCATCCGCACTGGGCGAACATTCGTGGCGAACTTGTTCGGCGAACACAAAAATCAACAAACATTCTTAACGAACAATTAACCGGCCATATGATTTACATTCTAAAAGGTTAGCAACGAACAAACAAATGTTCGGAAGAACTTTGTTCGGCGAACATGTTCGGCCAGTGCGGACGCGGCTTTAAGTTTATTTACAAAATTAATGACAGGATTTTTCGGAACTGCCGTAGCCATCAACTGAAATTCTAAAATCAACACTGTTACGGGACTTATGAGATTACAATATAATTCGAAAGTAACCGCTGGCGGTTTACAGTACATTCCGACGGCGCTACCAACTCCTGCGCAGTCGAATATGAACCCCAATATACCGCTCAAACCCATCCGCACAGTCCCCTATTCGCTACCCGGACCGAACCTAGTTTGTTAGTTACCGAGGTTCTCCGCAGCGCTGCGGTCGCGCCGCCATTTTCTTTTCTCGTTGCCCTCTCCGCTCCTCTAATTGGTCTGGTCGCCTGGTCGGTCTGTCTGTCTACCATTCCTGGCCTGGCGCTCTCTCCCGGTGGAGCGAACGTTTGTGGACGCGTTTATGTAACCACAAAGACTAACGCTCATTTAGCTGTGGCTGAGCAAAGCGTTCGTTCGTTTTAGGTACATCGCGGTCTTTAGCACCGAAAATATTTTTTCTCTCATTGCGTTATGTAATTTCGAACCCAAATACAACACTAACATCCACCGTTCACTAAAAATCCAAACAAAGGAGCTGGTTTTCACCTCAGAGCCGGTGTTACAGTTGCAAAACGCTTTGTTTACAAGACCGCACCGTCTCCACTCCGCGCCAGAAGTGGCTCGGCTCAGCTAGGTTTAGGCTCGGCTCAGTTTGGTCACAATCAATGCTCGGGGACGCGACGCGGCTGCGCGGGAACCCAATGAGGCCCCTTCGTCCCACTTCCCGTTCCCTTCCACTTCCACCTCGGTCATGTCATTGTTTGGCGGCGGCGGCTGGCCGCTCGTCGATCGCTCGCCGCCAGCGTCTTGTTTTGCATTGGAAAAAAATACTTATCGGTTCTGTAGTGCTAATGTTAGATCAACGCTTAGCTGAAAATAGTTGTGACAATTTCACATGAGTTTTGCTCTTCAATGAAAGTTAGAGCAATGAGAGCTAATTTATTGGATTTTGGGATTTTTATGGGATTCCAATCACCGAGTTGTTGCTAATTTATTGGATCTTGGGATTTTTATGGGATTCTAATCACAGAGTTGTTCAACAATTCTGGTGGCAATTCAAATTGTAAAAATAGTTAGTCTCTAGCTGTAGTCAAAAAGTTAATTAAAAGAGCAATTATAAGGTTTATTAAAAAATTATCAGCTTCGGTATTGATGATATAAACTATACTTTACTGCTCCCTTATCAAATGGATTTTTTTTTATAAAGAATCAAACTCAAACTGTCTAAACACATTTTTTGTTCGTAAATTTTGTTGTATACCTCAATAGTTCTTGTAAAATGCCCAAAATTGGTGAAATTTATATTAGAATTTTTTAACTTACAGTTGCATAAAAAGAGCAACTGTATGCAATAAGGAAATATAGCCCTAAATTATATTTTTCTGAGAGGTGTAGTTTGATAAATTTTTTAACGTTGTTTACATTTATACCTGGGATTGCAGAAGGATTTTATAAAAGGAGAGCCTGGAGGTTCCGATTTGGAATTAATTGCATATGTTAATGGATAAAATAACTAGTCTTGAGAAAAAACTATTACCCATATAAAAAAAGGATTTTTCTAATCAAAATAACAAAGCCATTGAATATACTTTTAAATAAAAAATACTGTATGTTTAGATTAAAATTTTTCTAAATATGTCATTCTTCAAACCATTTTTTAATGCAGATATTAATAACAATTAATTTTTATGAACAAAATAATTAAAGCAAGGTAATACGTCTTAACGCTTCAAAAATTTATCTTGACGTCTCATTTTCTCTCTAAGCCAAATTTTTTAAGTACAGCTTATTATTTAAAAAAATCCCCATTGGTTGTTATTGGAAGATGCTAGTTTTAAATGCTGTGTGAATTGTGATGGATTTCAACAGAGCAATCAACTTGTATCTGTACAGGTGTGTCAATAAAAGATTACAGTTGTGTAAACTTTTACCCCGGCTTACAAGAGAGCAGCATCCAGATCTAACCTTAGGCTACATTTTATGAAAATCAATTTAAGGGATTGATAATAGTTTTGCATGAGTGCCTTATTGAAATCAAATCAAATCTTCTTTCATTACTTCATACTTATTTATAAAATACTAACACAGTTGTGTGTCACATTAATAGGGCCTATTGTTTAAAATTAAAAGAGTTGTCCAATTGTTGGAAAACTCTGTGAACTGTTAGGTCTATGTTTGAGAACATAATAATTTTTTCAATTTGATTTTCGTAAAGGAAAATCGACTATCGATGCCGTGGACTGGCTTGTGAGAGAGAAGTGATTATGACTTTGAACAAAGCCTATGCTCAGTTCACCTTGTGTGATCTGAGCAAGGCTTTTGGTTTTGTCGCCCATGATACAATAGGCTAAGCAAATCACTGTGTAGTTACTTAGCACTATTCCTGAAAGTGTAATAAAATAATAATTAATCTCAGGAAGAAATACTGTTATTGTATCTTACTGTTATTGCTTTTAAACAAAGATTTTATGAATGGTTTTATAAGATTCCTTTCTATTCAAGCTAAATGATTTTCTTATTTTATTAAAACAGAAAGAATTTTAATGTATGAAATAATTTTAAATATATAATTATTGATTCTTGTATAGTTCCTATGGCTTTCAAATATCTGTGATATTAGTTTAACTGTATTATATTGTCTCAGGAACCTAAACAAACAATATTAATAATGTATGAAATTGCTTAAACAATAATTGATGTCATAGACATAGACCGTGTGCACGATTGAGTGCACACCAGTAATAACACCATTGTTTGTTGACACATCTTTCACAAGAGGAGTGTTGTTAAAATTATGAATACTGGATATATATAGTAAATTAAATGTGGGTTTGTGTTATTCTTTGTGTCACTGTAAGATTGTTTGATTTTAACAAAAGGACATATTTTAGGTGGATACATTATCTTTTTCTAATTTTAACAACGGACTTAAATATATTTGATACTATGATAACTGTCTAACAGGGTGTCTACTGATACTGGAAATACTGGAATTATACTGGAATTTCAAAATAGATACTGGAATAATTGAATTTTATTAAAATCCGGAAATTGTTGTTTTTAAAATGCATAAAATATAGATTTTGTCATTTGATCCATACATTCCGATGTAAAAATGTTTCACATCTTATTATTGTTGTTCGAGTATGTTTGCAAACCAAAATCAGGAAAACTTGTAGTTCTGTTCAAATAATTAATCAAGCAAATAAAAAATCTAACATTTGTGTAGAGATTAAGCTTGGAAAAGGTTGGATTTTGTTCAAAAAAATTAGTTTTCCTTCTTAAATTTCATTCATGTGAGTATTTTACTTTTAGTATTATTCTATTCCATTAATTTTTTGCAGTTAACTGTACTTTTTTATTTTTTGTACGGTATCGAAAAAATACAAAATAAAGCGGGCGGTATGGAGTAATATAAGGGGAGTTTAATTGTCCTAATAAAAAAATTAATTTTGAAAAGTTTTATCATTGGAAAGTACCTTTAAATAAAAAATTTAAGTATCTATATATTAATAGGCAAGCATGTTTATTTTCCTCCTTTTTCTCCGCCTGTGTTTATCGTAAGAGAAATCCGCGCATACTGTTAGGAAGGTTCATTATGTAGATGAACAGGAGGCCATTATAATTCACATAAAGCCTCCAGGGGTATGCCCTACAGGCTTTCTAAGTTTCAATGTTAATCTTATGGAAGAAGGGTAATTTATTAAATAAATTAGAGTCCAAATCAGGTGATTTTTTGGTAGAATTTTGACCAGTGGTGATCTCTTAATACAAAGATCCATGTTAAATTTGTTTATATGTATAAAATTTTGTTATTGTTACTCCATATTCAGATTAATAGTTCGCGAGTGATACTGGAATTTTTTGAAAAAAAAGGTACTGGAAATACTGGAAATATACTGGAATTCCAAAATGAGATATCAGTAGACACCCTGTCTAAGTTTGATGTTTTGTTCTAGTATAGTGTAACTTGTAGAATAGGAATGTGCAGAGTGCAATGCTGTCGGGCCGTAAGTAGGCTAAGTAGTCTGGCCACGCTGCAAACTGGTTCCTCTTGTCAGTCCTGCTCCTTCCTTCCTTCTTGACCTCTTCCCCTCTTTGATTCTCTGTTACTTTGGCTATTTCTGAGTATATTCTGCTTTCTACAATGAAACTATAGTAAGATGCACTAAATAGTCGGATGGAAATTATTGTAACAGCTTGTTTCCCTCTCTCGCTCTGCAATGTTGTCATTTGTGGTTATGTTTACCTTGTGTAGTACAGTAAAAAAAATGTGTTTCTGAATGAATTTGGCAATAATGCATTAACTCTCATTGGACTATTTTCGTGCATCTTACTATATCGTGTTTCAAGAAGTGAAAACATACAGTAAAAATTTGACAGTACAAGAGGTTGTTTTAGGGTTTTACCCTTCAGTTTCAATAGGATAGTTATTATTTTATTATAATCTTTTAATTAAAACAAAATTAAATGAATTGACAGTCAATGTTTTTTAGCCATGGAAAAATTAGGTAGTGCTTTTTGCATTTTATTTCAAGGAGTAAAAGCACTTTATACCATTACAATTTCTAAATTTATTCAGTGTAATGGAGCCAAGTGTAACTTCAAACCTGATACTGTTAATAGATTTTAATACCTTGTTAAGTAACTATAGTAAATATTTTTGGCGCTATATTTTAAAGTAGGTTAGTTCGTTTTGAGTAATGGTGGAAGCCAACAAAAATGTATCCTTTAATTTAACATGTTCAGAATCAATACTGTAGCAAAGGAAAACAAACATTGCATGAAATATTGTTCTCCCGGGGTGTCTGGCCCTGCCTGAATGTGGCATTAAATGGTACTAATTTATAGCTTCCCGACACCACTCTCATGGTTCCCTTGGGCATCGCTTGTATGTTGATATGTCTTTGTATGCCTTTCCAATTTATTCTAGTTAGTTTTGGTAGTTAATGTGGTATAATGTGATAATTGTTCTATGAAATATCATCATATTTCCATTTAATAACAATTTGATAATGAATAATTATGGTTTATCACTATAACTAATCCCTTCTCCTTTATCACTTCCATTTCTTGTTTTCAATATTTTTCCTTGCAATTTGGTTAGGCTATTTTGATTCCCCTCTACTTTATTCTTCTTTTAATTCAGAAACGTCTTTGAAAGATTCTTCTTACTATTTCTGTCTCTGTCGAGGATCTGCCTTTTGTTTCATCCCATTCCTTTCTCCATTCCCCTTGCTGACCCGTTGACCATCAACTTGTGACACCCGCCGACGGTGTTTCAGAGTGAACTGGCTGAGCCCATAGCTGGTGACCTAAGTTTGCAGTGTAGACGTCACCACGTCGGTCCCGTCGGTGATCAAGTTAGCGGGGGGTGGGGGGGGCTCAGACGGTGCCCCCCCGCACCAAACCCGCATGGTCCCCCGCCTCGTTGCCACATCAGCGACTATCATCCCTTGCGGGGGCAATGCCCCCACCAACCCGCTCTCTATCCCGTCAATCAAAAGTAGCCCCCAGCAACCTGAAGAAGGCATGAGCCTTATAGTTCAGCTGGGCACGACCAGTGTCGGGTAAGCATGGCATGACGGTTGTGTGGGGATGGAGTGGGATGTTGCTAAAGTGTTCTGTTTTGGATTTTTTGCACTCTTGATTTTGTTTATTGTAACGCAAAATAATATTCATTCTATTTGTTAATTACAATGAGGCAGTCTCATTGACAATTAATATTTATTGTCACCGTGAACATGAAGAAGTTTTCTTGAAAGTCATTATATTAGTTTTGAACACCATCTAATAGCTTTAAAATTCATTTTCACATCCTGGGGCTTGCGATTGTTTTACATTTGTCAAATAACAAATGGTTATTTTAAACTATGATCTCAGGAACTGTGAGTGTGTTATGTAGTCTAATTTTGAACCCTATACATTTTATAGGATTTATATTTTACCATCACATAGCGTGAAACCTGGTTAATTTGAATCTTAAGGGACCAGTAACATTTATTAAGTAGACCTACAAAATAAAACAATATTTTTTGTAATGGACCCAATTTGCTTGGGGCCGAAAGAATTAATTAATTTGAAGACTTGTTTGAATTAGCAAAGATTCAAACTATCCAGGTTTTTCATTGTAATAGGGTTGTTAATGGCTCACTCTTTATATTGCCAATATTGCAGAAGACAGACAATTGACGATAGACAATCAATTGTCTACACCATGTAGCTTCCTACACGAACACTGCTCAAACTGTAATCTCCAATGACTGTTAATGATCTTATGTTTGCAGGTACACCCCGACGCTGACGACAGCCGTCGTGAGTTCGAGCAACACCAGCGGCCGCGCTGTGCCGTTGCGCACGCAGGTGGCCACTGCGGGTCAGCAGCCGCCGAGCGTTGCCAAGCATCGGTTGCCGATGCAGATCAAGCGCGAACCTCAGCAGCAGGTGAACCGATCACTTCAGCATGCAGCTCTGCCTGCGCGCAACATCGCGGCACTTGCACGGCCAATCAACAACCACGCAACGCCTCCTGTCTCTCAGTCCGCCCCTTCTCCCACCATTGCTGGACGTGTACTCGCCAGTCCTGTCAAAGATTCTACACTCGATGATGATTTGCTGGAGGGGGTCGTCGAGAAGAGGCCAAAGTACCATAAACATCTCCCTTTGAACTATCAGGTATGATCTATTTACTTATATATTTTGGGTAAAAAATTCAATGTTAAATTCAAATTTTAAAATTGGTAAGAAAATTAAGAATAGTAAATGTGTTTTAGTAACTTTTGATTTTTGAAGTGAAAAGGTAAAATTATGGTTAATAACAGTCAAATACAAACATTTTGTGGAGCTTTTTCACTGTTATAGTTTTAAAGTCCTAAAACCTAAGAATAATTTATTTCTTAACCCTTTCAATTCAATGGGACGATATATCGTTCATCGTCTTATTTCCAAGAAATGCTAAGCAACGATATATCGGTGCGCCACCGATGTCAATATGGCGGACTGAAACGGGAATATTGGTTGTCTTGATAGTTATTTTGAAAGACCCGATGTTTTCATTTGATTTTCCATACGATTGAGATACGAAATATCGTTTTCTATCTCTTTTGGATCGACAGCTTATAAGTTTAAAAAAATGTCTCATTCACTGGCCTCCGCCCCTTTGGAAATCCTAGCATTTTGCGAAAGTTATATGCATAATTCCTCAGCACTTTTCAAAAGTTATGAAGGCCCCTAATAGTTTTTCTTAGCACCAAAGGTTGTATAATTACCATAAGGAAATAATGAGGAGATATACTTTACACCATTATCAGAATTTGGTTATGATGATTTGTACTTAAATGCCTAAAACAAATTTTCAGCTTATTTTTTTTTTTATTGTAACACACAATTAATTTTATCTTGTTTTCAGTATGTTTTACAAGACCACAACTATGGAGCACCCCCTCCTCCCACCCCAAACTCTCCGCCGAAGCCTTTAGTGAATGGAGTTCCGACAACCAACGGATTGACTCGCAGCCAACCTCCCATAAGCCAACAGCCGCCCAACAACCAACACTATGCAGCCAGCACATTTGCCACCAACCGGCCACCCAAAAGTGTACAACAGACCACTGCTTCCACCACCTTTGGCACAAGTAAGTTGCAAATGGTGGTTAAATAACATAATCTTATCACATCTGTTTTTTTTCTACAGTGCCAAATAAAGGAACAAAAGACTTTTCATCTTGTGTGGTTCTTAAGTATTTTGTTTGATTATTTATAACCTTCAAATAATTTTTTTAATATTTAATAGTAAATTGGGTGTTTATTTTTTATTTAATAAAAAATAATTAATATTGAATTAATGTTGAACAGTAAATTGTGTATTTATTTTGTCTTAAACTTAAAAAAAAAAATAAATAATAAAACCAAAAAACTTAAAGCAAGAAAACGTTATCTGAAGTTTTAACTGTATTTTTGTTTACATTAGAATCAGAGTAATAAATCAGTAATCGTCTCAAGGTCATCTCAACCAAATGAAAAAAAGCCTATCTAATGTTTTAATATAGTCTGAAAGTTCACTTCTATGTTGATAGTAACAGTAAAAATCAAATTACCCCTCCTTTCAACGATAAAACCACAATTTGAGACATGACTCAAGTAACACTGTTCTACCAATTTTCAGCAACGATGTCCAACGTGTTTGGCATCGGGACGCGAGTGCCGGTCCGAGGGGCCGCCCCGGCTGAGGAGAGTGACGTGGAGAGCACGGACGGAGAGCGAGAGGTGGACCCGCAAGGAGAGGAAACTGAAACGGCTCCCGAGGGGGAGGACAATGAGGATGACAGCGTCACCAGATGTATATGGTGAGCAGAGAAACTAATTCATCATAGAGTGTTATTTTGTTGTCAAACTGTGTTCAATGGTTAAAGAGTTTTATGAAATACTACGAATACAATACTTTTCTCAATGAAAACTATTTTATCAACGACTGCAAAATATATCCAAATATTCTTTAAACTCTAGGAAATCTATATATTAATAGGCAAGCAAGTTTCTTTTTCAAATTTTTTCTCAGCTTCTGCGCATTTCCATCAATTTGTGATTTCCATCAATAAAATACCAAAAATAAAAGTAAAATAGCAATAGAGCATTGTAGGTTAACTAAAACTCTTAACAGCCATATCAGCATATCTAAAAACATCTATATAATAAATTAAAACATCTTATTGACAAACATCCCGTAAACGTATTTGTCTAAAAATTGTATAGTTGGCTTTTGAAAAATCCTTTTTATGCTTTTTTTTTAAGTAGGCTATTGAAAAAGGGTGAGGAATATTGACGTTATTTTTTTAACTAAATAAAGAAATAAGACACAATTTAAGTAGTATAATTTATTATTGTTTGTATCAAAATGGTAAAAATGCAACAAGAGCTAATGCTTCTTCATTTTGTTGCAGTGATTTCCAGCATGACGATGGGTACATGATTTGCTGTGACAAGTGCTCGTAAGTAAAACTTACCCACTATTTTTCTCTTATATCCTTAGTATTACTCATTTTTATCATCAGTGTTAAGAATAGAGAAAGATAATTCTACATTTTGGGGAAACTGTAACACATCAGTAGCAGGTTTAAATAACACATCTACTTCTTTGAAGAAAAAAATAGCTTTTTAACAAAATTATTAAAGATAGAAAAATAAATAAATTTTCTAAAAAGTGTCAGATTTTAAATTGATAGTCTTGTTTAAATTTTTTGTGTTTCTTGTTTCTGCTTTATTTTTATCACGTTTTCAAGGAAAACAATATTCTTAAATCTCAACCAAGTAATAAGAATCAATTAATGATTTCAAAGAGAAAGATTTAACTTGGTATTCCAGGATTAAGACGGATTATAAATTCTGTAATTCAATATCATCTGTCACGAGAATATTTCATAACACATTGTAATGTGCACTTTGAAAGGTACTAATTAGTTTCTATCGATCCCTTATTTCGAATCCACATACCGTAACACAATACATCCTAATCCAACTTTTTAATTATTGTAAATCCATTGGATTAGAAATTTGGATTTAATTAATTAGGTAAAAGCACCTAGATTTAGTTATGTCTTATTTTTACAGTAAAACTTAGCAAAAACCAATATTTGTTCAAGACTGTATACACCATAGCCATTTGTTGCAGAGTGTGGCAACATGTTGACTGCATGGGCATCGACAGAGCCAACATCCCTGACGAGTATCTTTGTGAGAAGTGTCAGCCTCGCCGCATCGACAAACAGAAAGCTATCGCATTACAGATGAGAAAGAAGAAGGAATTGCTCGACACTTCAGACTCTTCCAGCGATACTTCCTCCAGCTCCGATGCTAGTGAGTGTTGTCATCTATGGTGAAACTTTTCTGGCTCGAGGCCGGCAACACTGAAGAATAACAAACCACAATCTCAATCAATGTATTTTTCAATGTAGTTTTTGTTATATTTATAAAGTTAATTTGAAAATGACATGATTAAGTTTAAGAAGTTTACAATTTATTAACAAATTAGTCACAAAACAAAACCCTCATGAATTTGCACCGATTATTATTATTAGCTGTTCAAAACTAACTCAATCTTACAACTTTTTTTTATATTTTCCATTGTTATTCATTAAATAGTTTTTATAAATTGAAAAAAAAAATGTATAGCATTTAATTTTTAAAGTGAGTTAGTTTTGCACAGCTAAGGTAATAGTAACTACTCTGATATCATGAATGCCGTACCCTTTTTGGACCTCCCTGGACATTATTACAACTTGTTAGTTAACCAGCATTGGTCAGTTATAAAATCAAGTTTATCGTAAAATCTGTGAGTTTTTATAATGATTTAATCTGCTTTAACATTCTTTTCGTAGATGTTCCACTGCGTAAGCCTAACGCGACAGCTAACAACAGACGACCAGCTCAGCGTAAGAACAGCTCGAGTGGTGGAAAACAGCGACGAGAATCAGCCAAGGACTCTACGCGACAGAACAACAGGCAGGCCTTCCGCAAGAAGCAGACTGAAAAGAGGCCTCCAGTTAGAAGGAAGGCAAGTAAACTTATATTTTAGTACTTTGGCTTTGGCTTTTATGAATTTTTTAACAATAATTCAAAATCCCTTAGTTTTTTCCCTTTTTTTGGAAAATTCCCCTATAGGGATTATTACGGTGGTTGTCACGGTAAGACCTAAGCCCGGGACCATGATATTTTTTCGTTTTGAGGTCGGTAGAAGCCAAAAACACCGTTCGTTCAAATTGATATATATATATGTATGTATATATATATATATATATATATATATATATATATATATATATATATATATATATATATAGTATAATTATAAATAATAACCATGAGTACCCTGAATGTAACAATTTTAATTTACACTGACACGTTTCGTACTATTAAGTCATGATCACAGTGTTTTAACTTAACCTAGTTTTACATCAAGATAACAAAAGCAAATAAATAATAGATTAATTAATTAAGACATATGGTATTCGTTCCTTATAGGAGTAGTTGTTGTGGATTTTCTTTAATATTAATAATCTTATAAAAATTAGGGTTGATGGTCTGGAACTGTATGGAATTTAAAAGATTGTCGTTTTATTTTCGGTAATTATTATATATGTGTAATTCTTCTTTAGGGTGTTTATCTTTGTTGTTACATCTTAGGTAATATAGGCCCTATACACTAGGATATCGTAAGAGGGCTTAGTGTGGTTGTATTCCAAAAGTTCTGCAAACTTTAGTTTCATAAAACGGCCATTTATAACCCTTTGAAAGCCATAAACCTGAAAATAATGATATAATAAAATCAACACCATAGCCTTATATGGTATGTACAATCACTAGGTAGGGTTTAACTTATATTTACCAACAAAACCCATATGGCGGCAAACCTATATACTCTCATCCCCATGGATTTTATGTGGAAATAGAAAATTTACCAAAATTCCATTGGAAATTCGCTGAGTACGCAGGTCTGCTGCGACGGGGGTACAGTAGACTCCCTCTTAACCGGCCACCTTTTAACCGGTCTCCGCTTTAACCGGCTCACC